>CM045445.1:22307373-22907373 GCA_024666655.1 Dascyllus trimaculatus
ATTAATTACTTTAATGTAACAGATTTTATATGAGATATACATTCAATCCTGTCGGGTAAGAACAGGAAACTGAGGCTACAATTTGCACAGGCTCACCAAAATTGAACAGCAGAAGATTGGAAAAATGTTGTCCGGTCTGATGAGTCTCAATTTCAGCTGCGACATTCAGATGTTAAGGTCAGAATTTGGTGGAAACAACATGAAAGCATGGATCCATCCTGTCTTATATCAACGGTTCATGCTGCTGGTGGTGTTGTACTGGTGTGGGGGATATTTTCTTGGCACACTTTGGGCCTCTTAGTACCAACTGAACATCCTTTAAACGCCACAGCCTACCTGAGTATTGTTGCTGACCATGCCCATCCCTTTATGACCACAGTGGACCCATCTTCTGATGGCTACTTTCCATCAGGATAATGCACCATGTCACAAAGCTCAAATCATCTCAAACTGGTTTCTTGAACATGCCAATGAGTTCTCTGTACTCCAGTGGCCTCCACAGTCACCAGATCTCAGTCCAGTAGAACCTTTGGGATGTGGTGGAATGGGAGATTCACTTCATGAATGTGCAGCCAACAAATCTGCAGCAACTGTGTGATGCTGTCATGTCAATGTGGCCCAAAATCTCTGAGGAATGTTTTCAACACCTTGTTGAACGCATGCCATGAAGAATTAAGGCAGTTCTGAGGGCAAAAGTGGGTCCAACCTTTTACTATCAAGGTCTACCTAATAAAGTGGCCGGTGAGTGTAGTCGTCAGTATATGATATGATATTTTTACATTTTTTCAGTTGCGTGTAGATAGTTTTAGAAAGCAAGGCCTTCACTTCCAAGAATATTAAGGCAATATCTATATTTAATATAAAGTATATAATGAACAAATGTTGGAAAATATTTTGCAGTTACTCTTTATAACTATTCTATCTGATATGTTGAAGGACACTTGATTGAGGTACTACAGTTACATCTAAACCTATTCTGTTTAGAGCACAAATCATCAAAAAGAGAACCTGTTTTGAAAATCAAAAATAATAATAAAAAAAAACAACAGTTACGACCTTTGGCTTTATGCTTCCACTGTATGGTTCCAGTGATTAACTTCTACTGAGAAAATGCTGTCTTCACGTCACACTGTTATATAGTGGAGAGCTGATATAGAGCTTCGTCACATGGTGGTCAACGGCAGTCATCTGAAGCTCAAGATGAGTAAAACCAATGAGTGTGTGTGGTAGAGGCAGCAAAAACTATCTATAAAGTCACCACAGTCTAAAGGTGGGCACCAAGATTAGTGTCAACACTCCGTATCCAATCAGATATAAATATGGTCACAGTCCGTCCTTCTGTTCCTGAGTTATGGTGTTCAAAAGTGGCCACAAAAGGGTGTTTTTTGCAAAGCATTGCAGTTTACTTTTGACCTTTTTGATACTTCATCGTTTTGTTCTATTCGACATTTTCTTAAATTGTGGCCAAAAAACGTGTTTGTCATTGAGCCCAAGTGGACAACCATGCCAAATCTGAAGAAGTTTCCTCCAGACGTTCAATAAATGTTCACAAGAATGGGACGAACTCCCACCCGAAACCAATTAAACAATTATACAATATCCAAAGAGTCTCAACTTCCAGCTTCCTGTATGAGAGGAGCCGTTGCTTTCATAAATCATAAATTAAACCATTAATCTATTAACGATAATGTAAATAACTGATAGCTTCAGATGGAATATGTGAAACAGCTGCACATAAACATGAGTTGCAGAAGATGAGAGTCGATGCCTAGACAGTCTCAGTTAGCATGCGTGTTTATCTTTTAATTGTGTTTGTATTATTGCAAGATATGCTTAGGTTTAGGGTTTTAAGATAAAAGAAAGAATGATAATTCAATTCTAAATTTCAAAATAAAACCGCAAAACTCTAAATGTGGAAGTTATATGAATAGTGCTGTGTAAAAACTGAAACAATACATTACTTTATCTGAGACTTACATGGGACTTGCCTTGTACACGAGCTGTCCTGAACCTTTAATTGAGCTTTTCGGACAAAAATAAATAAATAAACATACATTAATGCCATAGATATCTGCAGGCTGTGACAATCGTTGGACCAAATGTATGTGGCGGCAAATTCTGCATTTTGAAGTGCATCATTTAAAACCACCAAAAAAAAAAAAATGGGATAAAGAACTGAGACAGATGCAAAATGACAAAGAGACAACAGAAAAAATAGGACAACTGAAAGAAGAAAAATGTGCTGTGGGCTAATGCATGAAGCAGTAACTCAATACATCCTCCCGTCCCCAAATGAATGACTTTGCTCTACCTCTGGAAATTCATCTACCCCTGACTGTAGCTTTTTGTTATTTCTCCTTCTCTGGCAGAGAGAAGTGAGCCGGGCGCTGTGACCATTAACTCTCAGTGTGAGGAGAGAGACATGCGTCAGCCTGTGGCTCCCCCTCTGACAGACTGAAGAATGTATGAGTTTCACAGCGTTCCAACAACAGACTGAGGCAGCCACAGAAAACTCATTCTATCCATATCTTTTCTCCCTCCCTCCTACTCCTGCTACCCGCCCATCTTTCCTGCTCCGCCTGCTATAAAAAGATTCCTCAGTGAACAACACGGAGGTCAAAGCTATTTGAATAATTTTTGTGATTGACGCAGGGCCTGCAGGTCTCATGGGAAGCAGATCCAACTGTGAAAGAAGACAGCCATGTTGGATAATAGCGTGAGTGCGCACCCAGGGGCTACTATTGCATTTTTGCTGACTTTCAATTTGAAACTTAGTTCAAGGGATTAAAATACGACATTGAAAATATTAATGACAAGTCCTACCCTCAGTAGAGTTCAGCCAAATTCCTCACCTTTGAGCTGCCAGAAATAAATCGGAGGTGTTTAGTGTATCCTGGAGTAGAAGTTGATCACAGCTTCTTAGTTATGTCTCAGCCATCACCAGTGTACCACTTGCTGTGTCAGGTAGTGTACAGGGTGACCTGATGTCAGCTCACTTACTCAAGAGTCTCAAGCTGAAGGAGACACACCAGTTGTCTTGCCTTCTATACCAGCAATTTGATTTTTTTTGCCCCTGCTTATTTGTGTCCAGCTATGGAACAAAGCCTGCCACAAAACATCCTGTCAAGTTTTCTTCTCCCAGATGACAGCATAGTCAACGTCACTCCTTTCATCTTACTGTGAAAACTGGATTTTACAATTCTATAGCCCTCCAATTTGAAAAATTCAACTTCTTTAACCACCTTGTCAGCTCAAGAAACTTAAGGACGAGCAAGAAGTAAATAAATTAAGCTCCCAGATGTGTTTAGAGAGCTGGATATGGTGCTGTCACTGAGCCTTGCTGCCAGATTTCCCCATTGATCACTTGTAATACAGCACCAGAAGAAATCCTCACTATCATTCTGCTATTTGGAGAAAAAACAATACTCATTTATTTGGACCAATCACAGTCGACTTGGGTGCAGCTAAACGAAGGATGCAGCTTCGGTGTTCCCTCAAAATAGTGCCAGGTTGAACTGTTTTAGGGAGAAATTGCATGCAGGGAGATGAGCACTGTCATTAAAATAGATCATTCACAGAAAAAAAACAAAAACAGCAGCAGCACTGCACGACCCAAATCCTCAGCAAAACTTGAATTTTTTAAGTGTGGTAAGTTGCCTCCTGTAATGACGTGGACTTTGAAGAGGTAACATGCAGGTCGTAAAAGGGAAGGACCAAGCTGACTGAAGTGAGCTGCCAGTGGCAGGTTTAATGACACAATAAAGACTTTTGAGTTTTAAAGTTTTAATCTTTCTGGATGTAACTTTGAGGAAGTTTCATATTTGTGTCTATAAAAGCTGTTTTGATTTCCATGATTCCAATGTAAAGCCTATGGGTGGGGTGCCCTTGTGCAGTAGGCTACACAATGTAGAAGCAAACCTGAAAGTTGGAAAGTTTTTTGGCTTATTCCCCAGTTTGGAGTCTCTGAGTCCGGTTCTGTTGCTAGTTAATTTTAACCAAGCTCACACTGTTTTTAACCATTCCAGACACCACACGTACTTGAGGATTGCACCTACCCCCCCATTTGTGGCCACCACCTTTCCAACGGTGCCAGGCACGAGCCTGTGGGATCTTACTTGCCAGAGGTATGAGACTTGCACAAAATCTCCATTGGTTTTAATGGGGGAGATTTCCAGTGAAATGCTAGGATCGGGGTTAGGGTTAGCCATTCCAAGCACCACATGTACTTGAGGATTGCACCTACCCCCCCATTTGTGGCCACCAGCTTTCCAACGGTGCCAGGCATGAGCCTGTGGAACCTTGCATTAGAGAGCTATGACACTTGCACAGAATCCCCATTGGTTTGAATGGGGGAGATTTACAGGTAATTGTCAGGGCGATGGTTAGGATTAACCATTCCAAACACCACACGTACTTGAGGATTGCACCTACCCCCCCATTTGTGGCCACCACCTTTCCAACGGTGCCAGGCACGAGCCTGTGGAACCTTACTTGCCAGAGGTATGAGACTTGCACAAAATCTCCATTGGTGTTAATGGGGGAGATTTCCAGTGAAATGCTAGGATCGGGGTTAGGGTTAGCCATTCCAAGCACCACACGTACTTGAGGATTGCACCTACCCCCCCATTTGTGGCCACCAGCTTTCCAACGGTGCCAGGCACAAGTCTGTGGGACCTTGCATTAGAGAGCTATGACACTTGCACAGAATCCCCATTGGTTTGAATGGGGGAGATTTCCAGTGAAATGCTCGGATCGGGGTTAGGGTTAGCCATTCCAAGCACGACACGTACTTGAGGATTGCACCTACCCCCCCATTTGTGGCCACCAGCTTTCCAACGGTGCCAGGCATGAGCCTGTGGCACCTTTCGTTTCAGAGGTATAAGACTTGCCAAAATCCTCATTGGTTTGAATGGGGGAAATTTCCAGTGAAATGCTAGGATCGGGGTTAGGGTTAGCCATTCCAAGCACCACACGTACTTGAGGATTGCACCTACCCCCCATTTGTGGCCACCAGCTTTCCAACGGTGCCAGGCACGAGCCTGTGGAACCTTGCTTTAGGGAGCTATGACACTTGCACAGAATCCCCATTGGTTTGAATGGGGGAGATTTCCAGTGAAATCCTGAGATCGGGGTTAGGGTTAACCATTCCAAGCACCACACGTACTTGAGGATTGCACCTACCCCCCCATTTGTGGCCACCAGCTTTCCAACGGTGCCAGGCACAAGCCTGTGGGACCTTGCATTAGAGAGCTATGACACTTGCACAGAATCCCCATTGGTTTGAATGGGGGAGATTTACAGGTAATTGTCAGGGCGAGGGTTAGGATTAACCATTCCAAACACCACACGTACTTGAGGATTGCACCTACCCCCCCATTTGTGGCCACCAGCTTTCCAACGGTGCCAGGCACAAGCCTGTGGAACCTTGCATTAGAGAGCTATGACACTTGCACAAAATCTCCATTGGTTTTAATGGGGGAGATTTCCAGTGAAATGCCAGGATCGGGGTTAGGGTTAGCCATTCCAAGCGATACACGTACTTGAGGATTGCACCTACCCCCCCATTTGTGGCTACCAGCTTTCCAACGGTGCCAGGCACGAGCCTGTGGGACCTTACTTGCCAGAGGTATGAGACTTACACAAAATCCCCATTGGTTTGAATCGGGGAGATTTCAAGTGAAATGCTAGGATCGGGGTTAGAGTTAGCCATTCCAAGCACCACACGTACTTGGGGATTGCACCTACCCCCCCATTTGTGGCCACCAGCTTTCCAACGGTGTCAGGCACGAGCCTGTGGAACCTTGCATTAGGGAGCTATTACACTTGCACAGAATCCCCATTGGTTTGAATGGGGGAGATTTACAGTGAAATCCTGAGATCGGGGTTAGGGTTAGCCATTCCAAGCGAAACAAGTACTTGAAGAATGCACCTACCCCCCCATTTGTGGCCACCAGCTTTCCAACGGTGCCAGGCACGAGCCTGTGGAACCTTTCATTAGAGAGCTATGACACTTGCACAGAATCCCCATTGGTTTGAATGGGGGAGATTTCCAGTGAAATGCTGGGATCGGGGTTAGGGTTAGGCATTCCAAGCGATACACGTACTTGAGGATTGCACCTACCCCCCCATTTGTTGCTACCAGTTTTCCAACGGTGCCAGGCACGAGCCTGTGGGACCTGACTTGCCAGAGGTATGAGACTTAAACAACATCCCCATTGGTTTGAATGGGGGAGATTTCCAGTGAAATCCTGAGATCGGGGTTAGGGTTAGCCATTCCAAGCACCACACGTACTTGAGGATTGCACCTACCCCCCCATTTGTGGCCACCAGCTTTCCAACGGTGCCAGGCACGAGCCTGTGGGACCTTGCATAAGAGAGCTATGACACTTGCACAAAATCTCCATTGGTTTTAATGGGGGAGATTTCCAGTGAAATGCTAGGATCGGGGTTAGGGTTAGGCATTCCAAGCGATACACGTACTTGAGGATTGCACCTACCCCCCCATTTGTGGCTACCAGCTTTCCAACGGTGCCAGGCACGAGCCTGTGGAACCTTTAATTAGAGAGCTATGACACTTGCACAGAATCCCCATTGGTTTGAATGGGGGAGATTTCCAGTGAAATGCTAGGATCGGGGTTAGGGTTAGGCATTCCAAGCGATACACGTACTTGAGGATTGCACCTACCCCCCCATTTGTGGCCACCAGCTTTCCAAGGGTGCCAGGCACGAGCCTGTGGAACCTTGCATTAGAGAGCTATGACACTTGCACAGAATCCCCATTGGTTTGAATGGGGGAGATTTACAGTGAAATCCTGAGATCGGGGTTAGGGTTAGCAGTTCCAAGCGAAACAAGTACTTGAAGAATGCACCTACCCCCCCATTTATGGCCACCAGCTTTCCAACGGTGCCAGGCACGAGCCTGTGGAACCTTTAATTAGAGAGCTATGACACTTGCACAGAATCCCCATTGGTTTGAATGGGGGAGATTTCCAGTGAAATGCTAGGATCGGGGTTAGGGTTATGCATTCCAAGCGATACACGTACTTGAGGATTGCACCTACCCCCCCATTTGTGGCCACCAGCTTTCCAACGGTGCCAGGCACGAGCCTGTGGAACCTTGCATTAGAGAGCTATGACACTTGCACAGAATCCCCATTGGTTTGAATGGGGGAGATTTCCAGTGAAATCCTGAGATCGGGGTTAGGGTTAGCCATTCCAAGCACCACACATACTTGAGGATTGCACCTACCCCCCCATTTGTGGCCACCAGCTTTCCAACGGTGCCAGGCACAAGTCTGTGGGACCTTGCATTAGAGAGCTATGACACTTGCACAGAATCCCCATTGGTTTTAATGGGGGAGATTTACAGGTAATTGTCAGGGCGAGGGTTAGGATTAACCATTCCAAACACCACACGTACTTGAGGATTGCACCTACCCCCCCCATTTGTGGCCACCAGCTTTCCAACGGTGCCAGGCACGAGCCTGTGGGACCTTGCATAAGAGAGCTATGACACTTGCACAAAATCTCCATTGGTTTTAATGGGGGAGATTTCCAGTGAAATGCTAGGATCGGGGTTAGGGTTAGGCATTCCAAGCGATACACGTACTTGAGGATTGCACCTACCCCCCCATTTGTGGCTACCAGCTTTCCAACGGTGCCAGGCACGAGCCTGTGGGACCTTACTTGCCAGAGGTATGAGACTTACACAAAATCCCCATTGGTTTGAATGGGGGAGATTTCCAGTGAAATGCTAGGATCGGGGTTAGGGTTAGCCATTCCAAGCACCACACGTACTTGGGGATTGCACCTACCCCCCCATTTGTGGCCACCAGCTTTCCAACGGTGCCAGGCACGAGCCTGTGGAACCTTTCATTAGAGAGCTATGACACTTGCACAGAATCCCCATTGGTTTTAATGGGGGAGATTTACAGGTAATTGTCAGGGCGAGGGTTAGGATTAACCATTCCAAACACCACACGTACTTGAGGATTGCACCTACCCCCCCATTTGTGGCCACCAGCTTTCCAACGGTGCCAGGCACGAGCCTGTGGAACCTTGCATTATAGAGCTATGACACTTGCACAAAATCTCCATTGGTTTTAATGGGGGAGATTTCCAGTGAAATGCCAGGATCGGAGTTAGGGTTAGCCATTCCAAGCACCACACGTACTTGAGGATTGCACCTACCCCCCCATTTGTGGCCACCAGCTTTCCAACGGTGCCAGGCACGAGCCTGTGGGATCTTACTTGCCAGAGGTATGAGATCTACACAAAATCTCCATTGGTTTAAATGGGGGAGATTTCCAGTGAAATGCTAGGATCGGGGTTAGGGTTAGCCATTCCAAGCGAGACACGTACTTGAAAATTGCACCTACCCCCCCATTTGTGGCCACCAGCTTTCCAACGGTGCCAGGCACGAGCCTGTGGCACCTTGAATTCCCGAGATATGAGACTTGCACAAAATCCCCATTGGTTGTAATGGGGGATATTTCCAGTGAAATGCTAGGATCGGGGTTAGGGTTAGCCATTCCAAGCACCACACGTACTTGAGGATTGCACTTACCCCCCCATTTGTGGCCACCAGCTTTCCAACGGTGCCAGGCACGAGCCTGTGGAACCTTGCATTAGAGAGCTATGACACTTGCACAGAATCCCCATTGGTTTTAATGGGGGAGATGTCCAGTGAAATGCTGGGATCAGGGTTAGGGTTAGGCATTCCAAGCACCACATGTACTTGAGGATTGCACCTACCCCCCCATTTGTGTCCACCAGCTTTCCAAGGGTGCCAGGCACGAGCCTGTGGAACCTTTCATTAGAGAGCTATGACACTTGCACAGAATCCCCATTGGTTTGAATGGGGGAGATTTACAGTGAAATCCTGAGATCGGGGTTAGGGTTAGCCATTCCAAGCGAAACAAGTACTTGAAGAATGCACCTACCCCCCCATTTGTGGCCACCAGCTTTCCAACGGTGCCAGGCACGAGCCTGTGGAACCTTGCATTAGAGAGCTATGACACTTGCACAAAATCTCCATTGGTTTTAATGGGGGAGATTTCCAGTGAAATGCTAGGATCGGGGTTAGGGTTAGGCATTCCAAGCGATACACGTACTTGAGGATTTCACCTACCCCCCCATTTGTGGCCACCATCTTTCCAACGGTGCCAGGCATGAGCATGTGGAACCTTTCATTAGGGAGCTATGACACTTGCACAGAATCCCCATTGGTTTGAATGGGGGAGATTTCCAGTGAAATCCTGAGATCGGGGTTAGGGTTAGCCATTCCAAGCACCACACGTACTTGAGGATTGCACCTACCCCCCCATTTGTGGCCACCAGCTTTCCAACGGTGCCAGGCACAAGTCTGTGGGACATTGCATTAGAGAGCTATGACACTTGCACAGAATCCCCATTGGTTTTAATGGGGGAGATTTCCAGTGAAATGCTAGGATCGGGGTTAGGGTTAGGCATTCCAAGCGATACACGTACTTGAGGATTGCACCTACCCCCCCATTTGTGGCTACCAGCTTTCCAACGGTGCCAGGCACGAGCCTGTGGGACCTTACTTGCCAGAGGTATGAGACTTACACAAAATCCCCATTGGTTTGAATGGGGGAGATTTCCAGTGAAATGCTAGGATCGGGGTTAGGGTTAGGCATTCCAAGCGATACACGTACTTGAGGATTGCACCTACCCCCCCATTTGTGGCCACCAGCTTTCCAAGGGTGCCAGGCACGAGCCTGTGGGACCTTACTTGCCAGAGGTATGAGACTTACACAAAATCCCCATTGGTTTGAATGGGGGAGATTTCCAGTGAAATGCTAGGATCGGGGTTAGGGTTAGCCATTCCAAGCACCACATGCACTTGGGGATTTCACCTACCCCCCCATTTGTGGCCACCAGCTTTCCAACGGTGCCAGGCACGAGCCTGTGGAACCTTGCATTAGAGAGCTATGACACTTGCACAGAATCCCCATTGGTTTGAATGGGGGAGATTTCCAGTCAAATCCTGAGATCCGGGTTAGGGTTAGCCATTCCAAGCACCACACGTACTTGAGGAATGCACCTACCCCCCCATTTGTGGCCACCAGCTTTCCAACGGTGCCAGGCACAAGTCTGTGGGACCTTGCATTAGAGAGCTATGACACTTGCACAGAATCCCCATTGGTTTTAATGGGGGAGATTTCCAGTGAAATGCTAGGATCGAGGTTAGGGTTAGGCATTCCAAGCGATACACGTACTTGAGGATTGCACCTACCCCCCCATTTGTGGCTACCAGCTTTCCAACGGTGCCAGGCACGAGCCTGTGGGACCTTACTTGCCAGAGGTATGAGACTTACACAAAATCCCCATTGGTTTGAATGGGGGAGATTTCCAGTGAAATGCTAGGATCGGGGTTAGGGTTAGCCATTCCAAGCACCACACGTACTTGGGGATTGCACCTACCCCCCCATTTGTGGCCACCATCTTTCCAACGGTGTCAGGCACGAGCCTGTGGAACCTTGCATTAGGGCGCTATGACACTTGCACAGAATCCCCATTGGTTTGAATGGGGGAGATTTACAGTGAAATCCTGAGATCGGGGTTAGGGTTAGCCATTCCAAGCGAAACAAGTACTTGAAGAATGCACCTACCCCCCCATTTGTGGCCACCAGCTTACCAACGGTGCCAGGCACGAGCCTGTGGAACCTTGCATTAGAGAGCTATGACACTTGCACAGAATCCCCATTGGTTTGAATGGGGGAGATTTCCAGTGAAATGCTAGGATCGGGGTTAGGGTTAGCCATTCCAAGCACCACACGTACTTGACGATTGCACCTACCCCCCCATTTGTGGCCACCAGCTTTCCAACGGTGCCAGGCACAAGTCTGTGGGACCTTGCATTAGAGAGCTATGACACTTGCACAGAATCCCCATTGGTTTGAATGGGGGAGATTTACAGTGAAATCCTGAGATCGGGGTTAGGGTTCGGCATTCCAAGCGATACACGTACTTGAGGATTGCACCTACCCCCCCATTTGTGGCTACCAGCTTTCCAACGGTGCCAGGCACGAGCCTGTGGGACCTTCCTTGCCAGAGGTTTGAGACTTAAACAAAATCCCCATTGGTTTGAATGGGGGAGATTTCCAGTGAAATGCTAGGATCGGGTTTAGGGTTAGCCATTCCAAGCACCACACGTAATTGGGGATTGCACCTACCCCCCCATTTGTGGCCACCAGCTTTCCAACGGTGCCAGGCACGAGCCTTTGGAACCTTGCATTAGAGAGCTATGACACTTGCACAGAATCCCCATTGGTTTGAATGGAGGAGATTTACAGTGAAATCCTGAGATCGGGGTTAGGGTTAGCCATTCCAAGCGAAACAAGTTCTTGGGGATTGCACCTACCCCCCCATTTGTGGCCTCCAGCTTTCCAACGGTGCCAGGCACGAGCCTGTGGAACCTTTTAATAGAGAGCTATGACACTTGCACAAAATCCCCATTGGTTTGAATGGGGGAGATTTCCAGTGAAATGCTAGGATCGGGGTTAGGGTTAGGCATTCCAAGCGATACACGTACTTGAGGATTGCACCTACCCCCCCATTTGTGGCCACCAGCTTTCCAAGGGTGCCAGGCACGAGCCTGTGGAACCTTTCATTAGAGAGCTATGACACTTGCACAGAATCCCCATTGGTTTGAATGGGGGAGATTTCCAGTGAAATGCCAGGATCGGGGTTAAGGTTAGCCATTCCATGCACCACACGTACTTGAGGATTGCACCTACCCCCCCATTTGTGGCCACCAGCTTTCCAAGGGTGCCAGGCACGAGCCTGCGGAACCTTTCATTAGAGAGCTATGACACTTGCACAGAATCACCATTGGTTTGAATGGGGGAGATTTCCAGTGAAATCCTGAGATCGGGGTTAGGGTTAGCCATTCCAAGCGAAACAAGTACTTGAAGAATGCACCTACCCCCCCATTTGTGGCCACCAGCTTTCCAACGGTGCCAGGCACGAGCCTGTGGAACCTTGCTTTAGGGAGCTATGACACTTGCACAGAATCCCCATTGGTTTTAATGGGGGAGATTTCCAGTGAAATCCTAGGATCGGGGTTAGGGTTAGCCATTCCAAGCACCACACGTACTTGAGGATTGCACCTACCCCCCCATTTGTGGCTACCAGCTTTCCAACGGTGCCAGGCACGAGCCTGTGGGACCTTGCATTAGAGAGCTATCACACTTGCACAGAATCCCCATTGGTTTGAATGGGGGAGATTTCGGGTGAAATGCTAGGATCGGGGTTAGGGTTAGGCATTCCAAGCACCACACGTACTTGAGGATTGCACCTACCCCCCCATTTGTGGCCACCACCTTTCCAACGGTGCCAGGCACGAGCCTGTGGGATCTTACTTGCCAGAGGTATGAGACTTGCACAAAATCTCCATTGGTTTGAATGGGGGAGATTTCCAGTGAAATGCTAGGATCGGGGTTAGGGTTCGCCATTCCAAGCACCACATGTACTTGAGGATTGCACCTACCCCCCCATTTGTGGCCACCAGCTTTCCAACGGTGCCAGGTACGAGCCTGTGGAACCTTGCTTTAGGGAGCTATGACACTTGCACAGAATCCCCATTGGTTTTAATGGGGGAGATTTCCAGTGAAATCCTAGGATCGGGGTTAGGGTTAGCCATTCCAAGCACCACACGTACTTGAGGATTGCACCTACCCCCCCATTTGTGGCCACCAGCTTTCCAACGGTGGCAGGCACGAGTCTGTGGGACCTTGCATTAGTGAGCTATGACACTTGCACAGAATCCCATTTGGTTTTAATGGGGGAGATTTACAGTGAAATCCTGAGATCGGGGTTAGGGTTGGCCATTCCAAGCGAAACACGTACTTGAAGATTGCACCTACCCCCCCATTTGTGGCCACCAGCTTTCCAACGGTGCCAGGCAATAGCCTGTGGAACCTTGCATTAGAGAGCTATGACACTTGCACAGAATCCCCATTGGTTTGAATGGGGGAGATTTCCAGTGAAATGCTAGGATCGGGGTTAGGGTTAGGCATTCCAAGCGATACACGTACTTGAGGATTGCACCTACCCCCCCATTTGTGGCCACCAGCTTTCCAACGGTGGCAGGCACGAGCCTGTGGAACCTTTCATTAGAGAGCTATGACACTTGCACAGAATCCCCATTGGTTTGAATGGGGGAGATTTCCAGTGAAATGCTAGGATCGGGGTTAGGGTTAGGCATTCCAAGCGATACACGTACTTGAGGATTGCACCTACCCCCCCATTTGTGGCCACCAGCTTTCCAACGGTGCCAGGCACGAGCCTGTGGAACCTTTTATTAGAGAGCTATGACACTTGCACAGAATCCCCATTGGTTTTAATGGGGGAGATTTACAGGTAATTGTCAGGGCGAGGGTTAGGATTAACCAGCTGACATCAAAACCCTCATCTTCGACCGATGATGCTACATCACTAGCTTCTAAGACCCACAAGCTACTGTAGTCTAGTCTAATTTTATATGCCAACCAAATTGTATTACAGGTCCAAAGCGCAAAACATATTGTTGTCACACATAAAGCTGGGACATTGCAAGATGTTTTTTATGGAGCTCTTATTGTGGTGGAACTCGTCACCCTAGCAACCAAAGAAACAGCTGGAGTTTTGTGGTTAGCGTTTGCACAAGTGTGTTTTAACCCAAACTAAGATCTTCTCCGAAACCTTGCCCAGTAGTGTTGGTGCCTGACGCTAACCAAGTAATGCAAAGAAAGGCAAACAATGACAAAAACGTCAAAAAACAGCAATTAAAAATGAGAGTATACGACTGAAGAAAAAAAGGATACAGTAACTGAAAACATGACACGCAAGTTTCAAAATAATGCAAAATACTATTAAAAAAGGGCCCCAGTTGTAGTCTCCTGGTTGAAACTCTAATGATGGATTAGATTTGTGTTTGGCTGATGCCACCAAGACCCCTTCAACGTTCGAGTGTGGCCTTTGTTGTTCACTTTAAGTGCAAAGCTGAAGGTCGCAAGTCACATTCAAGGGAAACTTGCAAGTCATCTGGTGCGGCCACTGGTCAATAGAAAGAAACAGGCCAAAAACATAGGTATCTCACTATTTTACAGCTTATAATATGCAACTAGTGCATTTGGCGCTGTGGCCCAACGTAGCTTTTACGCATTTTGGCACTGGACTGTGTTGGAAGGACTAACCTGGTTGCTCACTGCTTGATAGTATAAGTTTGTGACCCTATTTAAGCCTGGTAATATTATACAATTAATATCTTGATATCTTATGTTGATAACAGCAATCAAGAAGTGCAACAAAGACTTCAGAGGACATCGAAGTTGGATGGAAACATACTTACCTTCACCATAACCTTCTCCCAGGATTGGCACCCTGAAAAGTAGCATACTGATGACTTTAGCAGCTCCTTCCAGGTCATAGCGGCTGCTCAAGTGTATCGCGCATCAGTTAACTTGACCTTCATGCTGCATGTTTGCTGATCGGAGTGCCAGCTTTGCCTAGTCAATTTGCATATTGAGATGCAGTCACAATGCGGGGAGAGTAGAGATACTGTGAATGCTTATTAGCACCAGGTGTAAATGCAAATGTCCAAGATCAGATTTTGTTATCTCGATAATAAATCCAGATGCAGCTCATGTGTTATGATGTCTGCGTCCCCAGGAGTGGGATGAGTCATTAAAAATAATTTTTACAAGAAATTGAATTCATGCACAAATCTTCTGCCTCATACTGGATTCTCTATGTATGTTTTTTCCAATGAAAGAAGCTTCCCTGGTGTGCAGTAACATGATTAACTATCATCAGATGCTACAAACGAATACAAAGACTTGATTTTCATGGTGATCTGTGGTTCACGTTGTCCTCTGCTAAATTTAGGTCATCACCAATATGTATTTTATTTCATAGCATCTGCTTTACCAGGGAAATGGCTGGCATTTTTTCTGTATACTGGTAAAACAGCAAAATATGGGCGAGAAAATACACTGGAAGCAAAAGAAAAAACAACTACCTTTAGATCAGGTTGTAGGAGGTGAGATGGCAAAACGTAGAAACCAGGAGCTGTCTGTAATCAACACCAATGAGGCGATATATTGGATGTCGGCAGCAAAATAAAATCATCACCCTCCAACTAGGTGCGCTCTATATGAGTAAATCTTTCCAACCCCCCCCACTTACTGCCATTATCCCACCGTAGGGAAAATTGCATGTCTGAGTACAAGCCTGCAATATTCCCAGCAGTCGTCCATTTGGCTCTTTGAGAGGCTCCACTCTCAACAACGACAGTGAAACTGAGGTCACGCACCGAACAGTCACCCTGGGGTTAAAATGATGGAGTTTGTGCAAGTGTAAATTACTCTATAACACAGGACACCTTCACTCAGGCCTTTAATGGATGCCCTGCCAGTCTTTTTTTATGGTCGTCTTATCAGTGTGAGCCCCGTTGGCTCTGGGAAATTGCTGTGACAATGTAAACACCAGACTTTTTTAATTCAGCGCATCATCTATCCTGACTTTTTGGTCCATTTTATGTCCCAGCGACTCACAGCTGTAAATATGTTCCATGCTGCTTTTGACTTCATTTCCTCAAAGTCAAATGCCAGCTATTAGGATTCAAATGTGAACTTAGGTGTCAAATTAATTTTGCATTACAAGGGTTATCCTTGGAAACAGTCATTTGGTAGAGAAAAAGAAATTTATTAGATATTTTTGGAGCTTTAAAAACTCAGGTAACGTCAATAAATTAGTGAAAGCGCCGGCAAGGCGATGTTCTTGGTATGTTTTTCATTGACTTGTAAAATTTCTCTCAATTGGACTTTGTCAGAAAACATCTTATTATCAGCCTTTGTGCAGTCCTTGTGGGGAATTCAACAAGTCCTTCAAACTAAACAGCAAAATACCAGACCTGATAGTTTAGGAAAGCATTGGGGTTTAGGTGCTTTAGCCTTCATTGTCATGGTGACAATAACAACAAACAAAACTTTGCCCATCTGAAAAGCAACTTTTCTTGGACCCTTCTTAGGTTTATCTGGTCAAGGTTCTGCCACACTCCGAGCTGCTGCAACCTACAGGGGAATTTACCTGCTGCTGATAGCATTAATTAGCATTATGTGAACTCATTTAGCTAAGGCTTGAACATAATGGATGTTCGTTCATAAGTAGAAGTCCTACACTCCAGCTTTAGGTTACGGGACAAATAAAGACAACACAACCTTGACTGTCAGATTAAATTAATAGTCTCTTAGTGGCCCATCCTTCCACCCCAGCCTCCTCCCTTAGCTGCCATAGTGCTTTGTCCTTTCAATCTAAATATATTGTTTTGGGGCATTCGCTGAAATGACTGTTGCTGTTGTTCTTCTTTGTCAACTGGCTGGATCAAGCTTTAATTTTGTACACCATATTTTGCTAAAGGTTGTCTAAAATGTATTGCTATTATTGGAGCTGCCTCAACAGTTTTAAGACAGAAAATGATTCCTTCTTTTGTGCCATCGCACCTTCACTACTGTTTTTACCTGAGTTTAGACCTAAAAATGCTCTTGCTCGATTTTTAGATAAAATCAAACACTCATATATACTGTTAACTTTAGAAGGCATTTCCAAGTCCTTTCATCATGTCTGAATTGCAGGATCCACAACTTGAGTACAACTTGTATTTACAATGAGGATTCACCAGTGTTTGTATGTGCAGTACATAGTCAAAGGCACAGGTCAAGTCAAAGAGTTATCATTCACCACAGCATCAACACAACTCAAAGAATTTTGTATATTGCTTCTGGCTGTTTTGAAATCGCACCACCTTCAAGGATTTAATACTGTGCACCTTTAAATCATTAAAAAAAGGCAGTTGCCAGGCAACTACTGAAAATAGTTGAAGTAGGACAATATATTTTGCTTGGACAAATTTCAATCATGAAATCTTTGTACTTGTAAACTGCCATTTATGGTGTTCTATCTACGCTAGTCACATGTGATATATGGTCCAGAAAAGGCTGATTCATTTGATTTAACTCAGTTTGCATATTTGTTATTTGCATATTTATTCATGCAGTCTTTTGAGAAATTATCTACTCCTGTTATACTGATGACACCCGTCTATATATTTTGTTTTAATATAAAAGATACTCTGTCACAGTAAAGACTGAATGGTTTTTCTCTTCCTCCAGTTGAAGTTGGGTTAAAACATAAATGCTGATGAACAGTCCTGGACACCACAACCACTCATCTCCCTTTCAGCAAACTTTATATGTTCTATATCCCGTTCCTTGTTAAATCCTGCTTTCTACAACTCAACCATACTGCCAAACTTACATCAGAGTAGATCTTCATCTACATGCACCTCGCTAACTGCAGCTCTCAGTTTACATGTTTACAAATTTGTTGCAGAATTCAGGAAAAGGCTTCTCACCTCACTTTACTCCCACCCTGGCTCTTTACACCGAATCCCAGCTGATTTCATTGTTGCTTTTAAAATTACCTTTGAAACTTAGTGTTAATAAATTTATATTTATATATAGATTCTATTAATTTATTTAGCAGTCCATTTATACTTTACCCTTCTTACCATAAATGGCATGCCAATCCTAAGAAGCAAACTGAAAAAACCCTGTAATTATTAGATACTGATGTGATTATCAGTCATTATTATCCGTCAAGACACATTATGACACAACTTAAATGTATTCACATTTATTTCCATCTTGGCTTGACACAGTGCGTAAATAATATTATTGTGTATATATTATGTGTCTTTTGCTTTTTTTAAACAGAGGTTTTTGGAAAATATTATACACAGCTTGACTTATGTTCACAGATATGGGGTGTCTGTGGCTCAGGTGATAGAGCAGGTTGTCCACTGATTGCAAGTTTGGTGGTTCGATCCCCGGCCCCTTTGCATGCTAAAGTGTCCTTGGGCAAGACACTGAACCCCAAGTTGCTCCCAATGGCAGGCAAGCGCCTTGCATGGCAGCTGAGTCGCCATTGGTGTGTGAATGTGTGTGTGAATGGGTGAATGACAAACACATTGTAAAGCGCTTTGGATACCACTAAGGCAGAGAAAGACGCTGTATAAGTGCAGACCATTTACCATTTACCATATGAGCTTTTACAAGAAATATGCCATTTATTCAGTGACTTACACTGTGGGCTACATCTTGAGCCCTGTCTTTTTTTAGCATATCTGTGTTTACATTTTGGCAAATTAAGTACAGCTCAGTCACCTATTAAGCTTCCTTTTTGCTGTACACAAGTGGAACTTTGCCGGTGAAAAAAGTAAAACCCTGATGATTCCTGGTGATGATTCTCTAATTTCTAAATGGGTGTCTGAATGCATATTTCCAGTGGACATCAGAGATAATGATATCTTTGGACAGTGTAAGTCACGCTGTGTCGAATAAAATATGTCTTTAGATTTGAGTTGTAACTTAAATTTTTGTCAAATGTGCATTATGCTAGAATTATGAGATTGTAAGTCATAATTTTCTTTTAAAAATGTGTGTGTGTGTGTGAATGCACTGCACTTCTATATTTTCTGTATAAAGCATCCTGAACAGTTACCTAAAATGTAAGAGTGTGATTTGTGAATAGGCAGATAACAGTAATATCTAGCCATGAATGCTTGACGCTCCAAGTTGCACATTACCGTTACAGAACAGAACTCCCGCAAGGATGTTTAATCATTTCAACCCGCTCCAGCAGATGCTTTTGCAAAGATTCATTTCTTTTTGGAACCTCCCACAGGCCTTGTGAAAATTTTTGATAGGTGGCCTTAAATGCATGCATGTTTATTCAAACAGCTTGTCAGAGCACATTATTACCAATGACAAGCAGAAACAAAATACAGTTTTTGTAGACGTCAGCACAGCTTGTTATATTTCATGTTTGCACAGCCTAACTTACACATAGATCACCATAGCCTCACATGGACAGTTATCACTAATCACAATCACTGGCTTATTATTGCAACATGGATGTGTTCAGTACACAGATGGATACGTACACTTGGATCTCCAGTGTTTTAAGGAGGTAAATACATGAAGAAGTGGCTTTAAAAGCAAAATGAGTTAAGGCAGGAGGGAATTAAAGTTGAATGAAAACATTATGTATTGTTTCTACAAACCATATTTACACAATATATAAAACAGTATATTGATCATAATTAGAGGTTTAATGGAAGAAGATACATTTACTTGCCAAGTTTAATATCAGTAGTGAGAGTTGCTCTTAATTTTTATATTGTACATGACATTTAATCCATAATCATGCTGATCGCCCACTTCTGCTTGCATTAGAGTAAACATGTCTTTATTGTGGACACCTGGGATCCTAATCATGCTGCAGCTCTCCATAAGGGGGAAGCAGGTGATGTACGAGACTCGCTGTGCTGGATGTACTGCCCACACCTTCAACATACAGAGGCAGAGAAGACGGGTTAGAGTGTGATGTGTTTGTGACGAGACCACTGGAGGAAACAATGCGTGGGCGTGAGAGGCTCTTGGCTTGTGTCTGCGGTGCTATAAAGACGAACATGTGTCAGCCGGGGTGCGCTGGCTATTCTTGACAGGTGATGCACTTTTGGACGAGTGTGTGCCACCAGGAATAGACCTGTGGGTGTGTGTCTTCCAGGGCTTTGGAATGTTGTGTTGGCTCAGGCCTCCCAGCAGCAAGTGCAAGTGGTGCATCCCCTCCTCTTGGTCAGTGTTGCTCAGAGCTTTAGCTTCTGGATACAAACAGCTCATTGCATGATTCATGTCAGCCACATGCCAAGCACATCAGTGAGACTTCAGACAAACAGTCTTAAGTTTCCTAAAATGTTTTTTTTTCAAATGATTATGTGATATTAAACTAAACTATATAACTTAATAAAGAAGGACAAAAAGGTAATTAATCAGCAATGGAATAAATACATTGGCATTTGTATGTTATTTTATCTTTAATTAGAGTTTTGAAAAGTCACACATTCTAATGATTTGTAGGTTAAACATTGCAAATGATTAATTGATTAGATGACTGACAAAAATAAGTGGCAATTCTCATTATAACTGTTTTTATTATCATAATTTTAAAGCATGCAAAGTTAAATCTGTACAGTTGTCTGGATTTGCTGCACACCTTTTATATTCAAATGCTTTTGGTTACACAGAACATTGCCTTGGATTCTGCAAAGCTGTAAATGTTGTCAGGTAACACAATAATTAAAATTATCATTAGTTGCGGCCGTGAAAAATAAACAAAACAGCCTGGTGGTACTTAGAGATTGTTTTGATTACATTTAACCATATTTGAAGCAAGCAGCTAGCATTAATAGTGCTTCGTTCAGATATTACCATCTGTGACTTGTTATTGATTCAATGGAGAGTTATCAAAATAAAAGCATGCAGCTATTCAGAATAAATATATATAAATTAAACATTCACAAATATGTATACTATGTCATCACATGTACCATCACATGCAAGTTTGCACATCTGCTTTTTACTGTGTTGTTTAGATGACTCCAGTATTTGAATGTAACTAAGTGCATTTACTAAAATACTGTACTTCCTAGGAAATTCCAGGTAATTGTACTTTATTTGAGTGTTTCCTTTCATGCAGTTTTATACTTTTACTTCACCTATCACAGTGGCAAATATTTTGTTGTCGTGTTTTTGTCGTTTTTTGAATATTTGTGGTAAACTGAAGGATTAAGTGAGAAAATTGTCTGACATCTTAGGATAAATAAAGTATTTCATAACTCTTTTGGAATAGCTGGAAATGTCAAAAAGATAAAATCCGAGCTGTTTTTCTGAGCTCATAAAAAGTTGACATACAAACGAATTATGATCTTACAGAATATGATGCATAGCTGTAGATTAAACTCAGCAACATCTAACACAATATGTAAAATCACTAGCATTGGCTCATTCCTAAACTTTTACTGTAGCGAAATGCAAAATAAGCAGCAATGCAGCAGCAATTATAACCCAAAAACGTCATATACAGTAAATTGGAAAACACTGCCTGAGACCAGTTTACTGCACAATGACTACGTTTACTTTTCTAACTTCAGTGACATTTTGTTTACATTACTAGCTGACAGGTTTCTGAATGCAAGACTTTTACTTAAACTGGAGTTTTTTCATTGTGTGGTATTAGTGCTTTTACTTCAGTAAAGGATCTGAATACTTCTTCCACCTTCATTAGATAAACAGCTCTGACAAAGCTTCTATGCAGATGACTGTACCCTTTATATCATTAACTACACATAATGGAGTAATTATCATGGTTTATAATCCAGACATTTACTGAAATCAAATAAATTTTTGCCAATTCACATTAAATAAAGGCACACAAACAGTCTAAAAAAACCTGCATGCCATGGCAGAAACCTGTAAGTTGCATGTTTCTTGTGTTGTCTGTTCAATATTTGTAAAACGTACTGCTCTGCTGTGACGACAGCCGAAGCTTCAGACCAGAGAACAGCTCCATTATTCACACTGTTATTGCTAAAAATCTACTGAACAGCACATCGAGTTGTTTTCACCATCAAAATCCTGTTTCCATTTTCATGCATTTCCAGTGTGCCATATTTATGAATGATCTTACTGGGTCGGTAAAAATAAAACGTTCTCTGTGAATGTTGTGGGAGGTTTTATTTTTCACCTGCCCCACCTAACTGTTGTGTTCAGAGGAGAAAAGGATGCAGACGAAAAGAGGCAAAAACAGAGTCAGTGTTTTGAAATTTGCTTTACCATTGTGAAAAATACAATTAGTAGAATCAGTAGTACTGATAGCGTACAGAGCATTGTTCTTTTTTTGTTGTTGTTTTAAGTGCAATGGATAGATAGATAGATAGATAGATAGATAGATAGATAGATAGATAGATAGATAGATAGATAGATAGATAGATAGATAGATACTGTACACATAGACAAATGCACACTTTCACAGTCTCTCAGATGTGAGAAAGGCTCAAGTGTGGCTGCGGCACACAAAGAAGTTGAAGCAGAGAAATGCCACAGCGCACACTGAGTGACGTCAACCAGGAGGCCCCGTGGGGATGAGGTGAGTCAGAGCCAGGGCCGCGGCCTCGCCAGCTCTCCGCAGCCATGAGCGCGTCATCACCAGTCTCACTGACACCCTCTCACATTTCTCTGCATCTGCTTCAATGTGCCTCTGCCTCCCTCCATCCCTCCGCCTCCTCAAGAGGATCTTCACATCCATGGCATAAGCCAGTCCTAGCTATGCTTGTCTGTCTTTGTCTCTCTCTCTCTCTCCACACTTTGGGGTGGGTGCTCATCAAGCACGAAATGTTTTATATCTAATTATATCTTTTCTTTTTATATATAGAGTCAAAGAGGGAGGATGCTAAATAAAACAAGTAACATACAAGAGAAGTTCCGAGGTTTGTCATCAAGTGTTGGCTGAAAAGGTTTTCTTTGTTTTGTTTCTAGAGATAACTTGATAATGTGGAAATAACAGCTTTGTATTGATAATGTTCAGACAGTAGCTCAGTTTGCTGGTGCGAGCACAGTGACTCAAACTCTGCACTGTTAGTTAGACAAAGAACAGCACTACAGACCGGCATCCTCTAATATCTCACGGACCCAACCATGTTCAGGTTAAGAGAGCAAAAGCTTGTGCATCTCGGCAGTGGAGGTTTATGCTGATAAGGAGCTCATTAATGCAGGCTATACTGTTAGTGATGGATCGGGGCCGCCACATCTGAGCTGGGATGATTCACCCATCACTAGCAGAACAACACTTTAAATATGTTTGTTGAACTGCTCAGACACAAAGTACCCCATGAACCATCATCGCTTAACCCACCCCTGGGCCTTTCCTAACAGTTCTTGCCCAGCCAACACTGACTGATGATAACACGGTCAAAAATAAGCAGAAACTGACCTTCAGAAGAGGAATTAATGACTTTTATTGTCACAATAGGTTACCACTCTCAAGTGTATTGTTCACTATGTATTATTTAAGCTTTTACCGCTCTCTGACATCTGTAGAATCTTAACATAAGGCATCCCAAATATGTATTTGTTAGTGTTAACCCTTACACTAACAAAACTGAGAACAGATGTTATAGTTAATAGATATATAAATGTCAATAAATTAGTCCTAATGTCTGCCTTCAAATGGCTGCTTTTGTTGTATTTCACTAACTATGCATAGTTTTTTTTAAACTATACAATAGCTTATTAGCTTCATGGCAGAACTGAAACTAATAATCTGTTATATGATAATCGTTTCATTGTAAAATGTCAATCATTCTCTGGTTTCAGCTTTTTTTCAGGTGTGATTTTGCTGCCTTTACTCTACTTGAATATTATTGAATTTCCTATTCCAGTTGGGAATTAGTATTTTCTGACATTTAAGAAACAATTTTAATTGATTAATAGAGAAAAAAAATATCATTTGCAGCCCTAATGTCCTTAAAATGTCCTTTTAATGTATGGAAATAAAACCTGTTTTTGTAAATGAATCTTACCAGTTGTCCTTCTAACAAGGTGGATACGAGACTGGTTTGAATCATCAGTTAACTGCAGTTTAGCCTATGCGGGTATCAGGTCGCAGTATTTGACTGGTTTAAATTATTTTCTAAGAGCGTGGAGCAGAACGGACAAAAATATCAATACTACAGCTTGTTTTTGAGTAAAAAAACAGACATGTTAAAGCATTTTATTTTGCTTTGCTAGAGGAGAAAACACTCTGAAATGGGCCAGAGATTTTAATCTGGGTAAAATCAGCAACTGTCAGAATCTGACTTATCGCGATTTCTGTGAAAAACAAAATACACTTTTACAATAGGTTTTCTACAGCTAGCATTATTCATTTATACGTATACATACATGTGCAGCTCTATTGAGAAGCAATTTAGCAGGGATACCAGTTGCTCTACGGAGCAGCAGAGCTCCGATGTCATGGCACACGCAAGCCTCTGGTGGGGAGGATTGCAGCATGCAGGGGAGGGCTGTCAGATATAGAGACTTAATTTTTGTATTGGTTGACGCCTGTCTGCAAGCTGCCTGCAACGTGTTCAAGTTCCATTCATGCCAGGTGGAGGCATCAGCGAGGGGGGAGAGCATGAGGGGTGTCTGTTGGGGGGGGGAGGGCTGAGGTGGTGGTGGTGGTGGTGGGGGCGCTGTTGGGTTGAGAGCGGGGTGGGGGAAGTAGCTTGCCCGGAGAAAGAGGTCTGCACCACATACAACATTCAAGCGAACATCTGACGTCAGTACATCAATAATTAAAGCATTTTATTCATAGCCTGGGAGAAAAAGAATCAATTGACAAATCACATATTCACTTTGAGTTACTTCAAACGGTGAGACAATTAAAATGCACAATGTGTCTGCATGTGTGTGTGTGTGTGTTTGTGTGTTTGTGTGTGATGCCATTTACACATTTTCTATATATAGCTGCCATGTTATTTAGGATGCGTTTCCTAATATACGGCAGAGGCAGGAGAAAATCGTGACTCACTTTTTTTTCCCTACTCATCCTCTTTCGCTTTCTGATTAGTTACGAGGTGCATTCAGCCATTGTATTTGTCCCATCTATCATGCTTTAACATGGCAACTTGCCCATTTGCGTGTCACTTATTGGTGTAAGCATATTCACATTTTTGTTATGTTTTTGACCATTTGTGGTTGAGTGAAAAATATTCACCTGGAAAGTGTTTGTGCAGGTATTTATAAAAACACAGAGCAAGAACAGGAGATGGTTTTAAGTTCAGATGGTTATTTATCCTAAATAACTTCCAGAAATGCCCTTGAAAAGGATCTCACATGCTGGAAGTGTCATTTATATTTAAAATAATAACCAAGTACAGTGAACATGATCAGCTCTTTATGTGGAAATTATTTTCTAGCATACCAGATAACTTTTAATCTTCACAATCCTTATTGTAGAGCATAAATAAATACCTATAGTCTTGGACAGTTTTGACAACAATAATTTTGTTTTTATGAACAATGCACCACATGAATGTGTGTAAGATGTACACTATAAAAAATATTTTAAAAAGTACACACACACACACATATATATATATATATAAACTTTAATCTTACATGACATCAAGTGTATGATTTTGGTGTTTCACTGTTAATGAAGGATATTTATGATGATGATGATGATGACAGCAATAGCTAAGTAGATAGTCAAATAGATATGATGACAAAGTATATTTCTAATGATAAAATCTTTATTTTGACATATTACGAATGCTTATTGATACTGTACACTGATGAAAACACATTTCTTCAACAGCTTTGTCCTGAGAAGTTTTGTAGTTATACAAGACATCTCACATTTAACACAAAAATATACGTAAAATTACAGAAACAATATTTTTTTCTCATTGCATAACCACATTTACATTTTTAAATTTGAATTTAACAAATTAATCTGTCAAAAATAAATATTTGTAAAATTACAAAAAAAAAATTTTATGTAAAAAAAAAATCTATTTTATAGTAAAAATTTAAAATGTCATGGTTATTCATAGTCAGGATTTAACATTGGTGTATTTTTGTAATTTAATTGATTTTTTTTGGCATATTCCAAAAAATATAACAGAAAAATCAGTCAAAAAGGAAAAATTCCACAAAATTACAAGGTGCTGGGGTGCTTTTCATTCCTAAATTAGCATTTAGTTTCTAAACACAGACGCCATTTTGGAGCCATTCGTGGAGCCAAAAACAGGGGAAAAGAGGTAAAAACATGATTCCAACTGGATGGTTATGTCTCGAATATTCTCCTGCTGTCCCTTGGGAAAATTTCAACATTTGTTAGTAGGGCAAAAATGTCGCCTGCAGTTGGTTAACTAAGCTGAGCCTAAAGTTAGGTTAGCTAAGCAAAGTTAGCATAATCTGCATATCAGCTCTTAGCAGTTCTGCCAGTTAAACCCCCGGTCCTTGATCATTCAGTCCACACCATCCAAAAGGAGTGAATGTAGTCTTTACTTGTGGTCATATGCTTAGAAAATTTTTGGTTGGGTGAAGTTAAAAAACAAATATTTAGGCTATTATACAAACTCGACAACTGACATACAGTGTAATGTGTTAATTAGTGAGCATTAGAGGTGCTGGTAGGAAGATTTTGTTGCCTTGGGGCAGAGCCAGACTAGATGTTTCCCAGTCTTTATGCTAAGCTAAGATAAACAGCTATTGGCAGCCAGCAGGCATAAAAATTTTAAAAATGCTCACATGTGTACAAATACAACCACAACAACCACAGCTATTAGTTGTGTGCACGACAAGCTATGACAAGCAAGATGCCAAAACTCCAGTGATGTTTTTAGACTTCTCTAACAAGAGCGAAGCCTGAACCATCAAATCAGTATGAATGCTGACTTCATTAACTTGCCGAGCAGGTCCTCTGTTTTCCCTTTCTGACTGTGTTTGCCCTCCTCGCTGGCCTGCCTCTGACCTAACCCAACCTCAGCTCTGTCTTTGCCAGTCGCTGCATCCTGACCTCTGACCTCTGAACCTCCCAAGACACTTTGGGATGCTCCTCTGTGAGGGTAAAGAGCATGTTATTATTAGGGTTAGACTCTGATACTAAGCTTTGTTTGGAAGAGAGAGAGCAATGTCAATGTCTCCTTCAAGCTGAATCAAAACAAGTTTCAAAATGATACCTGCAGAGCTAAAGATAACATTACAAAGTACAGGAATGTCTCAATGAAATATATTTTTTTGACAAAATCTGCAGGAGTGTGACCTGAATAGCACATATTAAATGAACACTACCACCATGCTAAGACTTTAAGGGAATTTACTGGGATGCTAGAGGGAGAAAAGCCTGACTGTTGTTTAACTTCTTTGTACATCTTTAGATTTTACAATTTGTACCAAAGTGAGAACTGAAGTTTTAAGAAGTGAATGCTTTGTATGTTTATTGTCTCCTAGAAATTATGTTGTTATTATATATTATATGAATATATTCAACAGGAAACTGCTGCCACACTGTAAAAAAATACATATCTGAAAAAAATCACACGAAAAATCTGTTCGTAAAGGTGCCAGAAAAAAAAAAACGGTTGACTACTTAATGTTCAAAAAATTTAAAACTGTGAAAATAACAGCAAATATTATTGAAATCATTATATATTTTTAGCTGATTTAGATGAAGTAAACAGTTTACAATTTTTGATATGGACATTATGGGTTTTTGTAAATGTAAATTATACTTTTTGTGCTTTTACTATATATTATCTATAGTTTTACAAAATAGAAAAAATCTGTAAAATTATTCAGCATTTTTCAATCCTCGTAGTCTTTTTTCTCTTTCAAATAATACCAAATATCTGTTAAATAAATGTATTTTTGTTTATTTAAAATCAGTAAAGTGTAATTTTTGTGTTATTTCTGATTCAATCTTTGTAAAAGAACAAATTACCATTTGTAAAAATACAGATTTCTGGTGTGAACATTATGTACAGCTCTGGCCTGTTTTTTTAGGGTTAACATCTAAATGAATACTGTAAAATAACAGTAAATTCTCAAAAACAGATAACAACTGTTCTTGTTTTACAGTGCAGGATTAGAGGTGATCTGGTTTAGGTGAGAAGACACTTTTGGTTAAGTACTAAACTAAGTTGACTTTGAGTCTCTCAATAGTGAACTAAGACCACAGACTCATCTAAATAAATCTGATGCCAACCATAAAAAATATGAATCATGCTTTAGTCTCAAGTTGCACATTTTAAGGAAGAATAAATGTAATATTCTGTCAGTTAACAAACTGGCATATGTATTCACTGACAAATTTTCCTAACGATGAAGAAATCATCATTTTGGTGGCATTATGTGTCTTTTTGCTAACCGACAGGGTTGTGTTTTGTCGTCATGGTGTGTATATTTCTCTCTCTCTTGATTTTGATTGACTTTTGGCACATGTGCTGTGATTGATTTAAACTCAGTTTCAGCTTCCTTTTCAATCCGGCCTCGCCTTTGATTAAAGTCTGCTGCTGCGCTCACCTGACAAAGCCACCCTGATTTCACTATTCCAGTGTTAATCAATAATCTGTGACAACTTCCTAATTTCTGATGGAGGTAAAGCGAGATTGAGACTCGGACGGAGATGGAGGATGAATAATGTGCAGCTCTGCAAACGGCAGGGTGCCTGTTTGATTCGTAGGACTGACTGCAGGAATAATAACATCACTCACCTGCCCTTGAAATCTGTCAATTTTGTGCCCTTGACCAATTCCTCTGAGGCTCTGATTGACTGTGACTGTGGCAGCTTCCAGGTTGTGTTTGCAAACAAGTTCATGTGGGAAAAGTTTCTTCAAATCTATGAATCGGGCTTCTGGAGAGGAACATATATTCACAAAATCTGGCCAGAGAAATGAAGTCCAGGCTGTATCTTTGACTCTGTGTGAGGCTGACCATGCCACTCATGTCAATGTGCCATTCTCTGACTCATGGTGTTGCCTACAGTGGGGGAGGGAAACTCAGGAGGCAGCAAGAGAGAGAGAGAGAGAGAGACAGAAGACCGAGAGCTCGCATACTGAGAGTGGGATGAAGTGTTTTCTCCCCCTACTGACTGAAAAGATCTCTGATATTTGCAGAGGAAAATTCACAGAGATGCACATGTTTTCAAAGAGCCACATTCATTCACTTATTCATTCATACCGACAAACTGAAGCTTCAGTTTGTGTATTTGCCTCCATCACAACATGGAGTGGTTTTAATAAAGAGACAAATGATTTCATTTTTTCAGCAAAACAGGGTTTTTGGGCTGTCATCTTATAATGACCAAGACTAAAATATGCAAAAGAAAACTATAAAATGTCGTAGATTTGCTTCTTCATCATCATGACATGTGACAATCAATCTATAACTTTTTAAAATCAACTGCGTTAGTTTATGGCTGCACTTGCATCCTGCTCATTGTGAAAGAATAAAAGACTAACAATAATAATTGATTATAATAATAACATTTAACGTTTTCATTTTTTCTGTTACCTCCAATCATTGATTCAATGCTGCACATGAGGGCAAACTGTCACAAAACAGTCAAAAAAGCAGCAGCAATAGTACAGCAACACTTTCTCTGCATGCAGGTCTAATTATCTTTGCCATGGATGTTGTGTTTTCATCATCACTTGTTTACCTGTCAGCAGAATTGTGCCAAAACTTCCCGGCCAATTTTCATGAAACCTGGTGGAGAGGTAGAGCATTAGTAAAGAACCCGTTCAATTTGGGTGTGGAATTGGTTTTGGTTACAAAATCACATGAGTGCTCCTCAAGTTCCTCATGAGTTTTACTGAATCTGCACTAATCTGCATCCTGCAACACTGGTAAGTATGAAAAATATGTATAACTTTATTCAAACTAGTCCAACTGATATCTGCACTCATGTTTTGTTGACTGAGCTGGCAAAACACTATAGTATTTAATATTCATAACTTGCAGCTTTCCATCCTTTTTGCAACCTACTCGCTGCAAATACTGGAGGTTGTAATTCAGAACTGTCAACTTTATTCGCTTAAACTGTTTTCATGATGAGTGTGAAAGTTTTACTGTGATGTTCTGACATTTTTTTGAACCTTCTAACACATAGTCCACTCTTGATGGTAGTGCGGTGTTAGAGAGAAATGGATCCAAACACAGACAATTACTTTGAGAGCACGTACTAAACACATTAGCCAAACTTCATTTTGGTCGTCTGTCAGGTTATATGCAGTGCTGATGTTAATTTGATAAGGCTGACAGCTATATCTTGTGTTTTGCTTTTGCTATAAAAAAAAAAGCATGAGGGGAGATTAAAAAAAAGATTCATCAGCTAAAAATGGCAGATCACAACTAAATATTTATTTCAGTAAGTTTAAGCTTTATTTTGAAGAGTTGCATCCCCACAATCACTTCAATGCTTAGAAGGACAGCGAAATAATTTGAAAACTTGTGTAATCAATAATTCAAGACACAAACTGAATTGATTTGAATTGAATTGCAAATTACATTTAAGTTTAATTTCCCTTTCTATATTGGCACTCCTGGGCTTCCATATGGGACATGAACAGTAAGACTCCATCAGCTCTGAGTATCAGCTGATGTCAGAGATGTAGAAAACTGTTTAACTCTTGTTTTCCAAAGCTGACACCGGTAAATAAAAAGTAATTTAATTTATTAAATGTGTCATTAAAAGCTGCATTTATTCATCTTAACACACACAAACAGTTTGGTTAAAGCTTACCAAGAGGCAAAAGAGCATGGGAACCTATTCTAATTACATGCTCTAAAACTTTCTGTTCTTTGTTAATAATGTGATAGATGGTTTAACTGACAAATATATAAACCATAAAGAAATGTGAATGATGAGCACAGTCAAACCCATCCATCCATCATCTATACACCGCTTAATTCTCTGTGGAGTCGCGGGGGGAGCTGGAGCCTATCCCAGTCGAATCTAGACGAAGTCAGGGGACACCCTGGACAGGTCGCACAGGGCCACACATAGAGACAGACAACCAAGCACACTCTCATTCACACCTACAGACAATTTAGCAATTTAGAATAATTAATTAACATCAGCATGCTTTTAGACTGTGGGAGGAAGCCAGAGTACCCGGTGAAAACCCACGCTGCACAAGGAGAACATGCAAACTCCACACAGAAAGATCCCAGGCGTCCTAACTGGAATGTGAACCGGGGATCTTCTAGGTGTGAGGCAATGCTGCTAACCACCGAGCCACCGTGCAGCCCTAAACAGGCCAGATACCTTAAAAAACGTACTCATAGATTGCTTTTAATTTATTACTTTTGACAGAAGGTGTAACAGTGTAAACTGAAAATGAAATGTATAATGAAATTTATAAATGCAACAAATAAATATAACAATTGGTAACTTTATTTCCAATTTGCAAGTCAAATAACATAATCTTGGCTAAAACAAACGCTTGTGTTCGTAAGACTTTGGGGTTTTATGCGTCTGAAGCATCACTTTAAAGTATCATGACATAATTTCACAGTTCTACTTTCTGAGGAGCAAAAGGAAAAATAAAAGAAATTCCCAAGGGTCTGCAAGTGTTCAGGTTTTTTCATTTTAAAAATTGATTAAGCTGGCATCACTTATATATTTAATAAATACAGTTAATTAAAAGTATAAAGAGGAAACTGAAGGTTTTTGTTGTTGTTGTTGAACATTCTGGGGACCTGACTTTGAGGAAAATGCATTCATCAACAACAAACAAAATCTCAAACTGATGAAACGTTTAAAAATCACTAAAACAGAACGGATAAACAGAACTATATCTGGAAAAGCTACAGTGGTCTGAGATGCAGTCCTACTGATCTGTATGCTGTGCATGTCGTCTGTTTTTATATTTATTTACACTCAAGCATCAGTTGTTTTGAAAAGCTCTGTACAAATACATTTGTCCAATATTAGACTTCAAAGTCAGACAGCCATACACATTTTCCTCCAACCACACCTTCCCTCAAATACATTGTTGCTTGATGTGAATGTTTTTTCTTTTTACTTTTTTAGGCATGTTGGATTTCGCACAGGTCCATGTGAGCTCAGAGATCTTGGATGCCAGTATAAAAGCAGGAGTCAACAGGATAATCCCAGTTAATACTTTCACCCACTGTGAGGATATTACAGGTGAGAGACGAAAACAAATCTGAAATCCTTCCATGTCTGATGCAATTCAAAGTTTCTTCAGATTTTTTTTTTTTACTGTTTCCATTCAGCTTACGCACATAAACACAGCAATCCCCTTTGAGCCGCTGCAGACTGGTACATGTGCAAACAAATATAGCTCATCAGCAGGTGTGAATATACATTTTTCTGATATTAGGAAAAAAACTCACATCTACACTCAGACACACACACACACACACACACAGACACACATGATTGTCTGCCTGCGTGCACACAGGCACGTCAATGTGTATGTTATGTGTTTGTATTTTGATTCTAACATGAAAAGGCACTTCCACACCCATATATTACCTTCTAAAAATAAAGTCATGACGTCAAACAACAGTTATTTCAGTTGGTCAGTTAGCATTCCCCCTCCCCTCTCAAAATGCACTCAATAACAGGGCAACTTTCAGGCTTTAAAAAAAGCACAAAATGTTTCTTAGTAAACAAGCCACACACAGGATAAACATGTGGTGCTTTTTATTATATTAGTGATCCTACAATGCATAACCAATTATGCGAATGCACAATTTCATAAGACCTAAATGGACATTTAGACAGTATTTCCTCCCCAAAAAAACATAATGCACATTTCCTTTTCTTTCAAACACCACATCTACATGACGCAGCACTGTGCACAGCTGTTAATATACATATTAAAAGCAAACATTATGTGCTCCCGTCGTGCTGATTTACTACGAGGCTGAAGTGTGGAAACAAGTTTAGAATTGTTGCCTTGATAAGTATTCACATCACATATAACTCTCTGCAGTGAAGCTTAGATATGAGTCATAGTCTAGAATGGTAGGAGGGCACATTAACAGACTGACTTTTTATTACCACCAAAACAAATGTCTTCAACGGGAAGGATGAATATCTCTGGACCAATTATTAGGAGCCGCCTAATTAAAGAAAATATTATGGTACATACGATTAAATGTTGAATTAAACGGTTCCACAGATCAGTGAAGGTTTTAATTCACGCCGCACCGAATGTCATTTTAAAATCATATAATCAGCATATCAGAATTTATTTCACAACATAAAATCTAATTTTAATTAAGGATGCGGAAATACGCCAGTGGAGTCATTTCAAACATTTTGGTAGTTACTTAATATCAATCAGTTATTAAAAATTTTATTAAAATTACTACTGATAAGGTGAAGCATACACTTATATTTGAATAATGAAATTAAAGCAAACTACATTACTACAGGTGTAGATTCAAGATTAATTTTACTCATAATTTATATAGTGACTATAACTTTAAATAAATTTGCAAAATACTCTTTACAAACAATGTTCTACATTTTGTTTCTACGTTTATTTTGCCTGCACTTCAAAGAAACCTCCATCTGACACGCAACAACTCTAACTCAACTCTAACAACACGCAAACAAATATATAAAACATACTTTAAAATGCAGAGAAATATTAGGAGTTTAACCATCTTCATTATGAACTGAGCACTTCTGTGTTCTTCATTGAGAGTGTGCATTAAAAGGAACAAATGCATAAAACCATAAGACTGTATGTTCTATGTATGTTAGAATATGTGTATGGGAGAAAGTATGGTGAAGAATAAGCCAAGTGGAAAAAAGGTGGTGAAAAAAAACCCAAACTTCTTAGGCTGACGACACCATTGCAAGCCATATAAAATAACTGCTATATAAAACTATACTATGCTGCTGGGCTATTTGAGGCTATTTTTGCTCATTTATTTCTTCTTTGACTGGCTTTCACATAGAAATTTACAGTGCTCTTAATTCTTAGCCTGGGCATTTAATCAGAATAAAAGGTGTGAATGTGTTTGAAGATGCCTCAAAAAGTTAAAATTTGGTTAAACTTTCTGATGCCACAGTTCTCTTTCCCTTCCTTAAACCTCACGTCTCCACCTCATCTCATCTCTACTGTCCAGTTCCTGAGAATTTCGCTGCAAAAACCGACTTGCTCATACCTTCCTGAAGCACAAAGATGTGATCCTCAAACCTGATTCCACTCATGATCTGCTGCCTGTTGGAGCTTCACTCTTAAAAGAAACATCCATCAGGACTTTGATATGGAAGCACCACTATGAGTGCAATGCCCTGTAACACAGGAATTCACAACTGGAGAAAATGGAGGACAAAACATGAAGAGGAAAGCAAATCTAGACACTTAGTTGTTGGCTGCTGCTCACATAGCTGTTGAACAAGACACGTTTGTCTCCAGTCCTATACAGATGTTTTAAAACTAAAAGTAAAGGATGCTTTAAGAAAATAATTTTTATTTAGCAGTTAACTTTATACAAAGTGCAATGAACAGGAAAAACTGTCCATCCATCTATCTTCTTTCCATTCTTTGGGGTTGGGTCATGCTGGCAGCAGACCAAGCTAGTCATTGCAGACATCTTTGTCCCCAGAAACATTTTCCTGATCCCTCTGGTGTTCACAGGTCAGATGAGACATGCAATCACTCCAGTACTACTCAGGCTGAAAACGCCAGAGTTCTGGGTCTACAGCAGGATCTACTCCCAGCTGGATGTGCCCGAAAAACCTCCAAAAGAAGACACAAAGGACACATCCGTATCAGATTCCCAAATCACCTCAACTGGTTCCTTTCAACGTGAAGGAGCAACGATGCTGAGCCCAGCTATCCCACAGAAGAAACTTATTTTGGCTGCTTGTACGTGCAGCGTTATTGTTTTGAGTGCTACCCAGAACTTATGATCATAGGTGAGGGTTGAAATGTACATCAAGTGGTAAATCAAGAGATTTGACTTCCTGCTCAGCTCCCTCTTCACCACAGTGGTCTGGTTCAGTTTTTGCATTACTGCCGACGTTGCACTAGTCCATCTGTTCATCTCTTGCTCCAATTTCTAATCACTTGTGAACAAGATCCCAAGTTTCTTGAGCTTCCAACACACCCCGACCGAGACCAACCCACCTATTTCTGTTAAGGAAACGTGGTCTCAGACTTGGAGGTGCTCAATCCCATCTTCACACTTGGCTTCTCCAGTTTACCCTTAAGGCCTCGGCTTGATGAGGCCAACAAAACCATGTCAGCTGCAAGAAGCAAAGACACAAAACTGAGGTTCCCAAACTGGACATCCTTCGTACCCTGGTTGTGCCTTAAGATCTAGTCCATGAATATTATTAAAATTGGAGACAAGGGACAAGCTTGATGGCATCCAACACCCACTGACATTGTGCTGAGAGTGCGAACACAGCTCTTAGTCAGTCTTGGTTGTATAAGGACCAGATAGATCGTAACATTTACCCCTGTACCCCGACTACCACAGTACCAACAGGTTTCCTTGAGGTACGTGGTCGTAGACCTTCTCTAAGTCTACACAAAACATGTGAACTGGATGGTCAAACTCGACGGTAAAAAGTTTGTCCACTGTTCCATGGCCAGGACAAAATACACTTTGCTTGTTCAGAATCTGAGGTCTGATAATAGGTCAGAGGTTCCTGTCTAGCACCCTGATGAAATCAATATTCTGTGTGAACACTCTTTGCCATTGTAGTATCAGTTTCTCTTGGATCATATGCAAACAGTTTTTAAAAATACTTGGCAAGTACTTCCAGGAATATTAGAAAACCTTCTATTCTAGCTGTCTCTGACTGTCTCTGAGTACCAAAAGCTTTTATACTCTAGTGTATTGCTCTCACTTTGCTCTTTAGCATTAACAAAGGGCATTCACAAATAACAACAGACTGTAATGAAGATGTCACTTACCACATTAACAATACTGTACACAAATATCATAGTATATTAAATACTACGCGTGATCTGAAGTGATGAACTGATGGAGACTTAAAGTCACATAACTAAATGTGACGGTCCACAAAACAACAAATCTGTGCAGTTACAGCATCAAGTGTGTGTAGGTGTCATTCTTCTTCCCTTATCTGACTATCTTCATAACTCTGTCTTAGAGTTATGAAGATAGTCAGATAAGGGTCAGTAGGTCGTTTTTTTACTGTCAATTGGTTTCAACAGTCAGTTCCATTTTATACAAGGTTCAAAGTTTGTAAAATACCTAGCTCATTAAGCTGCGTCTCCAACAAACCCTATGCTATCTGTCATATTCTTTGACCTGTAGCGCCACATGTTTGCCTACAGCTAACTCATCATCATGCATGCTGATATTTGCTGAATGTTTGAATAGAATTAATATTATTTCCATTCTGTTGTCTTAACTTCTGTAGTGATTGCACAGCCCCCAAGTGAGGATCAAACACACTGCTCAAAAAGATTCAAGAAAGTATTAGATGCCTGGATTTGAAGCTGGATTTTATAATAAACTGCTACCGAACGCCTTCCTTTTTGTTGATATGACCACCAGCTTTAGTTCTGAGTCTGAAGTTGTTTTTCTCTCTGTGGAGCAGACAGGATTTATGTGCAGAAAAGCATTTCATTTTACAATGGTAAAAACACTTTCACCAGTCTCAGTCTTCAGTTTTAGTACCGTAGAACTGAAATGTTTATTCAATAAGTAAAATGACTAAAAGTCATTCTGCAAATATCATTCAATCAGTTAATCCACTCTCAACAACTTTTCACAGTTGACTTTTTCATATAACTCCATAAACAGCAGAAGAGACAGTGATGGCAGAACAGGTATTCCAAACAATGACACTGGACCTCAACACTTAACATCTTGACAGTTACAAGAAGGAGCCTGTAAACGTTTTAAATTCCATAGAGTCCATGTAATAGCACCTCAGATACTTCAGAGATGAGGACCTGTTTCCTTTTGCAGAACAAAGGAAGAGCCCTGCTCCACATTCATCACCACTTTGTTAAGTCTACTGCATTTTTATGCCATCGAAAAATGTAAATACTGAAACTTGCTATGAACTGCAGGAGTCAAAGCCAGCAGCAAATGGCAGTTTACATATTTTGGCTGTGAGAAACACATTTCTGAATGAGTCTTATATAAATATCCCACATCACCTGCCTTAAAATGACACACTACAGCGGTGCATGTTCAGCGGTGTAACCGACAACAATAAAACAGCAAGCCAACTAGTTACGTTAAGTCTTAGTGATGTTTTCCAGTAACTTGTGTCATGGCGGCTGTATACAACTCACCCTCCTGGGATTGTATGCTTATCCTACAACTGCTGCTCTTATTTCCTTTGTAGTGTTTTTTCTGTTAGTTTTAATGTTGTGACATCATCTTTATAGTGAACCAGTCAAGAAGACAGTAATGATCCATACACAAACAGCCAAAAGTATGGTATATAAAAATGTGACGCTAATCCACATAGTTAATATTCCAAAACAACCTAACATTACAACTGCAATTTCTGCATTTTCTGGCCATCATTTTTCTTCATGTCATACCAAAGCACACAGCATTAATGACCTGGCTGTCAATTCACACTGCAAAAAATATTGAACACACTACTAGAGCACTTCTAAACACTGTAGAATGAGATTCAGAAAGACAACCAGACTAAAAGTTCTTCTCCAGGCATTCATTAAATCCCTAAAAACCCAATTCTGTCTTTTAAAAATACAAATGTAGATGTTTTTCATTAATATAGTGCTTTTCTATCTTAAAACGGTTTAGATGTAAGTGTACATCAATGTAGCCTTTAGAATGTGCAGATCATCAAAGTCCCTGCCTCTCTTTCCACAGATAAGAATGTGGAAAACCCCATTTGGAGGTTCACATGACTGGTTTCTTAGGGTTGTTACTTATGAAACTCTGCCTTTCTGAATTTGGGTTTTCGAGGTGGCCATCACTGCAGCTTTAAAGTAGAAATGCTCAGCCATAGCATTGATTACTTATTTTGCTCATGATGTGTCTTCTAGCATATAAAAAGCCCCATATGGATGTGTTAAATACAAAGAAAGAAAACAACTTGGTTCTTAATGAATAAGGTCAAAAACACACCGTTTACATACACAGTAGAGCAATAGTGGGTGGTATATTGACGGCTTTAGAGGACCACTTCATTGCAAAGGTGAGTTTGAATGCATGTTGCGTAAGAGTAATGACGTATGAACTGACTGGTAGTCTATGTTCCATTGACGGGACGCATGGTAGGGTTGTTTTTCTTTCACTACACTGTTTGCATCCCAAGAAGCTAAGGAAATGACCAGGCTGAAGGGCAACTTATGAGACACACTTTGCTTTGACCTGGATAGCTGGTTGTGTGTATACGTCAGTGCATATGTGTGGAACGGCCAGCATGTCTTTGTGTATGCGACTGGAGTGGTTGTACCAAGACTGTGAATAAAATAAGGAGCTTGTAGCTACAGGAGGAGAGGAAGTAATAACTCTTAACGTCAGGCACTTGGGAGATGCACGAGGCCTCGTTCTCTCCCTAATCGCCTGAGGCTTTTCGATGTTCTCACCTTACACCCACTGCTGACCTATGACTCACCAGTCCCTGCTGTCCTCATGGTAAAGCTTTATTACATTACCTTAATCACGAAGCGTCATGTTGGAAGGTTGGAGGGCAAACCCCCGGCTCCTCATCATTTATCATTTCCCACTCTTCTTATAAGTGACGTATACACCACTTGGACTGTGTTCATTTGGGGGAAATACTGCACATACTATGCATTCTTCAAGCGAGACGTACAAAAAGAACCACTTCACTTTTATTTATATTCGCCAGCCTGTGAGTTGGCAGCCAACGTCACTGGATGACCGAACACAGACATGCATAGATACTGACATCACACCACTGGGATAATCAATGGGGCGACTTTTGTCAGAGAACTGGTATGTCTCTGCACAACAATGTTTCATTAGCTGCTGGAGTTGAAGTGCATGCGTATTCTCCTTTACCACCTTTAACTAAGCGAGGCATCCACACCGAGAAAAAACTTCAAAATATCCATCTTAGGCTTACACATTCTTACACTGCACTCTTTCATTCTTACACTTAAAGATAGGGTCTTTTTCCTCTGATTTCAGGTGCAAAACATCCTTTAGCGTAGTCAAGAACTGCATCTTTGTGTTTGTATGGATTTAAATAGAAATTTCAACCCTTTTAAAACATCATCCAATTTGTGCACATTTGAATATTGAAGATAAGCCAAGTTTCTTGCTACTGTTTGTTCAATTCACACCATCACAGTGAATCAAATTAAAGAGTGATAGCAAATAACTCGAAAATATAAAGAGTAACTTCTCCTGACAAAAAAAACAAAAAAAAAAACTAAAGAGGCAACAGGCAAATATTGCTGGCAATTAGATCAGATGCAAAACTGGTCAAATTCTACATTCATTAAAAGCCAAGTCTTCATCAGACCATTGTGTTAAAACAAAAAAAAGTTATTTATTCACAGTTATTTAATTAAAGTACGTCCACTATGTTCACTCACTTTTCACCACACAGGCCAACTGATACTGACAATCTATGACAAAATCAAGTTGCACTGTTTCCTGCTTTTAAAGTAACTGGGGAAGATAAGACTATGATGCTGCAATATGAACAGTTTTCGGTAAGTGACAGATAAAATGTCTACAGTAATTTTCTACCAAAATGGCAAACACAGATATTTAAGACTACAAGCCAGTCCTGACATCTTTTGGCCTCCTCTGTTCCTAAATGTGAATTTATTCAGTTTTCTTCTAAAACACTGAGCTGCTCAACCTTCTTGGAGTCTTTTGAGTACCATCACACACTCCTGCAGACTTGAAGGGAGGCTGTAAAAATGTGGTTTTATCATTGATGGGGAACCGAGGCTACAGTCACCTTGAGCTCAGTCAAAAAATAAGTTGCAATGGTGACAAATTCTCACAGGGGAAAAAAAACACATTCATACAAAACCTCTCAAATAAATCCTGGTGCATAATCCACGTCTTCACTCTCCATCCATTTAGCAGCGAATGCTCACTAAGTTGCAAACATGACCGTATGGAGGCCATGTCCTCTTTAAAGGAACATGAAGGCCTGAAGTGCATTTTGTATAATTTACTATTACAATGCATGCACCAATATTTTGTTTAACTCTCAAGCGACCAAGCTATTTTAGCGACTAATATGATCAAGAGGGGTCATTTATGTCCCCATTGACTTTATATAGGTATACTTTTATATAAATGATTTTTTAAGGGTTCTTCATATTTATTTTGCTCTTTAATATATTTGTCCATCATCTAATGTAACAAAGTATGGAATTTGATGTTTTTTTTCAACAAAAAAGTAGCCAAAAAACACACACAATATTACGTTTATGTAGACAACCCTTGTATATTACATCTTTTAACAAACAGCTGTGTGCAGCTGTAAAACTTGCTGTTCTAGGTCTGTTGGCCATGTTTCCCTGCAAAACAGTACAATATATTGATTACAGTTGGCAAATTACAACACCATCTAAAGCTATAATGTAAAAAATGTCATAAATCTTCCCTGGGGTCATTAGTGACCCCACACAAGTTTTGATTATACCTGCCACACGGATCGGCCGATCCTTGCAAAATTCTATGAACAAATGCAGGACAAATAGATTGACAAATGCATGGCTTTTTTCTGATTAAAATTAGAAAAACAGTGCACAAAAATATACCCCCAGGGTCATAAATGACTCCACTTGGTTGCTTAAGGGTTAAAGGCTCAGTGCCTTCAGGTGTGACGATTTTAAGCCAATAAAGTTTAAGAAATAATTAAAATACAGCAATTTAATAAAAAGGTTTGTCCACAATTTATTCTTCAACAAACAAAATTTTACAGAAATGAATGTTTGGATTATCATGCAAAGAAACCACTTACTATTTTAAATAATAAATAAATATAATGTTACAAAAGATATACGATGGTTTGATAAATTATATATGAAAACATAGCAGGTTAATGGAATATTTGACAGGATCTTGTGCTGTCTTTAAAAAATCATCTGAGGATGGAAGAAGCTGCTCAGACTTAATATACTGGGTTATAACCATATCCTGTATTTGCCTCTATTGGAAATTGTTAGCAATATTTTAGCAAACCAGTGAGTACACAACATATCTGACATATTGTCGGACAGTAAAAAAATATATGATCACATAAATAAATCATAAATTTATGATTTAAGCTAATAAGTTTTGATTAACTGAAGTTCAGCAGTTATGTGTTAATGAATGTCTGCATTCAAAACATTGCAATTGCACTTTCCACACCTTTATTTGTTAGTAAAGTGAATCACTCTGCTGGTGAGGAGTTATTACAATGGCAACTAAATGAGTCTCACTGATGCAACAAGGGATCCAACGATCTTTGTGGGTCACCTTGCACAGGAGTGCGTCTGTTTCTCAGAACCAGAGGTTTTCATCTCAGCCAGAGGCCACAGTCTCCACATTCCTTATTTCCAAGCCTCAATTCCGCTGATGACTCATCCTCCCCCTCCTCTCCCGCCTTATTACAGGGAGCTGCTCTCATCGTCGGACTACAGGATTACTTTACTGCACACACCTTATAATGAAATGGAGAGGCCGATGCAAAGCAGGTGGAGAGCGGCGACAAATTGATTGTAAACTGCTTCTGAATATCGGTTTATATGACGGAGGGATTCTGATGTCACGATGAAAATGTATAAAAAATATGCTGATCAGGTCCTGTAGATGAAACAAGAACTAATGTTTCTAAATCCTGTAAATAAAGCAGGCGATTGAATCCATGTTACAGAAATACCTGAAAACATACAGGAGCAGCTATTTTGGGACTGTTTATTATGTTACTCAAATCAAAACAGATATAAAGATATGCAAAGCCGGAGGTGTTCCCAAAATCAAAGCACTACTGTTGTCTGTGCAAAACACTGTAGACACACCCACTATTAACGTGGCACTGCCGTCACAAGCCTCCGAAACTCTTTACCAAATATAACTTACGCAGAATGTTTGCTTCGTGTTATTTTGAGACACAGGATGGATGTGCATGACAAGGAGAGGACTTGGTGGAGACCAAACCAGAGCTAAAAAGAGAGTGAATTCATCAAGTGCACAGAAAGGACATTTAGACATCGAGATATTCAAGTTAAGTCATTTATTGTCATTATTAAAGGAGTAAAGGAGCAAAGGAAGAAGTCAGGTCACAGCAGAGGGACAAAAAGTTTTTGGAGCTGGAGGTTGAGGTGGATGGTGGGATCAATGAAACACTAAACTTCACCCTGACAGACTCATTTCACATTTCTGCTAATAGTCAGTGTTGTCTTTTCTAGAACCAGACTTAGTTCTGTTTGCCAAGTAGGTTCTCACATACAAGCATCAATCATCAATCATTTGCCAATTTATAAAACCCTGAAACCAGAGTAAGTGATTTTTTTTGCCACTTGAGGGCAATAGGAACAAAGTGTGAACACTGTAATGACATACTGACAGATCGTTGCTTAGTTTTTTTAGTTAATATGGCAAACTTGTTGGCAAAATTGTACTGTTTTGACAGGTTGAGCAGCTGTGGAGAAACAGTTTCTTTCATTTGGAGAGATGGTTTGGGGCTACCTGTTGTTCAACTCTAACTCTGCTAACCAGTTAGTTTCTAACTTTATCTGTTTGGGATTTGTTGCTAAGCAAAACAACAATCCACTGAAAATTGCTATAAATCTCTGTAAAGTTGGCTGATACAGGTGACAATTCTCTTCAGGTTAATCCTTCATCATCAAGTATTAGACACTGTCATCTGATGCATTACTGATATAAAAATATAAATTCTAGCCTCAGTCAAATAATGTTCCTATCCCTGCCGTTAGGAACATCAGATCATAAAATGTATTTAGTTGTCTAAGCTAGAGGATTTCTGCCAGCTATAAAACTCCAATGGGATGATAATTTTCTACAGCTTGTGCTAGTTGTGTAATTATCCAATAAAAGTCAGCAACACTTGCAAAATATACAATATGTCTGGGCTGTGTCTGTTTGTGTTGGAGTTTCTTCTGCCCTCTAGTGGTCAAAAATGAACTACTGCAGCTTTAAGTGCAGAACTCATCATGTCTGTGGTCACCATTAAATCAGTACAGCCAAAATTAACATCCACATCTGTACTCTGCTGTCCACTCTGTGTACATCTATGATTCATGTTATATACGAGTCAGACATGAGAGACTTTAACTTTTCAAATATGCTTTAAACACGCTGCTCGCTGCTGCAGCCGCCTGTGAAGGCTTTATCGCCCTGTTTACTGTATTCCTTTTATTTATCACTGGCACATGCATAGGGCCCAGTATGTTCAATAACCCTCATTTTTCTCTTCCTTTATGATTTAATCAGTGAGTGTTGGCAGGAGCCTAATAGCAAGGCCAGTGATGAGTCAGCCAGGCTGCAGTTTTGGGAGCTGGAGGTGAGAATAACACTGAGGGGAGGAGGAAGGCAGGGACAGAAAGAAAACACAAGCAGAAAGGAAGACAAGAAATTGAAAGATACCATTGTGAATAACACTGAATTTGGCAAGTTTTTTTTTTTTTTACTCTTGGGTAGTTGTACGGTTTATAAATTGTTGGAATGCAAAAGGAGCGTTACCTCCCAAAACGCCTCATTAATAGTCCTCCTTGAAATGTTTAACATCATGATGACCAGCAACCTCTGAAATGAGCAGATGTGCTCCATGCATAGATCACTTTCCCCTCCAAGGATGCCTTTCCTTAATCAGTAGTCTGGGTCGGACCTGCTCCCATGTTCCGTGTTAACAAAAACAGCTGTACTCGGTTAGGATGACATAGAACGTAAATGTCAGTGAAAATGTTTCCTCCTGAATACAGCTAGACACACTTATATACCTCACCCTGATGGATGAGCCAGACTCGTTGCATTCCTTCCATATCCCACCGAATACCATCATGACAGGAGCGCTTTCCATGCCTGTGTTTACTCTGCAGCCCCGAGGTCTTTATTTCCAAACATTACAATAAATGTAATGTTAAATATGGAAGCCATTTAATAGTTGACTGTATTTTCACTGCCAGAGGCGTCTAGTGACATTGTTTGGGTATGACGTGCCACAGTTTAGACAGCGTGGTATTTTCATTCATAACACTCCAGCTTTTACCACTCCTGTTATTCAAGTAAAGGAACCGAGCAAGTTCAAAACACCCTTCAGCTGTTAAAAGGCTATTTTTATATCTCATTGTCATCTAATACTCACACTACAAATTTGGAAAACATTAATAGTGCTTATTTGTTAATTTTGGACACTGAAAACAAAGTAAAGTAACTTGAAAAACGTATGACAACTTTGTGTCTTATTTAAAAATGTGACCATATCAGGGAAATATATCTCAATATAAATTAAATATTTCAAAGGAACACAGAAAAAAACTGTTTCAGGGTCCTGGTATTATTCATGCTGGGTCACTGTCACACTCTATTGACTTTTAAGACACCTGAACTGAACAGCAGCAATATTGTTATTAGTAACAACTGTACTTTTCCTTCTACATCCCATCAACATGTCCTCAGATGATTAATTATTTATTATTTGTAAAGTGTGTTTAATGCAGGAAAACGATGCATGAAAATAGACTGCTCTTTTTTATTTCTACACCTTTAAAGTAGAAACAATCAGTCTTATTATAAAGTATGGTCTAAACTGGCCTGCACTTTAATTTACTTCATTTTATTTCCTTTCTTTTCTATTTCATTGTATACTTTACTTGATTTTATTTTCTCGTGCCTTTTCTTTTTTTTTTTTTTTTTTTAGCTGTTTTAGTTAATTATTTTTTAATTGTTCCTTTAAATCTGTATATTCTATTCAACTTGTCTGTATTTTTTTTTTTTTTTTCACCTTTACCTGTAAAGCACTTTGAATGACCTCTGTGTGTACCTTACCTTACTTTAGGCCAGGGGTGTCAAATCCTGGTCCTCGAGGGCCACTATCCTGCATGTTTCATATGTTTCCCTCTTCTGACACAACTGATTCAAATGATCAGGGCATGATGATGAGCTGATCAATTGAATCAGGTAGCCGTAACATTAAAAAAAAAAAACACTTAGCCACAACCAAAATGTGTTAGATTGTGTCCCACAATATACAACAATATTATAATCTGCTCAAAAGAATTCAAGTTTCCTTTCACTCATCTGACATGTCCAACGCTAAGGTAATTTTTTTCCCTTTTTCAAGTCTTTCTGACTGAAAAAGGAAGCAACTGAACTAAGGTAAAATAAGCACAGCATCATTATGACGGCAACAGCTCTCTCGTGCAGGTGAGAGCCTCCTTCTCACTCAGCCTGCACATTTCAGGGTAAGAAACTCGTACACTGTCCTTGGATTTCGTTTCTTTTTCCTGCTCAGTAGTTAACTTATTACCACCTCGGGGCCAAGCCAGATTTTTTTGCACTTACTATAAGGTGGTGCTTGCTCATTTTAAAGCAGCCAGAATGCTTTTATTCTACTTTTTTATCCATGCATCCTGAGTTCACAGGGGCCTGCATGTAGCAGATGTTTGTAAACTGATATGAACTGTATTAAATCTGGCTGGTATGAGACTCCAAGCTGAATATCATATTGATTTTTTTATTGATAAAATTTTGCTGACTTATAGGAGTAAAAATAGTGTGAAAACACCTGAATTCTAACTAATTATGTATCCAGCATGTGTGTATGAAATGTCATCATGACATGCAGTGCCTGTGAGCTGACTTTCAAAGAAAAAGAGGATGACGCATGAGTCTAGGTGCTGAGTGATGGACAGAAGTACCGAGAGATGAGGATGAGAGAAAAGGTTCAGTGAGTTGTGAAGGAGGCTGCTGGATAATATCTGAGCGTGAGGAGACGGAGTGACGCTGATTATTCCACAACTTTGATATCTAACTTTAGCTGTTATTCAAACGTAATGTGTCACTCCAAAAACATCCACCTTAACCAGTCATTCAGGCCCGCTTTCAAGACTTTGGTGAAACGACAAAATATCCAGTTAAACACAGGAAACAATACCACTTATTTCCTAGTATAGATTTCCTTGTTCCAGGAATATAATAGGAGTAATTGTCAATAACTTGAAACAAGACAGAGTACAAACAAGTACAAAAACATCTCACCCCTCTGCAGGTTTTTTAAATTTTTTTTCTCCTGTAGTGTTAAGAAAAAACACGGTTAGACTTCTTCATGGGACATTGCTCGTTAAAACTGATGTTTTTTTGCAGTGGACTAATACAGATGCTTTTCGCAAGCTTGATCTTATGACGGAAAAAAACACACAAAGATTTGACCTTAAGGTGAAGTTGAACAGGTGTGTTTGGTCAGCAGACACCACAATTGTACTGATTGAAAAGCAGATATGCAAACAGAATTGCAATAATAGTAGAAAAGAAATTAAATATATCTTTTTCTGAGATAATTTCTCTCATACTCATGTCCCATTAAAGTAGTCCACTGAAACACAGTGTACAGTGAAGCAAGGTTAATTGGTAAGCAAGTTATGTTGAACCTAATACCAGTTTTCATGAAGACAGCTCCCTTTAAACCACCTAGATCACCATGGTAACTGATGCTGCACAGTAATATACAGAATTTGGGATCTAAATATAAAAACCTCCACCTTTTTGCCAGTTTTTCTCCTGACAATATTTTGTTTGAGCAATACAGATTGCTGACATTACATCTAAAAAACCTGCTGAGTCACATGCCATTTATAGTTTTCCATGCTGACAACTTGTTCCTCTGGACTGAACTGGCAACTCACCATCGGTTCATTTTGTGCAGAGGAACATTCAAATAACACATCAAATAACTCCTTTAATGGGAGAGTAAACTCAGCTTTATTTAAGAAAACTGGGATTAACAGAGAAAGCTGCTAATCACCGTTGTGATACCCAATATCTGTGATTGTGGTGTTACCTTTTGTTGAACCAGTTAAAGCTAAGAAAGCCTGGCTATGCCAAATTTGCTTTGTAGTGCGCCCGTCCCTTAGCTTGTGTAGTGTATCCAAATTGTAGTGAACACAGACCCCATGCAAGAATTTGTAAAAGCTTTTACAGAGCATTTCTGTGTTGCAACAGAGACTCATAATACACTGTGTGGTACTGGAATGCCATGTAGTCATTGGTACAACAGCTAAATAACAACATACCTGCTCACATATAATGAGCCATTTATACATATTTCTTTCCTTCACTTTAAAAAAGCTGCTTCCTTTTGGAGGAAGAAAATGTCTAATGTCTGAAATCAAACCCAATGCAGCCCTTTAATAACATCTAACTAAATACTTTGGATGTGCTTGTCTGTCAAGTTCAGCTGTTCTTTCTGTCATTGCTGCTTTCAATAGTCTGGCTCAAGAGCACACACAAAAATACAAAACATAGCATGAGCTACTATGACGGATGTGTTGATTTCTCCACTTTCTGGGAGCTCACAAAAAATAATTAAGTACAAATTCAGTAATTTTAAGCTTTGTGTGCATCGTACCTTGAAGCAGCAACAAGACTGCCGAGAGTGAGAGGAAGATTTAGACCTGATGCAGTGAGTGTAGCTCACATAATAATACTGACGTGTTTATGTCTTGCCTAACAAATGTCACCTGACCGCGAGTGACAGAGGTGGAGCAACAGGTCCTCATGAGGCAGCCTTCAGATACAACAGGGCCAGGTAGTCGAGGCAACAAGTGGACCTCCAAGGTCTTTGGTAGAAAGTACAGCCAGAGCCTGTGTCAGTCAGATAATTGACCATTCATCAAATCTGTTAAAATCTGTATGTAGTTATTAAAAATGGATCCACAGCATTGAAATATGCCCAAAGACAGTAAACATATTGTTTATATCAATGTTTCATTGTCTTACTGTTGAAGATGAGTTTAACTTTAACAAAGTTACACAGAGTCTGTCCCAGTGTTGGTGCTTTATCTGTGTCTGTAATTTGACTTTATTGCAGTAATTACCTGGGCGACTACCTACTATGAAGTTAATGTGATGCAATTAGATCAATTAGATTTTTGCAAATGTGGCACTGAAATATGTCCAGTATTAAAACACTGGTGATCTACACTAAAGAGTCAGTGTAGGTCAAAATGCCACCACAGTCTACTTTATTAAAAATTTAACATTAACAATTCAAAGGTTTTGCTGCAGGGGGGTGATGGCACGCTAATTAGCAGGAGGATACATTGGGAGTGTGCCATCAGTGGGTAATCAAATGACCTACAAATAAATGTAGACTGGACTTTTTTTGACATTCATAAAAGAAACAAATTATTGACAGACCCCCATTTTATGAAAAATCCTAACAAATCACATAAAAATGAAGTATCTCAGGTTGAATTTTCACCCCTACATTACTTTAACAACTAAGAAATTGCTAGTTGTAACACAGAGGCTTAGCTTACCTAAGGAACATGTACACAAGATGATCACAGGGGCCAGAATGAAGGTTCACAGTGGTCCTTAATTCTGCCCACTCGTATCTACAATGAGCAAAAGCTGTAGGAAGCTATACTGGCAAAAAAAATCACTTTGTATTCCTAAACTGGCAATCATCATCATCATTCCTAAAGTTTGTGACACAGTATACTGCATGTCTCATAGTATGTTGGAGGACAAGATTTGATTTTACATCAACAGAAGATCTCTACAATTAGAGCATCTACAGTTAAGTGGTGAACAGTGACGGCAGCCACTGGAGCTCAGGAGAACACTCGGGCTGTGTTTCAGATCGCATACTTTTTCTTTTTACTTTAAGTGAAGTACTACAGCTGCTATCACAAAGTACATACTGTTTCATGCAGCATGCATGTAATTACTTTGTCATAAAATTGCACCTCAAACTTTGACTGTTGCAGTTTGTAGTTCAAAATGAATTGTCATTGGTGTGTGCACTCTCAGTGGCTCAAACTTGTTTAGACTCATGCAAGACACTTTATGTGGTATAATTGAGCAGAGGATTGTGGGTCAGAATGGCCCAAAAAGCATACTGGCAAATCCAACCAGATGTAGTAGCACATCCTGGCATTTTGGACATACTACATTTACTATACTGTATATTGTACCATACTACATGCTTATCTGGCGTAGGCCTACCTATGGCAGTATGGATATCAGAAAAGCACCCCTAGTTTTTCAAGAAGATCACTTTGGGACAAATATGGTGCTGTTTTTTCAGTTAATCCTTTGACCTGACTTTATTTTACGAACTTAAATATTCACACATGATGAATTAATATGACTTTTAATCAAGTAACAATAAATATCACCAAGCTCTACTGGTGGCCAGTTGGTAGGTATCAGCAGGGAACCTGTACAGGTCCAAATATGCAGCCTTGAGTTTGCATCGATATGATTCACAATTCAGTCTGTCAATGTAATTATAAGATGTCCCGACTACAGAAACAAAAAACAAGTTTGACCCGTTGACAGTTTGATAACTTGAACACTTGGTTTGGGTTTCACTGAGATGATGTTGTATCCAGGACCTCCACATCAGTGTCTATCCTGACAAACGTGGTAATCAACATTTCTGCTTCCAGGTGTTGCTGAGGGATTCGCATTCACACCAACAAGCAACTAAACCTGAAGTCTAGTTGAACTGAAACCCATGTTGCCATGGGGACAACATGCAAACTCTACACAGGACCCAGGACCTTCTCGCTATGAGCAACAATGCTAATGACTGTGCTGCTGTGTGACCAAAGACTCACTGGATGAATCCTCAATCCCACGTCCCTTATTAAACCTGCTGCCCATCCACACAGGTGTTTTATCTTGTTTGTCCTGATTGGTCTGTGTGGGTAGATTGTACGTCGCTGACATCGCCCTCTCTCTCCTACTAGTTGGTTGCACCAATTAGGACAATGAATATACTCATTTTGCATTATTTGTGTGTACACTTTGCTCTGCTAATTTAATTTCCGTCTTAGCTCCACCCAACTACAATTTGAACAGAAGCCTAATCGGCCAGAGTAATACCTGTGTAATATGCAGAGCCTTGATTAGACATTCTTGCGTAATCTGGTCTGTTGATATTACAGCTGCATATCTGGTTCTATCAGCCATATGCTGATAAAACAACACATTCTGTCACTTAACTGAAAGTAATGTTATTCTGATGGGTTGCTCATACAGTGGTGAGAATTATGCCAAGTGAACCCACATATTTTATGTGGGTTCACTTGGCACAGCTTGGTTTTTTAAACATCCTCTGCACTTCTCATCATTAGAGGGCAGAGAGAGTTGTGGGTCCAGAGCAGACATGCAGTGAACAAGTTTCTGCTCTACGGGAGCAGCTTGCTCACTGAAGAACTCATTAAAATTCAACAGTCAACTGCAACAATTTACTTCACTTATACTGTGCTGCTCATATGTGTGATCCACCATTTGAACAAATCAGATCTGTCTTCTCACATCATGATTGCTTTCCATTTTAAAGAGATGATGTATAAATCACTGTGTTCAATTCCCAGAAAGAGACATGATCTCATATGGAATCACACATGAGTTCTTTATTTCTTTCTGTTTGCGCTTTTGACTCTCGGTAATCCAAAACACCGCCGCTGGGCTTTTTCAAAACTCCTAAATTTTCTGCATGTATTTCCTCTGAATTTTAGAAAATATTTGGAAAATAATTATTACTATCAAAAATTCAATGAAAGATGAACAAATTATAAAGGCAAAGATAAACATTGTCAATCCCTTACCAGGGAAATTCATGTTACAGCAGCTAGATACAAACAAAGCATAGTAATAACACAAGAAGTACTGACGTTTAATAGGTACAGAAATAAAGATGTAATAAGGATCATATCCACATTTTACATGTACAGATATGACATGAAGGGTAATGTACCCAACTGTACAACAATCACAGTGTGTAGAATTGTACTTACATTTATGGAGTAAAGGTGCTACATTTCTATTATTGCCTTCAAAAAGTTATACAGAGAAAGAAGCAGCATTATTGGTGTAGAAAAGAACAGTGCTGTTACATTAAAAACAAAAAACTCTACTGTGCAACTCTGCCAAAATAACTCCAAGTTCTCACTTTAGCAATCAGACTGAAATAATTTACTTCAGTTGATAATTTTATTGCCATTTAGCAGTAACTGATTATCAGGTTTATGCAGTCAGTAGTAACAACGTACATAGAATTTTATGTTCAAATTACAGTTTTCATTGCTCAGTGTTTCGACAACAAGTAGATGAGAAGGTTGATGCCACTGAATCTACAGTCAGCAGCTGATTAGTTTGTGCCTACTGGTGTAACCATGTCATAGTGGCTGGGCTTTCAGTCTCTCTACATGATGTATAAAGATGTCAAATTTGGGAGAGCTTGAATTTGCCACATGGTGCTCAGAAAATGTGGAATTATGCTAAGCTAAATATTACTGTGAACTTTGAAATATCAGCTGCACAAACCAAATGCTTGTGTTGTTTCTTTATCCCGATCAGCCACAACATTATGACCACTGCCAGGTGAAGTGAATATCATTGATCATATTGGTACTATGTGCTGTTCTGATGGAAAACCTTAGATTTTGACATCCATGTTGATGAGAGTTAGACACTCAAATAAACATTATCCCACAACAAACATACTCCCTCACGCAAATACAAAATCCAAATGTCACTGGCCTACCCCCCGCAGGAAAATGCACCCCACCACATGGAAAAAACATCAAACAATCAGGAACATGTTGAGGAACATGACAATGGCCCAACATGTTGATTTGACCTCTAGACCCCGTTCTCATCAAGCATCAACAGGATTCAGTGGAACAAGTTTGACTGACCCAGAGTACCCAAAGGATCCACTGCCAACGTCCTGGTTCCAGACCCCATAGGACACCCTGAGAGGTCCTCTTGTCCATGTCCAGTGATTTAGAGCATTTTTGATGATATAAGGGGGACCAACACAATATTAGGCAGTTGGTCATAATGTTATGTTTGATCGGTGTATGTATTCTATGTGTTTGACCACTGATGTAAGAACACAGGTAGGGAGAACTACTTTGTTATTTCCTTGATCTTGGGGTATGGGGGTATTTGCTTTAATAATACTGTTTGGACTTCAGGTAAATGATTTAAGAGTTAAAATTAAACAAATTGTAAAAAATATATATATGTGTATATATATATATATATATCGGGGTCTGATTTTTGCATTTTACAGTTGGTACTTTGATTTTAAATTAGTTCCTCTGGCAGAGACGGAACAGTAGCATCAGAACCGGTAAATCACTCAGATCATGCATTTTAGTTTGTGTTTCTCAGTGGGTCAGTTCTTTTGTCAGGCTCAGGGGTACAAACATTTAAGCTTTGCCTTAGTTGATCATCTCACTTCTGCCTTTAGGGCTCTGTGGCCTTTTCTAAATAAGGTGAAGCCCTGTAAAGATGCTGGTTATACACTCACATCTTGTACAACGATAAAATAATAATAATAAACTGTCCCATAAAATTGTCATTATATGGTGACCTGGGAAGCATGTAACATTAGGAAAAAGGGTGGCATGTGGTGTTTATTGGCTTACAATAGACTTATTAAACAAATCTTTTACTGGAATTGCTTAAATAACTGTCCCTGGGCGACTAAGTTATCAGAAATGTTTCGATTAGTATGGTGTTTATTAAGTAAAATAGTCAAACTGAGAACATATTGTGTCATTAAGAAACTTACCATCCTGAGCAATAAGTTGCCGTGAACCTGGGCAGAGCTCAGAGGTCTGTTTGTGCTCAGTTAAGACCTGGCATCCTGCCGTTGGCTGTGCAAACTGGACGCTTCCATTCAGTCCCAGAGGAGGACAGACAGTGTCATCTGTGTGATTTGGATGAGGTTGTGAATGAACTGCATTTTATATTCTGCCGTCCATTTTTTTTTAATCATGAACTTTGGGTTAAAATTTTGCTGAAAATGTCTGTTCCTGTCTCATCCATTGCTTAATATGACAGATGAGCAGATGACAGTAAAATGCATGATACAGCTCAGTTGTTTTAGATGACTTGATTTTCCTCAGTTGCTATTTGGTATAATGTGTTTGTCTGACTTACACCTAAAATTAAACATATTTTTTAGATATTTCTGAGCAATAGAAGCCGTTTGTTCTATCTCTCCATCTCCTCTCCGTGATTTTAATTGCTATATTTGTATGACTATTTTTCCTCTGACCTAAACAAATCATGAAAAGCTTGAGTAAGAAAAAAAAAAAAAAACGTTAGCAGGCCAGATCTTGCTTACCAGCTGACTATTGGTGATGCCTGTTCTAGGAACACAGGGACTTGTTACATCTGTTGTTTGGATGCTGTCACATGTAACTTTGCAGCCTTTGCTATTTGTTGCTTGTAATGTCAGCAACGTGGAGATTAAAGTGTTTCAAATTTCTACACTCTCACATCTGATTTATTTTGGATAAAGTATTGAAAAATTGCAATTATTTGATTCTGTAAAAACCTGAATGGTTGGAGCAGCACAAGAGAACAGACACAAGAGGAAGAAGCAATAGCAGCAGATTATGTCTTTAGGTTTCTTTCTGCCACAGAGGCGAACATAATCACCATCAAAACTTCCTCAATGGCTCGCGTGGGGATCATTCTTTGGTATAGCAATCTGCTGCAAGCTTCACTGTTTCAATTTTACAGCACAGAAAAAAAGGTTTCATTCTCTCATCAATCCACGCAAAATGAGCTCATGTATTACCACTTACTAGCTGCTCACAGGCAAAATTCACTACTGTTGTATGCAGCAACATGCCACCAATAATCAATATTCCTATAGGAAACGCCATGATTAACTGCATGTGGAAAGGATTGCTCATAGAGTGACAAACCAACTGAGATTTGTCAGTTCAAATGTGAGAATGAGCTTCACATAACCTTGTGCACAGAAGGGCTGCTGTGCAAAATGTGTGTGTGTGTGTGTGTGTGTGTGTGTGTGTTGTGGGTGTATGCATTTGTGCTGAATGACGCAGATCATCAGTTGTGAGAAGTAACTTCCAGAAAATCTTGCAGAGAAAGAAAAACAAAGAAGTCCTTTTTGCGATTAACGGCTGTGGTTATGAAAACAGACTGATTGAAGCGTGCAAAGCTCTGCGTTACTGTAAAATGTGCAGTTTGATTAAACCACCGTGTTGAATGTATGCCACGGTGTTCATCATCACACGCCGCTATTCCCTTTCAGTCCCTCTGCATTTCTTAGCGTCACAATTCCTTTTGTTAACAGCATCTCATCAAACACAGAAATGCCTAGAGGTCTCTGGGAAAGCCTTGCTTAACGGTGCTGGCAGAAATGTGTGCGCAAGAGGGATCCAGTGACGTGATTCAACCCTCTGATGTCTCTCATGGAGGACATCAGCTGAGAAATTATTAATTAGTTTTGCACATGAGTGGTGGGCTGGGAATACTATCTGCTATACTTAGGGCTGTAAACTTTGGCTTCTATAGAGTCGTATGTTTTCTCTCAGCGTACAGTGTGGCTTGTTTACAGCTTTTATATTTAATCTGTACACTCCTCTCTGCTGTACTACTGTAATAGTTTATGGTAATATTAGTTATTTTTACATCTAGGTGGTGACGCCTGGCTGAGAGAAGAAATTGGTTGAAATTTCCATGTGGCAGACAAAATAACACTGAATGACAAAGGAATGAAACTTTGCAGCAAGTAAGTCACAAAAGCCACAGGAGTGAGTCATGTCAGTCTTGGTCTGAATAAAAACTAGCACATTAACAGAGACGTTTCAAACACGAAGCAACTAACGATGGGCCAAATTAAAAACTGCAAAATGATTCAATGTGTCACCGAGAGCTTTCTCAAAAGTCTGCATGAGCCAAAATTGGACAAACTGTTCTGGCAAAGCGGAATAGCAGCGACATGTTGAAGCCTAAAACAAAATAGTCTCATGCATACAACATTTTTCAATTAGAATTCATTAGTTATTTCTGTTATTACTATCAAGTTGTATATTTTATTAGCATTCCAACTGAAAATTATTTTACCTCTGTAGCCTGTTTGATATATTTCAACTGTACTGCATTTTACTATTTTAAAAGCACACTAAAGTATATTAAATAATTAGTAATTTATTTTTATTTGGTGTTTGTTTTTTTAAAGTTGAGCAACATGTAGCAAATTGCAAAACAATATTGGCCTCCATTTGACACCAAGATGCACTTATTCTAAATAACTGTAGAGATTGAAATAGAGGGTTGAGGAAGGGCAATCAGAGGCACTTGGTTCATACATGGTGGGTGCTAACAAAACAAGTCTTACTTGGTGTTTAAAACCGACCAAAAAATGACAGTCGTGCCTACCTAGAGTGCCTGAATCTAACCAAACAATAGCAATTATGAGCAGTGCAGTGATTGCAGCAGTTTTGAAATGCACCAACAATGTCCTATAAAATTACATCCCTATACAACCGAACTGAATCTCATTTATGTTTTGAAAGGAATTTAAGACTCTGCTCTAGTAGGAAAAGGTTCAAGTCTGAAAGAGCCACAAAGCCCACGTCCAAGCTTGGAAGGCAGGTGGAGTCAGTCTGTGGTAGGACCCTGACCAAGGACACTAGGCTCGCATCCCATGTGTGACCATTATCCTTAAAATGGACTGTTTCACAGCAATAACTATGTTTTAGACACTTGGTTTAGGCGACTGGCTGTATGTAAAGACACACAAAGCCTCTCTGATGTCACTCAAGTGTCCTGAACAGCAGTTTTGAAGCTCAGTGTGATGTCTTTTGTTGTCACATTCCTAGCTAACCCAAAAATGAACAAAGAGGTGGAGTGGAAGTGTGTCATGCAAACATCTCTGGATCATGGACGGTCCTGTGAGGGCACCAACCTGCCACTCAAAGCAGCCATGGCCTTGATTATGGATAAATTTAAGCCTTAAGAAAATTTAAACGGGTTAGTCATATGAAAAATCATGTCAGGTGTTGCAGAGTGGTCATGAATGAGTAAATTAGCTGAAGAAACCAAAGCCATTTTTTGTACCAGGTTGTAAACGTGTTTATCTTGGCTGTAAAGTTGGTTATTTTAATTTGTGGGTCCAAAGACATAAACCAGACATGGAGCCAGCCTCAAGTGGCCATTCGAGGAACTGCAGCTTTTGGCTTCATTTTATTTATTTATTTATTTATTTTTAGAAAAATACAATGTTTTTAGTTAAACTACAGTCTTTTCACAACATTTTTGAAGCATTTCTTCCATTTTCTGGGTTACCAAGATGTTGGGTCTGACCCCATCTAACATATGATTTGGAAGGTTGAAAAAGGAGCAACAAAAAAATCAATAAAAGAAATTGAGAAGATATGCTGATTAGAGACATATTTGTGATATGTCGCACACAAATGAAAATACATTTCCCTGAAAATATAATTTAGAGTGCAGTTTAGAATTTAATTTTAAGGAGACGGGGCAAAAGGCGCAAACCAGTGATGCTACTCTGCCTATAGGGGCATCAGATAGCAAAATGTCTGTATGTGTTGTTTGAGCAAGCGTCAGTGCATTCTGTCATTTGGAGACACAGGGAGAACATGAAAAATGCACACAAAAGGCCCAATCCACTGGCATATTTGAATCCCACAACCACCCCTCTGTGAGGTGACATAGCTAACTGCTGAGCCGCCATGCAAGCATTAGCATGATGTATTAATCAAAATGTTTGATTGCATTGTGTAATCAAACAAAGCTGACACTTGTGCAAACTTTTTACAATTTGTAAATAAAGTAAGAATCCAGACTAATATCAGAGGCTACAGCATTGTCACTGTAAAGTAACTGTTTATTGGTTATGATAGATAGATAGATAGATAGATAGATAGATAGATAGATAGATAGATAGATAGATAGATAGATAGATAGATAGATAGATAGATAGATAGATAGATAGATAGATAGATAGATAGATAGATAGATAGATTTCCAGCACAAAACATGAATCTTTTCTTGGCAAATATGTAATGTAAATGAAATCTATATATTTATGCTATGCTGCCAGGACATTACACACACACACACACACACACACACACACACACACACACACACACTCACACAGTCTGTTATCCTATATTTTGTTTGCTGAAAGTGCTTTACCAGCAGCATGTAAAAATAGGCTCATATCCTTCAGATGAAAATGCCTACAGTGCGACACTTTGTTCAGATGTTCAAATAGTTTTATTCATTTTCATGTCACTGGGCCAGCTGTTCAAATTGAGCATGATTGATGCACAGTGATATGTAAGCATACTTAATGAACTGGTTGATTGCTACATTAATAGTAGTATGTTTTAGTGATTGTGTCCACGTTTTTGGAGGGTGTGGTGACTCATATCTTGTTGACATGGAGACCAAAATAGTAGCCAAATGGAGGAGGACATTCAGTCTACCCTTGAGACTTTGCACGATGGTGAAGAAAATGGAGAAAGATAGAATGAGAGGAGTGACAGAAGGAGAGAGGATAGGAGAGGAGAGCTTAGAGAACTATGAAGGTTTGTGTTGTATAAGCCAACGGTGAGTCACACTCACTGTTTGAATCTTGAGAACTAATAGAAAATCGTTTGTTTTCTCTCACTAGGGAGTGGGTTAACTCTGCAAGGACAAAAAAGGAAATAGGGTGATTTGGAAAACAAGAAGGAGTTGTCTTATGCAATGTATGTCAGGGTCATTGCAGAACAACGGGATTTGGTACACGGTGTGCATTAAATGCACTTCTGAGGGGAGCATTATACTGATCAAATGCAATATGTCAGTACTGCAGCAGATTTTTACCACAAAGACCAAGAATACCAGCTGAACCATTTTCAAGTCAGAGGCAAAACATATTTAGCCTTGATAGCAGAATGGCTGTATGGATGGTAATGTTGATCTCACAGTCACTTGTTTGACTGAAATACATATACATCCACTAGATGGTGATTTGCTGGCTTTTCTTAGGTGCCATCTTGAGATGATGCATGTATAGCTTTAAGTGAAATATCTTCAAAAATATTGGATGGATTGTCAGAGTTACTGTGTTCTCTAAGATACATGTAACAGGCAACGACGTCACCCGTTGGCATGTATTGGAACTAAACTGAAATCTAGGAAATCTTTTCTTTTTTTCCTTTTTAAATTTTCTGAAACCTTTTCTTTTTACAAAAAAATCGAATAATACTTGAATCTACTTATCTACATCAGTACGTAATATTAAAGGCTCTCTCACATCCCTACCTAGCTACCATGGTAACTGATTTTGCAAATCACTCCCATCCTTTACACTGCATCTCTTTAAGCCTGCTGGTTTCTTGGTTTCATGCTTTCATGTTTCAAGCCCTTTCATTTACAGTTGTGAACAAGTGAAAAGTTTCCATACATTTGTAAAGACCATATGTCTGATGGCACTCTTGAGTTTCCAATGAATTATGCAACCCATGTGTTTTTGGTGATTCTTGGTCGACTCTTGACCATCCTGACCAACTGTCCCTCTGCAGCAGGTAACAGTTTACATTTTCTTACTGATTGCTGCAGTGACACAGCTGTGCCGTGCACTTTATACTTTCAAACATTTTGTTTGCACAGATGATTTTGGGATCTGTAGTTGCTTTGAAATGACTCCAAGTGACTTTCTTGAGTAGTTCAAGTGATTTGTTTTTTTCAGATCTTTGCCTAGCTCCCTTTGTAGTGTTTGTGGCTGTGTCTAATAAGTGTATTAAAATGGGCCCTATTTAAATTGCCTCAGAGGAGTCACCAGCTGTAGTCAATCGCAATCATTCTCGAGAAGCCAAGGGACCATCACTAAGAAAATTTGAAAAACACAACTTTCTGCATCACCAAAACTGATAGTTCAAGTTGCTGAGTGTATATTTTTGACCAAGCAGATTTTTCTTATAGCCTATTTTCAAAAAACTTATAACAAATCTTTACAAGAATCAAAATGCATGATTGTTGGGGTTTTTTGTGACAAAGGCACGTTTCAGTAATTCCATCATAGAGAATTCAGAATTCTAGGAATCATTGGAAACTCAAGACGGTCATTATATACATGGCCTTTACAAGTGTATGGAAACTTTTGCTCATCTCTAGTACCATCATCACCATCCTACGGGCAGATCAGTCACATAGACATGGGCTCAACCCTTGTTGGCATGTCCATAGCACTACACACGGTGGAGTTTTAACCCGCTAGTTTCTTGATGGGGTCCACAATCTTATTACACAACACAGCAAACCACAAGTGCAAAACTTCTAAAATCTTACATATTGTGTTTAAATGTGCCCAGTGTGAATCTTGATGAGTTTAATTTTCTGCATCTTTCACTGAAAAACCAGGAGATCCTCCATAACGTCAGACTCAGAGTGTAGCATTTGACCAATTTATTAGACAGCCTCTGCCTCTATTAATTCCATCCATCAATAGTAAACAACTGACTAAGATGGCATTTGCTTTGTCAATAATTTTAGCCCAAACACGTAACAACCTTTTAACTGATTTTCATTCCCCACCCCCTACGTACCGCAGCGTTCAAATTACACCACTGTTTCCTTTCATTGTCTACAGCCAGACTTTGTGGGCATACAAAAGGAAAGCAGCATGGTTTTCTGGTGCTCCATCAATCGCAAATGTAGTTCCACAATAAACAGGCAGGATAAGCCAAACCTCGCCATCAGCAGGACTTTCAGATTGAGAGGTTGAAAATTAATCTGACAGCATGCTTTCAAAAGACAGCCTGGAGCTACAGGACACACATAGGCTAATATGTGTTTCTATGTTTCCCTTGCCTCTGTGGTTCTCAGTTATTATGTTTTGGGACTGTTTGGGCAGAATTTCACACTGGGCTGGTCTTTGTGGCTAAAAGGGTCCACATTTATTTTAGCGTCAGCTTTTTTCTCATTCAGTGTTTTTCATGTTGTATACTATGAATATTTTTCACTGATAACTTGTTTTCAATTCTGTTGCCAGAAAATGTGCCAAAGTTGATCTATTTTAAAGCACAGATACCTGAGTGTGAAATCGAAAGCATATCTCAAATTGTTGTCAGGTTCCATGCAGAGTTAATAAAGGCAATTTAAGTTGATGAACTGATTGGTTCATTGACAGAACAATTAATTTGTTCATTTTTTAACAAAAAGTGCAAAAATAGGCTTCGTCAGTGTGCACAAATGTGAAAATTTGCTGGTTTTGTCAGTCGTCTATGATTATGAATTGTGATGGGCATTGTCCCCTATTTCCTGTCATTTTATTGGCCAAACTTTGAATCATTTTGATTAACTGAAAATAAAATTAATAATTAGTAGTGTCCTTATTAATATTAAACTGTCACAGCATATTTTGCATTGCATGGTTTCATCTAGGGATGTTGTGAATAAAATTTTGGAACACACCCCTCTCACATCAGAAAATCTGGGAGTATATTTAGGGTCACCAGAGGGCCAGTAAACTCCATCATGGGTTTTACTGTCACTTTTGAAAATTTACAGCAGTCAATGCGATGAAGGCCTATTTTGTTCATCTGACAGGATACTCTAAATCAGACATGTGTCACCAAGTGGTGAGAAACAACAGCGAGCACTGTACTGATGCTAGCTTACTCAGATGCTAGACGATAGCTTGAGGGGACAGCATCACAATGAGCATTTATACAGACAAAATGGATGAATGACAAGACCACATGGGCTGATCATGCAAGAATGCCATCGCTGGACATGCATTCTGGAAGATTTTAAAGGGTAATTTGGGGATAAAACATTTTAACTTTGTGTCACAACGTTCTTTCACTGAGAGCCTTTTCGCAAACTGACGACAGAAACATATACACCAATACGTGAGAGTGTCTTCATTAACTTATATCCACCGTTCTTTGATTAAAAACCTGGAACAATTTGCCCTCTTTTGCTGGTAAGGCATTATATCCATGAGTAACTTTTAATGAGAGTGGTAGCTTTAGGCCTTAAGACTTCGACGCTTCTTTAGAGCAATTTGTCCTCCATTGCTGCTGAGGAATTATATCCATGAGTAACCTTTAATATGAGAATGTTAGCTGTAGGCCTTAATAGTTAACATTTCTAGGTCACCATATCCGCAGGCCTCATCTATCTGAGTCAGTACAGCCCGATCCAGTTTCTATTTAGTTCCGTGACCACAGTTTTATAGTAAATGTAGTAGTTCTTGGTTGGGCGATATAAAACTGGGTGTAAATGACACTTAGGAGCATCAACAGCTCATAGAAAGTTGAATAGTTCAACTGTGCATGTCCTCAAAACCCCCTTTCTTGGGCTCAAAAACACAGTAATGTCCCAAAGTTATTTATATAATACTGTCTGAACAAAATGACAAGTGCTTCATTACCTTAAAAAGCCAGTGAAGACCTTATTTTCAATCGTTCACTTCACAGCCTGTACCGTTTCTATGATCCTGTGCCTGATATGCTCCTTATTTGTCTCAGCTGCGGTCATCAGACAAAAGATGCTTTATTATAGCCTGGAAATGACGAACATCGGACATCCAAGGCTGTTCTGGAAGAAGGTGATCATTGTGACCACTGACACTCCTCTGAGGACAGATAGATAGCGTCATCTGGCGTTATGGTCACACTATCCCTTACTTGCTAAATAACTGTTCAAGCCTTAGCGTCAAATCGTCCCTTAAAACTTGCTTTTCTTCTTGAGCATGAGAGCTAAGGAAAAGCCAAGCAGAGAGACACAAAAAGTGAAAATCACTGACATTTTTTTTACAGCATACAACTACATACCTTGCGAAATAACAGGACAAATGAGTCCAACAACCTCAGCAGAAGAAGATAAGCTTGTGCAAAAACCAAGGCTGTGGTGTGCATGACCAAGAAATCAGAATTACTATCAGAAATAATTATCTGATGCTGGACTCTTAGTCATGAAGCAATAATGGCAAATTAGATGTACATATTGCACTACATATTCAATGGTAGCCATCAGCAGTATTGTTGGATGCCTGAAATCATGTCCTTCAATTTAAATGACCATATTGTACAGGCTGTTCCTGTACTAAATCTAATATGACCCACAGGAGTGCTCTTGTGTCAAGAAATAGGCAATAGATGTCACATTTGAAAAATAACAGAAAGTAAATAATGAATCCTTTAATGAAATGACAAGTATAGATAGCTTTAGAGAAAGATCATGGTTTGGACTAAAATAAGTAGTTCTAAAAGGTTAGAAAAAACAATGTTTTCCGTATAAAATAGATCTCCTGTGCTCAAGACAAATGTTTTTGTTGACCCATCCATCCACCCCGACCTCCTCCTTAAGTAAAAATTGTGACTATGTAACATTTTCACCTATAATTCCTCCCTTTTGCCCATCATAATTGCTATGGCTTTATAATCTGACTAATGTGATTCTGGCAGAGAGAGGTTGCTTACGAATATAACGTGCCTTCGTGTTCTAATAAGGTCCTTGTACAAAGGAGAATATGAGGTTGATTTTTATGTGTAGACAGTCTCAGAGAAGCCGAAGCAGCAGAAGAGAGCCTTTCAGATTTTGAAATTGCAAAGTTGACACGAAAAAGGCACAAGAGCAAAGGCCACATTAAAATAAAATAGTTCATTGCCTGTATCTAGACTCAGCTTTATAGTCTATAGGCAATCCCTGCCATGCTTTTACAAGCAGTGCTCTGGACTTCAACCACTTATCTTTCTCATGAAACATATCTGTCTACATTTTAACAAATCAAATAATCCACACCCATTCTAGTATGAAAGTCTCTTGCAACCCAACCTCACTTCTATTTACACTACAAATGTTTTCTTTATTTCTTAACTAACCATCATTGTGCTGATCGCATGGTTATAATTGCAAATGAAACATAAGCGTGCGTTAAACCTGATTTATTTATTTTTTTAATTTGGTCTTGCTTTTGGTGCCTTTGCTTCAAGATAGCACAGGCTGTGAACACTTTGCTGGCGTATCATCACCCTGTAAAGTTTACATATAGTTAATATTTTTGTATTTCTTGTTCTTTTGTAAAAATATTTTTGGGGGGAGATTTTTGAAGCTCTTATTGTATAGACTGATTTATATTGTGTATGTTATAGAGTGAAAGGGGGTAGAGAGGAGAGAGACATGCAGCAAAGGGTCGTGAGCTGGACTTGAGCTCATGACCGCTGCTTAGCGACCTGTGCCCACGTGGTAACGCCTTAACTCAGTGAGCTATACAGCGGCCCTTCTTGTTCTTTTGCTGCAAAATGCTCCATCGTGTTCACCTGCTAATCACTAACTGTGTCTGCTGTGGCCAAAAACAATGCTGATGACAGTGATAACAATAAATCAAAACAAAGAGGCTATAAAGCTCTGCAGAACTGAAGACAGGTTGTTGGCCTCTATGAGCAAAAACTTTCATCATGTGTAATATGATGACTTATTGTTAACGTTAAAAAATTAATTAGAGCATCTTCAAAGTCAAAATGTTGCTGTTTTGTTGAGGTGGAGTTCATGTGCTACTCAGTAGTTTAATCTATTGCAACAATCTATCATGTTTTATACAATGAACAAATGTTTTATGTGAAATCTTAATTAGTCACATCAAGTACAAGTACTTGAGTGACTCAGTTACTTTTTACCATTGGATGTACTTTATTAACATATTGTGGTTATTAATGTTGTTATGTCAACTGTTTTATTCTATTTGATATTTCAGTTTATTTTTGGATGTGTATGGCTGAAAATATTCATTCTTTCCATCCTGTCCTGTTTCTTCTCATATGTGGTTGTTTCCATATGAAGACAGATAAGAGTCTTTCAGACAACTGAGACGACATTTGCTACACATGGCTTAAGTGTGCCTTAATCTTAGTTTCTTATGTGAAACATATTAGCATACAGTTTTCCTCTCACTGAATACCCCTGGGGGGTGGGGGGCAAAAGTCATTACAACCGTGTGTGAAGGAAAACAGTTGGGAGCACTGAGAAAATCTAACCACTGTGGGGTAGTGTTTCTCTTTATAAGAGTTTGGCTGCACCCGCAACAGTGTTAATGAAGAACTATCATTAAAATAATGGCAACTTTCAGTGTAATGTCCGTGTGACTTTGCTGAGATATTACAACATATCAATATAAAATGCTTCACATATTAAATAATTGTGAATCTTGTGTCTGTTGGCATTAAGACCAAGACTAACTCTCAAAACAGTTTGTTTTCATTTACTTTTTCACACACGTTTATCTTCCACGTGTTCGTAAGAGTGAGAAAAAATATTTTTATTGCTCAAAAAATATGTAAGATAAAAGCATAATTCTTAATTTCAAGAAAATACATTCTGATATTTAGCAAAAAAAAAAATTGACCTATGATTGCCAGTCGCCAAACTCAGATTAGGCAGTTTAGTTTAATGGTCGCACACCAATGTGTATGTTTATTCAAAAAGGCTAATTAGAGTAATTAAAGAAAATAACATAATTAAGTATTACCATCATTCCTGACCAATGTCCACAACAAGATGTGGAACCAGATTTAGGATATATTTATTGTGTTTCCTGCCTGTATTGTATTTTCACCCCTGAACGAGTGCACGTCTTTCATAAAAACTAAACAGACTATTAAATAAATAACAATGGGTTGGTGCCGGTGTTCAGTGACATTATATAAAGAAACACTGCCCCTCAGTGCATGTTTTTGTCCATGCCAATAGACACAAACATTATTCTATCATTTCATAGTAATAATGTTACAATAATGCCAGAATTTACATTTGATTTCTTTGGATGTTTAAGTAAATTGTTTTAAAAAATGATAACCTCTTGATAACATGCGTGTCTCTGTTGAACAGTACACTCCAAGAAAATTCATTGTGTTTTGGCCTTTTACCTAAATTCTACTCAGTTAAACACAAGTATGAGAACTTGTCCCACAATTAGAGTGTTTGGACATTAGATAAATCCTGACTTTTACAAGAAAACAAGTGTGTCAGAAGAATTTATGTTTTTTTCCAAATGTCAAAAGCAAATACTTTGGTCATGCTAATGATGCTGTAATAAACAGATTATTTCCTGCATCTTGAAACATCCTACAGGAACACTGGAAAATATGCTTGTTTGTCTACTTACATCCAAATAAGGCTGATGGGAAAACCACATTTGTGGGCTGAGTAAAGAGGTGAAGTATGTTTTCAGCCTTGCTTGGGATAAGGAGGAGACCGAGAACTTTATCAAATTCTGAGACAAAACATTGAGAGCAACTGCTTTGACTGTTGTTTACATCTTGCATGTTGTTTGCCAGTGAGAAAAACATTCAAGACTTACTGAGATCACAGTACAACCCTTTTAAAGTGAATGTGCAGGACTGATTATTTGACTGGCCATGATTGATGTCACACTGCAAACCGCCCCACTGATAATGTATTGCTGGTAATCTAATACCAGTTTCTATAAGTGCTGCAGGTGCGCCATGTGCCTCTGGCTACACGAATACCAAACATAGTCACCACACCCTGTGCACCTTGTACCTTATGCGGATGACTGCCCTTTCCCCCATGCACCATTGATTAGCCCATAATGTGAAAGGTAGAGACGCTTCGAGTGTCAGATGCTGTAAGAGTAAGTAATGTGTGAATTACAGCAGTTTGTTCACAGTGTTTTTTGGGGGGTGGGGGCGGGGTAATTATTCAGGAGCAAGATGACTGATAGAAAACAGGTATAAAAAGACGAATTACTGCTGACAGGTGGTGAATGTAGACATGTAGGTGTTTGATCTGCTTGCATTGTGGTTTCTTGTCCCATTTTATGCTTGCAAGTCAGCACTTAACTGCAATCACTGTCTATCACTGTCTTCAAATGTATGTACAGGCATGCATCTATTGCAATTAAGTTACATAGCATGCTGAAAAACTGGTATAGCTTACTCGTCTTACTTATGTCCACAGACACAATTAGATCAGTAGAACAAATGCAAATCCAAGCTGTTCCATACTCAAGTATTATTTTGATTATATGTATTTTAACACTCACATGTAGCTGTCAATGAAAAAATACTCACATATAAATGTAATTCCTAAAAGATTCAGTTTGTCTAGTCCATGGTTATTATTTTGGTTGGCCTCCATGATAACATCAAGACTTCTAGCTGTCAGACATCATGCTGGACCTCACTGTCTGCCAACCCTGCAGAACATCACTGAAAGTCTGCATAAAATTCTGCTTAAAAGAAAGTCATGAAGCGTTGTAATCAAGAATAAAAAAAGATTTTTAAGATCATTTAAGTGAAGGTGTATGTATATTGCCATAGAATTGTATAAAAGTGATGTTTTATTGTTACTTTGTTGTGTTAAATGTTGTATACCTTGCTATCCACTACTATTCAAAAGCTTTAGCGCTAGATCTATATGCACTTCAGATGTATAGATTATTATTCACCCCACAGTATGATCAGGGAAGCGTCTGACCCATAGATTGGTCTGACCAAATTCATTCTGCAGCTGAAGGCAACAAACTCAGCCAGAGTCAACAAGAACTAACCTCAACACCAAGAACAAGCACTCTTGCAACAGATGGTTCAGCTCCTACAGAGCCCTGATCTCAACATTATGGAGCCGGTCTGGAATCACACAAAGAGACAGAAGACAGTGAAACAGCCTAAATCCACAGAAGTACTGAGGCAAGTTCAAGAACCTGAAAGTCTGCCACAGAGAAATGGTGCTGTTTCAAAAAGAAAGACTGGTTACACCAAACAACCTCATAATATTTATTGCACTCTGTATTAAGTTAAAGCTGAGGTAGGCAGTATTTCTTTTTGGTGTCACACAGAAAAATTCCACACTGACCTTTCAGCATATTGTAATTCTAGTGGTCTAAGAGGAAACTAGACTTCTGCTCCTGTTTTTGGGATTTAGAAAATCTAGCCTGTGATGTGAGACTTTGGTAAACGGGTATTTTCACCTAGATCAGATGACATAATATAAAGACCCACAAAGTCTACTATTAGAGTACGATGCTGTAATGTAACAGCTTAAATAGAGGACTTAACTTAGGAGAGAATGGTATGAATCCATTGTGAAGCCAAAAAGTGAATGTTGGCTTTTAGCTTGACTATTTTTGCACATTTGAAATGCATGCATATGCCCATGCACCTCAGGTGGAAGGGGCTTAGGACAAAGAAGCAAGGGCTGCAAAGGAAGGGCTATATTTTTTAAATTCTGTCTTTTTTTCCCCCTTGCTTTTTCCAGATTTATGCCAACTGCAGCATTAACTGCATTTGAAAATCATCTGAATCATCTGTCCAGTTCCTAAAACTTGCAGAGTACCGTACATGCAGTCATATGTAATATAAACTGTAAATCACTTTAAACTATAAGTAATCAGTGCAAACATGCTCACTGGAATGATGTCTTACTTCCAAATATTCTGTAGAAAAACCTGGCTTCTCACATCCAATACTTGACATGTAGCTGGTTAGTTCTCTACAACAAACTTATGGTGAACTGACCCATATTGAAAAACATACAGCACAAAACATATCTTGTTGCTGCAGCATTTAGCTGTAGAGTTCAGCAGGAGCTGTTGAGGGTTGCCTGTCTTCTTGCCCAAATGTCTTTGATGGCAGCTGTTGACTCATTAAGCTCTTCATTACTGTGCTTTCCTGTGTGTTGTGGGTTAAACAGACAAGGAAGTAAAAGGTAACCCTAAAAACAACAATATGTAATCCCCTCCAGGCAGGAAACGTTAGACCCTGCATTCTTCACACTAGTGAACCTTTAATCTTTGTCAACTTTCTGAGGTTTAAAAAAACAGTCAGTGCACTTTTTGTTACATACATGTCAAATCAAAGTTTTAAATGTATGACCACTAAGTACTGGAATTTGACACTGACTGTTATTATATGATGTGCTACTACATTTATTTATTAGTATTTTGATATTTTCAGACATACTTTGTACTGATACATCTTGTATAGATACCTAGATCATCTGTGCATATTTAAAGTGATCTAAACTGAGCTTTATATATGTAAATCTGCTTTGTTAAGAATCCAACCAGTCAGATATCCACCACATCAGATTAGTGAAAAATAAAACTGCTTGTTTTTATCGTAGCATTAGGAGTGTAAAATAAAGTAAGCAAAAGCAGGTGTACTTTATTTAGATAATTCAGTTTTGTGAAACTGTACAATTTTGTCCCATTATTGAAAAAACTGAAAATATGGAGATTCTGTCCTTAACCCTTCCTGCTCCAGGGTCGCCGTACCATTACTGACCCCACTCTGACTCCATCTAGGATATGCGAAAACAACATTTCACAATGCTGTAAAAATGTATTTGTGACAATGAACCTTTCTTCTTCTTCTTCTTCTTTCTCTTCCTCTTGTTCTATATTCCTCTGCACTTACATCATATCTACCAGATAAAGGTTTTACATAACAAACATACAGCGGTCCCCAACCACTGGACCATGGGTCATTTGGTACCTGGCCGCACAGAAATAATAAAAACGTTTTATTTTATATCCAGCGGAGTCCGCAAGGTGTTTTATTTTGAAAGATGACTAGATCGTCTTCCAGTCACTTCCATCTTGTCAATCTGACCCCCCGCCAAAATTAATAAAAAAACAAACGTCTCTGGAGAGTGGTGGCAGCATCATGATGTGAAGCACGACGGTGGCAGCATCATGAAGTGAAGCACGGCAGTGGCAGCATCATGATGTGAAGCACGGTGGTGACAGCATCATGAAGTGAAGCACGGCAGTGGCAGCACCATGATGTGAAGCACGGTGGTGACAGCATCATGAAGTGAAGCACGGCGGTGGCAGCATCATGATGTGAAGCACGGCGGTGGCAGCATCATGAAGTGAAGCACGGCGGTGGCAGCATCATGATGTGAAGCACGGTGGTGGCAGCATCATGATGTGAAGCACGGTGGCTGCAGCATCTTTATGGACACTTTTTTAATTTAAAAAAAGTTGCTACATTTTTTAAAAAGTTGCAACCTTTTTTGCACCACGGACCAGTTTCAAGCATCAAGCACGATGACCAGACTGCTGTTTTAAGCAACCAGCATAAGTTGTCACACAAAGCAGTATAGATTTTGTTGTCAGCTTTTCTTGCACTTTAAACGTCAATGGGCCTTCACTTTGCTGCTGTCCAGTTTAGTTCTGTTTTCAATAAGGAAGCCAAAACTAAAGCCCCTGTGTGCTGTAGGTAAGAGTCCACGCCAACACTGTCATATGATTTACAGTAAAAATGCATCTTCCACTCCCAAATTTCTTTAATACAAATCAACATTAGATAGATTTGGTCTTGGTAAACAACTGTTTAAACAGAAATGGGCCAAGATTTATTATTTTTACATGTGTGAGCCGTTTTACCTAACAATTCTTTTCAGTAACTTGTATAATGCAGTGCTTGGCACCCTCAGTTTTATTACATGTTACGCATACTTGGTGAATATTCCCAAATGAAGTTGCTAAATCAGTCACAAGCTAACTGACACACTTAAAAACCTGCATGGTGCAATATTTTTATGTGTACAAGGTGACATGCAGCCTACAACTGCAAATTCACAGCAGCAAGTGCACACAAAGCCCACTACAAGACCAAGATTTGGTCTTGGTAAACAATTGTGTAACCAGAAATGAGCTGGTTTATCCACAGTGGCCTTCCATACATGTGTGTGCAGTTTTAGATTACTTTTTTTGGTAACTGCTGAAGTGCAGTGCTGGCAGGCTAAGTTTCAATCTATGCTATGCAAACATGATGTATATTCCCAAATAAAGTTGTTTAATCATTCACAAGCTAACCGACACACGTAAAAACCTGTATGGTGTAATAATTTATATGCATGAGGGGTGACGAATGCTAATTCACAGCAACTTGCCCACACATAAAAAACACTACAAGACCAACATTTTGACTTGGTAAATAATTGTTTAACCAGAAATGAGAAGATATTTATTCACACTGATTTTCCATATTTGTGTGAGAAGTTTTACTGTCTTACATCCTACAATCTATAATATAGTGCATACTATTATCTTCTAATATAATATGCTGCAATCATATGAAAGTGGCATTATATCTACTATAATTGTGACCATTACTGTGGCAGGGGACTGTTTACTGTTTACTTTGAAGGCTTAATTTTATTTCTAGCATGCAAACAAGGTGCATATTCCTAATTAAAGTTATTTAATCACTCACAAACTAACTCACACACTTGCTAATGACACAAATGAAAATGCACAGCTCTAAGTGCATGCAAATACTGCAACAATATTATCATTTGGACTCAGGAAAACAATTGTTTAACCAGAAATTACTTGATATTTATCTCCACATTGACCTTCCATGCTTGTGTGAGTAGTTTTACCTGATTTTTTTTTAGTAACTCCAAGGTTGCAGTGCTTTGCAGGCTATATAGTAATCTATGTTATGCATCCATGGTGCACATTTCAAAATAAAGTTGTTTAATCTTTCCCAAAAACAATTAAAAATCTGCATAGTGTATCTTTTAATGTGCATTAGAGGTGACATATAGTCTACAACTGCTAAGGCACAGCGGCAGCAAATGCACACAAAAACCACTTACAAGACCAAGATTTGAACTTGGTAAACAATTGTGTAACCAGAAATCAACTAATATTTATGCACACTGGCTTTCCATACTTGTGTGTACAGTTTCACCTGACTTTTTTTAGTAGCTGCTGGAGTGCAGTGCCTGGCAGGTTCAGTTTTCTGCAAACATGGTGAATATTCCCAAATAAAGTTGCTAAGTCAGTCACTAGCTAACTGATACATTTAAAAACCTGCATGGTGCAATAATATATGTGCATGAGAGGTGACAAATGCTAATGCACAGCAGCAAGTGCACACAAAAACACAAGACCAACATTTGGACTTGGTAAACAATTGTTTGACCTGAAATGAGCTGATATTTATCCACACTGACTTTCCATAGTTGTATGAGCCTTCTATCCTGTAATATAGTGCATACTATTATTTTCTAATATAATATAATATGATATACTGCTATGCTATTAAAGTGAGATAATTATGAGCATTTTCGTGGCAAGGGGGTGGTTTAAAGGTTCAGCTTTATTCTATGTTATACAAACTTGGTGAATATTCCCAAATAAAGTTGTTAAATCGGTCACAAGCTAACTGACACACTTAAAAACCTGCATGCTGTAATATTTTTTGTGCATTATTGGTGACATGTGTCCTACGACTGCTAATGCACAGCAGCAAGTGCACACAAAACCCACTACAAGACCAAGATTTGGTCTTGGTAAACAATTGTGTAACCAGAAATGAGCTGGTTTATCCACAGTGGCCTTCCATACTTGTGTGTGCAGTTTTACCTGACTTTTTTTTAGTAACTGCTGGAGTGCAGTGCTTGGCAGGCTGACGCTGTGGTGCAGGTCTCACCGCAGCACAGGCCGGGCCCAGTGCTGCAGGTTGTCCGGTAGGGTGCCTGCCGAGCTGCAAGCATGCTGTTGATGTCAGGAGCAGAGGAGGGGAACGTGAGGAATGGCTGAAAACTGACGGTGATCTCCTGCGAGGAAACAAACCAAGATTTCACTGCGTCCGACACGCCGAGGATTTCACCGCCACCGGAGCAGCTTGTTTTTTGTCTGTTAACGACGCACCGCTTTATTACTGTTATTTTCGGTCATTTAATGGGACAGCGAAAACGTAAAAAAACGCAAGGTAGGCTACCGCTCCTGTTGCCAACGCTGCTACTTTTATTTTCATGGACTAATACGACACACTGGGGGTTGAGAAATGCTCCACAGAAAGGTGAAATCTTCGAAGCCGCCGTTGGGGTTTTAAGCTAGCTCGACGTTAGCCTGCGCGTGTTCGCTGAATGTATGAAGTGTTTTCGGACGTTAGATTTTGTTGTGAAAACGCGTCGCCTCATCTCTTCAACAACCACATGAGAAGTCGACGTCCGGAATAGATTAAACCACAAACAAAAGGCCCCCCCCCCCTCTTCTTTTTATTTTTTGTTTTTGTCACCACCGCTTTCACCTGAACCCACGACGACGATGAGAGAGAGGGGGGTAAAAATGGATTTGTTTTGGATATGTTTGTGGTGTTTGCTACGTCCCGGTGCCGCCGGTCAAGGGCAGTCGACGGCCGTTTGTTCGCCCTCATGCAGCTGCGATGAAGATGGGGGTGCAGACTGCTCCGGGAGAGGACTCACCGCCGTCCCGACTGGGCTCAGTACTTTCACCTACTACCTGTGAGTACCAGCCCGACACCCAGGGTGAAATACAAGCCGTAAAAGAGACACGTTTGTGCGCCTCAAAGTGCACTCCGCCACAGAGGCCTGAGAGTTGGGATGTTGTTGTGTTTACAAAGCAAGTGAATGATGAGCGTTCAACATCACAGTGTAAACTTTGTGCAGGGGAAATGTCCTAATGGAGATGTTGGGAACAGGCTCAAGCCTAGCAAAGGTTTCTGACAAACTTAACTGTCACTAAAAGCCTGCCAACTTATTACAAGCTTCTCCAGGGCAGCTAAAAAGTTATCAAGAGACACAAAACTAAGTCTGCACAGTTTCTGCTCATGTTGTGATGGCCAAATGTAAAACTGCAACTAATGGTTGCACAGAATAGCAGTTATTTTACTGCTGTGACAAGGCAAACGTTTTATAATGAGATATAATTTCAAGTCAACTTTTAATAGAGCTGCAGGGATGAATGATTAGTTGACAGCTTTGATACTTGATAAATTCAATTATTAGGGTAAAAATATGTATATATAAAACCCCCCCTGTTCCAGCTTTCTGTGTTCCTGTATGAAAATAAACTGAATATCTTTGGGTTCTGGATAAAGTTAGGCATTTGAGGATGTCATCTTTGACTTTGGGAAACGCTGATTGACATTTTTCTCCATTTTCTGACATTTTAATGTTAATCAATAAAACACATCTACAGTTGTAGTCCCAGTTTTTAAGCAAAATGCTGAACATATTCTGGTTCCAAGGTTGCGAATGCACAGTTTTGATTCTTCTCTTTGTCAGATTTGATAGGTTAAGTGATTGTTTATGGAATTTAGTCTTGTTGTTTGGCTAAATAGGTAATTTCATGAGGTCACTTTGGCCCCTGGAAAGTTATAATGAACAATTCTCCCAATTGTTCCACTATTACACTGAATTGGGAATTGAGAAAATAGCTGACAGAGTAGTTGCATATGGTAATAGCTGTCAGTTGTTGCATGTAGTTATTAAATATTGCAAGGCTTCAGAACCAAGCAGATGTCTTCAAATTGCTAGTTTTTTCAAAGTATTTGCGGTCTTGTAAAAGAGCAGCAAAACCTCACATTTGAGAATGGGGATTCAGTGAATTTTGAACATGCTAGCTTTTTTAAAGACTAAATGGCTACTAGTTCTAAGACATCTTCTGTTAAATTATTTCAGCTCAACAGACGATGAGTTTATTTTTTCTACTTTTTGACCTTTTTGATTAGCCTTATTTGTGAACTCAGCGCATGTGAGTAGTGAGTATTATTATTGTTACCTGCCGTCCAGCAGCATGGTTTGTCTTCGGATGTACTTTTGTGAACTTGTGGTAGTCTGCTTTTTGCCATACATGATAAAATAAAATAAAAAAATAAAAAATTCAGAGGCCAGGTCAGCATTTAAATCCAGTATCCCAGTTTGAGTCTCTCTACTCTGCATTTTCTATGCTGGGATGTACTTCAAGTCTTCCATGCAAACTACAGCAGTGGTTGTTGCAGTCTATGGAAATAACAGATTTAAACATTAGTTTGGTTCCAGACAAACATTTTATTTCACAGAAATATCTTTCAAAGAAGCAATCTGTAGGCAGATCACAGGTAAAAACATAACTTTTTGAGTTTTTCCTCAAATGTTAGTGTAGGAATTGTTATATGACTGAATCACTCAGTAATGTCCAAAGTGCTGAGGTCACAAATAGGGATAGATTCGGGTGAGTAATGCGTGGATAGTAGCCAGCACTGCCTTGTTCCCAGTACTGTTCTTTTTGTACATAAAATTTAGGAGTCAAGCTTGTGCCGTTATCACATTCTCTTCCAGAAGTTAAGCTAAGAGTTTATTGCTTTAAGTCAGGGCACTCATCGTAGTAGAAGAGGAAATGGACAGCAGGTAGGTTAGGTTTGTATGGAGCTGTGCAGATACAGTTGATGATTGCCCCGTGATGACACAGTTTGTTTCACAACCTCTGGGTTAATCACAAACTAAAGTAACTGGCTCTGACTGTGCTCCCTTGAAAAACGGGTAAAATAAATTATGACTTCAACTTCACATAGGCAGTTCTCTGTTTCAGACTTGTTAAAAATGCTCTTTATTTGACTTCTTCAGAGTGTAAAAGTTTGCTCTTGTTCGTAGAAACCTCTCTGCTGTTCTGCCACTTTTAAGAATGGTGGCCCAAATCTTGCTGCACCAGAGCCAACAGTGTGCCCCTTGAAATCACCATTGTTAAGAAAGTGTGAGGTAAACTAAACAGAGGAAGTGGATACATGTCACACTGGGCCTTCTGCTTACCGCTGAAACTCTCAGCATACTTTTTCCTCTGGGATAAAGTACTCCCATATATTATAGGCAGTCTGACATCTCAATCACAACATGAAACTTTTGTTTTCACAAAATGATATCACAGCCCTTACTGCCACTCTGCAAGCCAGTTTTATGCCAAAATGGAAAACGGTGTGTTGTTTTCAAGATTGTGCTCTGTTCTCACAGTCTGCCCTGCACATAGTAATCTAAATGCTCTGTGACAGCTTTTAAACACTAAACTGCTTAATGGATTCACTTCAGATTTTTTAAAGTATGTGAAAGGTTGTTTGTCCCTCTCTCTGTCCTATTCTCATTTGTTCTCCTGGTCTCTTGAACTTTAGTTGTCCTCTCCCACTCCCTCTGTCTTTTGTATGTGGAGCAGTGGGGTTAGGGATCATGATGGATTAGTGAGACATATTGCAGCTGCAAGGGCTCCTTCTCTCAGGGCTAACACGTCCACAGTGGTCTGCTGATGTGTAAAGGGAATATTTCATGTGTTGTGCTTTATAATTACAATACTTGGAATTTGTTTGTATGTGTTTAGAATCAATGTGATGGCACAGAGATGCTAGAAAAGTAGAAACTTAATAGAAAAATCTTTTCTTGTCAGTGTCAGTAATAGAAAAGAAGTTGAGCAAATATAAAGACACAATTGCATGTACATTTACACGCAAAATAGCAGACTCAGTGTCCAAAGATAATGAAATGACTTCATTACAATGATGAGTATTGCAGACTGTTTATTGCATTGTTGTCTATCTACTGTTGGCTGGGAGAAAAAATACTTGGAAATGGAAGAGTGTGCATTTTTACTATAAATCATATGACAGTGCTGGCGTGGACTCTTACCTGCAGCCCACAGGGGCTTGAGTTTTGGCTACTGTAATGGAAACAGCTTTGCTGCAGAAAAGCAGATGAGAAAAAAGCCCCTCAGCCAGTAACAAAGCAAACACTCATTTTGAAGGTATGTAGTGTACCTGTCACTGACTCTCTGAATAGGTTCCTTTCTTGGGTGTAATGTGTGCACGAACTATGGCGCATTTTAAGGTAAAATGAGGGCGTTATTACAGCTAACATCTCAGTTATGTTAGGTCCTTTCATAGTGTGAATGAAGCTGAGACTTAGGGGGAAAACGGAGGGGTGGCGTCAGGGGTCTTGCACTCTGCTGGTGGAGCTTGCCGGCTTCACCATTGGTCCCCTCAGTCCATTTTTAACTGAATGATACTTTTGTTCTTGGTCAGCAGAGGTGAAAGGAGCCAGTCAGTGGTTCCCGCTTCCAAACAGGATGAGCCGTGGATGGGAGAATATTAACGCTGTCCCCCCCTACCCACTGAGTCCTTAACTCTGTCCTCCATTTATACACCTATTCCCATCCCCCAACCACACAGCTTCGAATTGCTAATGGTTTCAAGTTTTCGGAACCTTGTGGCCAGTTTTCTGAAATTAAATATTTTCTCGAGCTGAGTTTTGTTGAACTTCAGAACTTTAGGTTTTTTAGAGTTAATCGGTATGTGTAGTATTTTTAATGTTTTGTAGTATTAGTGAGCAAAATATTTAGAAATTGTAGTTTATTTTTAACAATGGCTGCCTAAATGAGATTGAGATCTTCAGGGACTCCAAAAACCGACAATGTGGAGGGTGTTCAGGTAACCAGAGACGTTATAAGAAAGAGACTCCCTGGTTAAAGAATCCTGAATATAAATCTATGGAAGAAAACTGTTGTATGGCACATGTCCCGCTCCTCCTCTTAAAAAAGCCAATTAGTGACTTAATAACAGATGAACCAGGAAACATCAATCGAGTGCACTGATGCAAGCATGGTGTCGTGAAATTGTACGCATGTGTACTGGAAGTATAACCTGTGGGAATAAAACCTTTGTAGATTTTTTTTTGGGGGGTGGCAAAGTTGATAAACCTTTTAAGCATTTTTTATTAGGTTTGACTGCTGACAAGCAGTTTTTATGTCGCAGTGACCATTGAAATAGCAGATATGTCTCTGTCCCTATTCATTTTGATAGGGACCTGGTCTGGCCAGCCTGAAATAACTGTCTGGGGGTCTTACCAAGACGGATAACAGGTGACAGAACTTGCCTAGAAGGACTTCGGGGTAGCTAAAGTCTGTATGAGCATTGTAAAAATGAAGGGTAGATCCTTAGAAGTTAGTATGAACCATGGCAAATATTCATTATATGCAATGCTAATCAAATGGACATGATATACAGGTCATATCAGAGAGTTTTGACAATAGTCATGTGTAATCTTATGTATTAGAGAGTTATTTAGGTAGAGTATCAAGAAACATAACTGTAGCATCCATAGACTGGAGCAGAAGTAGGTTTTGTGTCCCACCAGTCATCCATTACATAACTTGCTAATGTAATACAGATTACATTGTGTGTGAATAAAACAAGGCTAGTTGTGTCATTATGCTTTATTATTAAAACAACTGTTTACCAGATGGAAGTACTTAGATTCTGTATTTGTTCACAGTTGAAAGAATGGTCTTTATGAAGGTCCTTTTACTTTCAGGGAAAAATGAATGAACTTTTCAGTAATGGTATTCAAAGGTGATCTTACTGTGTTTAAATGCATTTTGTTACATTCAAGAAAACAGGAGAATTTGAGGCCGTATTTTAGTCAGCTCAGGGATAATAACCATATAATTGAAAATGCTTATCTGAATTTGTGTTTCCCTATTAATGCAGGTTACATATTAAGATACTTGATGTTAATTTAAATTACTTCAGGAAATTCAACATTTCTCTGCATGAATTTGCTGTCTGCTTTGTGTTCTTGTGTTATTTAATCCCTAAAACCAAAGAAAATAGTGAAAAGGCTACACATTCCTTTCCAGAGGAATTGTATAATGAGTTCAAGGGGAAATTAAAAATAGTGTTAGAACTCCATGTGAGCAGATAAAATGCTTCTCGCATCTGACCAGATGAAAACACTTGAACCATCTGACTGAGTGATCAGCTGATGCAGGGGTGACCTTTACTTTTCTTTACTGTCCCTCTGTTCCTTACTACCGGGCTTTGTCAAAAACATGAATGGGAGCATGTGACACATTGCGCCCTACTATAAACTATATCTATAAATGTCATCAGATGTCTCTCTTGTACCATTTTTTCCACTTAATGAATGATCCAGTAGCATATTTTTATTTATGACTTAAATCTAAGCTGTATGTTTTTCCGAAACCACAGTCAATATTGCTGCTGGGATGTATTAAGCGATATAACAGAAGCGTTAAAACATTGTTCTGGTCAACAGTTTAACCATCGTGTGCAAGATTATTGAACTTCAGGTAGCCATAGCAACAGGTCTGCTGCTTTTTGCTCTGTTATAAGTAAACCTCAGTTAAACAGACTTAGCCATCTGCTTCACTGATGTGCTTGTGTATGTTTTGCAACATATGAGTTAAAATATTACATTCTTTTAACATTAAATAAGGTTAATTATGAGTCTTCATATGAAATGATATTGTAAAGAGTTGTTCACAGTATTCTCAATGGGACTTTAATACTGACAATTTGTGCATTATAGACCACATGCTTTTTGCTTGGGGTGTGCAGTTATTGTACAGCATGACACATCCTTGTAACTGCTTAATACAGTTGTTGTCATGTAAGTTTGAGGTTTTGGCTGGCATTGTGGTATATGTAACGACTGTAGAGTTCTACAGTTGTATGTTTCACCTTTGCTTTCACAACAGGAGATTTTATCTGTTATAATCTAAATCGGTAGAACAGTTGGCATTGTATACCAACAGTAATGTTTTTTATATTTGGGGCTTTGGATGCAAATTCATTGCAATTTTGTTTAAATATTTACTGCCCATTCCTAATTTTTCATGTCTTACTGTTTACCACACTTAGATCTATAATAATGAAGGGAAGATTTTCACAAACTTGTAGCAATTCTGGTTTCCACTAGGCATTCATACCTTGCATTATAGCTAAAAAGTTAAATTTGATCTTTTATCAGACCTCAAGACCACATTTTCTCAAACTGTGTCTGTTTTGACCACTGTGTAGGCTTGATTTGTGTAGCCCTCATTGTTGTCCTTCTGGTGCAACCTCCTCTAGGAACCAATGACATCTGTAGTTAAGTTACAGTGGTTCTTGGTTTATGACATAAATTTGAATCCTTTACTGGTTCTTTCTTTGGTATGGTATGACACTGACTTTAGGAAGGATAACTGATGTTTTCTTGTCCTGACAATGAATCCTATTGTGCTCTTAGAAAATGTTTTACACAGTTTCACAATAAGTGGGATTTATCAAGTAGTTAAAGTGGCTGTGGAACAGTCACACCCAGTATTTTTCAGGTGTAAGTTTGTGTGTAGTGATAAGTAAGCTTTTGTAGTCAGCTTCTTGTTAAGGCCTAGTTTGTGTTTTTTTAGTGATGTATACATCTGTACTTAGTTTTAAATTATGAGCACCTGATGCAACAAGCTGCAGTTTTGTACTCATTTCTGTGCTTAAGTTGTGACGCCACGGTTGTCTTTTGTGGACTTTAATATGGATGTCTTGGAGAAAATGTACGATCTGTTGTCTGCAGATATTTTGGTAGAAATCTGTTTGTTTTTTTTAATTTTACATCAGAATGTACGCTGTTTCAGATATAAATAAACATACATGTGTTGCATCAGGGCATAAACTCAATCATGCAGATGCACAAACTCTGTAAATTCACAACTAAAACATCTGTATCCACAAAAGCAGAGGTATTTACAGTTGGCTTAAACAATACATTTATAAAGCCATAAATTGATAATCGATCAAGATTAATCAATCAGACTAGTCTTTTTGAAGCCAAACTGCCAGAAATTCTCTAGTATCTTTTACTTAGTTGTGGTAATTTGCTGCTTTTCTTTATTCATTCATGACAAGAAACTAAATGTCTTTGGGTTTTGGATTGTTGGACCTACAAAAAATGCAAGTAAGGAAGCTTTGATCGTGGAAATTGTGGTTTTTCACAATTAAGTGACATTTTATGGACCGAACAAAAATTGAATTCATCTGCGCACAAGAAGAACTGCAAATTTTATATTGTAACATTTGTATGTGTTAATGCTTCCTAAAGTGTTATATTTAGTATTTCTGTGTTACCTGATGTACATATTGAGAATGTATTTTTGCAGCAATATTTTCCTTTTCTCCTAGCATGTCATGTACCTTTCTCAGATCATCTGCTTCCTCTGTGCTAGAATGAGGCCAAATGGCATGTGGGATAGGAATTTACAGATACCTGTTTGTAGAAGCGTTTAGGCTTCTCACAATTTATCACAGCTGCATTTTTAGTGTCCTCTTCAATCTGTCTTAGCAGGGACAGGCCAGGACCTTGATGAGTAAAGCAGCCAGACGCAGAGGGAGGGAGGAAGTGTGATAGAGTCATGCAGGCCTCTTGTACTCCCCAGCCCTGCATGTGGTTTAGACCAGTCAACAGTCTGTGGAAGATTTAGTCAAACGGTTAAAAATGTGGTTAGGGATGTATCCATCTGACCACCAGCGGTGGTGGATCTGCAGCAGTGGTTGCAGAACACCACCAGAGATGTTGTCAGGGAAGGAAAAATCATAAGGAGTGGGTGGATATGATTGAAGTGCTGTTGTAGCTGCATAGTCTGTATAGTAATAGGATAACCAGGTAAGTGGAGATGGGACGCAGGGATGATGAGGGTTCTGTCAGGGCCCGCCTTTTAAGGCTTCTGTGCGAATGTGTGTTTGTGTATGTGTGTGTGTATTCGGGTCTGCAGAGGAAGGGCAATATGATCCTTGCAGGATTCAGGGGCCCACACACAAGGTCCGAGAGAGATCTGGCAGTGAAATTCAAGATGGCCAGTTGGAGAGTGAATGGGGGGGGGGACAGAGGTACAGAGGGTTTCTTCATTTGTGAATCCCGGATGTTTTTTCAGTCTTGATTGTGCCATCTCTTTACATATGGCGTCAAGGGGGCCATTTCTTTGAAGCAGGTTAGTGAATTCCTAATCAAGATTAGGGCTCCAGACCCGAGTTTGCTCCCACTGCATTGGTCTCCTTAGTAGGCCTTAGACAGCCTTTTGTCCCGTCTTTTGTTGTGGCGGTCCTTTACTTTTCAAAGGCATTTGAAAACCCCACACTACTCTTCCTGAAGCAGTAAGCATGTACATATTAATGTGTTTTTTCAATTGTCGTTATGAAGATGTATATACATATGCTCACATTAGGTTTGGCGGGGAAGCAAATCAAGTCCTGTGTGCATATTTTTCATGCTGCTACATGCCTATCTTTAGTTGTTGATTTGTAAAATGAAGATCCCTGGGGCTAGAGAGAAGGGCTTTTTCAAGGCTTTTTTTTGTTGAGGTTAGACTCATGCAGGCGCAGTCAGAGACCTAAAGCTGCTATAAGAGATGGGTAATCCAGCTGCCCTGATGTTTGTCTACATAATTTGCAATCTTAGTCAAAAATTTAACCATGTTAATATGTTGATTGTATGTCATCTATAGTTTATTCCTAAATTAAGGCTTCATACAAAGATTGTTTCATTTTAACAGTTGAGTTTCTTATTAAAATCTGTTTAAATCTTTGTTAAGTAAGTCAAAATTTATACAACACTTTTCAAAACAGGTTAAAAAAACAGTATTTAAATCAAAGGCAAGAAAAATGGCTACAAAATAAGAAAAAAATAAGGGCAAGAAAGCATTAATAAAATACTTTACAAAAGTGGTCTGTTATTAGAAACAGATTAATGAGCACATTTTACAAACTTTTCCTTTGTTTCCACAGTGACCTGAGCATGAACAACATCACTGAGCTTCCAGCATATGTATTCAAGAATTTCCCCTATCTGGAAGAACTGTGAGTACATGCCCCCCTTTTTCTCTTGTTAATGATGTATTTACTCTGCACAGTGTTGACATGAGGGCTGGTCTTTATGATATGCACCTGGGTATTTGAGTTTGTGCTGTAAAACACACAGTATAGGTGCACAACATGCCCTTCTTCTCAGCTGGAGAAGATAAGCGCTGTGTGGGTTCGTGAGGTTACGAATCACTCACCATTCATGAATTGAACAAGGGCAGTTATGAAAGGTTCAGTAAAGCTCAATTAAAAAAGGTGAGGTGAGACAATATGTGTTGAAGCAACAATCATGTGACATCCTGTGTGGATTTTTGCTTTTAAGGGATTATCAGGGTGGCAACAGCTCATCTACGCTGTGGGGCTTTGTTGAGTGGCGTACATCTAATCTTGGTGGGTGTTATTTCTTTACTCTTTAAATACTCCGCTGTCTGGCTTGGAGCTGCTGGGAGTCAGAGATAAAAATCTGTCTACCTGATATCAGGTAACATGCAACCCTGAGAATGCAAAATGACCAGCGAGTGAACACACTCCAGCAGTTCCAGCTCCACTTGGCCTTTGCAGGCGTGTTTTTTCAGCTCTTGTGCATCTTTCAGCCGGCCGAGTCTTCACCCTCTTCTTTTCCATACACCACTCCAGTCTGCTTTGTTGAAAGGCAATTTACTTTTCATCGCATTGTGTGGAGGAATGCACGGCAGGAAGGAAGAGGGCAAAACAATGGTTTCCATGGCAACAAGACAAAAAACCTACCCAGTCTGTCTTTCTAATATAGTTTATCGAAATTGATGGTGCTGTCATTGACATGTCCTGTTTTTGAAGAAAGATATTTTGATTGACATAAACCCTTAGTTCATTTCTGTGTTTGTTTAACCTTTTTCTCTTGGAGCAAATCAGCAGGCTTGTCTCGGTGAACTTTGCTGGATGACTTTTTTGCTCTAAGGCTGCAGCAGTGTCAGTGAACCGGAGCATGGGCCCTGAGGGCAGAAGCAGGGAGAGAAAGAGCTGCCAGAGAACGAGATCAGGGAGAGAAAAGAGAGCGGGCCATCCTCATACAGGACAGCAGCAGAGACAAGAGAGGAATATTCCCTCCTTCTTAGTCACGCAATCTCCTCCACTATTTTTCTTTCTTGCCAAAGGCACAACAAAGCTCAGCAGACGTGATGACAGAGGTATTCTCTGTCTTCTTTGCAGTTTGTTTATATTCTTGAAAGTAACCTGTGACTGATAGGCTCGCTATGTATCAACAAGGAATTGTGGTTATCCCAGTCAGTCTTCTGTTGGTGATATTTTCTGTTTTGTTGACAGAATGATATTGTTATTTTATTAATGGTTTTTAATACAGTTTTTTTTAAGTTTATTGCAAATGTGTGGTTGGTGCATCTTCTTTGAAGTGTGTTGTTTTGCATCCATTTGAGTGACGTGCTTTTTAAAGTGTGTTTCTGTCGTTCTTGCTATTGCTGCCTCTAAATGTTATGCCATGATTTTTATATATCAGGATTGTCATATTACCCTATTAACAACAAATGTAAGTGTAATTAAATATGGCTGTGTGCCATCAGTTTTTAAGTGTTGACTCACGTCTGATTGGTTTGTTCCAATCAATTATTGTAAGATCAGTTGAGGAATTTGGACTTACAGGCAGAATTGTAGGCTTATTGTTTGGATTTTGTTATTCCCAAGGGTAGCTTAGTTTACTCCTTTGACCCATTACAAAATTTTTCTTGAAAACTCACCAAGCAGTTTTGGGGCAATTTTAGCTGCTGTCACATTTCTGCTCACTGTGAAAATCTGGAATCAACATGTATAGCATTTTTCCATGTGCCTGAAGCTTTACCAACACTGGGAGAAAAGGAGACTGTCGTACTGTAGATATTTTTCTAAACTTATCTCCTATCTGCTCAGTATAAACACTGCCTGCAGTTCAGCCCAGTTCAGTTGAGATGTCTCTCAATCTTTGTCATGTAACTGTTGGTTGCAGCTGAGTCAGTCAAGGTCTGTTTTTTCTTCTCCCTACTGTCCCTATGTTGTAATGTTGTGAGGGAGTTGTTAGGCTTAAATATGTAATATTGTAAGGTGTAGTCCGTTGTGTGAAGTGACTAATGTTATGATTTGGCACTAAATATATAAAATGGAATGAAATTGAATTTATGTGCAGTGTTGTGTAATGCAGTTCAGTTTAAGAATTATTTTTTGAGAAATAAAACTTCTATTTAGAGATATCGATGGAAGTGAATGTAAAACACTTCATTGTTGCTACTGGGAATAAAAGAACCTAACTATAGTTGCTGATTTCATCCAAAATTAACCCAAAATATCAAAAATGCATGGATTACACTGTTGACTGTCATAATTTTAAGCTTTCACTGTAACTTCTACCACAAAGCCTTTATGTTCACGGCCTTGCAACTTTAACTTTTTTTTTAAATTGAAGAACTATCATTTATTTTCAACGCAGCTGTGAATCATTTATATACCAAGCAGAGTTTTAACCCAATCCAAACCGTATGATTGGTCCAGTTGTCAGCCATGCAACCTTGTGTATAGGGAAATGAGGAGAACTTTTATTTCTGGAACCAGAGGTACCTGAAATAGCTTCTTCCAAATCACAACTCTGTTATTATTACGGACCATTGAAAATTGTCATATGAACATTTCCATTGCCAGAATGCACCGAGGAAGTGAAGTCATAGGCTTATCATAACAGCTACCTGTACCAACAGTGGTACAAAAAGGTGTGCATTACACATGTGGGAGCATGTTGTGGGGGAGGGTCCTTGTTTGGATTTACCCAGAGTGGTTTCCCAAATGGAGTTAATTTGTGTTATTATAACAAAAAAAATAGATCCAAATGCTTGCTCTTTTTGTGATCTAAGAAAATTGTGGTCATTTACTGCTGTCTTTGGCTGTCTGTTTCTGTTTTTCTTTTTTCTTTTGTGAATTTACTGTTGACAGAGGTAGACCTGTGGGAGTGGTGTTGCACAAGGAGAGGATTTAGCCTTTCCTCAATGAGATCCATCAAAGGCCTGGGGGGACATGTGCTGAATTTGCTGAAAGATGCAAGAGGAGGAGAAGCTCTTTGTGTTGTGAAACCTGAAGAATATCTGAATGATTTGTCAAACCATGTTTTCATGTGGTGATTAGTAGTTTATGACAGTTGTGCGACTGCTTAAGGAGTTAGTCGTATTGAATTAGCCGCATTGGTCACTATCTGATTGAAACAAACATGAATGACTCAGCAGCTGCAGAAAAGATTCATGTCAGTTTGAACTTGTGGGTCTCCATATGCATGTGGCAACTTGTGCTGCACTCTGGACGGTAAATGGAGATCATGGTCTTTATTAATTAGTTTAAAATCTAATTTTAAAAAGCTGTTGCAAGACATCTGTTTCACAGATTGTGGCTGAGTAGAGACACTAAAGCTCATATTCACTCATTGATTCAGTGGTGTTGTGAATTGTGGAATTCAGCTTTGGTAGTTATTAATTGGGTCTGCCTCGAAGTCCATCTAAATCAACTGCATGTTTATAGAGTTTATTGAGCATTCACATTTTAATGTGAAAGCTTTGGTCAGCCACAACAAATTAAACAGTAAACAGGGTCTGTGATTAGGCAAAGATCTATTGTAATGTGTGTTCAGATTAGGCTGGAGGTTGGTTCAGTAGCGAACCAACCTCCAGCAGTTGGTTCGCTACTGATGGAGGCCTTTGATAAGACCATAAAAGATTATCAGTAAGTTGTATGTATAGCCAGGTTTCCATCCTAATGTACACAATTAACCAAATTTCCAGAAAAATATCTGCAGAAAACAATGGGAATCAATGTCCATTTCCATCTTAAATTTATGCAAATCTAAGGAGTTGGGTCATGGTAATAAACAACTGGAAGTGGTATTTTTTTCAGTTTGTGCCAATGCAGAAGAAGAAGGCACAACAAGAGCAAACCTCAAACACTTAACAGTGTCGAAAACATAGTGGAAAGTTTCCGTGGACATTAAATTTACGTGCTTCATGTACCTCCTGATTTATCTGAGGTAGGATTATGGGTGAGATAAAAATACAAAGGGATAACTGTGGTCAAATATCTAATAGGGTGATACTGTGATATTATGATCTTTGCCTACAGCGAAAGTCAGCTGTGGACCACTTTAACCTTGCATTGTTCATCGCCAAAAGGGTTTTAAAGGCAATGCGACCCTCTATGCTATTGATGTTTCTAGTGGGGTATTTAATTTTGTAACACTTTGCATCTTTTAGGAAAACAGATTTACAAAACTTGTGAGCGGTCTTATTGTAAAATGTGATAAAGTAGATTTCAGATATAGTAGATTTGTTAAAATCAGGTATTTATCAAAGTGCCAGATTTGGGTCATGAGCAGCTGTTTGCCTCCCACTGACATACAGTATACTAATGAAACACACAAATATTTTGGTCTCACAAGGGAATCAGAGTGGTTTTTATTTTGCTACTTCAATGCCTCACAGTGGACCAGCTCTCTGATTCAGTGAAATTTATTGCATACAGACAAAAGACTGGTTTTAAGTCTACATAAGAGACAAGTCAAGTTGTCTTCTAACACAGTCAGCCTTGATTCTCAGGCTCACACCCAGCAGCTCTTGTTGCAGGGAATTCAGCCTGGCCTGACTCACGTTGCAGAGTGATAAATCTGTTGCTAATCTCGCAGGCCAGATAGTATACTTGGGCTCTGTGTCCCAGTCAGTCTGTCCCATGCTTATTTACACCCCTATTTCCTATACACTTCCTGTTCCCAACAGGAAAGGGAGGTGTCCCCTCTGCCTCAAATAATTCATACGGGGACTGAAGCAGCTGTCTGTTGATAAATGTTTCAAGGCAAGACTGTCTAGGTGGAAAAAAGGTTATATTCATTCGCTGCTTGTGTTAGCCGCAGAGAGGCGAATTGTTTTTCACTCTGTGTAAAGAGAGCACTTAATGGTGATGGTTGGGGGGCTCAGAAAGTGATCTTAGCAGGCGATGTCCAGGAACAGCTCTAATCTCTCGTGGGTGACAGACGAAGTGACAACAGGCCATGGCACAGACACATGTCTTTGACACCCCAGGCCTCATGTTTAGCTCGAGAGCTGGAACCTAATCCACTGAGACGCTGGATAGGAAGAAGTTCATAAGCCACTGCATTGCTTTATTCAGAAAGAAAATAAAGTCTGTATTTTTGTTGCTCTGTGCTCCTTTTTTCTGAAATGTCTCCAATAGCTTTTGAACATTTGAGAAATGTCTAATTGTCTAATGTCTAAGTTGGATTCTGTCTTACACAGACGACTTGCAGGGAACGACCTGTCATTCATCCACCCTGAAGCCCTGTCTGGACTGCATCAGCTCAAAGTCCTGTAAGCATACACCCTCCCTGCCAATGTCAACACACACATGCACACACATGCACACGTACGTTTATGGCTGTGACGGTGTGAAGTTTTCCACGCACTGGGGGAGAGAGTAAATATTGCAGTTTGTGGTAACATTGTGGTGCTGTCAGTTATTGCCACCCTAGACATCCTCTTGGAGTAGACTAAATGCACTTTTCCATTCCTGCCCCAGCTGTGACTGCGCCTCTGAAAAGCCTCCAACCGAGAGTCACATACAAGCTCTGCTAAAAACTACTACTAGATAATTTACATCAGGCAGCACACCCTTGTATGCTTGCACAAAGTCAGACACGCTGAGCGACACAAACACTGTCTTGTTGATTGTGCACTGAGCCAAAAGTTCAAAGTCCTGTTGATCTACAGGTGAGGCCTTAGATACAAGACTGAAAACATCACATCAGGTGATTTATTCATGTTTAACTACATGTGAAAACAAATGGAAGTATTTAGGGTTCAAACTGTATGAGCTTTTTACCTTCTTTTAATGAACCTGATTCATAAAAATGGTCATCAGATACCTACATAGCTCTGTTAACAGTTTCTTCATCACCTTGGCAACAGTTTGTGGGAGTTTTCCCTGATAGTCTCCAACTTACTGGTGTTTTTTGCATTTGTTCTAGAAACTAAATTTAGGCAGTGTCTCTTTAGTGTCGAGCCGCATTAACAGTGATAACACTCAGAGCACAGCTTCAGAAAGTTCATTAACATAGTTGGCTTTAAATGAATCATATTGTTTAGATTCATGGTGCAAGAAAATTGTCATGACTTGAGTTAATATGTTTTTTTGTAATTTTGCCCTCAGGATGCTCCAGAATAATCAGCTGAAAACTGTGCCCAGTGCAGCACTGAAGAACCTTCACTCTCTCCAGTCTCTGTAAGTCAGTGGCAAGAACAGACACACACACATGCATGCATAGGCACGTGTGGCTTATTGTCTACTCAGAAAGCCTTTCAATTTCAAGTGGCCTTTCCTGTCCTGCTTTTACCCCACAAAGGAAGCACTTAATGCTGTTGCAGAAATTATAGTATTTGTCAATGTCACCATACCAGTCAGAACATGGTCTAATGCTGCAGAGAAACTATAGCCTATGTTCTAGACCGAAAAATGTCCTATTTGTAATTGCTTACAGAACATTTAAACTGTCAAAACATGGTGCTGCTGCAGCAAAAACAGAGTCATTCATGTTTATGTACAAGATACCACTCTGCTATGACAGCCTTACTATGTAACGCCAGTGTTGGTCAGTTCTATGAAAAGCCCCCATTTTCTCTCAAAGTTGCAGTTAATGAGAAAAGTATTTATCCTGAATATCTGCACAGAAAGATATGCTGCAGTCATCTTGGCTCCTGTCAGAAAAAGCACCATTGGTGTATTTATTCAGCCTTCAATTCGAAGTGGAAAAACAGTGTGCTTGTGCCAAACTAACAAAACCATTCTAGACAGTTACTCACAAAGATAATAAAATAGCAATAGTAGTGCAGCAGAACAGTTTATCTACTAATGTATGTAAAGATCTAAACGTTTGGTGCCGATAATTTGTTAAAGAAATGTATGCAAATACGGGCTACAGGTGAGTTTTTAGGTTGATGTTGTGAACTACAGACAAAATGCAGTGAAACTATGTAGAGCTGATGTCAGGACTTGAGCTATCAAATACGACGGTGCTGCTTTTTTCTGACAGTTGTTGAAACTCTTGTGTTGTAGCTAATTTTTATGTTGCTTAGTTGATCTACCCTTTTAGTCCAGAGTAAAATATCTAAACAACTGCTGCATGGATTGTTTTTAAATTTTGAACAGACATTCCTGGTCACCAGATGATGAGTCTGAACGAATTTGGTGATCTTAAGACATGATAATAATAATTCACAATAGTGGCTTTGAATGAAATGCCTCAGCAACATTTGGATAGATTGCTGTTTAATTTGTCCAGTACTTAGGCTGTTCTGTTTCCATGAGTAAATGTTACTATGATAAGCCACTAAACTGAAATAGTGAGAGTGTTAACCTTGTCATTATGAGGATGTTCACAATAAGTTAAATGTTACCCTGCTCTAAATATAATTAGTGTAAATACTTTACTTGTTCTCTGAGTTGAGCATAACAGCCCAGTTATTTACGCTAATGTGATTTACGGCTGATTTCATTCATATCACATACTTGACTCCTGCTGTATTTGTGGTGCACTAAGCCCAGCTAAAGCAAATGTAGGTCAGCCTTATTCAGCAGATCTGTGACTAACTTTTATTGTTTTGTTTGTTTGTTGACTTTTCCAGGAGCTTGTGTGTTTCCATCTGCTTACTTGTAACTGTCAGCCCGCTCACAAGTTCCTGCTCCACTTGCCCTCATGTGTAGTATTGTTTTTCTCCAACTGCTAAATGTCAGTTTCATTGAAACCATGACATGTACATGGTTTTATTTATGCATCCTCCCTTCATCACCATGCCTTTGAGTTTGACAGGGAGGAATGGGCCGATTGATGCAGCTGGAGAAACGTGCTGAAAAATTCAACTTTGAGCTATTATCACTCCTCTGTATCCCTCCCCTAGTCCTTCGTTTCCTTCGTCTTTTTTCTGTCTCTCTTCTTTCTTTTTAACAGATGTCTTTTCTCTGTGAGGTTGTAAGGTTTGTAGCTGAAGTGATATACTTTGGCAGAGTGAGGACTTGGTTTGCATTAAGCCTTAGAGAGCTAAATGTCAATCAAGACTGTTTTTCTTTCAGCCCAGACATTTGAGGAATTTTGAGGGAGGGTGAGACTCTCAGTTAGGGAGGATAGTGGGAGAAAGCGGCGAGGTGATGGTGAAAGGAACACTTGTGCATTCATATAACTGCTTAATGAAAAAACATTTTCTTTTTTACCACCAAACTATTGGTGATCGGAATTTCGTCTGTTTGCACAGGTCATAGCTCCAGTAAATTACTGTCTGTAGAGAACTCAAACATTGGACATCTATGACACGGAACTTTAGAATACTGTTTTATAATTAAATTTTGTTGCAAACCAGCAACAACAAATGAATATATATGCCTACATTATGATTCACACCATCCTGCTTGGGATAGTTGCCAGTATGAATGTGTCTGTTGACTCGAAGAAAGTGGAGAATTTCAGGCACCTTACCATTTCTCAGAAGTGAGGGATAAAAAGACGGTGACCATTGCAGTGGTTGCAGTAGTGCTTGCAAACAGGGAGTGGAGCTACAGAGTAAAGTTCCTTAATGTTCACTAGTCTGTCTTTTTCAGACTCTGGCCTTTTGTTACAAGATGTTAACAAATGACCAAATAATCAGATGAGTCCAGTTTAATGTCAAGTCGAGTTCAGCTCCTTCTGCTCCTCTGCACTAAGATGAATGATGTGACATTGAATGCCACATGAGGTGACTCTTTTTGGAGGTATTCTGGAGTAGATTCACACCACAGATGTCGTCATAGTGGTTCCTCACTGTGTTGTGAAGACTTGGACCACCTGTAATGAAATAAAGGCGGAATTAGTATGTGATCATCCTCCGAGACACACTAAATGGACTTTATATGAATGGATTAAGAGCATCTTGGGTTCTGTAGAAACTGCTACAAGAGCATAGTGGTACAGGCATTCCGCTTTTGACACTATCATAACCCTTATGTAGTAGAGAGACAATGTCTGTAAAACACAAGGTGAAAGTTTTCATATGGCGTCACATATGGTGCAAATATCAACTGCATACAAGAATGGATTAGAAATAATTCATAAAGTCAAATACTAGTAAATAAAGAATATTTTCCTCTCTTCAGGGGAGTGCTGATTTTAAGGCATTTATGGCCAAGTCTGTTGTTGTAGTCTTACATTTATTAACTCAGTACTTTACATTTTTTCTCTGTTCTGTAGTCGCCTGGATGCAAACCATATTACAGCGGTTCCAGATGACAGTTTTGAAGGCCTTCAGCAGCTGCGCCACCTCTGGTTAGATGATAACAACCTGACGGAGGTCCCAATCAGCTCTCTCAGACACCAGGCGAACCTTCAGGCTCTGACATTGGCGCTCAACCGCATCCTGTACATACCAGACAACGCCTTTGCAAATCTCACCAGTCTTGTTGTGCTGTAAGTTATATTAAGCTTCTGTTCTAATTGTGGATTAGGAAAATCCACACAGTAATGTTGACACGCAAGTGTTTATGGGATATTACACTAATATTTCGTCAGTAGGGCCTGAACCGCACTGTGAAAGGTCGATAAAGATTGGTCAGTTAAAAACAATGTATTGATAGTTATTATATAGCTTAATGCAATATAGTGCGTCATTTCACATCACCACTAAATGAAAGTAAAACAAAATACTCAGAAGGAAAACATTTGCAAGTAGAGATGTTATGAAACCACAATTCACCAGAATAATTGCCCCTAAAAAGTATGCTTGCATGCCATGGCATTTCAATCAAGGCTTTTAGTGAGAAGTTTTCTAAAAACTACAGTATTAATAGCTGTAAACAGTCATTAAAACCAACTTCTGCAGGACGGCCAGAAGAACTTTGCAGTCTTCATATGCAAAATAACACAGCAGGAACAACCTGCTGGTGTACTTTTTTGAACCCCTAATTAACCAGGCTCACTGACTGAGAACATTCTCATGTTTGCTAACATGACCTGAGGGAGTAGCTGAAGAAGTGAAGGTCTTTGGGTGTTAACAAGATCAGGATGTTTCTCAAGTTGAAATGCCAACACATATCAATCAAGTGTGTATATAGAATACAGCATAGTTTCATGTCTGTTTAGTTTCTTGGCGTGTAATTCATTTTTTAGACCCAAGATTTGGATATTTTTGCGAGGTATTTCTCTAATGAACTAACTTAAAAATCTCTTCTCTGTCCAACCGAGTAGATTAACATCTCGTTGGTAAAATATGAATGTACTGCTTGTGCTCACATCTAATTAAGGAAGCTGTAATTCCTGTTCGGTTTTTCATATATCACCAGCATTATTCTGTCACCACAAATCAATGCAAAGTACCTCTCCTTGTGCTCAGCTCTGAATGTATCCTCAGAGCGACGGCAAATCAGATTCCAAACACAAACATACTGTAGTATTTATTTCCACAGCTTACAGTTAATAAGTCAACAAAACGGGTTGCTTACCAATGCCCCGCTGTGTTTCTGCATGCAGGCACTTTTCCAGTGAAATGTGCTGTTGGGGCTTGAATTTGAATGTTAATGAAATTTTGAAAAAGTCGCTGCTCGGCTCTGAGCAGCAATGTTAAATCAAGATTATCTTGTTGTTTTATGTATGGAGGGAAAAGCTAAAACCTTCCATGACAGAAACTTGTTACAAATATGTGGTGCATTACCAATGTGAGGGATTGTTCCAAACTTGTGTTTTTTTTTTCTCTCCACTGCTGCTGTTATACATTCTCACAAACACACGAGAGTGCACGCAAATTGAGTGGTATTGCTGCAGGGTTAGTATAAACACATCGGAATAAACAGGAAAGAAAGACCTTGAATCTATTAGGCAAAGAGGGCCTTCTGCATATACACATACAGTACAAATGCCTAATTCAGGTCACATAAAAAAATAGATTATTTGTGGAACTGAGGATGAAAAACTATGACTGGATTCAAACCCATGATGAAAGTGAGCAATTGTTTCATATCTGTTGTATGAAGATCTGACACATGTATGTAAAACTGCTTTTACTTCTCTAGGCATCTTCATAACAACAGAATTAAGGAGATAGGAGACAACTGTTTTTCTGGACTTGCGAACTTGGAGACACTGTAAGTGCACACTTGTACAGTAGGTGTGTGTGTGTGTGTATGTGTGTGTGTGCACGCAACAGTTTAAGTGTGTTTGCGCTCATGTTTGTGTGTGCTAACTGTTCCCCCACCCACCTATGCTCCAGTCCTCCAGACATCATTGTGTCCACTTCCTCCTTTAATTGCTCTAGGATAAATAGAGCAAAGTACATGATGCTTATCATATCTGCCCTCCCACTGTTCACTTCCTCCTGCCACACAGCCACGACAAATCTTTCTGTGACAGCTTTACTTAATGGCGAACAGCTACTGTACAACACACAGACCTTTGCGAGAATTGGGGGATGATCCCTTGTTTATAATATCTGATATAATAATGTAGTGAAAAAGGGCATTTATAATCCTGAAATATACTGTAGCTTTTCAACAGTCTCCCAAAATACTGATGTTCAAATGCACTTTTACACCAACAGCAGTCGTTTTGAAGCGTGCATGTTAGCATTGATGCTCACAGATTACTAAAAATGCTAGCCTTCTGTTTGGAATCAGAATCAGAACCCTTTTATTGTCATTATGCATACGCTTCCATACACATAACAAAATTACAGTCAGAAGTCTTGGCATTCATCAAAAAGATTATTTACTGAAATGATGTCCATTCATTTATATGTTGAGGGACAGTCAGTTAATTAAGATTATCATATAGGGTGCCTGCAGTGACTTGCAGCACAGTTTGTTTCAAAACATTTGGGCTTTTAATATTTTATATATTTATGTATGTATTATTTTGTTTTACATTGAACTCTGATTGTCATAAAACAGTAGTATACAAATTACTAATAATTATGTATTTATGTTGAATATTTTTGTGCTCGTCTGTTTATTGGTTATTTCTGCTAAAAGAGCGGCACTATTTGGCAATTGCATGTTATGTTATCAGCATTATAACCACAATAGTAAGCCTGATTATTAGTAATTAGTGTGTGACTTTGTGCTGACAGATTCACAACACCAGATAACTGAACCCTCCTTTTGTTAAAGCCAAATTGTTGACACTTTGGTTTGAATGCGCCATTAATTAGTGAGCATAGAAGGATGGATTTATGTCATAATGCAAGAAAACCGCACTGACTTCCTGTGTCTCTCTCTGTCTAGAGATCTTAACTTCAACAACCTGATGGTTTTTCCCAAAGCGATAGAGGCCCTGCCCAAACTGAAGGAACTGTGAGTAGACTGCCTTATGTCTGATCCACAAGCGAAACATTTAGTGACTGTTTCTGATAATGGGAAACAGTCACTCTTTTATGTAACTGAAATATAGAAATATCTGATACAGAAGCTATGAATTAATAAAAGGAAAATAATAACAGAGATGGAAATCAGCAAAACAGTTCATAATCTAAACTCTTTTTTGTGAATTACAGTGAATCAATTGAGTGCAAATTGTGGTTTCTGTTCACATACAGACACATCAGACTAAAATAAAAAATAAATTCTGCTTACCATGATCTTTCAGTATTACATTGTTATTAATGCACTCTTATCTTATTGATATGATGGTTAAATAGAAATAAGCTAGTTTAAATATGTTGCAATGCATTTTAAGTTAATCGAAAGAAGTGTTGTCTAGTAGACTTTGAGAGTCAGTTGTCATTGTCTGTTCTTATTATATCCAAAAGTTAGTTCTTTTCTAAATTTTTGGTTTCTCATGTATTAGATTAACTTACCTGTATGTGAGACGTCATACTGATGAACATGTTTTCACACTGTCTCCTTGACCTTCTTCCTGTAGCGGCTTTCACAGCAATGATATTGGCTCCATACCGGAAGGGGCCTTTCATAACAACCCCCTGCTGCGAACCATGTAAGGTCAAACTCCCCCTCTGATTCACTCGCACTACTTAGAAACAGACATGGTACACTAATGACTCACATTTATACAAATACCACCACCATGCACAGTGAAGAGTGCTCTCTGATAAGCTCGCATACAGTATGAGCTGATATAGGATACACACTTCAGAAGATGAATGTCCAGAAGATGGTGCCATTCTCGCATAGTGAGTCATTTTGCTTTGAACTGTCCCCCTGTGTTCTCTCTGCCCTCCCAGACATCTTTATGACAACCCTCTGTCGTTTGTGGGCGCTTCAGCTTTCCAGAATCTGTCTGACCTGCACTCGCTGTAAGTCCTGCAGCCAGACACGATTCCTGACAAATCACTGTTGACAAGTTCAGTCTGAGCTCCTTAAGTCAGTGCCGACTTAAATATTTTTTAAAAAGCTATTTAAATGTGTTTTAAATAGTTCTTGTGTCTGGTTTTATCATTCCTAGGTCATGCTGTGATGTTTATAATAATGATTTCACTGTTCATTACATGTGTGTTTCAGGATGTTGCGTGGGGCCAGTATGATGCAGGATTTTCCCATCCTTACTTGGACAAATAATCTTGAGAGTCTGTGAGTAAACTTTGATGCAGCATCTTTTCCTGCTTGTGCTTTTATGTGTCTCAGGAGTGACTGGTTTGGCTTTTCATCTCCAGGACCCTGTCAGGAACTAAGATATCATCCATACCCAGTGATCTGTGTGAGGATCTCAAGTTGCTTCGTACGCTGTAAGACATTTCTACACATACAGAAGTAGTACTGAAAGCTTAACTTGTACAAGTAATTGTACCTGCTGATAATTTTGGATCATAAGGAGCATGCACAGGGGCAGTAGAAATTGTGCCAGTATAACATGATGGGTAAAATATGGTTCTACATAAGGAATTAAAATTCCCATTTAGGCTCGAATGTGGCATTTTAGAGAATTGTACACCTTAGAGACGGGAATGATTTGCAGAGCAATTACAAAGAGTGGAACAACCCAGCCTTTTGTCTTCCTTCTTTCATCTTAATTTGCCCCAGTTGTCTAGTTGTTGAAGCTGTCTGTTTTCCTCCATCAGAGACCTGTCCTACAATGAGATAGAGCAGTTACCATCCTTCCATGGCTGCATCCGGCTACAGGAGATGTGAGTGTTGATCATGTAAAAGTCATTTCACAAATCCTTTCAGACAGGAATGGTAAAGCTTAAAACATTGGTTCTTTTTTAACTTTAAATTAATTTATGATTTTAATGTAATAAACTGTTATGGTATTGAGCGTAAACATTTGCTTTTTTAGTTAATCTGCTCAATTCCTTTTTTCAATCTGCAGAAGCTTTCAGCACAACCATATTCAGCAAATCGACAGGGAGACTTTCCAAGGTCTCTCTGCTCTTCGTTTACTGTAAGTCCACTCAGTCACACACACTTAGTAACACACACAGTCACACTCAGTGGATTCTGTAAAAACAAATGTTTCATGCTTGGAGTCTGAGTTCATTGCTTTGTGATCTTACACAGAGACCTGAGTAGAAATGAAATCCGAGTTATCCATAGAGATGCTTTCCTTACCCTCACTGCGCTCACCAACTTGTGAGTAAAACCTGTGTATTATTTTACCATCTTTCATCATAAATCAGCACAGTCATATTGCTTGGCTTGATTGTCTGTGTTTTTACTAAATTAACCAGCTTGTGTGTGATAATGTTTGCAGAGATCTGAGTATGAACTCTCTGACTGTGATTCCAACGACTGGACTGAGCTCCCTTAGTCAGCTGAAACTCTCAGGGAACCCACAGATGAAAAATGTGCTGACTGCAAAAAATTTACCCAAGCTCAGGTGAGAAAGAGCTTTTGTGAAGTGTTTCAGAGAGAATGTAGCACCAGGAGGTCTTGTGGCCTTGGAGTGTAAAGCCCTAATTATACTACTGCAACATCCCAGGTGTTTGATTCAGGCCACGGACCTTTGTTGCTTCTGATCTTCCATCTCTCTGCCCCTGTTTTTTTGTTTCCCTGGCACTCTCTCATACAGGCACAAAATGTCCCAAAACACATTTTAATAAACCAGTCATGTTATTTGTGATTTGTGAAAACACTAAGAAAGCGAACCGTTGTCAAGTCCAGAGGGAGTAGCCGATGTTCTGCAGTAGCTAATAGAGATCCTAATAAAATCATTAAATGTATTTAACCCTCCGATCCCCAAGCAGTTTCTCTACGTTTATTGCTCCCGTCACATTTTTACTCACCATGGGCTCATTTTTCACTGCAATATAAAATCCTGCACCTCGACGGAAACAGCTCAACCATGTCTCTACAAACTATAGATACTTTACTACTGACATTTTTATTTTGTTTCCACGCTGGTCTCCTATCTGCTCTGTATAAGAGCAATCTATAATTCTGCCAGAAAATTCCTGAATTTTTGTCACAACTGGGTAACCTGTGGCTACATGGTGCACAGAGGAGTGCAGTATTTGTTTTTTACACAATGGGATTAGAGAAGACAGGTTATTTTTAATAAATGTTTTAATAAGACATGTAAAATAAAGTGATTTGATGAAATATCAAGATTTTAAGCTCTGTTTCTGGCGCTGATAAATGATCTTAAGTTTCTATCTATATCTATATATCTGTATATATGAGTAAGATTATCTTATGAAGGATGTACTCCATTGTCAGTGGCATCAGAATCCAGTTCTAGTAAGGAGAGAGTGCATTGCAGCATCAGACCGATTTGCTATGTAGAATTTTTGGCCAAATACACTTAAACTTTATTGGAATAGAGCTTTTCATACAGGTTAGAGCAATTCAAAGAGCTTTACAGATGATTGACAAGGTGGGAAAGAAGGGAAGTCATGAATACAAATAGTTTATGGGAAAGTTTATCAGGATCATAATATCTTTGCAGTGTTCTTGTATCTAAAATACACTCACTCCAACACAAAGAGGCCAAAGTGGTGATGTCGAAAACACAGCACACACTGCACTGCACAAACTCAAACCAAACAGGCGAACTGCTCTAATTCAGTGCATCAGATAAACTGGAAACAAATAAGCAGATGTGTGCAGAAATAAAAAAGAACTCTACCTCTAATGTTTAAAGAGAAAGCCGGATTCTGTTTTCTCCAGAATTGTAGATGAAATACAGAAACATTCAAATATTATTAAAAACAATCAGAAGGGCCAAATATCTGCAGACAGACACATTAGTTGTACTTTACCCTGTAAGATGTTAAGATTCTGCACCATTATCAACACTGGACCTAAGCAGGACTAAATGATTATTGTTTGTTTGCAGGTCCATCTCTGTCCCTTACGCCTACCAGTGCTGTGCATTTGTTGGATGTGATTCAATGACGAGTTCTTCTGAGGAAAATGACCCAAAGAAATCTACAGGTGGGAAAATGCTGCAGTCAGAGGCTTTTCTTCGGCACTGAATAGTTGGCATGTTAAACTAACTTTTTTTCAAAAGATAACAACTACTACTTTATTAATCGTTAAAAAAATGTGTATTTGCCTAAACGTCTACAGTTGGGCTGACTTACAGTATGTGATCTGCAGTTGATCAAATCATACCTTATACAGTAATCTGTCATCTATCAGGGTTAAATACATAACACACTTCCTACCGAATACAGCTGACTGCTTTTGAAACAAGACTGATATTTTGGATTAAGACTGTCTTTTTGTCGTTTGTGCTTCTTACATCAAAATTTTTATTGTAGGTGGGGAGGATGTGGAAAGAATCTCCATGATTATGCATTGCTCTCCTTCACCAGGTAAACTGCTTTTTAAGTCTGTCTTTTTTTGTTTTTAACTTTCAATCAGCCTAGAAGTGCTTTGAAATAACCCAAAAATAAATCACTAAATTAAGTGACTTTTAAACAATTATATTGTGTCTTTCTCCAGGAGCCTTCAAGCCTTGTGAGCACCTTCTGGGTAACTGGATGATTCGTCTGACGGTCTGGTTCATCTGCCTGGTGTCACTGGTCTTCAACAGTCTGGTGCTGGTGGCCACCTTCTCGTCCACCCAACGAGCAGTCGGTCATTCCCACTCCTTGGCTCCGTCTCTTTCTCCATCCAGGCTGCTGATGGGGCTCCTGGCTCTGGCCAACCTGCTCACAGGCTTGTATGTCGGTGTGCTGTCTGTGCTCGACGTCGCTACATGGGGATCTTTCGCTGAGTTCGGTGTTTGGTGGGAGATGGGACCCGGCTGTCAGGTCACAGGAGCTCTGGCCGTCTTCTCATCAGAGTGGTCAGTGTTGTTGCTGTCACTGGCCGCTGTGGAGCGCAGCATGGCCGTACGGATGATTCTCGGGAAAGCATTGATGTCACCCAGGAGGAATGGCAGCAGCCATCGTGGATGTTTGAGAGGAGATCGATGCTTCAGCCTTGCTGCAGGACTGCTGGGGCTGCTAGCTGCCGCTGGAGCCTGCCTGCCTCTCCTGACCTTCAGCGACCAGTCCTCGTCTCCTCTCTGCCTACCGTTTGCTGGCGGTGACACTCCAGCTCTGAGTGTTACGGTCATTCTAGTGCTGGTCAACGCGCTGGCTTACCTGTTCACCGCTGCCGTGTACACGCAGCTGTACTGTCACCTCGGCAGGGTGGAGCTGGCAGATCCAGAGCAGACAGGTGCCCTGCGACATGTAGCCTGGCTCATCTTCACCAACTGCATCTTCTTCTGTCCCGTGGCCGCTTTCTCCTTCGCCCCTCTCTTGACCGGCTCTACAGCTGGCGGTCCAGAGATCGCCAAGTCCGTCACCCTCATTTTCTTCCCGCTGCCTGCGTGCCTGAACCCAGTGCTGTATGTTTTCTTCAGCCCAGCTTTCAGGGAGGACTGGCTGAGACTGCGCGGGCGTGGAGGTCTGACCAGGGAGGTGAAGGCTGGCGCAGAAAGTCATCGAGACGATGGTGGCGGAGGGTCGGAGCTCACAGATGGAAGCTCCACCCATCTGGGCTTTGACTGTGGGATGTACTCACAGCTTTGTGGAGAGACAGTAGTGTGCGAGCAGTGCGAGGCAGCGCTGCATGCCAGGACCTGCTCTTCCCCCTCATCCTCCACAGTCTGTAGACACTTGGTGAAGTCTCACAGCTGTCCCACCCTCCTGGCTGGAGCTGCAGTGTGCCAGCGCTCTGAGGGGTTTTGGGCAGACAGCGGCACACCCTCTGCTCAGTCTGAGTACGCCGATGAGGGCGACTCATTTGTGTCAGACAGCTCAGACCAGGTTCAGGCCTGTGGCAGAGCCTGCTTCTGTCAGAGCAGAGGCCTTCCTCTTGTACACTACTCATACAACATACCTCGAGTCAAGGACTAAGGACGCTTCAGAGCTCCAGTACGTCTGCGTGCACAGATCTCTGTCATGTGAATTTAGATTCTACAAGAATATATGAACATTTTTATATCAAAACAACAAGATGTGCCAACTGCCCTGCAATTCAGCAAGCACTTACATTTGTTATTACTGTGTTAGCAGAGATGCAACCAATCATTTAAAGGGAACTTGGCTTTTTGAACTGAGAGACCATTTCTAAGCGAACTGAACTGAGCACATCGTGTTACAAACTGGTCGACAAAGGATTTTGCAAAGAAAATCTTGCCACCAGTGCCTGCCTCTTGCTTTCAATTGGCCGTCATGATGATGTGAGCCTCAGTGTGTAGGTGTCAAAGGTTTTGTGATTTCTCTGTTTTACCTGTACTTGTAAGCTTTTAAAATTTTAATTATTATACATCTTGTCAATTTTTAAAGCTTCTCCACAGCAACTGTTGATTTTATACTTTGATTTTTTTTACATAAATGTAGCAGATGTAATAATCACTCTAGACTTTTTTCATGTGAATGTAACTTTCAGGTGGTGTTCAGCGAGCACGGGGGGAGGGGTAAATGTAACGTCAGCAGTAACTTCTGCCCTGCCTGCTTGTGGACGTAATGTTTCAGTGTGAGAATGGTAAATGACAGTCTATAATAAACACATCTTCGCTTTAAGTTCCTAAGACTAAGAATGTGATAAAAGTAGCAGATATCACTGTTTTCAGCAACAACTACACTTGGTGGTTTTGAAAGAGGTTATTTATTGTTTGAGCAGCAGGAGTGTCTGGGTGGAGACGATTTCAGGTGTGTGAAAAGTGGCTTCTGAATGGTAAATACACCCTACAATGTAACGCAAGCATTCACAAAGACAGCAGCACCTCTCTTTGTTTATTTCTTCACTAAAAGCAAGTACGCACATCCAGATTTAGGTCATTACTTTCATTTGTCTGAAGGAGAGTTCCAGTTATTTTAAAACCTGGGCCTTATTGTCTGAGTTTTTGCCATCATGTTGTTTGATTTGGATCAAAGTGTGTATTTCTTTGCTGCAGAGCTACTTATTCTGTTTGTCATCGAGCTGAGAGGCACATCAAACTTTCAGTACAGTAACACTTGAATAAGATTTGCTTTTATCTGATTTTCAGGTCGCTTTTGGCTAGCAGGACATTTGTTGCTTACAGTTGAATACAGGGTGTTTTGATAAGCAGAAACCATTTTAATATTAGATTTCTATGAATAAGAGCTGCCCAATGATGGCAAAAAGTTAAATTCAATCACAGGAACAATCCAACATGTGCATAATTGCTGTTTTGCAGAAAGTGCGATGAGTAGATCAGTGCCGCTTATCACATGTCAGTAGCTAAATATGAAGCTGTAGTTTGCATAGATTTGTATAAAGACATGAAGCAGAGGGAAAAAGCAGGCCTGTTTCCAGACTTCATTCTATGCTGAGCTAAACTGAACAGGTGCTGGCTCTAGCTCCATGTTCAGCACACAGATTTTACAGAGAGAAAATTCCCCAAAATGTCTCAAAAGCTAAAAATACAGCAAACAAACAAGCAAAAAAAAACCACAGGAAATCCCAAAATCTGGATCAACTGTATTCACACTTGCTGAACTTATGAGGAGAGAGTCTGACGTACGTCTAAAACTTGTCATTAAACAGATTTTTGGCTCGCGAGCAACAGCTAATAGCATCCAAGTTAAACACATGAATGTAATCCCACTTTCCTTTCACGTGATTTGAAACGCAGGACAAGACCGGCAACCAGCTGAGTCAACAAGATGGTGTGTGAGCGTTGCCAAAAAATCTGAAGTGAACCAGTGTAATTTAGAAGTGGTTGATTGTTATTTGCCCACAGATATTTAAAGACACGTATCTGCAGTTTGCATTAACTTTTGGGGTTCGTGTGCAGTACGTTGAGCTCAGCATTGAATACATACATGATGGGATGACAGTAGGAAAATAAGGCCCATGTTGGAAATAAGAGGAATTATCTTTAAGCGAATTTACTACCTTTACTGTCTTCGCAATCCTCAGACACTTTCTGTCAGGCCATTTCAGTTTTTACAGTCCAGTTTAATTGTGTATGTCATCAGAAGAGCATTATTATTATGTTATAAAGTAAATGTGTGTCTTTTGATCCTGAGAGTTGACCTGAGTGAGACTGTGTTGTGACGATTGGTGTGCTGGAGCATGACTGTACACATTAAAGGTGGATACGCCTTCGGAGCATGTATCCACAAGTGCGCATCATGTGAGTGCTCAGGAATTTAGGCAATGTAGGGAAACGCTTTTCTTCCACCAACAAGACATTCTCGTGTGTTTTATATAATGCACCGTTTCATTTTCATGTGTTTTCTTTTTAAACGTTGTGCACATTCTTGCACCAAAACCAAAATGTCCTTTGATTGTCTGAGATGTCTGATGTCCCATCTGGTGAAAGTGTACACATTTTTCAGTAGTTTTTTTTTTTTTTAATGTAAATTATTTGAAAAGAAAACAAGTAATCAAGAATGGGATGCTAACTAAGGAAGCTACCTCCTCAACTGTAGTGGCTACCAGCAGTGCTTTGTAAATGAAAAAGTCTGTTTATTTGTTGTTACTCTTTGTTTGCATTCTTTGCTTAATGTTGACACATAGTTATGTGCAAATTGTGGGAGGAATCTATGTACTGTATACTGTGATTTTTTTTTAACCACCAAACTATAAACTATGAAAATGTTGTTTTATCTTTTATAGATACAAACCTGCAGAATAATACAGATTATATAAAATATCTCACGTAATTTCAGTTTTAATTAAATCTTATTTGTAGTTTTTCATGTGAGATCTCCCCAGATTGTTTTTATTCTGTTCAAATAATTCTTTAAATTGTGAATGAATAAAATTAGAAGAACACAACCTCTTTTTTTTAACCTTTGTGTTATGGTTAAGACTGGAATTGTTGTATTTTTTAGGTTGGTAAAACTTGCCATATGAAGATGTCGTATCACAGCTTTCTTGCTAGTGCTGCTTTAGCAGTCTGAAGTTGCTGCGTTTGTTGATTTTTGGGGCTGCAGGTAAAGTAAACTGAAATACTGACTATAATCTGACATTCAAGGGTTCAGTAAGGAACTTTGCTGTAAAACAAATCAGTCTTCTTACCCAGCCTGTGAGACAAATTGACTATCATCAAGTTGTAGATCCACTAAAGCAATATTTCTACAACTACTGGATGAATGGCTTTAAAATGTTCTACTTTCATGATTCCCAGATAATGCATCTTAAAGACTTTGTTGATCCACTGATTCTCCTCTCGCACCATCATGACATTCACATTTTACTTTGACGAAAAGCCTGCAAAGCTAATGATAGCACGCTAAGCTAAGAAAGTAAACATGATAAACATAACTGCTTAGCATCTGCATGTTAGCATTTTGTTAAGGGTGTTAACAACTTAATGTTTAATGATGGATATTTAGAATGTTTACGCTTGTACGGGGAAATACTGAATCATTTTCACTATTGCTCTGTTGTGTGCAATAGTATGAACATGCAAATTCAGATTACTGATTCAAAATATACAAAAGCAAATAGATATTTAAAAGTGTGCACCATTACTTGTTGCAGTAGTTAAGTCTGTACATTAAAGCTGTAGTAGGCTAAAATGTGGAAACATAGAATAATCTTTCATCTCTTCTCTAGGATCTTCCCACCAGATAAGCATGTACTGTGGGTAAAATGAGCTGTGACCGGTTCCAGATCTTCTAAAGCCTGAAAACGAAGCCAAAATATTGCCTATCTGAGCTTTAAGGTAAAAGAAAAATAATCTAATAATCTGCAGTATTGTGCAACTGTTTTTAGGCACTGATGTTTAGATTCTGATCACTGGGTGATACCATCAGGGAGGCATCTGATTCAACCCAAATTCGTCCTGACAACGACCTAAAACATCCAGCCAGAGTCATAAAGAGCTGCTGTCTATTCAGAACAAGGAGTCCTGCAGCAGATGAATTGGTACTCTCACAGTTCTGATCTCAACATCACTAAGTAACTCTGTGACTACATGAAAAAAAAAAGAAAGAAGATACCAAGAGAGCCTTTTCCACAATGCTTGGGACAACCTACGCTGTATAAAAAAGAAAGCAAAACTATAAAATATAATATTTGGACATCAAGGGCACCAAAAGCAATACTTTGAAATTGTCTCCAATAACCATAAAATAAAGCAAATATCCATATTTAAAATACATTTTCCAGCCAGTTTACATGAGATTATGTGTAATTTTTGGGGGGCTTTGGAATGTTTAATGAATGTCATCTATATGTATCAGAACTCGTATAATTATACAAGACAGTTCTAATTTACCAATCAAATCTATATAAAATATATTAATTATTTGTAAATAATTAATACTTTAATGTAGTTCAAATAAATGGGGAAAAAAAATAATAAAAGAAATAGTCTTGCAGCCTACCTTCCACGTACCTTGAAAACCCTCACAAGTTTAAAGTCAAAGCTGCCTTTTGAATGAATTTCATTGGTGAATTAAAAAATAGTTTTGTTACTTTTGATTCTTTATCTTCCTTTATTCATACTTAAAGCATATGTCAGCGCTAATACTTTTACTCAAGTTGCAGCATGTTGACCATGACTTCAGCTTGTAACAGAGGGTTTCCACATTGCTGTGCTGAAAGTTCGGCTTCACAGAGCAGCGACTATCGACTTTTACTGCTGTTAAACTATTTTCTATTGAAGTTGCTCATCAATACCACTATAAAAGTGAAACATTCCAAGCTCGTCATCATGGCCATTTGTGCCATTCAGGGGCAGTGTTTTTTTTCACTTCCACCTCCAGCCCACTCATGTTCTCCACCACCGCTGCAGTGAGCTGTCTCTCCGGTGACGAGTGAAAAATAATGTCTGGGCTTATATAAAGAAAACAGACATGAAATTTGATAAGTCATGTTTGGTGAAGTCCAATGTCAGAACACCTGGAACAACGGAAGCGCTGTAAGACATTTGTCACGTGTGCTGCTGGTGACCCTGAGACATGAACGAGGCTCTCGGGATGTTTTGCAGCTGTATGTTGAGAGGAAATATTTACATTCACGGCATCAAAGGAATAACTGCAGAGCGATGCTGTGGCGGCCTTCGCTAGACGAAAGCCACCATGTGTTCCACTTCACCGGCCCTCGTCCTCGGTGGTTAAAGGACATCTCGGCTATTCCAGCCCTTCGCACACATGCCCCCTGTGCTGCGCTCATTAGCCACATGCCTCGCACCTCGGGCTTTAGCGAGGCTTTGTTACAATAAAACTAAGCTCTCAACAAGTCTTGTCCATTCCACTGGACTTCTGGGTATCAATGGCATGCTTTCGGCATTTTCTGTGTGCCACGGCTGCTGCAGCTCTCATGATGAGCTCCACCTTGTAACATGACACCGCTGGCATTCACACGACTCAGTGAAATCACTCCATGTTTGTGTTTTTAAGCAGTATTTATGCACACAAACCAATCCAAACATCATAATTCAAGTTTCCCTTTCTATTACCCGAAACAAGTGAGAAACAGGACAGCAAATCACAATTTAGTTCCTTAAATATTGATACTTTCTTTTCTAACACAATGATCCTAAGCTTTGAAATGAACAAGATCTACAGTGACGAAACCATGAATTGCTTTTCTAGATAACACATAGATGCTGACAGTTCCCTGGTAATGAACCAGTCAGGTCGGTAATCTGCTGCAACAGTGAGGATGGCTTGATGCGAGATGCCTGCAGAGGAGAAGAATATAGGTGCTGGGCTAAACACAGTCTGTGATGCAGGTGAACAGTTTCTCACGACACAAACATGTAGGAGACAAATCGATCGTCTCTTCAGTCCGCAGCTTGTAGCTTCACTTCTTGGCAGTCTTCTTTTCTTCCTTCGCAATTTGAGCTGCAACCCAGGCATAAAGGTTTATATAAATATCAAGACTTGAGTTGAACCGCACAACCTAAACACGGTAACTATGCATCACATGACTCTAAACCAACAATAACAGAAACTGCACAATGTTATGTTGATGTATCGTCACAGTTTCAGTTAATGTGTTGGCAAACGGCTGCTACTTCACGCACTGTGCAGATGTAGAGCGATGCAAGCTTTGGTTTTTGCTCTGTTTTTGGTCTCCACCACCTCCGTAGAGAAATATCTGTCACTTTACCTTCTGAATGTTCCAACGTGTTCAGCAGCAAGTGTCTGACTTTATCAGACTGGTGTTGAGTGGTTTGAATTACTGGGTTTTTACAGCCTTTCTTATACTGTCAAGAAGACCGGAAGTTGTTGGGCCAAAAACAACAACAAAAAAACACTATGAACTCCAGTCAAGTATCAAACTTGCATACCAATAAATACATATTAACAAATTACTTATACCACATAAGAGATATTGACTTAATAATATGCTTTTATGTGTGTATTTCTTGTTAATATAGATACTGTGATATGAACCAGAGTATTTTTTTTTTAAAGAAGAATCGCTTTTCAACAATTCAGTTTCACAGGTCTGTAATTTCCTAGAAACCTCTAAGAAGTTATCACAGAGAGAATTATGTAAACTTGTAAGAGGGAAATAGGGACAGCACTAAATTTTAAAAGAACTGCTTTTATGAAACTGTGCCGCGGTAGTGCAGACAATTCAGCAATAACGGAGAGTAAATTTACCAGTAATAAGTAAAACACGGAAAGATGTATGTTGATTCTATAACCTGAAGTCATAGAAAATAAATACAACAGGACCCAGATTACCCACTTTTTGTCACTTTCAGCCACATCTTGAGGCCTGAGTTGCGCTAATTAATACCAACTGTGCGACCACATGAGAGAGGCCACAAGATGTGAAGCAACAAATTATTTAGATACTGTGTGGGGGATTTTTTTTTTTTTTTGACGATATTTGTTAGGGTTTACTGTACAGTTTCCAGTCCTGTTAGGGAGATTCCTATTTCTCCTATAATGAGAAACACACAGTTCCACTTTTCCTGGAAACTTTGTGAAAATAAAGAAACCTGTGAAACAATGTATTTGCTGTCGCATTCAATCCAACACAGAGAAGTGCTATATTTTAACATTTTTACTCACAAATACACTAAAATACATCTTTTTATTCCTTTTATATGGACTGAAACAATGTGTTACATTTAAAGGATGAAAAGGGGGGAGGATGGGGTGAAAAGGACGGAATCTAAGTGGGTCAAGAAAAACAAGGACACATAAGTTGCAGCCAGATACTTACGGCGAACCTCCAGCTTACACTCCACTATGTCTTCCCCACTGGCGTTGACCGCTTTGCACATGTAGACCCCGCCGTCAAACGTACAGGGCTTACGGATCTCCAGCGTCAGAACGCCTTGCTTGCTGAGCATTCGGTACTTGGCCTCATTCGTGATGTCCATTTTGTTCTTGTACCAGGTCACTTTGGGCTAACAAGGTAGGACAAAGTGTAACAGTGTGTCAGGGGATATTTTAATGCTTCTGTTGTTGTATGATTAAGCCACTATTTGGTCCAACAGTAACAATCGTAACCAGTGGATTTGTCTGGTGGATACTGTTTCACTGAGGATAGGCTGTTTATCACTTGCTACTAATCCCCAAATGTCAGCAAGAATAGGGGACAGTGAGCATGTGTGCATGTGTGTGGGTGTTTTTTGTTTGTTTTATTCTTTACTTTCACTCAGCTATTCTGTATTTTTAAATGGAAATAAGCCGTTTATTCTTGGCTCTCAGCTGTAAGGTGGAAAACTCCAAGCTAGTAAGTGGACCTTGAGTTTGGTCAAGAGTTGAGAGTTAATGTTTAACTTATTAGGGAACACAGGGAAAAAGGCGACTCTGACACGGCTGAAAGTTTGGGAAAAAGCCAGAAAATGAACCCTGAGTAAAAACTTTGCAGTAGCTGCTCCAAACCTTCCTCTCGCCGTGAAAACGTTCCTCCCTCACTGACATTTTAATGAAAAATTCCAAGACGTGCATGTTTTCAATGGCTTTCCGTAGTTCCTAATGGTCCTAATTTTTGTATTTTAGAATTATTTTATCTTAAACTTTGATCTTGTAACTTGTTATCCTGTTTTGCTTTATTTTTTCAATTACAAATTAATTGCTTTTTGCGCTTACTTTCTGTTTCTGCCTGGCTCATAACTTGTAGAGCACTTTGGTCAACTCAGGTTGTTTTTAACATGCTATATAAATACATTTGATTTAAACTGATTTGAGTTGTTTCATCCAGATTTGATTAAAAACCTTCTCTTTGCATGCTTTCATTACAACAGAGGTTCTGATGGCAGCTATTGTCAACTAACATCCAGGAGTTTCGCGTCTCTGATTAAATCTGATCACAAATATTCTTGAAATTTAAATTTTCAACTCCACTGACCTTTGGTATTCCTCTCACTGAGCAGCTGAGCGTAGCGTTGTATCCCGCTATGATGGAGCGATTCACCAGAGGATGGGTGAACTTGGGAGCCTCTGAGAAGTCGTGTTCCTTATAGGTGGGCGATTTGTACGCCATACCTGGGGAGACAGTTTTCTGTATTTAGGTCAACTATTCAAATTTATAGAAAAATACAATCTGGACTGAAACTAATTTTTAAAAAAGCAGTCAGAAGTCACCTGTCTTCTGGATGTAAATGCCGTCTTTGGTTTGGCAGGGCTCTGTACTGTGACCCACCAGGTTGATGGCAAAGACCCTGAAGACGTACTCATTTCCCATGATGAGGTCCGACACAACGCAGTTGGTTCTCCTGTACTGCTCGTAGACGGTATACCACTCCTTCATGTGACACAAAACATGCTTTAGATTCAGTTTTTCTGTTCCAATAAATAGTTTATGTTGTACAAGTAGGTCATACATTATAGAAAATGTACTAACGTTATCATTGATTCCATTTGGGGCATAATGGGGTTTATAAATGGTTTTATTGGGTGCTCAGACTGGTGTACTGGTATGGTGCACATATTTATATGGGGGTGCACATTATAAAAAGGATACACTGTAATTAAAATGTGGCAAGAAAACATCCACTCACCTTCATAATGTGCGTGAATCTGAAGGACTTGTGTAATTGCTTGCATTTTGTTTAGGTACATGAGTGAAACCGAATCTGGGTGGGCTTAAAGTACATGTGTCCTCAGCACTTTTATTTCTGCCATGTAACAGGTACGCCGTTATTGGTAACACGATAATCAGCATTCCTAAGCTCGCCGTGTTGCAAGTAAAATTAATTTGATCTAATAATGACTACAGTGAAACATGAACCATCGGACACGCTGGCAGGAGAACAATGGCCCTGCGTCACCGCACAGACAATCCGGACCAGGTCAAGGCTACAAGGATAAGATTAGGACATTCCAGGCCGACACTGTTCCTGGCAGCTCGAGGCGGAGGACAGTGGCGGTCGGAACACTTTGCCAGCCGGCCCATAATGCATCACTGCTGGCCCGTAAAAGAGACTGTGTGCTCTGCATTGGGTAATGACAGAATAAGTGTCTCAAGGGAGGCTACAATCACAGTCTGTCATCATGCCGCTTTCCTCCCGCCGTTGTCTGCTCCATGAGTTGAGATCGGAATTAGACTAAAATTACTTTCAGTTTACATGGTTGAGGGTTTGTAGAGTCCTGAGGAGTCTAACATCCAACTGGATTATTGTAGACTTTTAGCTGATGAAATCATGTGATGCATTATTGTCATGACTGGAGAAAAAGTGCTTTTTGAGGTTAAACAGAGTCAAGTGCAGGAAAGAATGTCATTTATTGTTACCCTTGAATTTGATTTCTCACTATTTGGTTGAACAACATGTGGACATCGACAGCTAGTATTTGGACTGACCTGATCGTCTTCTTGTCACATTCTGATTTATTTGACAATCATTTTACAGTCACTGGTTTTTGAACATACCATCAAAACCAGGACCCATGGGTGTACAGACTCACCATGGTCTTCTTGTCAGCTTTCTGAATGTTGTATCCAGTTATGTCACAGTTACCGTTGTCCTTCGGCGGCTTCCACTCAAGCGCCACATTGAATCCCCAGACATCTACGATCTTCAGAGCCTCAGGAGGCCCTGGGAGATCTACAAAGGAGAAACAGGGAAACTGGGGAAACCTCTTTGTAGCAACAATTTACAACAGAGACTTATTACTCCAGTTATTTTTTTCCAGCTAGTCAGTCCTTCTTACCGACAATCTGCAGCGTGATTTTAGCTTTATCTTCCACGTTCTCAATCTGCACCTGGAGATCATACTGCCCAGAGTGTTTCCGCTCAGTCTTGCGGATGAAGAGGATCGTATCTATCTCGCTGTTTCTTACACTTGCAAACTGGGGGCTGAGAGTCTCCCCGTCTTTGCTCCATGTAACTTTTGGCCTGGGCTTTCCCTGCAGGACAAAAAAGCAAACAAAGGGTTGCACTCTTAAGTTGGTAAAACATTTTCAAATACATTTTTAACGAAAACATTGCTTCAGATAGTGGTTGTAGTATCTAGGTCAGTCAATCACCACACAACTTGGCCCAAAGTGAACAATCTCAACAACCTATGGAGAAATTGCCCTGAAATCTGCTTCAAACATTCCTGTTCCTCCAAAGATGGATCCTAACGAACTTCAGTGATACCCTAACTTTCTATGTAGCTCCACCAACAGGACAAATCTTCACCTGACCCAACACTTATTAACAGTTAACCTTCAAGTTAACATAAAAGTTAGCATACCAGGTAAGATAAACAGATAAAATCTGTGCACTATCAGTACTTCCACTCATTAAAGAATCTGTGTAATACTATTGGTGCAATACTGTTATTTTCCACATCTAGAGGAATTATCACATCTGAATATTCACATAAAGCAGAACCACGAATTATTATTCATTAATTCTACTGATATTTCTTAAATGTTTGCACTATCCCATTTGCTGCTGTAACAATGCAAATGTCCCCACTGAGGAATTAAAAAAAGCTGATCATATCATATTGTCTTATGGCCTTTTCTCTGGCATCAAACTCACGTCAAACTTAACATGTTTTACCCCACTGATGGAAAAGAAATGCTTTCAATCCAACCAAGCCTGTGAAATATGAGATCATAAAAAAGGAGAAAATTGTCAGCCAGTGATATAAAATTATCTGAAACTCTATAGGTACACCCAGTTTTCGTTTCATGGTAGGTGAGTGGTCAAATGTATGTTATGCTGTCAGACCATCCGTCTGAAACTGTATCATATACTGTAACTTTACAAGAAAGACAATTGTATTGTTCTTGTTCAGTGGCAGTAGTCAGTTAAATTGCTGAAATACAGCAAGAAATATTATGGCAGCACATACACAAAACCAAAAGACAATAATTAAAACACTGTATGTACGTTGACATAATTTTAGTTGAGGTCAGACCAACCCAACTTACTGCTTAATCTCACTGTTAGATATACTAAGTATGTGTGTATATTTGTGATGTTTCACTCAGTTGTTTCACAATGGCCAAAAGAATTCAGGTTGATGATATTATTGGGATGCCTATAGAAAATCTGAGAGAAAACAAAGTGAAACTAATCGTTACTATTGTGTTTTGTCTCTGTTTTGACCAATGAATCACACTCAAAATACATATGTAGGGTGGTGGAGAGTATCTGTAGCTATAATTGAACTGTATTATTGTTTATGATATCATCATTTGTCTATTTTTAAAATGATATCAACACAAGTTATACAAAGACATACGTTACACCCTCTGGTTGATTTAGATCCATTTACCTGGAATGGAATCACAATGTTGACAGTGTCTCCGACTTTCTTGATCATAGTCTGGCGGAGGTTTCTTGGGAGCCAAATTTTAGGGCGCTCTGTGAAAGGAAAAACCACCAACATTAGATGGAAACCGGAAGAAGGATGAGTTTAAAGTACTAGAAACATTTGACTGGATATAATGTCTCATAAAACCCCAGATAGGAAGATTAAGTATAAAATCTATGAGTACTGACGCATGATCTCTCTGATGGTGACAGGTTGAGCCAGAGTGGCGGGAGCGCTGGGCCCCGCCATGTTGTAGGCCCGAACACGGAACTGCAGTTTGTCTCCGGTGGTGAGATCTTTAATGATCATTGATGTCCTCTCTGTCAGACCCTCAATGGCTGGAATCCATTCGTCAGCTGTGGCCAGAAAACACATGGCGAATTAAAAAATGACATAATTTACTTGTTACAATGAAACACGGAATCACAGTTAAACATCACATCCTCTGTTTTTAATTTGATCGTATTTTGATTTTAAAGAGAGAGAAAAGTAGGACAACTGTTAGTATTTTTTGATAATCTGATTGTCCTGTTGTGCAGAAGGATCATTCCGCCTCAATTCACCAAATACCCCACGCCTGACCATCTTCACTTTAAGAGATTTTTTTTTTAAAGTGGTGAATATTGATTGAGTTGACCACATGCAAAATCTGGGGTTATAAGTAGCATTAGCTTTTAAAGAAGGTGGGCTCATGTCGATTTTTGCATTGTTTTCTTCGCGCCAATCTGTGAAGCAATGTTTGAAGTGCCATAACTTAAGAAATAACGTAGCTAGAGTCCTGATATTTTGCAGTCTCGTTGATATGTACATATGGTCTTCAGTGGTACAACCTTCAAAAATATTTGAAGCACTACAAGTTAGAAAATCCGGATTTTTCTTTTATCCTAGTATCAATGGTATATAACTGTTCCAGAGTGGTTTCACCTATCATACCTGCTCAATGCACCTTTGTCATTTTCCCCCCATTTCCCTATTACTGCCAATCATAGGGAAAAGCATTCTGCCGCTTTTGGTGAAAAATAAAAGTGTCATGATTAATGGTGGAATATTGGAATAGAAAAAAAGTTTGTTTTTTTTTAACCAAAGTTGCAGGTTCATGTGATTGTTTATTAGTCCATCAAAGCAGGGTTTTACCACTGAATACTATATGTACATATCCATGTGGCTGCAAAATTTCAGGACTCTAGCTACGTCAGTCAGGCTCCTGCCTATGTTGTTGAGCTACTCCAACCTAACAGGTCTGCTCGATCTCAGTTCAGTTCAGTTTAGAAAACTTTATTTATCCCATATGGGCAATTCAGTTCACAGCTCACAGTTAAAAAAAAACAAAAACAAAAAACAAATCAGCAATCATTCAATAGACATACACTCTAACACTCAACCCTGTATACTTCTTCCCACTCCTTTTCAAATGTGTTAAGGAAAAAAAAAGGGAAATCTTTGTTTTGTATTGTCAAATTGTTTCTTTTCTTGCATATTTGAAATAAAGTACAATCAATCAATCAATCAATCAACCCTCAATTGTCAATTGTCATGAATCAGTTTAGCAAATGGTTTCCAGCAGCGATATCTTGTACATGTGTCATGCGAAAATAATTATTCGTACAAGGAAAAGAATGAATAAATAGGACAAAAATAAATAAATAAATAAATAAAACGACAAAGCACAAACCTACTCATTAAAATTAGTATTCATCGGCTTGATAACTGAAGGCATAAAAGAGTTTGAGTAGCGGTTTGTCCTCCTCAGGGGCGCGTAGTAGCGCTGCCCTGAGAGCATTAAAATAAATTCTCCAGACATTACATGGTCTCTCTGATTCAGGATACATTTTGCTTTCTGGACTACACATTTTTTCCAGAACACATTCAGGTTAGTTAACTGAACTCCAATAATCTTGGAGCAGACTCTGACTATCTGATTCAGACTGTTTTTGTTCTTCACAGACAGACCATTAAACCAGCAAATAAAGGAGAATGTTAAAAGACTCTCAATAAAAGAATGATAAAAGGATCATAAAATGGTTTTAGAAACACAAAAAGAATTGAGCCTCTGCATCAAGTGGATTCTTTGATGTCCCCGTTTAGCACGTGACTGTGTTTTTGTCGAACTTTAGATAAGAGTCAAATGTGGTTCCCAGGTATTTGTAGGTTTCAACTATTTGGACTGGTTCACTATGTATCTGGCTGTCTATTGGCTTTAGTCGTTTTGATTTTTTCTAAAATCAATACGAGCTGATCATTGATTTTTTTCTAAAATCAATGATCAACTCCTTTGTTTTTGTTACATTAAGATCCAAGAAGTTGTCATCGCACCATTTGATAAAATCATTTAAAGCCAAGCCATGACCCGACTGTGGATCCTGAAGAAGAGACAGCAGAGCGGTGTCAGCAGAGAATTTAACCAAGTGGCTGCTGTTTAAAAAGTAATGGTCAGACATGTTAAATTTGGTGTCTGTCCCTCGAACTCACCTCAAGACATGAGGTGATCGAGTGTTTGTGGCCTTGGCACCTAAATATTGGAATGCTCTGCCAGCACCTTTGCAGTCTGCTAAATCTCTGGTGTCTTTGAAAAGCCAGCTGAAGACACACTTGTTTGTTGAGCATTTGGGTAATTTATGCCTAAGCCCTGTACTTGTTATATTTATGCATCCATTCATTCATTCATTCATTCATTCATTCATTCATTCATTCATTCATTCATTCATTTATTTATGCTGTGTGTGTGATAGATGAAATTTATTTAGAAGCTGATGCACAAATAAGCACTAAAAGAATAAAGACATCTATGAATTTCATATAAAAACCACTACAAAAATAGTCTTGTGTAAGAGAGATTAAAAATGTAGTCTGAAAGGGTTAAAGGGTTAAAAACTGTTAAAAAGTATAATAATACCTGCTTGGAAAGTTATCAGGATCTATGATCCACTCGTTAAGACTTAAAGGTTGACACTCGTTATTGATTAGTCATGCCTACGGAGTCCGGAAGGGGGAGCTCTCGATGCTCCATTCCGCCTGAAGCAGCCAGTGGAAGCATCGTGTCCTGACGGTTATTTCTTTTAACTCCCTTCTTCAGGTATGAAATGTTTAATATGTGTGCTAGAATGTTTTTTATGTGTTTTATGAACGTCAGGAATGAGTTATGAGTGTGGTTGAAATGTTATTTTTTTACTTTCATGTAGTTATTTAGTTCGTTAGCCAAAACAGCGATCCTGCTGTAGCCGTCAATGCACACGCTAGCATGGTGGTCCTTTTGTTTTCTTATTTTGAGATTTCAAAACAAAAACGAAAACAAACCGTTTCCCGTTTTTTCCAGTGATAATACAAAATGAAAAACTGAAAACGGGCGGTAATTCATTATCTATTATCTGTTATCCGATTTAATTAGATGTGTTTGTAAATGGAAAATAAAAATGAAAATACACTGTGGAAAACTTATTTCTCTATTTCCTGTTCGTTTCGGCTCCTTGACCCTCTGACTTCTGATGAGGAAGGATCTCGTATCTGAGAGCTCCAGTGTTAGCTCATTATTAGCAGACCTTGCTGTGTGCCATGGCCTAATGAAACCCACTCTGGGGTCCAAATGTTGCTTGGCACACATTGTTCACTATTTTTTTAACTTCACTTCTTCAGGACCCGACATGTACTGTGTTTTTACCTATGTATTGTGCAGTCTCATGCTTTTAACTCCGTAGCTCAAGCGGTCTTTTTATCGTTTTTGTGTCTTGTATTTTTATGTCACTGTTGTAAAGCACTTTGTGACCTTTTGTCTGTAAATAAAATTTACTTACTTACTTACATCATTTCTCAAGTTATGGCACTTAAAACATTGCTCCAGAGATTGGTGCAAAGAAAATGATACAAAAGTAGATGTGACCCCACCCCTCTTAAGAATTGGTCAACTCAATCAGTATTCACCACTGAAAAAAAAATCTGTTAAATTGTAGGTGGTCAGACGTGGGCTTTTTAAATTATTATTATTATTTGATGCACTGACTTGGAATGACCCAGAAGTTTGGACAGATATCAGTGCTTCACTGTAAGTAACTGATGTTTGATGCTGTGTGCTATAAAAAACCTCTCTTATCCAAAGCATGCCGGCGGCTGGCTCCAGCACTTACTGCCCTCCTTGCAGTACTCGACCTTGTAGCCCTCGAGTTCAGCTGAGCCGATCCTCTCGGGCCGCCGCCACTTCAGCGTGATGGAAGTGTCACTGACGTCGTCGACACACAGTCCGATTGGTTCACTTGTAGGGGCTGAGAGGGAGGCAGAGGGCAGATAAATGGCCCTTTTAGTCAGTTAGAGCATTAAATGCAATAAATACAGAAGGAATCAGTCAGCGGATGGATGAACATGATCAGGAATCATTTAAAATTATCCTCACAAAGCCTTGTAACAGCAAACAGGGCTTCACAGCTGCCACCATTCCCTGTTCTATTCGGTATTCACTTCATACACACAGTAACATCGTCAGAATTACATTACACAACTCAAGATTTGAAAATACAGTCTTGTAGATATACTGACATGTCAGTTGAGGCTCCAGTAGTTTCAGCAGCAGCTACCCGACATAAAGAATGAATCATTTCTATCACATGACACATACAGTATATTATTGGATACCTTTAGTGAAGCCGAAGAAAATGTATTCTTAGATTTACAAGGATGACTTCTCTTTGAAAATAGACCAGACAAATTGTGTTATATGAGCTGCATGAGTGTTCTGTACTTGTGTATGACGTCAAATTACAGTGACTGCACCTGTGGTACACATGACTAATTTCACATAAGTGGCAGCATGTAGCAGGAGGTCTGCATCCCAGCACACTATCAACAAATGCTTTACAAGCAACATCTTGAGCTCTGTGTGGATCAGTATTTAGCTGTTGCAAAATCTGTTGGAAGCCTTACATTGTTTTGTTGCTGGAATTTTTATTATTACTATTATTATTATAATTATAATCTTAATCAATTTGCCCTCTTGAGCTCAGTGAGATGGAAGAGACATAGAAATAAAGATAAAAGAGGCAGAAAAATACATTTAGTCACACACAGGCTGCATCTCTAAAGGTTCAAAATCAAATGATTCACTTTATCCAATGGGATGAAACAAAAATACTCTAAAGTAGTCATTCTATGTATATGGTGCACAGTTCTGGTAGACTGTACTGTTTTAGTTGCAGTATGCAGAGTCAGACTTCTGCCAGTTTTTGGATTTTTAAATGTAAAGATTAGTGCTGTCAATCGATTAAAATATTTAATCGTGATTAATCGCATGAATGTCATAGTTAACTCGCCATTAATCGCAAATTAATCGCACATTTTTTATCTATTCTAAATGTCCCTTGAATTATCATTTTAGTACTCTTATCACCATTGTCGCCTGGTTTTGACGAGGAGGAGGCGGAGAATTCGCATCAGCTGTGTGTTTGGCCATCAAGTGGTATTTCAGACTGGATGTGCTACGATGATAACTCATTTAGTACTGACAGTACACATAACTTCGATCTTGTCAATGGTAGGGCTGGACTCCAATACTTGAATCCTAATGGTCATGCCCCTTTCCATGTTATCTTACATGTGCAAGAATTGTACAATGAGAGGAAATCATTTTAGGTTTGATTGCAGCATCAACTGCAGCGAAAGGGATTCACATAGCTACTGTATATGTGTGACATGTTAGGCTCCCACTTACAGTTAATATTGTACTTGAATGTTGAACATCCCCAGTTCAGTTCCAGACAGGGACCTGTATCATTTCCCCCTTCACCTACTGCATGTTGCCTGTCAGCTTTTTTCACTGCTCACTGCCCAATAAAGGCAAAAATACCGCAAAAATAAACAAATCAATAGAAAGCTATTGATCGACTCTAGACAGTCCAAAACTCAGCTGTCAGGCTTTTAACCAGAACTGAGAAACGTGAACACATCAGTCCTGTTTTAGCCTTGTTAGACTGGCTTTCTGTGTGCTTTAGCGATATTTTTTAAAGTACTTCATGACCTCTCTCTAAGTTATATTTCTTACCTTTTAGTACCCTATGCACCAGTACACACTTTAAGATCCCTGGGAGGAGGTTTTATGTTTGATCCAGGGTGCAGGGGCAGAAAACTAAAGGACCCTGAGGCTCTGGAACAATCTGCCCAAGGAAGTCTTATCAGAAAGCCTTTTCTGTATGTACTGTATTTTTTTCCTTCAGATATTTGCTTTTTTGCACTGCTGTTTTATGTGCCATATTATGTTTTAATCTGTCTCTTGTGTCCTGATTATTTTATGCCTGTATGGTTTATTTTGATGCTTTGAGAAAACATTTTGTAACTTTTATTTTTAAAGTGCTCTATAAATACAGATTATGATTAATATTATTACTAGCATTTAAAAAATAAGACAATAAGAAATTAAAATTTTCTTAGAGTGACATAAGTGGACACGTGTTTTTACAACAGACTATTGATAGTGCCAATTCAAATGACAACACATATTGAATATATGTGGGTGTGTTATCAGTTATTAAACAGTCTATTAGCCTGTAAGCCTGTGTGAAATATCTTTTTCATCCAGTGAAATACGAGCTGTCTGTCTGACCTGGAGTTCACTGCTGGGCTAAAGTGTCTGCTGTACTTTGTGTCCTGTGGGGATGAAACAACATGATTTCAGTTTGTATTAAGGGCTTTGGCTCATCGGTTACGACCCACATAATGCTCTGCCAAAAGAAACAAACAGAAAATAAGTGTTACAACAAGTTTTGACTTGCTCTCACGTAAAATCCAATTGACAAATTAATATTATCGTCATTACAGCTTTTGAGGCCTCCCTGTTTGACCTCTGCTTTCGTTAGAAGCCCTCTTAAGGAGGCGTCATGAGGAATAATGGAGAAGAAGAAAAGATGTATGTGAGACTACCAGAGGAGATAAGTAAACGTCACAAATCACTGAATAATCCTTTAAATCTGAATTTGTGAGAACAGAACATGATTACGGAGCACAACATTTTAGAATTGTGCTTATTCCTCAAAAAACAGTGGATTCAAAGCAAATTATCTGCTTGAATCCACTGCTTGAGTTCACTGCTGAGAGAACATCTGAGCAGCGAACTCCATCAGCACATGCACATGTAAATTATAATGATTTGTTGAGCTTGGCATTAAAGAAGTAAAGGTAGTTTTAAAGTACCTTTTCAGTCGATACAAAGTGTATCAGAGTTACATATTTAGATTTTTTTCCTTGAAAATAATCTCTTCCCACCTTAAAATGGCTTAGATGTAACTGCACAGCTGCTTCCTTCAAAGTGTGCGGATCCCATCCACACTATAAAACCACTTTATTAAATCCAATTGCAAGTTGTAATATTGGAGTAATTCAGCCACATGTTTGAGCCAGAAGTCAGTTCTGAAGACAATAATGACATGGAAAGCCCATCTCTGCTGTTTGACAGGATTGGTTTTTTAGGTTTCCTCCTTATGAAAGTCTTAGACTGTCAATGTTAAGCCATGAACTGCCCATTTTGCTCATGCTATGTCACCTAGGATATAAACAACACCTTATGGACACGTTCACAAGGTGGAAACACTCACTTATAGGCATAGATTTTGTTGGAGACGCAGTCAGTGCACGCCACTCAATATTTAGAACATGTGCTTTCTCCCCAGATCCAAATAAATTCCATTATGTTTTCAATTGTGACACTGTACCACCATTTTGTGCTTTGCTTTACATAAAAAAGACATTTCCACCATAAATTGGTGCAGAAATGGAACTAATAGGTTCATAGACAATCACCAGAATGCAGGAAATTAAGTGTTTGATGCCCCCAGATGTGTCCCTCCTAATATTAAAATAAAAACCCGAAACATTCGAATGTGTGTTGCACATCCACGAATGACTGAGATGTTTGGGAATGACTCACTGACCAATTAGTGCACCGAAAACAAAAATGATTTCAGTCAAAATTCTCTGCCAAGAAAACCCAGATAGACAGCCTCAGTCACCAACTAAAGATCAAGGCATTTTGTTGGTGTAGCAAAGCAAAAACTTTTTCTCAAATGCCATGAACAGGACATAATAGTACTGACTGTGCAAGGTGCATGTGAACATCACGTCATCCTTTCAAGGTAATATGTAGGCAACCGTAAATTTTATGTCGTTGCAACAGCTTGTTGACAACATGTGGACAGACTGAAAGGTGTCAGATTTTCGTTGTGACCTTTTTGTCGCTGAGGTCAAGACTCTCCTGTCATGGGACACAAGCTAAGTATATGATGTGAGCAAATGATGGGAGCTCATGTCAAAGGTCAAGGGTTTGCGTGTGTGTGTAGAAAGTCAAAGCAGCAGGTGATTGTTTAAAATCACCTGCTGCTAAAATCACCAAGGGAAGTCTGGACTGAAGGTGCAGAGCAAGAATGTCACTCATATGTTTGTAAAGGCACAAGGGAGACTTAAAAAATGCACAATGGGACTCCTGTAACATCATCACCTCGATTATTCATGCACTAAAATTGAGGAATAGATTTTCATACACATATAAGCCTGAGTTGTTGTCCTACATGATAACACAACATCTGATAGTAAATAATGCCTACTGCAAACAGGCTCTGGCTCTGGCTCTGGCTCTGGCTCAGCAGCAGGAACTGGCTCGGCGGGGGTCTCCTCTGCCGGGGGAGCTGCTCCCTCCTCTGCAGGAGGACCGCTGTCTGTTGGGGGGGCACCTTCCTCTGGCGGAGCCTCATTCTCAGCTGGAGCTCCCTCCTCTCCGCTGGGGGTTTCCTCTGCAGGGGCGGCTGCTGGTGGTTCACCGCTGGTTTCTGGCTCCGGAGGTGGAGGTGCTTCTGGTTCAGCCTTGCTGGCTTCAGGCTCTGCTGGAGCATCAGCTGATGCTTCTTCCACAGGTTTCTTTTCCTCCACTGGCTTCTTCTCAGCTGTCTTTGGCAGCTTCGGTTTCGTCATCCTCTCTCAGTGTGTTGCTGCTGATTGAAGCTGGTGGTTGTCCGTGTCTGTCTTGCTCTGGCCTATGCTCTCATTCTCTCTCTCTTTCTCTGTCTCTCTCTCTTTCTGTCACTCACAGCCCCCTTTTTGTCTTCCTCTCGTAGTAATAACAATACTTCTTGTGCAGCAGCCTGCACAGTAGCAATGGATCCCTCTGTGTTAAGCAGCTGGTCCCAGCAGAGTAGAGGGCTTCTAGGCCAATATTTATAGAGAAGGATGCCATGGATAGTTTCCTAATCAGCTGTCTTACAAGCGATTGGCCATCTGGATACAATGATGTTCCCTCTTAAATCAACAAGTGGAGGATGAGATGGTAGTTAAAAAATCAGCGACTGAGTGAGAGACAATCAAAACCTGAGGCCCTGAATTATAGGATGCAGTCACAGAGTACATCTTATGACAGACCTTGTTCCAGACTTCCAGACTGCTGCACATACAGTATTGCTGATTTGTTCATTCATGCAGAATAAAGTAAAATTAATCTCCAATTCAGGCGTACTTTTAGCTTGTGTGTCTATATTCAGTCTCAGAATGACAGATGTCAGATGTCAGAATGTCCAGGTGGTGTTGTAGATTTACTGGTGTTTTCCTTGACATGTGTACAGTAGATTTATGGCAAGAATCTACAAAAGCACATCATAAACAACTAAGGTACAGTAGAGTCTAAAAAAAATGGTCAGTTGGAGACAGACACAAAACTCCACACTGAAAGGCTTTTAACATGACGACAAATCTTAAGTATTTCACTCTGATCCTAAATATTAATGTCTTGTCTTAACGTGACTTAACTTATCCTGACCTCTCTTATCTTATCTTATCTTATCTTATCTTATCTTATCTTATCTTATCATCAGAACCTTTTGACTAAACAACAAACCAACTGTAAGAATGCAATACTCAGAGGTTTCATTTTTTTAACTCCTTAATAATTTGATTGATATGGGTAATGTGGTCATATTTGCAGACATTATAAGACTCAAGGTGCACTCTGGGTAATGCAGGCACCAGGTTTAAACAAAGACAAATGTCTATAATAAAAAAGATATCTCTGGCTCTGCTGTGTTAATTCTTAACCTTTGTTACAGGAGCACAATGCTGAATTGGCAGAGCACTATCACGACCAACAAATAGATGGTCGGTGTCTTGTTCAAGGATTTGACATACTGGCAGGAGAAGCTGAGGATCAAATCACCCATGCTGCTCTTCCTGACCTCCAGTCGCACCTCTTTAACAAGTAAGTTAACACTTTATGACTGGCGTTATATTTTCTCATCATGGTTTGTGCTGTTCATGCTGCAAATACAAACAATATCCTTACTTAGAGTAAATACTGCATTTAACTCAATTTATACGAGTCTTGCACTACATGCTTGCGCTGAATTTACACTTGCAGTTTTTGCCTGCATACTTGTTTCAGGCAGTAATATGCTACCAATTTGACAGTCTTGCAGTAATAGGTGCATAGACTTATGGAACTGTTAATGTTTATGTGCATTTTTTAAAATTAATTTCTTGTGATCTGTTAAGAATTTGATTGTTGGGGATGTGGTTTCCAACAGGTTTAGGTTACAAGAGGCCACCATGACTAGACTCCTGTAGCGATCAATGGTGCCGGCCATGTGTTAAAGTTCAGGGTTATTATGTAAATGCTAATTAATGCAGCATTTCTGTAACTTTGCAGCGCATGAGATGCATGAACTGGGAAATTTAATACAATCTCTGTCTCTCAACTTTATAAATATACATAAAATAATCTAATCAAATTTTGTATTTGATGTATTTTTAAGTAAATTTTAAGTCAGCTAAGCAAAGACATATCAACTGCATTTAATTCCAAGTTCAGTTAAGTGTCCTTATTTTGGCACAAAATATTGTAACTTAGTTTTAGAGCTGTAACAGCTTGATTGAATTTGACAGCAATGAAATACATCCTTGAAAAAATGACAACTTACCAAAAGAACACATATATTCTCAACACATAATCATTTTACTGCATGCACTGACTTGACCCCATTAAGTGCTTTTGCTTCCTTATCTCAAGGTAATTTTTTTAAAAGTAAACTACAGCACTAATTCCTCTACCTGCTCCATGTGGTCACGTAACAGACTCATGCCAGCCCTCATGATTGATGTTACACATGTATGTACAACCTATATTTTTGTCACACCCACAACCTACAGACTTGGATTACAACAAAGACCCAGTAAACATGACCCCATCCTGTCACGACCACAAGTCAATCAGGAGCCGTGACCTTAGTGAAACTTTAGACTGACTGATCCAGGCCCCACTGAACTCCATCAGACATGTCGACTTCATCACGTCTACTCCTGCAGCCTCAATCAACCTCTTCCTGATGCTGTGGTGCATCGAAAAAACTCTGTTTGGCTCATTTGATCTAACATGCATGACCTGTACGCTCAGTTTCAACAATAAGCGGCTCCCTTTAATGAAGTCGTGATGCAGCAAATGTATGAAAGTGGATGCTGTGGCTGATGAAAGACTCACCGACTGGTACGAAGGGCTGTGAGGCAGGACTGTGACGAGACATGCCGATACTGTTGACGGCGTAGACTCGCATCTCGTATGATACGCCTTCGATCATTCGCCTGGCTTCGTAGGTGGTTTTAGGGTAGGGGTCAAAGTTCAACCTCATCCACCTGTAGCTCTTAATCTTCTTCCTCTCCAGCACATAACCTGGGAATTAAGATAAGATAAACTTCAATGATCCCTTACTGGGGAAATTTACAATAAAATAGATAGAAATTGTGTTATTCTTGTCATCAATGTGACAAGAAATTAGCAAACAATGTCAAGAAATGAAGTATTTTAATTTGTTTTTACCAATGACTGGCTGTCCGCCGTCAAACAGAGGGGGCTCCCAGTGAACGACGCAGGAGTCCTCTCCCACGCTGAGGATTGTGGGAGCCTGGGGAGGGTCTGGAACATCTTGGAGGGGAAAAATAGTTCATGTATTCACAGTTTTTTTAAAGAATTGAAATCAATTTCATGACTGTATAAGTGACTCCTTCAATCGCTACATTGTCTGTCTGTGGTGTGCAGCAGTATTAGGGATTTTATTTACACAGTGATGAAAACCGACATCTCTGCTCTTAAACAAACAATGGAGAAGCTCTGTCTTACCAACAACTTTCACATTGATATCAGCAGTGTCTTCCCCAGCCGGGTTTCGAACCACGACAGAGTAGATTCCCTCGTCCTGCCTCTCCGCCCCCTCAATGGTGAAGATGCAGTGACCCTTAGTGGTTTCCACATGGACTCTGCCGTCTCCTTCTGTGACCACCTACATTGTGAAAACCAGAACACAATTACTGTGCAAGACTGCGGCTGAAGTCTCAAAATTGACCATTGCATGTACGAAAGACGCTGGTGCAGTCGACATCATTCCACGTTTTTCACTTACTGACATAAACATATCAGTTTCCAGCACAAAGTTTCTGAAAAACCATGCTTTCCAGAGCAAACAACAAATGATTTGAACATACAATCCCAGATGTCAGCGTGCAAATGCAATACCAGCATTGGAATTTTCATGAGTTGCACACATTGCAATTGTGTCCATAAAGTAATGTACTGCAGCTTGAAGAAAAATATTCCTATTATTGCATATATTGATCGAGTTGACCGTAAAATGACCCCAGAGAAAGTTCCACAGCTACACTAGTGTCCTTTATTGAGTTGTGCAGTACAAAGGGGTTGGCTTTCTCACTAGAAAAGAGACAGTTAATTCAAATGGCTTCAGTATTTTTCTTGCATTCATTATTTTGATTACATAATCATGTATATATAAATGTGTCTTTATAAAACTATAAAGTATGCATACTTACTGCTCAGTATCCTCTGACCTGTCCTGTCTGAGGGAAGATCCAAACATGCTCTTACCTTATTGACATGGACCGATGCTGCATGCACTTTTTAATTCCGTTTTTACAGCATAAAACTGACACATAAAAGTAAAACGTGTGCAGTGGTAGCTGCTGGAGAAGGCGTTTTTCATGTATTTGTTTAGCTGTTGTTACCACAGTCTGTTCTTCCTCAAGTAGCTAATCAATACAACAGACAAGCTATTGAGTTGCAGGATCAATTCTTTACGGTTATGATGGCATTATCTTTTCAGAGGTCAAGTGGTAACACAATCCCAAGTTTACATTGCACCTCTCCACTGGCTACATTTCTACACCCAGTACACCACATGTAAGCCTACCTTTAATGTCAGAAAGGCGGCACACATTTCAAAAGTGAAACACATAACGACAATGCCTTTGATTACAGAGTCAGAAACCAGGTACATATTTATACATGCACACTTACTTCCCCATCCTTCATGGTCCAAGAGGTTGTGCCCCCTCCTGTCTCTTCTCCCTCGGGTTTTACAGAACTAGCCTACATTTGAGCAGAGCAAAGCAGTAAAAAGCCAAGAGAGAGCAGGAAACCTCTCTTTCTCCTGAAATCAAAGATCAGCAAGCTAGTTGGCATCATTGCCTTGAACTGTTAGAAGCACCAGTAGTGTCCCAGCCAAATGCATGAGTTTGCATTTGCAGTAGTTATTTTCAGCCTCAGAATAGTTAGCTGATAAAAATGCATCTCCTCAGCTTGTATTGTATTATATTAGAGCTGCATTTTCTTAATTTTAAATCGCAGCATTAATCAGGCTTGCAAGCATGTAATTGGTAATGAATGAAGCCTCAGTTCTCAAATCTTACCTACTTGTATTCTGGACAGATTGCACGTGTCAACTGATGTTAACAACGTGAGACTTAATATCTGTTTTACCTTCTCTGACTTTGTCCAGATCACTGTGGGCGCTGGGTCACCGGTGATGGGGACGTCCAGACGCAATTTGTTTCCAGCCACCACCATGATGGTTGACTCGGCAGTGCGACCCATACAGTCGAGATGGATCTTAGGGGGATCTTGAAAGGTAATGTAAATGGTTAGAATGGACTGACTTCTGCATTGTAGCTGGTGTGATCAGAGTAGGTTTGTGGTCGTGTACCTTGGCGTGGCACAAAGTCAATCTTCACCTCTAAAAAATCCAGGAAAAACAGAATGAGGAAGCATTTAGGTACAAGTTGTGTTTTTGATGCTCAAATGCTGATTTTGACAAAATGAAAGCATCAATATTACCCAGGAAATTGAGTTTAGCAGAAAGGTTGAAAGCGTGGCCATCTGGCACAAACGTGTAGTCTCCCTCATCTTCAGGTTTGACTTCATCAATCGTCAGTTTGTGGATCCTGCATGTATAAAAGTTTAGTTTGTGGTCGTCATGCACACATGCAGCGTATTTAACACGTGCAAAAGTGTCTTCACCTGCCAATATGTGTGATATTTATCCTGGCGTCTGCCTTGACTTCCACACCATTCTTGTACCATGTTCCCCTCACGGTCTCATCCGAAACCTCGCACTTGAAAACCGCCTGATCCTTCGCTTTCACTGTGAGGTCTGCGATGCTCTGGTAGACCTCCAGCTCTTTCTCTGCGTGGTCGGAAAAAAGACACAAGCTCAAACTGGAGATAACGGAAACCTCGGAGGCCTTCAGGCGTGAGAGGAGGCGTTTGGGATAGGAGGCACTAAGATGATGATGTGTGAGGATAATTTGATAAAAAAAAAGAGAAAAAAGAAAAATTAGATGAAGCTATTGTACGTGTGGATAATGTGGTAATAATTTGCGGGCATGAGGCGTTCCTTTGTGTGTTGTAGCTTAGCAACAGACACAAGGGGGAATGGTTAATTGGATTTATGGCAGAAAGTAAAGTGGGCAGGATATGAAGAGACCAGATGCAGGAGCTTCAGGTTATTACTGTATATCATAGGAAATAATGTACATGAGAGTTATTAAAGTTATCCCAAAGAAATTGTTATCTGGGTGAGATAGCTCACACCACGCTCCTTGTAAAGGTTACACCAGTTTCACGTCAGCTCGCCGCCGGGGGAGAGCAAATACGGCGGGAATGGCATTATAATGAGAGTTCTGCTGTGGACTGAGGTGTTGATCCCTGCTGCACAATGGCAGCTGGTAATTCTTTGCAGGCTGGATGTTCGATTAACAGATCAGATAAACTTAAATGGCAAGATCCACACGCAACAACCCCTGGGACAAACACACACACACATATATATATCACACACATGAATATATATGCAAATGTGAGAGTGTATGTACTCAGTAGAGCCAGGACTGAATGATAGCTGCCAGAAGAGATTAATTTTGGTGCATGATGAATAGTTCTACTCTGTGAGGTGAAAAGGTTACTGGGGAGAAACTAGCTGGAGTTTATGTGTTGCCTACGTCCATGTACGGATGAGTTTGAACCGTCCCCATCCGTCTTACTTAGATCACCTGTAGATTGAAATTAAGATGTCTAAGCATATCCACCTGTAAAACACACCACATCTTAAATATATTTTAAAAATCATAATATACAAAAACATTTAGAAATCTGACTATATCTCAAACTTACAAAGTTTTGAGAGCTTTGGTGCAGATCTTTCATCAGCATCAGCAGCCTGTTGTGACCTGGTGCTAGAGGGAAATCTACCATCTAGTGATAAAACATACAACTCATTCTTTATTTATTGAAAATAGACTTGATTTTATACTCTCGTGGAAAATTTGCTTTGGAAATATTGTGTATCTTTGAAGCAAATGAAAGAGGAGGTTGTAAATTGAAGTGCAGCGTTTAAAATGTGGGAATAATTTATGGTTTTATGTGTTTTGTTTTTGTTTACATGTGTATACATAGCAGCTTTTCCACGCAAAAAATGTGCCAAAGAGACATTAAATCAACTGCACAGAAAACAAAGACCAGAGAGGCCATCGGAGCAGACCTGTGCCCTTCAGGTGAAATATACATCTTCTAACTTTAGCTGGCATGCAGACTTACGTCGCTGCGGCAACCTTGGCAGAATGATGCGGGCTATATCCCAAAGATAGACGGCATGCCAAGAGAGGCAAGGCCGTGCAGCTATTGGTGGGGCACGAGAATGTGTGCTCAGAGAATTCATCACTGACAAAAGAGGTTCATACTGTACTCACAGCATGACCGACACTCACCCTGCACCAGGAGTTCAGCCACAGACTCGCCGCCATTCGTTTTAACCTTGTAGTGACCACAGTCTTCTTTGGTGGCCTCGTTGATGATCAGCACGTGCTTGCAGCCGTCTTTCTTGAAGCGATACTTGAAGGACTCGTCTCTCGTCAGCTCCACGCCGTCTTTCTCCCTGCGCAGATGTTCACCAAAATTATTCTGATCAGTATTTTAAATAGGGAGTGGGCCTTTAAGAGCTGGTTTAGCACTTGCTGAAAAAACATCATATGATAAAGTGAATCCAAGCTCAAAGGTCTTCTTACTATTTTTGGAGCTTTCAAACACATCTCACTTTGTTATAAACACCTGCCCACACAGGATATGACCACTTGTTTTGTCCACATTTGGGTCACGCAATCACAACTATGCTAGCGCCGTGTGTTGAATGAAGGATGCAAAATGCGGTTAAAAGCCCAAACATAGGTAAACAAATTGACCTTAGCGTGTACTGTTTCCAAAACAAACATCATCAAACAGAATTATCACATAAACATAACAACTTAGGAAAGTGGTATACTTCTTTTTTTTATAAGGAATAATACATTTGATTCACTGAATTTGCATTTGTGTTTATTTCCCCACTAATCTTTTGACTTTTTCCAACACATATTGATCTTTGGCCCACATTCTAACAACTCAAATAACAGCACCGTATGCATTTGCGGCGACTTTCTCCTTCAGATAAAGGTCACGTGGGACATGCTGAAGTGCCGACGTGACCTTTTCATGGAGGTGATAATTTATAGCTTGTAGCATTACTTCAGGCTGTCATAGACACAGTGCTCAGAGGTCTGGCATCCGTCTGTAGACATGACAACCTCAAATGCCATCTGCTGGGTGTCGGAGCAACTGTTTCAGAGTGACTGAAAATTGAATGAAACCTGAATTGATCTGATTATATGACGGTTAGCGAGTCTGCAACTACTTCATCCATTCATGGCTCACTGATTTTATTTATTAATGCTCATAAACGGAATATTTTCTGGATGTTTAGCTTGAATTTGATCTGCACCGGTGGTTTTATTTTAGGATTTCTGATCCGAGGACATTTTAAAAACCAACCACTGACAGCCGAGTTATTAAAAGAATAACCAACCATTTAACATTGGCTCCTTCCTCTGAGACTTCACACTCCAGCTCCACTCGCTCACCCTTCATGACCATTTGATCCTCCAGATTTTTCACAATCATCACGGGAGGCTCTGCAGAAAACAGATAAGAAGGAAAGATTTAACTTTGAACCTTAATATTCTCGTTGTGCTGTAAGATTTCCCTCTAAACCTTAAATACCTTTAACAAAGAGCTCAGTGGTGCATTTTTCCTCTCCGACAATACAGCAATATGCTGCATCATCAGCCAAGGAGCAGTTGTTGATGGTGAGGTAGCGCATGTTGCCAACACTCTCGAATATGTACCTCGACAAAGAACAGGGTGATTTTCACAGACTGAAAACATTATGCTGATTTTTCTATTAATGGAGCTCAACTCTTACAACTTAGAACTGATGACACTTACTTGCTAGTGATGAAATGTGAAGACAAGGCAAAAATATTTAGTCATATAGAGGCAGAGATAGGAGAGAAATAAAGAACATTCAGTAACACAGTTCTACATCTGTACTGAATGCATGATGACATATGGTTCCAGCATGTTTTATGGAGCTGAGGTGAATTCAGACCTTCCACTTGGTTGAATTTCTTGCCCATTCTTCAGCCACTTCACTTCAACATCTTCATTGGCGACCTCAACCGCCAGTTTGATTTTTTGTCCCTTTGTTACTTGGTAGGCAGGATCCAGCTTCTTGAGGAAAGCTGAGTTTCAGAGCATAAATAAAACACAATAATCTGTCACTCTCAGGATCAGATCTAAGCGGGGCCTGTAACAAACTCCAAACACCAACCTTCACTCTTCTTCTCCTCTTTCTTCATCTTCTTCAGTCTCTTGAGCATCCCTCTCAGGTCGGTAATGCCGTGCTGAAATGCAATCTTTTCATATTCGGAGGCAGGAGCGCTGCTGAGAATCTTCCATATGTCCACATCAGGATCTGAGCTCGCCTGCACAGCTCTGACACACAGAAACCAGCCGGACGAACAGGTTAAAGCCAGTCACAGGGCCGAAATATACATCATGAAAGCAAATTAAATCAGGTATATGCTGTAAAATAGATAAAGTCACTCAATATATCACATTATACTCACTATTATTTATCATATTCGCAGTTATTTCAAAATTAGCCAATAGTAAATAACTAACAATTGATGATTACTTACTAATTTCAAGGTAAGGAAATGGTCAGTCGACTGATGATATAGAGTACAATTGTGCTTATAATTATGAAATATATAATAGATAATATCTGTTTTGTTACATTACATTTTTTGGTTTGGATATTGCAGTTTCAACTTTTTGCTCTTTTTTGGTCATATAAAGTGGCAATATAATGTTTCTATGGGATTTTTTGATTATGATTATGATTATGTTTATATCTGATTGTATAATTGATAGGTTGTTTAGGCCAATTATGTGATATTTGAGTTACATATTTAGATTTTTTCCTATGAAAAGAATCATTTTCCACCTAAAAGTGACATAGGACATAGATGTAGTTAGATGTAGCACACCAGCTTACCTTCTACTCCATATATACTACATACTGGCAAGTTTGATATTGTCTGTGTTTTTGAGTCCATCATTGATCTGCTGTGTTAACAAATGATAAAAAATCAACAAGTTTTTTTTTGGTTTGTTGTTATTTTACTGGTGTATATAATCTCCATTTAACCTCGAATGTTTACCATGTTTGATGCTTTCTGTGATTTTTTTGAGCAGTTTCATGACAAGTATGAGCTGCTCCTCCCTTTAATAGACGGCAGTTTTTTCCTCCAGACTATCAATCTTCAATCCCTTAGAGATCCTGTTTTCCTGATGCTTTTTGTTTTTTGTTTACAGTGAGGCTGTCTCTAAGCCCGTCTGACTAGAATATATGATTTTAACTACACTATCCTTGTAAGCAGGAGTTTGGCTTCAAATCAGCATCACATATGTGTATTATTTCAATTTTTATAGATACTGTAAGCATCTTGGCGCTTGGGTACCAAGAAATATACATAATTGTGCCGACTGACTTGTTGACTGATATTTATTAATTAAATACTCACCAAAAGTATTTTATCAACAGTCAAGGTACAACTTACTACATACAATATTGACTGATTTGTGCAAATATGATTAATTAAATCTTATTATATCATTTACGTTGTACATTTTCACTTAATTTTTTTTTTTTAACTTTTTCTTTATTTGAGTTCTGCAGTGCAAGTTCTACAACTTAATAGACAAATACAAATTTAGTAGGTACAGCATATTATATCAAGTACAGTACTTCTCATTTCCACAAAATAAATCTCAGCCAGCATTACAATAATAAAAAAAACAGTTAAATAATAGTAATAATAATAATAATAATAAAAGGTGAAGAATGTGAGCATTTGTTCATTTTTTATTCTTTTAAATATATATTAAGGCTTACTTGAAGATGTAATTATGAACTGAAGACCATTTATCCTGGAAAATATCAGTTCTCATTTGTATTCTTGCAGTTATCTGCTCCATGTGATATACTTCTTTTAATTTGTTCTTCCATTGTGTGATTGTTGGGGGCTGAGGCTTAAGCCAAGAGACCGCAATCATTTTCTTTGCTATCAAAAGTAAGATTTTCAGTAAATTTTTATTACAATTTGGCATAAAATTTATTGGAAAAATTCCCAAAACTATAAACTTTGGATCTAATGGAATATTGACTCCTAAGCAATTTTTAATTTCACATTGAATATCTTTCCAGTAGTTTGTTAATTTGATGCAATCCCAAAATATATGAGTATGATCTCCGACACCACCACAGCCTCTCCAACACTGATCTGAAGTTTCACCAAATTTGGATGTTATAGAGGGGGTTCGAATAAAATCGTATTTTTGTTTTCCATTCAAACTCTCTAAGCGCTGGACTATTTGTAATTAACTTAATCATTTAATAATATTTGCTACACCTGTTGATTGTGCCAGCATGACTATGAAATGATAGTCAAGTTTTCATTGTTGTCAAGTAAATCAATAAATGACACGAAACCACAAAACCACACAGGCAGCATGTCAGCAGTATCTTACTTACTTGGAGGATTTTAAGAAACTGCTGCTCATTCAGAGGTAGAACCCAAGAGGCAAATATGGCAAAACAAACCAGACACGTTAAAACACGGCATTTCAAAAGCAACGCAGTCGGCACATTAGAAATATGCTCTTAAAACAAATATTACGACAAAGGTCAACCTGAGGCAAGCAGACACACATTAGGTCTAAATGTCAGTATCAGTCAAACACGAACCATATGCTAACACCGTGCTTTGTTTGGAGTTTTGACATGACATCCAGTTTCCTTGTGTGTAAATATGTACTAATGGCGTGTCATAAACAGAAGTGATGTTTGTTGTGTGTAAGTTTCAAAGTGAAATGCGGCTTTTCGGGTGGAATCTTATAGAGAATTTCAGCAGCTATACACATGTCTATATGCACTAAACAAATACCAGGCAGATATTTAAGAGGTGTTGCTTGAGTTATGGTGTAGTGCTGTGATATTTGTTATCAGTGGATTCTTCTAGAATGGGATAAGTGTCATGACAAACATGAGAGGTCAGAGAGGGTGACTAGATTTTCAGAAACCCGTATGAACAATAATTTACAAAAAAAGACTCTTTCACGTCTAAGTGAAAACACATTTTTACAAAGTAATGTCAGTTAATTAAAAGTATAAGAGCTAAAATAAGTGGCTGTGTAAGTATTCACCCCTTTCCAGTCAGTATTTAGTAAAGTGACACAATTACAGCGTCCCCACATAATGATGCTGCCACCACCGTGCTTCACTTTGGTGATGGTGTACAAACATGGAGGCTAGTCTGATGGCAAAAAGGTGGATTTTTTTTACTCATCAGACCAAAGAACCTTCTAGCAGTTGACTTAAGAGTCTCTTACAGCCTTCTGGCAAACTCTAGACTAAATTATCAGCTTTTTTTCCGCGGTGGCATTCTCTTTGCCACTCTCTCATAAAGATATAAATAAATAGACCAAGATTCAATGTTGAAAAAGCAATAAAAGTAGAAAACTTTCATGGGGGTTAAATACTTTGTTTTACCAGGATAAACATAAAATGGTACCACAATGTTTTTACAGTGGAAGAGAAACAGGGAAGCTTTTGTAAACTCTAACCTATCTGAAAGTAAAGAAGTTAAAATCCAGAGACAGCTGATATCATGTCACCCTCACTTGTCACTGTGTATTGTGAGTTAATGTTCAGACTCATTTGCCTGCAAATAAGTGCTATTAGGTGATCATTCCCACTTTTAGTTTGCAAACGCAGAAGTGACTTACTCTCTGAAGACGCAGGATAGTCCAGAAAGACAGTGAGAAAAATTTAGATTAAAGGAGCTGAAAATAAAATCCCCCGTTGTCTTTAAAGTCTTCAAATTACTGTAATTGTTCTGTTTATTATTTTTTAATTATTTACCTCTTTTTTAGCAAGGCGCTGAAGTCCAGCTCTCCCGAATCTTCATTTCCATCAGTGCTACTGCAGAAATCACAACATATTAACAGCACAGCTTTTTTCCTATTATTCCTCCAAACAGCAGACACATGGTAGATACACAGACATGGTTTGTTTGGAAAAAAAAACCCACATTCCCTGAACTTTACACAAGATTAATCATCACCTGTTTACTCTTGTTCCAATGTGCAAGTGTTTGGGGATATTGAAACGCACAACATGAATATACCAATATTAAAGTTAGGCTCGTATTAAAATAGACTAATTGGATCGGACAGAGTGATTCTGTAACACTGGAAGGAAACAAGTGGGTAGATGCATAAAAGAAGTGAATGTACAGGCGGGTGTTTTGCTGGACCGACAGGTGTTGCCATGTTGAAGGAAACAGTCGTGATTTTGGGAAATGTGGTTGTTTATCTATACCGTATTGCTGCTTGTTGTTTGTTTGTTAGTCCATGAACACTAGAGCCTCTAAAAGCTGCAAGTCCCTGCTCTTCAGTTCTACCTCTAACAACATACTCTGTTTTTTTTTTTCTTAGTTTTAGCACATCTACAGGCAGTAAATTAAAATGTTACATTATCTTTGGCTTAATTTTCATCTGTGCTACTGCAGAAATCAAAACGCATTAACAGCACAACAGGCTGCCCTTTTCAGCTGGATTTGAGAGCCTTCTTTTAGAGGCGCTTTCATCCCTTTTGGGTGAAGAGGGCAGCATTAAACAAAGGGAGAGTGAGAGCTACGAAATGCAACAAAAGTCCACTGAAAGAACGAAACCAAGGATAACTGTTCTAGTTCTGTAACGATACATAAGTTCTTCAAACTGAATGAGTGTCGGGAATCTTCTCCCTTAATTCTTGTAATTTTAGCGATTAAATGTATTTCCCCAAAATGCAGAACTACTCCTTCAGGCCATGAGCAGCAGCAGCCATCCAAGCAAGAACAATCCAAAAACACTCAAGGTTAAAGAAAACAGGCAGTCCCTATAGAGTGGGGTCTGCTGGTCGCTAATCAGTGGGATGAAAGATAAAGACAAGGGCATAGATTGGACTGCGTGCTTGTCTCCTGCCTCTGATCCGACTGCAGGATTAGAAGGTGAGTGTTTGGTTTATGTGGCAACGTTACAACACACCAGAGCTGCACTTCCTCTGTGTGGAAACCCCGTGGAAGAGCTCGCCTTCTGAAAAGCCTGTGTGTCTTAGCACATCCTGCACTTTCAGTGCGATCAAACCACCGTCAAAGCTCACACTGCCGGGTAGCTGTTTGTGCAGCTGGCTCTTTTGGTTTTGATTGAGACCCAGGAGGAGATCAGAGAGAGGTGACAGATGCAACTACATGTTACTTAACAGTTTAATAAACCAAACCTGTACACATGGAGTCAGAGGTTAACACAATTACGGCTGCTATAATTAGCAATTACACTCTGGATTTTTGGTTTGGAGTCCTGCACCAAGCTCTCTCATGGTCTTCCCTCTGGGGTCATGCTCTCAAAATTCTGCAGAAACAGAGGCAACACAGAGAAGAAACAGGCCACAGAAGAGAGAAAAAATCTCTGATCTTGGTCCTGATTTTTCTGTTTTTTAACAATCAGAGTCCTCGGAGTTTGAGTATGAGCCTCCATTGTTGCTACAAACCCCTTTACTACCTTGTTGACGTTCCACTTCTCTTCTTACCGGCTTCACTCCTGATAGGTTAGCATTTCCACAGTTACTTTTCCACATAGAACATGATAATAATCCACTGTAGTTCACTGGCATATTTTTTGTTTTGTTCCCTCTTTTGTTAATTAATTAAACCCCTAATGTAATACAATGATTTATGCCAAGTTTGGCCAAGTGTTAACTGAGTCTGACGGCAAATTAATGGTGGCAGTTTTGCTTCCTCATTAACTTTAATAGCATAAAAAATGTTCACAGGGCGTTATATTTTGTTTTCCAATCATACTACTGGCTGAAAAAATGCTGATGTTAATTAGTCCCGCTTATTAGACTAATTAACTTCCCCTTCAAAGCTTATAATACATACACCGATCAGGCATAACATTATGACCACCTGCCTAATATTGTGTTGGTCTCTCGTATGTGCTCAAAAATGCTCTGAACCATTGGCCATGAACAAGACCAGTAACATGTGGGATTTCCATTAGCATGAGGGAGTGTTCTTGTTGTGGGATAATGTTTATTTGGGTGTCTAAGTCTCATCAACACAGATGTCAAAATCCAAAGTTTTCCAGCAGAACACCACGTAGTATGGATATCTTTGGATTGTTGGGTTTTCTGTTTCCTGTTTTTCTGTTTTCTGTTCTTGTTACAGTGTGTAGCGCTATGTGACGACTTATGTTGTAAATATGCGCTATATAAATACAATTGAATTGAATTGAATTGACTAGTACCAATATGATCAATAATATTCACTTCACCTCTCAGTGATCCTGATGTTGTGGCTGATGGGTGTATATGCCAAAATGCAAATTAAAGAGGCCTAAAATATGCTTTAAATCCACCCGAACTGTAACAAACTGATTCATGTGTGAGTGTAGTGAATTCTCCCTGCAGAATCTAGGAAATTCCTTTCCTGTATTTCTATTTTGTGTCAAATTATGACTTATTTCTAAACAAAAACAACACCATATTTTTACATAAAGGTAAGACTAAGGGAAGAGATGGCAAAATATGGTAGAAGTTTAAAAAAATTACATACCACTGGCATGATATTAAAATTAGGTGAATGTTTAAAATCAAAGTCGAGTGATTCTCTTAATGTTGGCAGTGTTGCTACTGGAAATAGCTAGTATGTCGAAAGTTGGCAAGAAACGTAATAATTTGATTTCAAACTCACCAGCTGTAGTTTTAAAAAATCAGTTTAAAGCAGATTTATTGTTCAAACAATATTTGCTAACCTGCATTACATTGCATCTCAGAATTACTAGATGCATTTAAAATAAAGTAAAAATATGGATTAATGTAAATACATTAGCTAACCTATCAAGTATTCCCTTATATATGGTATAATGTTTGCATGAGTCCTGTAAAGGAAACACTTTTACTATTTACATCACTGTACAGTAACTGCTATCAGAATCAGCAGTGTCATGAACTCTTTTTGAACTTACGTGCGTCTGAAAGCTGCTCTAATGTCCAGACCTTCTGCAGCTCTGGCCTCTGAAAGATCAATCACAGTAGCGATAAATCCAGTTATGTTAGAAGAAAACAATACAAATGACACAAAGAAGACTGAAAATGCACCAAAGCTCAACAATTAGCCCACCCACCGTGTACAACCAGATCAAAGTTGCAGCTGTCGAACTTGTTCCTGGATGCGACCTCACATCTGTAAGCTCCAGCAAAGTTAGCTTTAGCAGCAATGATCTGCATCTCAAAGGTGTAAACCTGCAAACACACGGATGAAGAGAGATGTGAAAGAGATTAAATGATGTGATTTAACAGCTCAGCCTTGGAGCTACGTGCTTCATAGATATATCACAAAGTGTGGCTTGTTTTCACTGCTCCTTTTAAACTGTTTCACTCTCCTTGTTGTTTTGAATTAATTCTATTTTTGTAGGTTTAATGTGTCTTTGCCCCGACTTTACCCTTAAGGTAGCGTGCCTGAGGTTCATTTTGTGTTTAGGATGACTGTCTGAGGCAAGAACTTGCCCAACTGAGAAGGAGAAGAGCAGCACTTGCAAAACTCCTTTACTGCCTCAATGAAAAATGTTCCATATTGCAGTTTTAATCTTGATTCTGATTACAAATATGTCCATGGAAACTTGTTCATGTGCTACTTGGAAGAAAGCATAAGATTTAACAGGTGTAATGTGTTTACTGATGTCAGATCTCTAAAGACCCCTTCTAATATCTTTATTGCAGCTTCAGTTTCTTTAGCGTTAGTCTACCTTGGTGTTGCGGTCGTACGTCTCCTTTAGCTGCAGGTGTTTTCCAGACTTGCTGGCGAGGTCCATCCACTTCCCTTTAAACCATTTGATGGTGGGTTTCTTCAGCAACGATTCGGCGTTCACTTTAGCCACAAACGTGATATTTTCGCCTGCACAAAGGGATAATTTTGCAGTGGATTTCCACTTCTAATGCAGCTTTGACTTTGTATGGTTTCATTGCTTTTCTGTGATGTAATTCTACAAATTATCAACATGATAAAAAACAAAATATATAAAATTGACAGTGTAACATGAAACTTTGTCAAGACTTGAATAGTTTATTGCATAAAGTGTGACATCCTACTACTTTCGCTGCAGCAGATGTATAATCTACAACATACATTATGAAGAATTCCTGTGTTGTGAAGCAACTCACCCATTGTGACTTCTCCACTCTGGGGTTTTTCTGTGAAGAGTCCAGTCAGGTCTTGCCTGGTGTCTGGAGACTGTGCATCTGAAAATCCAGTAGGCGCGTTTAGCATTCAGGTTTCAGTCATTCAAGACACTTTGGGTAGAAAGTCCAGTATGCAAATCCTTTAAAAATTAACATTACATTACTCTAAAATGCTAAAACTGGTTAAAAATGACTAAATTAATGCATAAAATTTAATTATTTACATGTTATTTGTGATATGCACTTGAATTAAAGTATTTAAAGGTGAAAAAAATACACATTCAGGAGTTATCAGACCACATAGGTTTACAAGACACGTCCTACACCACATATAGAGGCAGGCTAATAGTTGATACTTGGCATGATATTTATATCTCACATTCTATATGGTATATAAATGCACCTAAATAAACTCATACTGCTTTCCCATCTGAATGGCAGCTGTGTTTGACACCATGCGTGTGAAAAGGTGCTGTAATGTGAAGCAGACTTAGCTTACATGTCAACCAGACTGGGATGTTTTTGGCATGTGTCAGGAAAAGTTTACCCACAGATCACGATGGCATGGACACTAACGACCGAATGGATGAATTCTGACAGAGTGACTCACCCTCGGCTGGAGGAGCGTCCTGTGCCGGAGCAGCGGGCTCCTCTGGTGTCGGTGCTGCTGGATTCTGTTCTGGTTTGACCTCGGACTCCCCGGATCCCTTAGCAGGGGCCTCGGCTGGAGCTTTTGTGTTCCCATCAACAAAAGACAAACGTTAAAGATGTTTAAAATGATGAAATATTGTGTCCCTTAGCTTCAAAAAGGCAAGTGTTGCTTTTATTTATTTGTGCAAATTAATATTTTGTGTATCAAGACACACAATCAGTGAAGTTTAAACACCGTTTTGTCAGAAGGATAAAAATTCTCTGGCCAACATTTATCACCCCAGATATTTCTTGTCTGTTATCATTTCTGAGCGGCCGACTGATTTTCCATGTGTTATCAGCTGCCTCTCATGCCTGTCCTCAGCACCAGTCAAGTGGTGGTTACTCATGAGGAAATAATGTGCTGGTGTGAGGGTCAAGGTCGGCATACAGACAGCAGTAAGGGTGGCTGTGATACGAGCCGCAGACAGCTGTGGGCAGACGCTTGCAGCACACTGGGAACATTAGTCTGCTGCCTTTCTTCCAGATTTGTTTAGTCCTTATCAAATCCAAACAGACGGCCGGAGCGGGTCTGACAGACTAATGATGCAAATGTTGCTCTGACACACTTAGCACAAAACTGCAGTGTACATGACAGAGCTGTATAAAAATATTGTGGATTAAACCAGTGACTCGGCATGTTCACAGCCTAAAGGAATAGTTAGACCTGTTGGGAAAAAAAACATTTTCACTAATGACAAATAAAGGACTTGAATTAGAATACAAATATTAGATTAAATAGAGAACAGTAGCAATCAGTAGCTGCAGTTTGTGACTCTAAACTGCCTATTGTTGTATACAGATTGAGACACCACCGCCCTACACTGTAAGTAGTTTTCCTGTAAAATTACAGTAATAGTGGCATATGCAGGAACCAGTGTTTAACCCTATTTTTCACAGTGTAATTCTGCAAAATGTATCACTGTATTCTACTCTAAAATTTGAAGTTTGTTGTAAAATGTTATTTGTTTGGCTTAAATTTGACGCTTTTTAAATATAATTTGGAAAAAGAATGCACTGCTGTTAGAATTTGGCTGTATTTTTGTAGTAATTTATTGCGGTGTAGATAGAGACGTAAATATTAGTTAATACTGGAGAACAGCACCAGTTTACTTCCATAAAAAATGCTCACAGAAGGCATTTTCTAGGATTTTCTAACATGTGCACACTATGCATATTAGTGTTTCTCTCTGAGCCACTGGTTTTATGTTAGAAAGACACATTGTGGATTAAAAAATGCGTCTCTGGGCTCTGGATGAATTTTCCTAACCTCCACTATTTAAAAAAAAAATTATAATTCAAAGAATAATAATTATCTTTTTTTGCAAAAATTGGCAGCATAGCAAGGTGGATGTGGAGTATTCAGCTTCAACTTCACAGCAGTGACACAGCATCATTTCATACTTTTAGACATAACTTGTTAATTAGTGAGCTTTGGAGGGGCTCTGATTTTTTAAAATCTTCTGTTGGAGCCAGGCTAGCCATTTCCAACTGATTCCAGTCTTTATGCTAAGCTAAGCTAACCGTCTGCAGCCTGGTGCCTGATATTTACCAGTCAAATATGATGGCTTTGTCAGTTTTAACTCTTGGTAGGAAAAACATATGACACATTTCCCAACATGTCTAACCAATCCTTTAAAAACAAACACTTCGATCACAGAAGGCTGTTTCAGGGATTTGCTGTCAGAGGATGCAGAAAGTGAGTGCAGGTGCCGAAACATCAAGTACATGCAGTGCGTCAACTATTTACTGCCTCTGTGGTTTTCTGCATTGAGTGCTCCACTTTGCTTTGTGCTCCGTGACGACTACGCGGCCTGTAGGTGAGGCCTCAAATGCACAGCTGCACCATCAAAGTCTCCCACCTGGCTTTGATATGACCTTCAGTTCAAATTTGACCTTTGATCCTCCGGCAATCACCGCATAGACATTGGCGTCCTCCTTGGTAATGGCTTGTATAGCGAGGGAGTGCTTGTTTCCGTCGGCCGTGATAACATATTTGCCACCGCTGGCTATGTCCTTAGAGTTGCACTGCCATTTTACTTTAGCGTCTGGCTTCTCGGTCTCGGCTTCAAAGACCACTGAGGACCCCTCTTCTGCCTCCTGAGTCTTTGGTTTCTTGGCAAATGCTGAAACTGAGAGGGCAATTTGAAAATGAAAAGCAAACCCTGTGAAATGTCAGTGCTTCAAATCAAGTGTGTAGTTGGGGAGCAATCAGATCATCTTTAGGAGTAAACACAGATGATTGTCTCAGTGAGTGTTCACTAGAGAAGAACATCAAATAACATAAAACACGCAGACTGACTCTGTGCACATTGATGAGCTAATACTGCTGCTTTAAACAGAGAGACAGACAGTGAGTGATGAAGGATGAGGGTTCATTAATATTTCAGTAAAAGAAGAAGACTCATGAGCTCAGTGGAGCAGCTCTTGTTGAAAAAGTCCAGTGTTGTACAGTCTGCAGCACACTGGGTGGGGCTAACTGAAAACCAATGAATTTGCCTTTTTGCTGCTTCACACAGAATCACTTCAAGCACAAACATCTGGCTGTATGATAAGTCACATTCATGCAGTTTTGGTTTTGTTTGACTCCGTTTTTGTACTTAGAAGAAAAAAACTGAAGTCCAGAGCACACAGTTTGAGTTTTATGAGAGGAATCATGAAGGAGTAAACGTTAAGATAACCCGAGAGATCAGTTCTTTCAAATGAACAGATCTTAAGATGGCTTAAAAACCAACAGCTATGACTTATTCAAGGGTTTTCTAAAGCTGTACACTCAACTGATGGACTGGATCAGTGTCCTAGACTTTTAAAAGACCTGTATTAAAAAAAACACTACAGTAGGTCAGACTAATTATCAACTAGATATACTTTAATGTCTGCCAAAGATGAAAGCCCTCATTGTACAGACTGCTGTTGCATTTCAGTTGTAGTATTAATTATAGGATTATCATGTATAAGTGTGTATTAACCTAAAAAGCTGATCATACTATATATATATATGTACATACATACATACATACATACATACATACACACACCGATCAGGCATGACATTATGACCACCTGCCTAATATTGTGTTGTGTTGGTCCCCCTTATGTGGTCAAAAATGCTCTGAACCATTGGGCATGGACAAGAGGACCTCTCAGGGTGTCCTATGGGGTCTGGAACCAGGACCCATAGATCCTTTGGGTACTCTGTCTTGTGCAGTGGGGCCTCTGTCAATCATACTTGTTCCACTGCATCCTGTTGATGTTTGATCAGAATGGGGTGTAGGAAGTTTAGAGGTCAAATCAACATGTTGGGCCATTGTCATGTTTCTCAACGTGTTCCTGATTGTTTGATGTTTTTTCCATGTGGTGGGGTGCATTTTCCTGCAGGGGTAGACCAGTGACATTTGGGATTTCCATTTGCATGAGAGAGTATGCTTGTTGTGGGACAATATTAATTGGGTGTCTAAGTCTCATCAACACGGATGTCAAAATCCAAGGTTTTCCAGCAGAACACCACATAGTACCAATATGATCAATGATATTCACTTCACCTGTCAGTGGTCATAATGTTGTGGCTGATCAGTGTTTATGTGTGAATAGTAATCTTCAGTAAAATGCAATACAGCAACCACAGCAGTATTTTGCAAATAATCATAAAAAAGTAAAGTACACATTGTACACTCTTTTTTATTGTTAAGACCAGCACAGTTATGCACCTTATTTCTTCTACCAGCACCACATTTATCTATCTATCTATCTATCTATCTATCTATCTATCTATCTATCTATCTATCTATCTATCTATCTATCTATCTATCTATCTATCTATCTATCTATCTATCTATCTATCTATCTATCTGTCTGAACCATTGGGCATGGACAAGAGGACCTCTCAAGGTGTCCTATGGGGTCTATCTATCTATCTTCTACATAACTTGAGTAAATGTACGTAGGAGTTACATTTCACCACTTTCTAAGAAGATGATGGTTATCACAGGATCTGTGTGCCACACATATTGTTCATTCTACCATCCTAATCAGATGGATTTGTTAATGAACATTTAACCAAAGCATTAGCTAAGTGTAAAAAAACTAAGCCAACAATCTTATTTAATGAACCCAAACAGCCCAAAACCAAACCAAAGATAATCAGAGAAACATCTAGAACATTCAGAACAAACTGATAATCACAGCAAAATTATGAAATTGAACACTTATAAATAACAACAACAGACATTCTGTCAGGATCTATACAAAAAAAATACACCATTAGCTGCACAAACAGGCAAAACCGACAGTAGGTGTGTGTAAAGTGACAGGCAGGTGTAGAGTTTTTTGGGGTGGGGGTGGGGGTTCATTTTTCACAAAATGAAAATATGATGCGCTCAGCAATGTCCTTCCCAAACACAAACGGGCCTAAAAATAGTGAGTGTAACTGACGGCTCTGACAGCAGATGAGTTCGACAGCAACACATTGTGTTTGGAATCATGAAGCGCTTCGCTGGCTTGATGCAGATACATGCTATTTCCAGGTTTGAGTGGCGAGCATTACAAAACCACGCAAAACAATAGAACTGTGTGTGTTGCCAGATGACCCTGCAAGTATGAGTTTAAATATAGGATGCATATGTACCGGACTAATAAATGAGGCTGGCAGGCTTCAGCTGCAGCGGGGGTGCAGGTATCACAGCCGAGGGATTAGTCTGACACTATTTTTGTGACCCCGGAGGCTGAGGAAGAATGATGGACCCTTCTTGTCAAGTTGTCATACATTACCTTTCACACATTTGTCTGGATTTAAACATTCAAAGTCACATACGCTCGTTATAATTTTAGTAAACATTAAACTAAATGACAGTGAATCTAATGTCACCTTAGTTTTTATTAACATTAACAAGTGTGTGAGTTCATTCAAACAACTTTGTGTGGTAAAGCTTAAACAATATTTGATCGCATTTATGACTTATTAGTGTTGGTAGTGGGTTTTAATGCAACAATAAAACAAAAAACTGAATATTTGGTTGTGGGAAAACAATTGACTCAAAATCATGGTTTTAAACAAAATGTATATTCTTCTGTCCTTGATTAATATTTGAAGTTTGTTCAAATTCAAATCAATTTTCATCTAATATGCTTTTATTTTGCTAAATGAAGCTGTTGGAACATTGTTAAATTCACTGACAGCCAAATGGGCTCATTTAAACAGAGCATATAACATTTTTCACTTTTTCTCTTCTTTTTTGTGGAATATTTGAAATGTTCCTATTCACTACAGTTAAAGTGACTAGAAATCCTCCTATTAACTGCAGGCCATTGGTAGTAAGTGTTATTAATGCCATAGGCTCAAGGCGACCATAACTGTTATTGTCCTGAGCAAATCCTTGACACCAAAGGTCTTAGCAACAAGCAAGCTGACCATTTGGGCTCCAGCGTGTCATTTGATCTGCCGGGCTTCTCACAGCACAAACAGCTATTCATTCTCACTCAAGAGCGCGAAAGAAAACTGTGGAGAGTCATTTGTCAAGGCGGAATCCTGTTTGGCATTTTTGGAATCAGTGGATCACTTTGTGAATGCAGTGATGCTGGAAATGTGACAGTGTCCATTTCACATCACGACCAATGTTTCCACCTGAACCATGTGACGTGGATCTGAGTTCCTGACACGTCCAAGAGGCTTTAGAGCAAATATCAGACCCCTGGAAACACTCTGGAGGGAGGAAACATGTAGCATATTCTGGTTTTGACTCCAGACTATGTGAGTGTTTAGTGCTTTGCATTAATAAGCAATTTGCGGCACTTTACTTAGCCATTGTAAATACTTGAATTAGAGCTAATGGAAGCACATTGTAGATGTGATGTTACTCTACCTAGTGTATTGCTTTATTATGACTTTAATTTTAAGATGCAGGCACAGGAGATTTCACCCAACACTCAACCTATATTGTAGATAATATTTATACTTTTATTATTTTTAATTTTTTTCAGAGTTCGGATCCATTTTACATATTTTATTGTCGGTGGTATTCCTTTTTTTAAATTTTATTTTAGTGGAATGACCAAAAATGAGCTTTTAACTGCTACAAACTGACAAAAATTGTGACACAGGGGTTATATAATTATTAACAAAACCACAACACAAATTTCCATGTCGGTAAAACTGTCACATCATTGTGCGGCCACATTGTGCATCACTGTTTATCATGAAAACCATTCACAGGTCTCAAGTGAGCGGGTTGGTTGTGGCTTAATGTTGCTTAAGAGAGGTGTGGCCCCGACTCAGTGGAGTGTTTTTTCACACATAATATATCATCTTGTTAGTGTGTGAAAACTGAGAAAACAAAGTCACTTTTTTGATTAGATAGTCAGCCGCAGCACATTGAATAATAGATTTTTTTCTGACATGTGGTCTGACAGCAAAGATATACTGATATCAAAAGGTTTTTAAACTTTTTAAGACAGTTCACTTTAAGTTTTTTTTCCATTTTCACATGCTCAGGAAGAAGCAGAACAAGGACACTTACCTGTTTTTTTGATTGGCTCAGGCATCCTGAATGATCTCCCCTACTCAACTGCGTGACTCAGTGTTCCTGAACAGTCTGTCGTCTATCCCGACCCTCTGGCTTTAAAAAGGAGGGGTCCTGGGCCTAACACAATGTCCAAAAAAAACAAAAACCACCCACTCCTCATCATCAAAGCTCATCCCATCCCAGCAGTAACCCGGCCTCCCACCCATCCACCCTTCCACCCCCCTCCGTCATGTCCGACCTCGGGCTATATTTCAACCATCCTTTCCTCCGGCACCTCAGCTGAATGACAGGCCTTAAGAGGGAGGGGATAGGATGTAAAGCAGCGGTTAAATATAGAACTTTGAATCCAAAAAAAAAAAAAAAGAAAGAAAGAAAGTGCGTTTGCTCTCCCCACATCACCCTGTAGGTCCAAGAGTGAATAGTTGAGGGTGAGAGATCCACTTTCTTTTTTTATCAGTTGGCAGAGATGAGGGCGTTTTTCCCTCTTTGGATATGAGATCTTTAAAAATGTAGTCTCTGTAGGACGTTTTCCTCCAGCAGATAAACGTCTATCTGGCAAGTATGAAGTGCCGTTAAATGGAACCTCTCAAATAAAGTGGAAGACATATATTTTACTGTCCTATATGACTTTACTACACAATTTTACACTATACTTTGCTGCATTTCTACCATGGCAGGGTCTATTTGATCTAGATTTTTTGCGGTGCCTCTATCCATTTAATACAAAGACACTGTAGAGCTTTTATGTACATGTTCCTGTTAGATGCACTCATTCACTAAATCTAAATTGACACACGATATCTGGCTCTGGCTATGTTCTATTCTATACTGTATTCAAGGCAGTTTCTTTTATCTTCCCACCTGTTAGTTATGGATATCAGTTACAGCTTGACCATTGTGGGGAGCTGTTGGCTCTTGGGACACCAGGGGCTGGAGTGATTTTTATATCTGCACACTGCACATTATATATTAGCAAATGGTTACTTCTTCTTTGACTGCCAGTGGGGGGTTTTGATGTAATGTGTTTTGTATTCTGTTTTATCTTAAAGCTTTGGTGTTGTCTTATTTTATTTTATTAAACTGAAATTTGAAATGCAGTGAAAAAGTTACTTCCTGTTTTTTCTGTTTAAAAGGAGGTGTGAAGGTGGTGAAGCTGATAAACTGTCCCCGAGCACTTTGCTAAAATTTCCGCAGTTGTGGAAAATTATGAAGGAGACACTAATGAGCAACAGGAGATAACACGGGGACAAACAAATATACACAGAGCTGCTTTACAGGAAAATTCCAGATGTGTCACCGCAGACGGATACACCCACTCTGAATAGAGAGCTGGTGTCTGCAGTGTGTCAGGATACAGATATATATGTATAAGTAGTAGGTGACAAGACACTTCACCCCTTACAGCCCTGTATTAACCTCATGGATCCTCATAGTATCTTCCAGGCTGTAATAAAAGACCTCATCTGTAAACTAACACACTTAACACAGTGTTTACCGCTGCTTCTTCTTTTTCTTTATCTCATGTTATTTCAAATCACCTCCCAGTTACCCGGCAACATGACATGTACATTAATGAACAATTTATTTTTTTTACAAGCAATTCTGCATATGACATACACATTTCTCATCTACGTACACAGAGTACAAACCATTTCTTAGCATGTATATAACTGTGATTATAGTTTTATATACCATATTATGGTATGCTGTGGTCTTATAAAGCATTATATCTAACCGAATGACGTAAGGGTGCTTAAAGTTAGTCCATCTCATTATTAACCTCTTAGTGCCTTCTGGCTGTTTTAAATATATAATAGCAATGTGAACATGTATGTACAGTAGTAAGACTCACAATTAAAAGAGAACTTAAGTTTGTCCAACATGAGGAAGAAGGTGGAGGCCTACTGTGGCTACATGTCCTGAAACAGCATTTGGACTTTAGTCTTGAAATATATATATACATAACAACAGAATATTGTGCACCTTCTTTTGCTTTCGGACTGTAGAGTATTATTTATAGTCATGAAAGCAACAATTTGAAGGAATCACTTACAACAACTGATGCAACTCCCAAGTCTCTATATGAAACTGTCTCAGTCAGGTGACTTCAGGAGGTCACAGCACCAGACTGTAAATAGTTGGAAACATTGTTTAAGCTTTTGAATTGAATTTAAAAAAAGAAATGTAATGTTTGTTAGTAAGCTTAAGAGGCGATGGTGGACAGATTGCCCTGCTGTTTCCTCCTGGTCCAGTCTTAATGCAATGATCTCCTGCTGGTCATAGTTTTGCATACATTCCTTATGTACATGACAGTGGTATCAATCCAGAAATAACCTCACAAAAAAGAAAAAAAGCAAACAAAAACAACAACAACAAAACAAATAGTAACTGGATTTGAAAATGATTTTCTTATCTACTTTACTGTCACCGTGACGTTTATTGTGTCTAGGAGTTGTTTTGCAGTTTTAAAGGTGCCGGTCTACTTGATGCCCATTTTGAAGAATTTGTTTTATGATAAAAAGAGTTATTTAATCATCATTTATAAATTTAAGTACATTTATCAATCTTAGCCAAGTGTAGCTAATAAACGGACACTTTTAAGCCATTTGGTTCAAAAGAGTAGCTGATTGGTTGAGATTCTTAAAGTTACTGCAGTTGTTGTTGCATGACTGTGGTCTTTTTTAGCATCACATGACTTGCAGTTCCAACTTTGGCCGCCACATAAAAATTGCTGCCAAAAGGCAATCAGAAAATAACGACAAATCTCTGTACACGCTTGTAAAATTAAATGTTACACAGTTTCACATTTGGTCCTGACTGTGTTTTCTAATCCAGACAAACCAAACTGAGCTTTCTATGGTGTCCCTTCAGTACTAACTGGTCTCCCAACATGTCTTTGAGGGAAGAGTTTTGGGATCTTGTCCATAGTTTTATGCCGCTTTCATGAGTATCTTCAAAGAACTGCTCTCACTGTACGGCCATACTGATGCTTTTCATGTAATGCTATTTACCAGATCAGCAAAGGTTGATTAAGTATCTACAGTAACACCAGAAACTACAGCTCTCATGTCACACTTTTCAAATATGACATTTCCCTTCCTGCCTACATGTACGCTTTTCTCTCGAGATGACTCTTCCCCAGCACCTCGTCGCTGAACTGGTACGTCAGCTTCTTCTTGATCTTTTTCACCTCTCCAGTTTTGCCGTAGTTTCGCAAAGCTCGAGCCATCTTCTGATAGGTCATTTTCTTGCGGTTTCCCTTCTGGATTCCCCAGCGGTGAGCAAGAGCCTCTTTGTGTTTGGAGGAAAACTGAAATGTCCCCTTGTCTCTGTCCACCCACCAGATACTGTCCTTCATATCGCCATTCCTTAAAAGGTCCAAGAGGAACTGGTACAGGCGGATCTTCTTCTTATTGCCTTTGGAAACAGAGTGTTGCATCATTAGGACTGTTGTGCTGCAGCTCTTTTTTAATGTTTACAAACTCAGTAATGTTTTGTTTAAAGATGATAAAAAAAAAAGAAAAATTAAAAGTGTTGTCTTATTTGGTTTTGGTTTCTGCAGGGCAAAGTCAGAGAAGCCTAAATGTCTTTTAGGTACTTTTTTTAACTCTTTACCATGGAGTCACTGTGCACAGTGACTACATAAGAAATGCTTTCCAGTTCTAAGAAACACTGGCAAATGTGACCTTCCATGAGTCATCTTTTAGCGTTTTCCACATTGTCACTGTGCAACACGATAAACTGACTTGATAACATTAACTGACGCTGATGTAGGTTGATCAGTGCTTACATATTGTATTCATGATAGGTGGTGAATAGGCTGCTCAGATCACTTCCTCACTAAATGGCTTCATGGGTGTGCAGCTACACGCCAACACTGATGGGATTGTAATACTACACATATCAAAAAACAACATAACTGAGACAGTGTATGCTGTATATTTCATAGAGGGGAAAAATCTTATTTTTTCATGCAATTGTAACCTTTGTGCTTGCATAGTAGTCACATGCACTGAACTTTAAAATCCTTGTTGAGAAATTATAAATGCAATCTAATTGTACTCAGCATAAATAATATTGTAACCATTTCATTAACAGGATAATAGAAAAAAACAATTAGCTTAGTGTCCATAAAAGTAATTTGTAAGTCAAAATATTAAAAATGTCGTTGACAGTTACATATGTGACCTTAGTTCACATGCTCTCTGCACTAATAAGATCTCATCTAAACAGTACAGACAAGAAGATGCTCTTTAAGACACATTATGGTTGACAGTGTTTGCAGTGTGTGGTCTAATGACCATGCATGTTTTTCCTCTGGTTAATCTTGACCATCAATGAGGTGGATTAATGCAGGTCTCCACATTTAAAGAACTGTGCTGACTCAATCCGTCCTCTATTCATTTCCACTCCCACATATTCCAAAGGCATGTGGACCTTGTGAGGCCATGCTCTGATGGAAAATGACATTGCATTCACAAAAATTCAAAGACCAAGGCGCTGTAAGTACCAGTGAACATGTAGTCGCTGTCACTGAAGTGCTCACCTTGGTGCTCGGATGAAAAAGTAACCTCCTGAACCGAACATGAAAGGTGCAGCGTATTCTGTACAAACCACTCGACCAGCAGCACTGCAGACACTCTGTACCAGACACCATTCAGGCTCTGCCAGTCCTGTCAAATCCTAAGCTGGCCGAAAGAGGAAGTGCGGAGCTGTTTAATAAGCCAGGAAACCAATGTTAGCTTAAAAGAGAAAAAGGACATCACCATGAAATGAGGTCCGCTGACACAGAGGCTCTGCAGCTCTGGTGGAGCACTGAGCCTAGTGCTGGACATAACAACGATTCAACAGACATGCTGCTGACTGCCACATTTATGCAGAAGAACCAAGTTAAAATAGACAGGATGGCCTAAAACATCACATCACAGATCCCTGACATGAAGGCACCTCATTAAAATGCACCATGGAAGGATACCTTGTCATTCCTCTAGTGTACAGACTGCATTCGTCCACAACCCAACATAACAATCCAGCCTCGGAGATCAAGTGCATGCTAATATATATATATAAAACAGGCTTTGTCTTTTTTGTCACTTGCTTCTGTTGAAGATGCAACAGCAGCAATGTAAAAGCTGTTGTGCAATCAGTAACTCAAAGTGTAACTTAATCTGTCAGCAGAACACAAAGCTGACAAGACTCAATGACAAACCTCAGCGAGCCCTGTTCAAGGAAGACGAGACTCATCCATAATCCAGATGGAGGCCTTTAGAGCAGTTTCTCATTCTTAGATGGTGTGTTTGTGGTGCTGATGGTTTTTACTAATGCCAACTCACAAACTTCACTTAACAGTTAATTCAATACCAAAGCAAATGTCACTTATTGTGGTCCTCTTGATCATCAAGGAATCAGAGAGACCACTAACATACGGTCAGAGGCGGAAGAAGTAATACTACTGTAAAAGTACTCTCTACATAGAAAATGTTACATGAGTATAAAAAATATGTATTATCATGACAAAATGTGCTTAAAGTACTTAAATTAAAAGTGCTCAATGCAGAAAGATGTGAGATTCTTTATTATACATTAATCTTAAAGCAGGATTGTACTGTTGTAGTTGGTGGAGGTGGAGCTAATTCTAAACTATGTTGGATCCAACTCTTGATTATTTTAACTGTGGATTAATCTCATGAAAATTTCTTTCCAATTTTTCAATCATTTGGTTTGTCAAAAAAAAAAATTCTGAAAATGTTGAGAAAAAGCTGCTCTCAATGATGATCAGAATAGTTGCAGAGTTTCTGTCAACTGACCAAGAGATAAATCAGCTGATACACTTCAGCTGAAGTTGCGTATTTTTTAAATTTCCAGCCAAAAAAATTCCATAAGTTCTTCTTATGCTGTGTGTGCAGATGTAAATGTGTCTAAAGCTGTCAGATAAATGTAGTGAAGTAAAAAGTACAAGTATTTGCACCTAACATGTCAAAGCAGAAATTGCCATCAAAAGAAAAGTAGTGCACAAATACTAGATTTGTACTTAATCAAGTATTTGAGGCAGTTTACTTAGTTAAAATCCACCACAATGCAGTATGAATACATTTTGACAGTACAAGTATGGGCAGTACTGGTAGACGTGCCAAGTCAAAGGCAATTTGAACTGCTTCAGACTGTCAAGAGTCAACGATCAAGCAAGTGCAGTGACTTAGCACTTCTCGATATACAGTGACCTGGATGATCCTTCACATAACCGACACAGTTGGTGTTTCTTAAAGTGTCCGTGTTAACTGCTAAAGGGGCCGAGAGAACATGCAGTCTGAAATATAAACCTGGTTCCTCACCCAGCTCTCCTGATGTGGCGTAAGGGACTCGATCTCTCAAACACTCCTCATCGGACACCTCCAGGGGGGGGCTCCTTCCTCCATGGTCCTCGTCATCAGAGCTGCGCTGGGACACGTGTGGCGCGTACACGGACCGAGGGAAGAAGGCTAACTGCAACATATGAAACCAAAGCTCATGAGTTTCATATCAGTTAATTCGGAGCTTGTTGGGTGTATCAAATGAGCCTTCGTGTTGCTCTGAGGTATAAAAAAATGATGTATGGTTACACAATGAGGCCAAAACAAAAGTATATTCATGGATCATTTTGGAAATTTTGGGATACACCTGAGAATGAAAATAAATAATGCTGTTGTCCTCAAATCATGACCTTCACATGACCAGCTGCAGCATTTAAATACACTACATCCAGCCATGAAGTCATATACGACTATCAGACTACACTACATAATACATACTTTTAGTTTTGATATTCTAAAGTGTATGTCATGTTAGAAGGTTAACTTGAGTAACATTTTAATAGTGTGGTATTTTGTTTAGGTGTTTAGAGCTTTCTCTCTCACATCTGACATGTTGCTACCGTTCAGACTTCAAGTGGAGACTTAATGGAACAAGTATTTTCCTACAAGTACTTGGTATCTGTGTGGAAGGCATGTTCTTTTTCAGAGTGCATACTGAGCGATGAGTGAAAAGACTGAAGGTTAGGGTGGTTTCTATTTTACTGGAATAGGGCCTTGCTTTAATTTAGCAGGGAGGAAAACACTGGCTACAATCTTAAGTGTTTAAGACTGTGGGAACATTATCTATATGCATGAATAGAATCTGTGTATTGCAGCCTTCTGTGTTTTATGCCCAATTAATTGTCCAGAACACATCACTGTGCACTTTATAATCTGGTTTCTTGGCATTTATTAAACTTTATGAGACAGCTACATGAGTTTACTTTCATTTACAAAGCACTGCTGGGTAAATTCCCTTCTTATTTGTATAATTTTCTATCACTTGCCAACAGCTGTTCTAATTTTCACTCATCTAAATGGCTTCTATACTGTTCTTCAGTTTTGGTCCTTGGTCCTGGAATAACCTTCAGAACAAACTGCAGCATCATAATTTTGTCTCAGTGGGAGAGTTCAAAGCTCTGATCAAAAGATGTGCAATTGAAAACTGCATTTGCTGCTCCTAAGCAGGATTTAGTTTTATGTAAATTAATCTTCTGGTTTTTCTAATGTGTTTTACGTTACGTTAGCTAATTTTATATATATTTATATATATACATATATAATCTTTGTTACTATACAACATTGTTTCCTCTTGGCCTGGTGAGCTTCAAAAAATGAGATTTTAATCTCAAGGGACTTCCTGGTTAAACAAAAGGCTGAATAAATAAATATATTAAAATGTTAAAATCCATGGATGGTGCTTATATTTTATCCTCTACCTTACATTTTCAAACAAATATCTCCTGTGTGCTTTTATTTTGAAACTCCCAAATGCACCATGTCAGACACCTTGAGCTTTTTTGGGAGATTCTGAAGTTATTAAGGTGACTTTAAAGAGAGATTATATACAAGGCAGACACAATTTCTCCATGCATGAGCTATAATGTGGACTCACTTCTTGTTCATGTTACATTTTAGATTAATACATCAGCCCCCTATCTTGTTTACCCCCCACATGCAAACACATTTTTCTCACTTTGTAAAGATGACAGACCTTTATTTAAAAAGGGAATTTTTCGCCTGCTCTCAATTGAAAACTGTCATGTGATGTAATAGCATGTGCTGTGGATGAAAAACAGCAAAAAAAACACAGGTTGTGGTTTTTTTTGGGAGATGAGAGGTTTCTGTTTGTAAAGCTTCAAGTTACACCATGAATTATGTTCATGTATTTCACATGTACTCTCTCTGTTTGTTCCACCTTTTCACTTGTTTTTTCTACATTGGGTGAAATATTTAAATCTATGATACCTTTGGCCTCAATGTTATCAGATGGAGATATTTATTTAGTATTTATATGTTCTGTAAAGGTAATTCTTAGATTTAGTCTTTCATAATCTATTTCTTCTTTTAACTACATTTGTGTGTTGTATAATCTCTGTCATATATATATATATATATATATATATATATATATATATGAATTTCCTTGTGCTTGTCTGCTCAACAGCAGCTTGCAAAGAGAAACACAAATGAAGTGAGGAGGTTTCACAGTGAAAACGTTGACGTGGTTAGACCGTACTGTTGTCCACAGCTAACAGATCTGTGTTCTAGTTCACTGGCTCACGACTGAATGGCTGAAGCATGCAGTCGTGACTTTAACTGATCTCAGCTGAGTTTTCAGGGTCTATTCAAGGAAAATGTTCTTTTTTAACTGAAAAAGAAGAAAAATCCTAAAATTGCAGTGTTTCTTGTAACTTGTAAAGATTCACTTCCTGATTTTTGTCACTGGACCTTAAAATGGTTTCAGAATCTCCTTTCTGATTACAGCCTCAGGCTTTAAAATGTCTGCAATCAGGATATTTTGGGATTCTGAGACATTATTGGATACTAAACTAAAATCAGAGTGTGTCCTAAAGCTTCTGTGTGGTGTTTTCTATCAACCAACAGATCAGACAGTTTCTTTTGTGCTCATATTTTTTGATTAGTCAAAATTATACTGCAAAGGGAAGACTTATATCAGATATCATTACCTCAGAAATGACTGATTGTAGCCCCTGTGATTTATTTTTAGATATATGTGGGTGGCAGAGGGACTTACTGGTTGCTGTAACACGTGTGGATGCGCCCCAAGATTTGGATCGAGCAGGTTTTCTGCTTCGTATCTGATGGGGTCATGTCGTATGAGGCCGGGCGGGTGGAGAGCCTGCACACTCTGCAGCTCTGTGAAATTGGCCTCTTGAGGGTTTTCGAACTCTACAGGGTGAACGTGGGGGTGAGGATGGTAGTCCCAGTGATCTAAACAAGAGGAGGAGAGAAGCAGCATAATGTCTGACCATCACTACTTCACTGTCCCAAAAAGTTCCTGATAAACCTTTGAAAAATGCCCCTAACATGATTTGATGTAGTAGAAATACATGTTCACATGTGCAGCTAGAGATGACTCATGCAAAAACCCACACAGTATTTCTGTGAAAATTCATCCTGGCGGTATTCTAAAGTACTAAATCAAAAGAAGCTGGACTTGACAACAAGCTGCCAGCTCATACTGTAATGTTTGAGTTTACATCAACTTGCTGAAAAGGGGAAAATAACAAAGAATCCAGCATGAAGCTCTTTCCTGTTTGTTGCCACACCAGCAAAGTCACCACAGTCGCACTGAATTTTCTTTTTCATGTTGTCCTTGGCTGTTTGCTTTTCTCGTTTTTTTTTTCTTTCCCAGAACCGTATTGAAGAAATAAAAAAGAAAATTAAACAAGCCGACTTTCTAAACTTCAACTTTCAAATATTTCAAGTGTAACCATGGGAGTAGAAGAGAGCGAAGAGAAGTATCTAAACTAATGCAAAATACAGTGTTAAAAATAATGAACCAGGAGAGATTAAAAGCCATGTCACACAACCACTGTGACATTTAAGATTGTCTATTAGCAAATGCAGCATCTTCAGTTGAAAAAATCCAAGGGTATATATGTGCAGGTAGCAGACATCAGATAATTTTATCATAAAGACATCTTAAACTATTATCCGCCCTTTTTTAAGTTGTTTTGGTGCAACATTCAAAGCAGTTGATTACGAGAGAAAGTAAAGCGCCTCTCTTGTATCAACAAAACCCCATGGGGCGAAAGTTGTTCTATGTCTGTAGTTGTAGCCGCCGAAAGAAATGGCATCTGTTTCCTGTGTTCCATACACGCTAATGTGGTGCGCTCCAGCTGCACACACTGCAGTCTTTTTATGTACAAGATGCCATAAAAAGTCTGCGTTGCCACATTAGGCCATGAAATGAAAGAAGATCAAATGACTAAAATGAGTAAATTCTCTTTCTCTCTTTAAAAAAAATTAAAACTGAGAGCAGCGCATTGAAAATAACATTTCATTTCAGTGGGTTTAATTCATGGCATCACAATGTTCCATTAGAATCATCATTATTTGTTTGCATTTGAAGGAGTTTTTAATTTAAATATCACTAAAAATTACTTTAATAGATTGAGTGGCTTTTTAGAATTAAACCCTGTCCACAAGAGATTAAAAAAGTTGTTGAAGTTAAACTCACCTGCCTGGATATCTGCATCTAGGACATATGGATTATAATATTCTGCAATTTGATGTCTGTAGATCTCAGGATCGTACATTTCTTCTGTGTGCTGCAGGAGAACAGACAAAAAACATTTTCAGAAACAACCTTCTCAGAAAAGAAAAATCTTAGCTGATGGTGAATGTGGTGCAGACAACATATCTGCCTCTGTCTGCCTAATCCTTTATTAAAAAAAAAGAAAATAATTCTCTCTCCTTGTATTTTATAACATTCTTTACATCAGTCTTTAACTTGTACATTTATTCAGATGGAGCAGCATTCGTCTTAGAATACTGACAATTTCTTTTCTTGCTTCTACAGTTCTGAAACTCTCAAGAACTTTTGAGTTTCATTTTCATGTTGCCCTTAGTATAAAAGACTCTTACAATTTGTGTCCTGTATTCAAATCGAAGTCGACACCACATTAAGTCATCCAATTTGAAATAATATGTGTCTTTCATGCTTAAGAGGATAAAAGTGTTTCGGTTCAATGCTGCATTAAGAAACAAATCCTTCAAAGAGCTCTTTCTTTTAACCCTCAGACACTGGAAAGTCTCCTGAGAGTTTAGATAAAAAATAAAATAAAAGGTACTCACAGGCGGGATGAGATAGGTCTCCATTCTGTACGGATGCAACATGAAGACCTCTTCTTCAACAGACCGACTCTCAGACGCTTTGCTGGCAAAACGCTCTCACAACCTTTCAAAACTTTTGCGGCACCATTGCACAATGTTTCAAAATTTCCTCTCACTCAACGAAAAACCAAAAATGTCTCCCTCTCCTCTTATTGTATAGCAATGTGACCTTAACTAGTCTCAGAGGCCTTCAACTGTGTTAGATAAAAATGAAATAAACAAGGCCCACTGTTTGACTGTAAAATGAAAAAGGAACTTTTGACTTCTGTAAAAATTTGTGTGGGTGGGAGCAATGGAGTGTGGCTGCTAAAGGTTCCTGGCCATTGATGATTTGTCAGGAGAGACCATGAAACTTCACGTTTATCAGGGTCTCTATACTGTCCCCTCCCTAAGCAGCTAGTCATCATCAAGGGCTTTCCTCATTGTCAGTTTCTCCCCCCCAAAAAATATCTTACAGGTGATAGACTAAGACTTACAATGAAGTGTTTATACCATGCTTGATTTGCATTTTAAAATATGTCTCATATTGCAGCATATTAAACAGCATATACACATTTATTGATTACTGTCTTATGACGATACAGGCTGATGGTCTATAATGTAATAGTGCACAGCTGTAAGAACATTTTAAGTTTAAACTCATGTATTTTAGCTGATGCTGGTGTATAAAGTAGATAATGCAATTAATGCAAAACATGTTTTTATAGAACAAATTACTGTACACTATGTTATAAACCCTTTATTACACAGTTATATAGAGCTTATAAATGTTATATGGTTAAACTCAAAGTGTGAGAAACAAACTTCCCACCGACACTACATGTATCATAAGCTATCCTTTGTAACCATTCATTTGAATTTTCAATCTGCTTCATTAGTCATCTTTGTTTAAGCCAGTGATAAATTTGACTCCACTTTCCGGTGGTTCTCACTGAAATCACACACTGTGTAGTAAGAGCTTTAAGAAAGAAGGCCCAGAAGATTCTGTTTGTTTTAAAGATCTGCTAAATTTCACAGATTGCGTGCATAACAACAACAACAGCAACGGATATTATTTTTAGTTGTATGTGTACGCTGTGTGTGATCGGAAACACCGTAAACTCCAGTGTGTCCGGGCTCTGACTGAGGACCTGAAACTGACGGACTGAAAGTTTGCTCTGTAGCAAAATGACTAAAACAGGTTGTTTTTAAAATGTAAACAGAAGTTAGCTGAGGAAAATGTTGCCCACATCCACACCCACTTACACAGGCACACACACATTTACATACACACACACACACACACACACACACTGTCACATACACACACAGCTGGAAGATAAGATGAAGGTACAGTATCTGTGCTGTAATCACACTGAGACAAATGGAGATTATGATTGTCTCACATGGAGAAGATACTGTTAGAACAATTCCTGACAGGAACTAGATTCTCTGATATCAAACTGAAAAGCTGATTTTAATTGCATTCCTATTCAGAGTGCCACACTAAATTAATTCTACTGAAGCTCAAAAAAAAACACTGGGTAAGTTAAAAATGTCGGTCGCCAGTTTCAACTGTAGCAACTGAAAATAATGTAACTGTTAAACAGTACAGTAACAGTGCAGCACAAATCTGGGTGCCTATTGTTAGAGCTGCCTGCTTAAGAGGAAGAATGCAGCACTGTGATAAGGCAAGGAGCTGAAAATATTACATGCTTTAAGATCAAAATACATTATCTTAGAACCGGAGTCAGTTCAGGTGGTGAGATCTCAGCTGCACATGAAAAACGTTAAAAAACATGTTTAAATACCTCTTTTAAACACATATTACCATACATGCATTTATAATGAAGCTTATTGTTGGAATAGTTGTACTGTGTGCAGATTTACGTACAGCATTTATCTTTTTATGCATGTTAAAAGGTGTCCTACAGATGATTTTATGATTTCAAGGATCAGTAATCACTCAGGTTGCTTTGTATTCCCCCCAACAGATTATAATTGTCAAAGTCTCAGTTGAGGAGCTGTTAAAACCACGCAGACTGTGGCCAAACCCCCCCTCCGACCGGGCCCCGTCTTAATCACAGCTGCCTGAGCCGATGACATATACAGTAGCATTTTCCGAGAGTATTAATACACAGATATGTAAACTGCAGCAGCACTATTTCTATCGCAACTACTTTCAGTTAAGCTAAAAGATAATGTTTGTTTCTTTCATGCTGAGCAACAAAGAGGCCTAAAAGTGACTTACTTGATCTAAATAAATAAAGTTTTAGTGAGTAAAGTTCAACCTACAGTATGATGCTGATCATTTAATTATAAGATAAGTGTCAGCGTATTCAGTTAGAGCTGAAGTGTTGATGGAGAGCGTTGACAGGTACAGTGTTACTATTAACTCAGCTCGACTGGTAATGAAAAGTGTGTGTTATCATTTTCAGAAGTGGAAAAAGTACTTTGATTTACTTAAATAAAAGTAGTAATACCATGCAGTCAGTATATATTATTCAAATTATAAGTAAAGGTACTCATTAAGCACAGTAGTCTATTTCTGAATAATATTTCTTATATTAATGTGCATCAGTGTGGGCACCACTTTAATATTGCAGCTTGTAAGGGAGAAGCTAGTTTATTTCTAACATTAAATACTCCAACTTATGCTTTAAAATAAATAAATATTTATGACTAAAAGACAGTCCTGCACACTTTTGATCTCTTGTACTTATTTCATTAACAGCATTTGTGTCCTCTAATTTATTGATCTGCGCTGTTTTGGGTGTTTTTTTTTTTACAGTCAAAGTCTTGAACATAAAACAGAATTCAGATTAAAACCTAATATTTTGTGAGGACTGGCATTGATTTTCACTGAAATTAAATTTTAATCAGCGTGTTGTTTGATTGTGAGGCAGCGGGACTGAGAGGTTGCCTGTGTGTGTTTGTTTCTGAGCTTATAAACACTCTAAAAGATGCATGACATCATTGCGTGAAGCAGTTCTTTTGAAAAATGGAATAAATCTTTCACAGCAGCTTAAAGGAACAACTCAGCTGAGAATACGCATTAGTTTACCCAGTGTGGGTAAAGCAAAGGCACTGACTGAAGAGACAGACACTAACTAACCTGCTGAATGGAAATTAAAACTGCATTTAAGTCACGTGATGTTCAGTTCTGTTGTAATAATCACTGTATCAGCAGTCTTAACTGGGCGTCACTGACTCAAAATCAACTGTTTGTCTGGTGTGTTTCTCTGCTTTGTTTCTGTGATACCTTTTTGCTATGAAGTTTGTTTTTCATGCACACATCTTCACCCGTGTGTTTGTTTTCCTTGTGGCCTGAGAGATGAAGTACGAGCGCAACATGAGATTAAATGAGGAACTGGGAACTCGTCTTTCAGATTCAGTTCCTTGAAGGTTGCCTTTAAATGAATCCATGTGTGTGTCATATGGTCAGGATGATCCAGGCCTCGATAAGAGCCGGTTTACCTCGCTGGCGTGTCTTTCTTTTGATTTGTGCGTGACTTGGTGGCCTAGTACGTTAAAGTCAGAGTTCTTTAAGTGTCAGTATCAGGTTTGTCCTGCTGTGTACATTTTTTAGTTTCCTAATGGCTCTCATAAGAAGATATGCTGTCAAACAACACAAAAAACATGTGAATTCTAACACAGAGCTGTGCACACACTTTTTGACATTATGGTGTAATACATAGAAACTACAGTGAACAGATGGTGGCAGATAACATGGTTGACTTTATTACACAAAAATCATTTCCACACAACTCAGTTGTTAATAGCATACAGATCAACTGCAAGGGCAGCCACAAAGAGGTTGAAGGTATTTTTTTTCTTAAGAACAAATAGTTAAAAACAGTTAAAGAAACTCATTCAGTGTTCAGTTAAGGCCTTCACTCTTCACTCTGTCACATTCTGCAGGCAGATTACAACATCATTAAAACAACATTCAAAACCATTATCCTGACAGATCACATGCAATCCACTGTTTGTTTGAAATGTTTTCGATTTGTCATAGGCATATGACTTTTACAGTGGGTTTGACTAATCATGTCAACACACACGCAATACACCTATAAATTCTAACAATACAGTCATCAGTTTGCACAGAAAATGTTCAGTTTTAATTGACACTGTCAGAGAGGTATTATTTCAACTATACACCGATCAGCCACAACATTATGACCATTGACAGGTGAAGTAAATAACATTGATCATGTAGGTACTATGTGGTGTTCTGCTGGAAAACCTTGGACTCTGACATCTGTGTTGATGAGACTTAGACGCCCAAATAAACATTGTCCCACAACAAGCACACTCCCTCATGTAAATGGAAATCCCAAATGTCACTGGTCTTGTCCATGGCCAATGATTCAGAGCATTTTTGAGCACATAAGGGGAACCAACACAATATTAGGCAGGTGGTCATAATGTTATGCCTGATCGGTGTATGCGTTATAAGCTTTGAAGGGGAAGTTAATTACCCCACCACATGAAAAGAACATCAAGCAATCAGGAACATGTTGAGGAACATGACCAAGGCCCAACATGTTGATTTGACCTCCAAACTTCCTACACCCCATTCTGATCAAGCATCAACAGGATGCAGTGGAACAAGTTTGATTAACAGAGACCCCACTGCACAAGCCAGAGTACCCAAAGGATCCAGTGCCAACGTCCTGGTTCCAGACCCCATAGGACACCCTGAGAGGTCCTCTGGTCCATGCCCAATGGTTCAGAGCATTTTTGAGCACATAAGGGGAACCAGCAAAATATTAGGCAGGTGGTCGTAATGTTATGCCTGATCGGTGTATATTGTGTGTACTGACGTTGCATCATATTGCTGGCAGATTTTCAGACTCCTTTAACAGTGTGATTGATGATCCAGGTATATCAGCAATATGTCTTCACATTAGTTGACACAATAACATGAATAATTGCAAAATATAACCAATCCCAAACAATGTCCAGTTCTAGTTTAGTCTGAGGTGTGTTGATTCCTGTTACATATGTACCCACATCTATACACGTCTGACAAAATAACAAAAAAAAGCCCAAAATATAGTGCAAGCAAATGTGCAATTTCACTAAATACATTTACTCAAGCACATGTTAGAGGTACTTGTAATTTATTTGGCTACTTCCATTATATGCCACTGTAGCTTCTATACAGTGAGCTTGTAATATATGATGCATTGTTACAGATGTAACTAATGGATCAGTATTCAGTGTTGGTCATTTATCTGTTTTAATAAGGTAATTACATTTTGCTAATAAAACCTAAAGATTTACTTTCACTCACATTTTTACTAAACATTTGAAAACATTTTTTTTGTTAGACTCTTATGGGGAAAATAATGTCCACAACAAATGGAAGAACCTGCTGTTTTGCAATGGACACACTCACACTCATTACAAAGCAGACTTTACACTGTGTGAATCATGAGACGCGGTGTTATCAAATGATTTATAATTCGTCACATCTGACTCAGAATGGGCTACCGCCATCGAAAATACAGCAGAAAAATGTTCCTTAGGCTTATATTCGTTGCCAGTGAGTGTTTGGGGGTTAAAGCAAAATTTGTGCTGAACAGCAGCAAATATGGCAACAAGTGTCCGTAAGCGTTTGCAGCACAAGCAGAGAGGAATCATAAAATCAGCAAACTGGAATAGTAACGTCAGTTGAACAGGTCAAGTGTAAAATTTGCTCACAGTAGCTAACTTTAGCAAACATAGCGGTTATACTAGACAGAGCAGCAGCAAAGGCAATGAGCAAAGGTAAAATTTATTGCTTAGAAATTCAGTTTTTAACTTGTAAGTAGGAGAGCGGTTGCTTATTTGAAAAGTCACATAGTCACACTTTGAGCAGGATTTGTCTTCACTGCATCTTATCGCTGCTTAAAGGAAAAGTTCAGCATTTTTTAATATTAAGCTACTTTTTAGCTTAGCTTAGCTTAGCTTAGCTTAACAAAGAGTGTGCTCAAGCTGTGCAAAAACCACAGTGTTAATTAATTCAATTTTATTTATGTAGCGCAAATTCACAACATATGTCATCTCACAGCGCTTAACTTAGTAAGGTACAGACTTGACGAATTATACACAGAGAACAGAAAACAGAAAACCCAACAATCCAACACTGCTTTTGGATTCTCAATGAGCAAGCAGGTATTTCCCAAAATGTATAAAGGATGTCAGCTTTTCTTTTTGTCACTGAATGCAGGTCAAAACAGAAACACAGAGCTGTAGACCTTTTCTCTGGCAGACATTCTAACTTGCCAAAGCACAAAACATGCAGCTGGAATTGAATATCCACATGGCTCAGTTCCATTTGCCATAACAGCAAACCAGCATGCAGAATATTGGGTCTTCCCCTAAGTGGAATGCAGCTACCGGTGTTCTGGGAAATCAAACGTCTGCTACCAAGATGGTTGATTTCATGAGATTGCTTGATACTGAACGGGTTATTGTGTCAACCTGTTTGCAGCTGAATAATCTCACTGGTTTAATGCGACAGGCTGTATTAAAAAAAGCTGTCAGCAATGGTACATGTGTTTGAAGTGTACATGACAGTGTAAAATTACATACTTGTGACCCGCAGTAGCTCTGAACAAGAACTGCATTCTGGTTTTGGGTGTAACTGGGCGCTTCACAGTTTTCAGTCCGAATGCATTCACAAGATGCATATCTGTGATGGCCGAAGCCGCACAAACAGCTATGTTGGCACCTCTTAATTCACGGTTACAGTTTGGCCTCTCGAGTATTCGGGCCTGATGTGTGGAGGTGTCGCTGTTCTCATCATCGTTTTTATGTACTTATTTTAAGATGTTACCACTATTCTGGAGGAAGCTCAGTCTGCTGGTTATCAAACAGTGCTGTTGCAACTTACTCCACACTGCGAAACGCACTGTACAATGACAAATCAGCAAGTTTTAGCAAAGTAGACTGAACTAATTGAGTTGAATTGCATCTGTTGTGCTTTTGTAGATATTTTTTTGCTGATGTTGAGCTTTTTTCAGACATGTGGAGTCCCCCCTCGATTCAGTCACAGAAAAATTCACAGCGCAGGGTCACGAGATTGTGCCCACACAGCCTCGCAGAGGGGAATGACACGCATGACCACTGACTGTGGAAAACAGGATACAGGGTACGTCGCAACAGGAAGTGTTGCACTCCTCCTCTGCAGAACATCAGTTTGACCAGAATGACTGCAGGTTGATGTCCACACTCTGTAACTCCTGCGGCAGTATTCAAATTTCGTAATCGTCTTCGCTCACCATTTCTTCTGAGCCAGTTGAGTAACTCAGTTGAAAAAAAAAGAAAAGTTTTAATCCAAAAGAAAAAAAAAAGTCCCTCAGACAGACTGTACTATTCTTTACTTGGATGCACATAAATAATAACTTACTTTGGGTAACTGTTCACAGCAAAAATATCAAATAATCCAAGACAGAATAAACTTTACATTTAGAAGACTTTTATAAAAAAAAACTAACACGACAACTGCCCCCTCAAAATAGCTGAAATAAACTTGTGTATAACATTTCTTGTTGATAAGTGAATACAACAGGCTTGCATGCAAAAAAAGCAAGAAATGAAGATATAAAATGTGACAACTTTCCATTTACATTTATGTTTTTGTTTGTTTGAAGCAGTTGTAAACAAAAACTAACTTAAATCTAGCATGAAATCCCTAAAAATGTAGACACAGGCAAACTAGCAGCAAATATAGTTGTACAAATAGTCAATTAGAAGTAAATAATGCAGGTTATATCTTAAATTTATTCACTGACAAACACTGAACACCTACAAACAAAAAACAAAGCACTACTAAAACACATTCTCATATCAGCGTGGTTGAATAAGGAAAGTCAGGAAACGCCCACAGTGTCTCTGTGAGAACAGATCTGCTCGGGTCTTACCGTCACGCTCCGTCCAACATCCAGCGGTGAGCAGTAAAGGTGTCCACAGGGGAGTTGTTGAACTACTGAAAGCAAATTGCCAAAGGTGGTTGAAAAATGCAGGCTTTCTATATATCTCTGAATTAGCAGGGGAACTAAAAACTTCCTTAATTCTACCAATTTAGGTTGGTACCATAAGGCTTCTTCTTCTTCTCCTTCTTCTTCTTCCTTATTAAAACAAGAAGGTGACAAACTCTTCCTACTAAACAAGTTGTTAAAGCGGTGCATCCAGTGTGAACTACTGACGCTGATCATGTCTCTTTATTTGGTCACATTGACCCAGTTTCTGCTTAGACTTAAGTTCTGAACCTGTTCTTAATACTGAGTTTACTGACCAATAGTCAAACAAAAATGACACAGTGGAAGTGAGCTTTTCTGTCATTTTCAAGCCTTGTTTTCAAGCTCTTGCATGTTTCTGAGAATGCTGAATGCCTAAAACATGCTTACATCTCAAAATCATATTGACTGCATGTCACACATTACAGATTTTAACAGACGTTTTTCTGCTATTTGAATTTTAATCTCTGCCAACTAAATTAATAGATGTTTCCACTTATTATTCAATAGAATTCAATTAAGGGAACAGTATAAGGTTAAAAAGCATTCAGCATGTAGTTACAGACTCAGTATTTTATATATATAGGTTAGTTTTGTACATATATATAAATATAGTGAAACAAGGCCTGCAGCAATCAAATGTGTTTGACAGTTTTGTTAGCAGGAGTATCCAAGCAGAAGCCTGAATGAATAACAAACATTTACATCAGCTCATTCATTTTCATTTGTTCTCAGTGAATGAATGAGGAGACCTCATTTTAAAAACAGAGCATCTGCTACCTGGTTGTTTTCTGGAACAGGTAAATTGTGTCACATGAAATAAATTACACTGAGTTTTTAGGCGACTCCATAACTCACCATTATATGAACAGATAAATTCAATTTTACATCAGTAATTAAACTTGCATGTTGTTTGTTTTGTGCATTAATTAAACTGAAAAAGTTCAATTCAGTTACTGATGCAATTGTGTGATAGGATCTTCCTTTATGCACATGCAACAGTGAAAATGAAGTATTTTGGCACTGAACTGGCTGCAAATTTAATTCAGTTTAGAAGAACAGAAATTTATATGCCAGATGATTTGTTGCTGGTCTAATTGCAGCGTGAGCCTCAATTTACCAGCAGGCCGGAGAAATTGTCACTTTGACATGAAATGCAGTTTTGTCACTGCATGATGTGAGCCTTCAGGGGCAAAACATCTTCACTGAGCAAATCCAGCAGTTTTGTGCGAGGCTGATTTGAGGGTCTGCTTTTAAACAAAATGCATTTGACTTCACATACAAAACTCTACCGTAATCTGGAGAAAAACAAGAGAATAAGACAGAATATTTCACTTCTGTGGGTGGACAGTCCACAAAGAGGGCCTATGTTTCCTGGTTGATCGTCCCCAGAGGTTTCAGTGGCCATCGTGCGTTTCACAATGACATGGAACGGTCGCTCAACATGCATGCGAGGGGACATCCAGCCCTCTCACTTCTTATTCCTGATTCCTCATTTTCTTTGGACTCCACGAGCTTCAACTATCAGACTGGGCTGGTGGTATTATTAGACCAGGGGTGAATCACAAGGCACATGGACATGCGCACACACACCAAACCGTCCGCAGAGGAACAAGACTTTTTTTTCTGTTTTCTTTGCCTAATCTGCTGTCCTAATCAGCTTAGCAACATTTGAGTGTAGCGTTTTCTGAAACTCTTTATTCCCAAACTGCACACAGAAAAACTCACACATTTACTGACATATAGCCATATAAGGCTTCAGGCCTCTATCCCACCAAACAACCAAGTTCCTCTTTCTTTATGTGTTGCTCAAGTCAGACAAGGATGACTCAGTGCGGATATTAATCATGTTTTTGTGTGTTATCTTCACATCTCACTCTGCTAAGTCCGCCTGTCCGAGCCACAGTTAGTCTATTTTTAAAAAAAACTGAGAACTTAAACACCAGTTTGACTTCAGATGTTAAAAACAGGGCTCCTACAACATATTGACAGTTTAACTTCAATAAAATGTTGCTAAGCAACAAGACTGTTTAATATGTATTTTTACAACCTTTTTCATTGTATTGATCATTATAGTGTATAGTATACCTGAAAATATAGATGCACTTTACAGCTTTTACAAACTTTTTAAACATCTTATTCATCGTTGATTCAAACTCGGCAGGTGGGAGATGATGGCTGACAAGTAGGTGAACTTCTGCTCAGAAGGGTTACCTGTATGCTTTAGCTAAAAGTGCAAAACAAGTCAAAAAAGCAGATATATTGAGCCAGAAGTTAGAATGCAATTTCATTTTTCTGGCCATATAATGACATCTTTAACTTGACAGTTGTCAGGGCAAATGTCACACCATAACTTCTGCACTTAACCCCTGTCACATGCACCACCTGCTGGTGAGGCAGCTTATTAAGGGAACTTGTTGCACAGAACACTCCAGAGGTGAAGTAAGGTTACATGAACTGACCACGCAGGACTCCAACCACAGGAGGGACCCTTGCAAAGTAGCTGCTAAAACACTTGTTGTGGGCTTTGACGGACTGTACATTTAAAATAGATCAAATACTCATTTAGTCTTTTAGAGCTGCTTTTATTTGAACAACAATCTGAAAAAAGTATATAGGTCCTTTTTCATCAGCAGTGTCATCAGTAAATGTGTTCATTCTGCTGATTGTCAGTACTTATGTATGCTCATGAATCTACACAGACATATTTACGCATTAAGCAGTGGAGCTAGTTTTAATTATGTATAGTTGGATTAGCTCAGTTTCATTGCAGAGGACCATCGTGCCCCATTCTGCAACATAAATGTGAATTAAATGTTTAACTTTGCTCTGATCTTTGCTTTTTTGTGAGATGTAATATAGAATTTTGCCTTTAAAGACCTCCGTTATTAAAACGTTACAGGGAAAATCTCTCTTTTGTGGACCAGCCAACAACTAATCGACATGTCAAATATGACCAGCAACACACTGTTATTTTGAAAGGGGTCACAGGCCACAAAGTTTCCAAATCACTTGTTTAATTTTCAGACTTAGACCGAGACTTCTTTATTGTCATTCAACCCTTTACAGGATGAATGAAATATAGATTCTCAGGTCTTGGTGTAGCTTCTGAAAAGATATGTATATACACACACACACATATACACCTATACACATACACAAAATCAAATCAAATGGACATATATACACATATACAGGGCACAGGGCCGGCAGCAGCAACATTTTAAGGTGAATATTGACATTAAAGTGACGTATGCGGGTTTCAGTTCAGAGTGCAATGATGGATGTGGAGCTGTTCAACAGTCTGACTGCATCTGGGTGGAAGTTGTTTTTCAGTCTGGATGTTTTTACCCGGATGCTGTGCAGCCTCCTTCCAGAGGGCAGAATAGTGAACAGTTCGTGTGCAGGGTGGGTGGAGTCTTGGAGGATGGAGGTGGCTCTGTCCCTACATCTGGAGATGCAGATGTCTCCAATCGGTGGTAAGCTGCAGCCAATGGTCCTTTGTGCAGACTTCACCACCCATTGCAATGCCTTCTTCTTTGCCACCGTGCAGCCACCATACCACACAGATAGGCAGGAGGTCAGGACACTCTCCACCACGCAGCTGTAGAAGGCCTTGACTACATCAGCATTCAGTCCTGCCCTTCTCAGCTTCTGCAGGAAATAGAGGCGCTGATGGGCTTTCCTGATGACAGCCGTGGTGTTGGTGCGCCAGGTGAAGGTGTCGGTGACGTGGACTCCAAGGTACCTGATGAAGGGGACAATCTCCGTCGATGTAGACGGGGGAGGGGCTGGTGGGGTCAGACCTGCGGCAGTCTACAACCATCTCCTACGTCTTCTTGTATGTTGAGGATAAAGTTGTTGTCTCTGCACCACCGTGTCAGGTCCTCCACTACTCACCTGTGCACTGATTCGTCTCCATGGGTGATGAGTCCAACCACCGCTGTGTTGTCTGCAAACTTAACAACAAGATTGTTCTCGTACTGAGCTCTGCAGTGGAAGGTCATCAGTGTATACAGCAGTGGGCTAAGCACACATCCCTGGGGTGAGCGGTGTTCAGGATGATGGTGGAGGATGAGATGTTGTTAATCCTGACACTGTGGTCTCCCAGTCAAGAAGCCCAGGACCCAGTTGCACAATGATGAGGGGGTCTTAGTGGGGGCCCCCACTTTCTGCAGGATGATGGTGTTAAATGCAGAACTGAAGTCCAGGAACAGCAGCCTAATTTTTAACAGTACTGCATTTAATGATCTTATCAAATGTGAATTTATTTTAAACCTAAATATCAAAAGTGATAAGTAACTAAAGTTGTCCAATTAATCTTGTAAAGTACAAATAGAACGATATGTTGCTCTCAAGTGTAGTGGATAGAAGCATGAAGAAGCTAAAAATGGGTACGCTGATTTTTATTTCCAACCCAAATAAAATCTAAAATGTCTAATTTATGCAGCACACCAACAAAACGGGACATAATAACTTTAACAGTAGTCCAACGCTTGACATGGAACTTTTCATGCTGGTTTTATAGTTTTGCTTCGTGGCTTTAGATTTGATTTAGTAATAAAACACACAAGGGATGTAAAAAATGTCTACAGCATTTAGGGTTTTTTTATTTAATTATTTAATTGCAAATATATATATATATATTTTGCAGCTGAGATTTCAGAGAAAATATTGCAAAAATCAGTTTCTTTTTACTTTCTCGAAACTATTTCTACCAATTTGTTAAAGAACTGATTTCAAACCTTAAAGACAAAATGGGAACAGCTTTTACACAGTATTGCATGTTTAAAAAAAAAAAAGAAAGGGCTACACCACTGGTTCACAGAACTGAGCTTGAGCGTAACTTCAATTAATTCGCTTCCTGCAAGTCAGAACAATTAAAGTATGCATAGGATGAGTAAATGGCTTGTAGGTTTCACTCCCCTTCTTTACGTTCCCCCACACAGTCTACAACAACACATGCATTGTGTAATTGTGTTGCACTTCATATCTCCCAGCAGCAGCAAACTCAGTCTTGACCGTATAGATCTCTGTGTATTGATTATTGGTATTCAAGCTTCTTCTTCCGTCTAATAGCAGGCTGTTGGTATTTACTTTTAGATACAGCGTTTTGCAGTTATATTAAGCCAATATTCCTCTGCGCCTAAGGAAATTCAATATGGAGAAATTAGAAAACCTTAAGTTACAGTTTTTCCTTATTCGCTTTGGTGCATTTCTCATATCACTATTAACATTTGCACAACAGTTAGTTCATTTCTCAAAACAATTAGTACAAACTGCAAAACCTAGTAAATAACCTGCAAAAGCATGTCACTTGTTTAAAATGGATAGTTCATTCCTCAAAAGCAAGTATTCATGTCAATGAAAGTGTCATCAAGATGAAAAGTCCTGACACCATTGTTTGTGAACAAGATAGTCAAATGGCTTTGTCATGTTTTCATTATGACAGTTTAGTCTGGAAGTGCTTTCAAATGCAAAAAGTCAGATCTTGGTGACACTACCTGAAAATGCTCCAGACAGCACTACACACTATTTGCACAGCCATTTGAAAACTACAGTAAAGTTACACAGCACTGTGTTTAGTGAGGTAACTGAGTATAAGACATGTATACGTATGCTTCACATTTTTACTGCAGATGCTCTTTGCAATTCTAATCTGTTCACAGCATTATGTAAAAGAAGAATTCACACTTATTTACAGCAAACATTAGAAACACCCTTTGGGACGAGCTGTGCACAACTGTAAACAGTATGTCAGTACATATTGGAACTGAACATACAACATGCACAGTACTGTAAATCATTCATCCAGACCTTCCTGTCTGTCTGGCCACATATTTTCATCTCCATCACAGTGAATATCATCCCTTCCAATGCAGCAAAGAGGAACTTGACAGATTTTGACAAGTAGTTCAACATTTTTGTACGTAATGACTCAAGCAATGAAATGAGGACTATAAGTTTTACAGGGAATGACTATTCAGCATTCAGAATTATAGTTCATTTTGACTGAGATGACATAAGCAAATGATAATGTTATAAAACAGCAGAGAATTGTATGAAAGCAGTTGATGCATGTCCAAAAGCATTTGCAATTTGTTGGAAGGAATGAGAAACTGCTCCTCTGATGTGCACAAATGACTAAATGTTGAGGAGGTTGAACTAACAGTTATGAGAATTTTTAATTCTGATCAGAGAAATGCACCAAAGCGACTGAGAAAAACTGTAAATATATGATTTAGAAGATGTCAGTGCTGCAGTGTCACACAATGACATAGAAAGGTCAAGCAGCCACTGACTTCACCCCCTTCGGCTGATGCTGCGTTGCTCCCTTGGTTGTTGTCCTTTGACTTCACTGCTCCCCCGAGTTGCTCAGCCTGCTCAAATGAGGAACATTATGCTTTTATGACTTTGCCCGAAAGTACTATAACTACGTATATTACTTTTACAACATTTTACAACTTGGTTAAAGCTGTGAATTTAAAAGAGAAGGACTGTAGAGATGGTACCCAATTTTAGTGCAGCTCCTAATATGAAACAGGCCTTCTTCACAACAGATCTTTTAATTTACCATAGCAGGAAAATAGGTGCTACAAATAAAACTAATAAATGACTCTGTTTTAGTGTCCCAGCAAACTGTGGGACAGTGAGCCAACATGCACAGCACCAAAATTTTAGTTTATTGGACTAACTCAAAAAATATTCAGTTTACAATCATTTAAGACAAAGACAGCAGCAATTCTTCATATATATAGAGACAGAAACCACTAAATATTTTGACACTTTTGCTTAAAAAATGATTTCAATATTAAAATTGCAGCTTAATTTTCTCTAATCAGTCATTTTGATTGTAGGCTGCCTAACTTAACTTTAACTGTATGTAATATTACAGTGTGACCATATTAGAGAAAAAACATAAACGTGCATTTTGTGCATGTTGCAAATGACGTATTATAAATAAACACAAACTATTGGAAATAAATAAAATCTGTTTTAGGAAGGACCATGATGTTTTTCAATAGTTTTGTGTGTTAACTGCGCCTGCTAAGCTTTTTTGTTCTTTTGATTGGCTCCTTTTTTTATAGAAATATAAGAAATTTGATTTTGAATTGATTTATTTTTTTATTTTTTTATTTTATTTAATTTTCACATAGAAAAAAAAACACATAATAAACATTCCATTTAAAAAGAAAAATGTGAAGGAGATTACCAAAAAACCCTCGAGGGGCTTAAAAGGACGACAACCTCCAAAAAAGAAACTACAATTGTACAGACTGTACACAAATATATTAAAAAAAAACACATTTTACCTGAAAAACATTCCTTCTATGCAGCATTAATATCACCAGACCATACTAGATAAATATCCCATGTGGAAAATTACTGAGGAGCAGTTTTTTCAGTGCTTTTTTAAATGGAATTTGTGAAAGCTCAGTGAGGTAAGTTGGCAGGTTGTTCCATATTTTAAAAATTTTGATTTTAAAATGTACTTTTTGTAAGGGACACACTATGTCTGTGCTGTAAAAGGAGGATGATAAGGAGGTGAAGGAATCTCTGATAGTGTAGCAGTGTAGCAGCGAGGATGCACAAAGCTCAGCTAAACGCTTTTCCAAATATTTATATGGTGATATGTTATGGCCATATGTGACAGGATGAGGCAGGGAGCATGTGACTGAAAAGTTACTGTGTTTTTCTGCCTGAATTACTTAGGAATCATACATTTACTTGCACTGAACTATTCAAACTGGTACATTTCATTATTATATAGTGGACCACCTGCTGATAGTGTGTAAATGCTTATTTACTTCCCACTGCTGACACATGCTCAGTTGCAGTGCATTAACAACTAGATCACACTCATTTCACACTCACAGTTACATATAATATTAGGATAATTACTTAACTGAAATTGTAAACAGATAAATATACATCAATAGTACATATATAGTAATTAGAAAAGCCATTAAAATCTATGAAGTAAATCAACTGAAAAGGTGCACTTGCTTTAGCAGAAATTCAGTCTTTTTATGTCACAGCGCCTACGTATCACCTGTAGCAACTGTAAGACTGATATCGCAGTAAAAAGATGAGACACAGTAACTCTTTTTACCCACTGGCATGGATGTTGGTGAAGTCTAATTAACCAAACAGGTTTCACCCACTGAATGTGAGTCCACCACTTGTACAGGTACAAATATATTCGCCTTGGAAAAGAGAAATGGTGACTGTAATAAAACATTTTTCCTATTAAACAGTTAAACTGTTTTTTTTGTTTGTTTGTTTGTTTTTAATTCAAATTCTGATTGTTATTAGCAGTAGTAGTAGTAGTAATATTGTTACTGTTGTTAGTATTGTAATAGTATTGTTGCTGCCATACTATTATGATTGTTGTCATTATTAATCCATCCATCATCTATACACCGCTTAATCCTCTGTAGGGTCGCGGGGGGGCTGGAACATATACCAGCCAAATAGGGCGAAGGCAGGGGACACCCTGGACAGGTCGCCAGCCGATCACAGGGTTACACATAGAGACAGCCCTGCCAGATAACTAAGCATATTCAAAATTCATGACTACGGACAATTTAGAATAATCAATTAACCTCAGCATGTTTCTGGACTGTGGGAGGAAGCCGGAGTACCCGGAGAAAACCCACGCTGCACAGGGAGAACATGCAAACTCCACACAGAAAGATCCCAGGCGTCCTAACCACGACGCGAACCGCAGATCTTCTAGCTGTGAGGCGACGGTGCTAACCACCGGGCCACCGTGCAGCCCTGTTGTTATTATTGTAATTATTATTGTTACTACTACTATTATTATTACGATTGTTACTACTGCTATTATTGTTATTATCGTAATAATATTATGGCAGCTGCTTCTCATGGTCTTCTCTTCGTCATCTTCTTTAGGATTGCTCCAGTTGCTGCTGACCTGCAGCATTACGAACCTGAAGGCGTCATTTTTGCGATCCTGAGATACAAAAAAATAAGGACAGTTAGGTGGCGCATATGTATAAACAGTAGAAAAGAATTTCATGGATCCTAATTTAAGAAAAGCTTTTTTGTTGTTGTCCTCTTCATTCTGCCAGCTTCCCATGAACTCTGAAGCTGTACAGACAAGTGTACTCAGCGTTTCCCCAGTTGCTGTTGATCTGCAATGTTACATGGCTGAATACATCCTTTTTATAATCCTGAGAGACAAAAAAAGACAAATGAGAAGAGTTAGGTGGGCGCTCAAAAAGAATAACAGCAAGAAAATGAGAAATCAGGGGTATGATGAATACAGTAAGAATATACGGAGATAAAAAAGGAGAGCAAATGTCAGCTTTTGACTCGGTTGTAGCTTTGAATTAGCTGCTGACATTAAAAAACATGCATGTTAATGTGTTTGAAAGAGTGGTGTTATACTCACTGAAATCTTGAAGGTCTGTAGGGAGTCTCCATCCTCATCATACAGAAACGTTCCCAGGTGGATGTTCTCATCATGTAAGTTCTTCCCTCCCTATGAGAGAGAAAGAAAAACACATCCAGCTCAACACATTGCTGTTCTCTATTTACATAATGTGAGAATTAAACAGAATGGTACACAGAACGTCTGCACTCTAGCAATGAGAAAATTGTGACTTACATAGACTGAGAACTCCTTGGGAGCACTGGAGATGGAGCCAGTTGGAGACAAGTTCTTTGAAATGTGACCCAGTGTCACATGGCTGATGGCAGCTTGGTGGGACAGGGCGATTGATAAATGTCCCTGTCCACCTCCAAAAGCCCAGCAGTGCCCTGGGACCAGACGTGTCTGCCCCTGAAGAGAAAAAGGAGAGTTTACATGGTGTGTTGAGTGTTTACAATAAAGCATCCCAGCTGTTATATCATACAGTCATACTGTGTCTGTCATGATCTGTGAGTGTAGTTCTTACCTGAATGACAATTCTTGGAGTCACAGCAAATCGTTCAACTCGTCTTCCAAAAAACGTCAGGCCTTCGACTTCTGTTGTGTATGGTTCTGACGCTTTTGAAATACATGCTCCTGTACACAGCAACACACAGAGAAGCAGGTAAGAAAGAATTTCAAAACTAAAAAAGTACATGTGTGAATTACATTCAGGTTTAGATTACTCACCAAGTGACTCCAGTGCAAAGTTGGGCAACATGTCTGCTGCTGGAAGAAGGTGGTTGATTTTCTTCCTCAACCACAGGAGCTCCTCCTGCTGCTCTCTAAGCTGCTTCATAAGCTCCTTGTACCTTGTATCCTGTAAATGAGAGGAGTCAGTTTAGATTGTTTGAAAACAGCTTTGTGATATTAAAATGTTGATCATCACTGTGTTTATGTGTGCACAGGAAGATTAACATGAAGTTTCTATTAAAGTCCCTCTCTGGTCATTGATTAAACCTCTAAAACGTCATCTTTGTGTATCAAAGTTACATTTGTAAATTTTTTCCCTGATAACGGTCCCTTTATGCATTAAAATGGTTCAGATGTAACTTTACACCAAAGCTTCCTTCAGAATTTGTCATTGCAGTTTTGACTGCTCTTTTTGCTCTTGATGTGTCTTCCAGAAAATAGAAAACAACACAGGGACATGTAAATAAATAAAAAAAAACTTAATCTTCACCGGAGGAGGGTCTTTAAAAATACAAAATCAAGCTGCTCTTATGGGTCATACCTGATGCACTGTGATGGGTGAAGCAGAGGAGTCCCAAAGATCAGGAAGAGAAAATATGCTGCTCATAGTCAGAAGTACTGATGTATGGAGAAAAACAAAATGTAGGATATACAGGTTAGGAAAATGTAATCCAGACTATAACATTAGTAGATGTACTTGTTTGTGGGGCAGATAAGTTACCAAAACACAGCAGGAGGAATATCAGGAAAAGCCTAAAGGTTTCCCAGCGGACATATAGATCACAGTTCCTCCAGACATCGGGGCCCTCTCTGGTTCCAGGCCTCTGTTGTGTCCTCTGCCTTCTGAAAACCCTGAATGGAATAAATACAGAAAATGAGCAAATATGTTTATGCAGAAACATGACAGTGGTTAATATACACAAATGCCCAACAAGGCAGTGACACACATGCTTATATAGTCCAGCTTACCTGTAGATGGTCTCCCTGTAGGAAATGACCGGTCGTCCATCATCTCCATAATATCCGATGGATTGTAGTCGAGCGCTTCTTCGTGACATTGCTGTGAACCAGAACAGAGGCGCAAAACATGTCAAACTCATGAACTGTCTTTCTAAGTTTTAAAATGTTGCCGTTAGAAGTAACTCAGTACTCATCTAAAATCCTCAAAATCCCTGTATGCTACACAAATGTTTAAACTAGCTTGGCTTGTTTTTATGAACAGAGTCATAACGTTAAAGAATAACATCTAAATCAAACATTCATGCACACATGAATCTTCCTTATTAACATTTAAAGACTTGCATTGTCTCCAATCCCCTCCAAAACCAACCAGGACATTGTTCTAATTCATATCATGGCAAGAGATTTGAAAATTATCTTTATCCTCTGTAATTATTCCTCCTTTCAATATCAGTTTTTAATTTTACACAAAGAAGGAACCTTTTTGAATAATTAGTCATCTAATTAACTATGTGCTAAATTCTACTTTCTTGCATTTAACAAGTAGCTTAAAAAGTCAATTAACGTTGTTCAAGCCATATAGTAACTTTTAACCTGTTGATGAAAATAATTTAAGTCCAGAAATATTGCTATCAATTGTAGAATATGTTTTTTGTACACTTAGGAAAACACTTCGTAAGAAAAGTACAAACGCAAATTCAGAACATTGTCTTATATCTTGTAGTTATTTCTAAAAAGTCAAACCGCATTTACATTTGAATAAACTGCAAAACACAAGTTTTTGACTTAGCATACAAGGATTATATAAATTCCCCAACTAGAATTTGTTAGATTGCACATAGAAGGATTTGATACAACTACAATTACAGATATTTTTCTCTGCTGGTACTCTGGGTTTTCTACACATCTGTGGCAAATAAAAACATTTCTTACCTTCGATGAACGATGACAGAAAAGTTGTGAACAAAAATTTTGCACTTTGGGTCGTCGGTCGTTGTCCGTCCACTGAGAGTGAAGTCTTCAACAAGTAAGAACAATATTCTACGGGTGTTTAAAGTCTTATTCTCTTTCATCTGTGACGTCACAGTGCTGCCCAAGGTTGCACACACGTGCGCGCACATAGTATGACATGCGTGTGCGCGCAGAGAAATTCTCCGAGTATCTACACAGACATACAGTGCCGTGCTAAAGTATTTGCCCCCCCTTACAGAAATTCTCTATTTTTGTATACTTCTCACACTTACAGGCTCCAGATCATCAGACTAATAGTTATATTTATTTAGTATTATACAGAGATAAAACAAAAAATGCTGTTTTTTAAATTATGGTTTATTGAAGATTTATTAAAAAAAGTGTGTCACCCCCTTAAAACCTAATAACTGGTTGGGGCACCCTTGACAGCAACAACTGCAGTTAAACATTTGCCATTATTTTAGAATTTGATCTTACACATTGTTATCCTGTTTTTTCATGTTTTTCCATATATTTTTTTTTGTCTGTCTTATGACACGTGCAAGTCATATATATTGATAGGGATGATAATATATATGTAGGTCACCCCATCAGTCAGTTTAAACTGAAGAAGCTCCTTGAATGAGTGGTGAAACCACAAAGAAAAGTTCAGTTTCTTTTTACTGAAAATTTAGGATAACTGAGAACCTACACAGACATATTACCCACAAAATTATGACCACTGACAGGTGAAGTGAATAACATTGATCATATTGGTACTATGTGGTGTTCTGATGGAAAACCTTGGATTTTAACATCCATGTTGATGAGACTTAGACACCCAAATAAACATTGTCCCAGAACAAGCACACTCCCTTATGCAAGTGGAAATCCCAAATGTCACTGGCCTACCCCAACAGGAAAATGCACCCCACCACATGGAAAAAACATCAAACAACCAGAACATGTAGAGGAACATGACAATGGCCCAAGATGTTGATTTGACCTCCAAACTTCCTACATTGTGTACATTGTACCCCCTGTGATCAAGCATCAACAGGATGCAGTGGAACAAGTTTGATTGACAGAGGCCCCACTGCACAAGCCAGAGTACCCAAAGGATCCAGTGCCAACGTCCTGGTTCCAGACCCCATAGGACACCCTGAGAGGTCCTCTTGTCCATGTCCAATGGTTCAGAGCATTTTTGACCACATTAGGGGGGGCAATACAATATTAGGCAGGTGGTCATAATGTTATGCCTGATCAGTGTATATAAATAAACCTATTTTTTTTAATCTTCTGGGATTTAAAAGGAACATGCTTATGATGTTTTAACTTCAGAGCTGCGTCTGTAAGTGGTTTTCGTAATTTAACAGTGGCAGGTTTAAGTCCTTCAGAAGCCAAACTTCATCTAAAACATCATGTATGTGATATGGGTAAGTTTCAGGGTCCAGGTTTTACTTTATTTGTTTTCATTTTATTTTAGAATTTAATCTCATATGTTTTTCTCCTGCTTTTCTGTGTATTTTTATTGTTTTTTTTAAATTATTTTGCTTGATTTAGTTGGTTTTACAAGCCTTCTTCTTCCATGTTCGTTTCTTTGCATATATTTTTGCTGTCTATCTTATAACACTTTTGTCAAGTCAGGTTGTTTTAAAACGTGATATATGATGATAATATATATTCAGTGGGTCTCCTCATCAGCCAGTAAAGACTGAATAAGCTTCTTGGATGAGCGTTAAAACAAAACAAAGAAGAAGCCTACTTGCTTTTTTACTGAAACTCTTGGATGACTGAGAATCTACACAGACATTTATATAAATAAACCTGATTAGTTTTTGAGAACCTCCTGGGTTTTATCTGTGATGTGGGTAAGTTTCAGGGTCCTGGGTTGGTGGGAGTGTGGGGGGGAGTAAAGTTACTTCCTGATATTTCTGGTGGGGCGGGATCAGTGCTGTGACTCTCCTCTGCTGTTTATATTTTTCCCTCCAGGATCCTGATACGTGGCTGTTTGGGGGAAGCCGCGGTGACCGACAGCTACTGGTGCGCTGCAGCGAACGGATTCCTGCCCGCAGCAGCTGAGAGTCTGGAGGAACTCAGCGGAAGCCTGCCTTCATCAAGCCGGCCTGGATGGCAGGGACACACTGGTGCAAAGACAGCCGAAATCACAAGGTACGTGGAGATAAAACGCCGCATTCAGGTAGTTATTTGACGTTAATGTTTCCCCCTGTTTTTTTCGGGTCGGTGTCGACAGCAGTAAGTTTGTGAAAGTGATGCTAGTTGTAGCCGTTAGCATTAATTTGCTGGAGCTAACGTTTTTTAGCAAGCTGCGTCCCATCGCACCACCGGCTAACGTTAGCTTGCTAACTTTTGCCCGCAGACGCGAGAGTTTAGCTAGTTCGCACAATTTTCACTGTAACCTTATTTTCCCCGCATTGTTTGTCACTTTAACACCACGACATTTTAATTTCATTTTATTGTCATACTGCGGTTCGTATTATTGTTCTGTCCTGAAACACTCCGCTAACTCCCACACAGGAAAATAAAGAACTGCGTGCCTTATAAATATCTCAGCCTTCTCTGCGTAGTGTGAATTTTCTGTTGCAGTAAGTTAAAGGCATCGCTGCCACAACTTTTCACAGCCAGTCTTTAAGAGGCGTGGACAAACATCACTTGGCTGCTGCCAAAAGACAGTCTGCCTGCTGTTTCTGGAGTTTTTCCTCCTGCTGCCACAGCTGAACTTTTAACACAGCTACAGCATGTGAGCCAAGAAGTCTGATGTGAGATTAAACTAGTGACTAATAAGTTCTTAGTTTTAGACCACAAACCATTTGTCCGTATCCAATATGTGAAATGGTTTTTGCTCAGTAATGTGTACTAGACACAAACTGATAAATGAACTGGTCTAAGATGTTGGCCAGTATTGCATATGACAGATAGACTGGCTTATACGACACCCTGCAGGCCTGGGATGTAAAATGATGGGCATATATGATGGCAATTGACACATCATTAATTTAAAAACTATGTACTATCGTTTTTTTTCTACATACACAAGAGTATGTGTATTTTTCAGTATTTTTCAACTTGCAGACAAACCTGTACAATATTTTTACATATCTATCAGTTTTCCTACTGTAGATGCACTGGTATGTGCAATATTGTTACTTCCACATTCAGAAGAACGTGGACAAACTGAACCAGTACTACTAATTTGAATGTTTGCGCTATCCCCTTGTGATAATGAAAATTTCCTGCCTGTGGGATTAATAAAGGCTTATTTTATCATAGTAGCACTAAGAAAATGGTTTGATAGAATACTTGATTGTTTCACCTAAATGCATCGGATGCAAACTGCAATGAAAGCATGTAATGAAACTGCAATATTCAGTTCCCTAAACGAGCTCTAACCGCGCTTCTTGCCTGGATCATAAGCGACCAGTCATACCTTGATAATGGTGCCCCTTCATCCCCTGTCATTTTCACTATGGCTTCCATGCAGTCCTCCTGAAGATGCACTTATCTGTGGCCACCTGGACATCTTGTCTCCTCCATCTGATTGCAGGGAGCAGAGACCAGCTTTAAGGTCTGAAAACAGCCATACCTCTGTATACACCACCACCTCAGCACCACCTAAGCAGTGCAGTCCCAGTGGCCTTCCCTTAGAGGTGACAGATTTGATGTCAGGGTACACACTGAGGCCGGTCTCTCTGAACTCTACTGGAGAGATGGAACACCATTCTTCCAGAAGAAATTCCCTCGTTTGGTGTTTTGATGGTGGTGGTGGTGGTGGAGAGCAGTATCTTGAACAAAAGTTCGAAATCTCTCTTGTGATTGAGATCTGGTGATTGTAAAGGCCTTAGCATATGATTCACATCATTTTCATCAAACCGTTTATTGACCTCTTGTTCCCTGTAGATGGGACCATTGTCATCCTGAAGGAGACCATTTCAATCAAGATCAAGGTTCAGGATCAAGGTGATCACTCAGAACAACTTTGTATTGATTTGCAGGGACCTTTCCCTCTGAAGGGACAAGTGGGCCCAATCTGTGCCAGCAAATTGCCCCCCAAAGCATAACCCTCTGCTCATTGTAGGTATACTTTTATAGAATATCGTAGAGGATGGCTAATCTGATCATGTCACTCTTTCTCCACGTCTCTGTAGATCAGTGCCTATGGTTTTTGCATCACTGAACTCTCAAATGTGTATTCATCTTTGTAATGATGGCTTCATGCACTGCAACCCTACTATAACATTCCTCACTATGTAATTGTCAGCAGACTGTTCTTGCCGATAGTCTGTTCTCTTCCTGCGTTGACTTTCTCAGTCATCTGAGGTAGAATTCCCCTCCTTTATTCCATATATGTCGCACTAACGCTTGAACATCTTGATCATTAAATGTGCACTGTTGACCACAATTTGCAACCCTGTTAATACCTATGTTCCCTTATAAATCTAAAGCAGGTGTCACTTTAGTCATTTATCTTATTGAAACACCATTTAGTTAAGCAGTCGTGGTTGCTGAACCTCCTGCCATCCATGCCTCAACAATGAACTCTCTTTCAAAGTCACTTGGATCTTTTCTTCTTGTGCTCTCGATAGACAATCAGAATCAACTGCACCTGCTCAGCTTTTTCATACATGCTATAGAGTATAAATGAATGGTAACTGTTCATTGTAGTATGCAGTGCACCTGCATAAAAGGATCTGTGCAGGTGATTGATAGTGTTTCTCTACTAATTTATTCAGGTTTTTCCTTTAATTTCACACCTGTCTGTATGGGCCGGTATTTCATCCCTCAGATCCACTATTGGTTGGTCTACAATGCCTGTTACCTCAGTAATTCTGTTATTTTATGTGATGATGAACATTTATTTGCAATCTTTCTGACAATCTTCCTATTGTTATTGCAAAAAAATTATTGAAAAAGACAAGAAATTTGAAGACATTGTCATGCTTTAGTGAATTTTGACAGTTGCAGTTTTAATATAGTGTGTGTTTAAAATAGTATGTTTGATCGGTGTAGGACTGGCCAGTTTGTCTCAAAGTGTGCTCCTCTTACAGCATTACTGGTTGCAAGTGCTTTTTGGACCGTGGGACGGATGAAAGGTGGAAGTTGTCAGAAGCCCAGCTGGGCTGTAGCTGCTCTGTTTATCCCAGTTACCCTGCTGATGCTGACCTCCAGAGGGGGATCAAGCAGCCAGAAGATGACACAAACAGCTATGGCTCATGCAACAGCCACGGCAGCAAGACCAGCCCCCAGCCTGACAGATGACCTCCCAGGCCTCCAGGCGGTAGCTGACTTCTTAGCCAGTGAACATACTCATGTTTGGCTCCTGTCCCTGGTGGGCTCTGTTGCTGTAGGCCTCAGTGGGGTTTTCCCCCTGCTTGTCATTCCCATTGAAGCTGGAGCAGCACTCAAAACAGAAGGTATGAGCTCGCAGTATGTTACCTAAACACCCCTGCTAAATATTTAGTACCCACCATATTGTACTATCACAATATTTGTCTTACGGCAATAATGATAACGCAACCTCGACATTTCTGTAGTATGCATTCTTGTGCAAGACAAAGCATGATATCAGTATAAGTGAAATGAAACGACTTTTAAATAGTAAAATCAGTTTTCCAAAAGCAGGAATCAATCATTTACAGTATTTGTGTACTATGTTATGCAGAGCTGGTCATAGTAATAATATGACTGCTTTTGATTTCAGCATTAAAAGTAGGTTAAGTATCTTTAATATATCCACATCAACATGAACACAGATTGCACCATGTAAATGCTAAACAGCTATAAACTGACAGTTCTGAAAGCACAAGAGTTCAGTGTGCAAATGTCTGCAGTAAAACAAGAAAATATCTCTGCCTCATTAACCCAACAGAACGTATCATAGTCTTGGGTTCATACTTAATGCGTCACCAAAACTACAAACAGGCCATCCATCTGTCCTGGCATTCACAATTCCTCGTACGTTTCACAACTATATACCTAAAAAATCCAGCTTTTCAGTATCTCTGTAGTAAAGCTCTGCACTCAGCGGGAGAAAACAATATCCAGTGAGATCAACAAGTGGCTCTGCTGGATCTTTGTCAGAAAGTCCTAAACCCAGCTGCATCTTCCTCAAGGTTTGCCTCACAGCCTTAAAAATACTTTCTGGAAACCTGCTGCTTTTGAGCTGCTCTTCAGTGGTGATCATATAAACATTATTGAACGTTTTTCTACATGAAGCTTAGACATACCTTAAAGTATAAATGAAACTGAGTGCTTTGAAAGAAGGCTGCTGCAAAATCTTTTTATTAAAATGACCGAAAGAGTAGCAAGAGCTATAGGAAGACTGTCAGTGAAAAGGTTGGTCACTTCCATACCAAATACAATTAAAACAAAACATACTATGGGAAAAAAAAAGATAAAAACATGTATGAAAAGGCAGCAATGCAATTAAAGGTTCTATTGATTAAAGGAGCTATAAGAATCTACAGTGGTGGCATGAGCTAAATGCTAACACCAGCATGCTAATGTTTAGCTTGCTAACATGCGCTAATTAGAACCAAACTATTGTACAAGTGAGACAGATAGGTATGTCATTGGTTTTGCAAAAAGTTGGTGATAAACTCACAGTATTGGGCGAGTTTTTAATTTTGACCTGATCACGGCACTGGATAAAAAGTCAGAGAACCACCAAACTTGGAGGGAAATGTGTGTATAAAATATAGTGGCAATCCAACAAGTAGTTGCTGTGTTTTAGTCTGAAGAGACACTGTAGCAGACAGTAATGCACACTGCTGACACCCAATGCATACTTTAACCAGTTCATGTTGAAATCAGTTTCTTTGATAGATATTTCGTACTTACTGGCAGGATTGTTGAAAGAAGCATGGTTTACGTGACCACCCAGCATCATATATGTACTGCAACAATTTAATAATAATAACGCACTGCACTTTCATCCTATTACTTCCTACTTTTAGGCCTTATTAATCAGGCCTAAGTTACTGTAGGTCAGCCTTAGACTTGAGGCCTCTTAAGGGGCCCCACCCTTAGGGACGTGGCATTCCAGATGTATTTTAGGCTGTGGGTTGTCAAGTGCAGTCTTGACCAGGGGTTAGTCATTACCCAGGGAACTCTTCAAGAATAAAAGTGAGCATGAGTAATCACAGTTGTGATTAGCTGAGTGAGCCAGAGACACTTTAATAATGAAATTATGAATTCATTTGTGTAAAAGGGGAAGGTGCTATAGAGCTATAGATATGTCATTTATTTATTTATTTATTTGTGGCTTTGATTTCTGTCTCGAAATGAAAGATTCCATGGCTAATCATACTCTGCAGTAATTGGTACCTTGTTTGTGTTTTGTCAGCTGGGTGCCAGAAGCTGAAGCAGCTCTTGAGCTTTGCTATTGGTGGTCTCCTTGGTGATGTATTCCTTCACCTCCTTCCTGAGGCATGGGCGCTCTCTGGCTCTTCAGGTGGGTCTCTTAACCACCAGTGCCGTCACTACCTTTTTATAGAAAGATTTTTGACCCATTCATCAATCTCAAACATACAAAAGAACAGGAATTTCTAGCGAAAAATGACAAAGGAAATTTTATTGTTCCACTGTTACTGCTACATTTTCTGACCTTGTGACAGTCTGTTCTCTCACAGACTTTTCACACCAAGGACATGTCACTTTCATCAAGCATACAGCAGTTTTGTTGCTCAATTAACTGTGTGCTACTTACTTGTAAAAAAATAAATATTATGAATACAATGTTGATTTAGTAAAAACACTAATGTCTTACATAGCAAAAAGACTGGTATCATGCTATAGCCCACCTGCCACTCACTGCATTTGTACTCTGTCTTATTTATAATCTGTCTGCTACCCTTTCAGCTGGTAAACAAAACCACTACATGACCCAGGGCTTGTGGGTAATCATCGGTCTGTTGGCCTTCCTACTCCTGGAGAAAATGTTTCCAGACCAAGTCAGCATCGAGGAACCAACTTCAGATTCAGACCTAAGTTTTAGCTCGGCTGTAAGTGTTTCTGGTGAAATAATGTGTTTTTAGAAGAGCTGCTTGCTTCTGATCATAGGCGTCTCTCTGCACACACACATGTCAATACAAGCCTTCACATATTTTTTTTTCTCATCGGTATGCGTAGTGCAGACTGCTGTTGTGCTTGGTCTGCATATTTCTCTCAGTGGAGTTTGGATGACTGTAGCATTAGATTACCTACTGTACAACCAGGAGTTTACAGAAATAGATGCACATTTTGGGAAGTATGTTTACTGGCTTTCTTGTGCAGACATGCAAATACAGATTAATATTACTTCCATGTCCAGTCATCAAGAAATAGTCTGTGACATACCTCCAGTAAAAGAACAGTGTGTTGTTGCTGTGCTTTAGTTTCTGTATGGTTGAATCAGGCAAGATGTTAGTATTTTAATTAGTGAGCCTTGGAAATAACGGCTGTTGAATTGTCCAATTGGACGGAGCCAGAGTAGTAGCTTCCCCCTATTTCCAGTGTTTATGCCAAGCTAAGTGGCTGCTGGCTCTGTACATATTTACCATACATGGATGAGAGTAGCATCAGTCTTCTTATCCAAGTATGAATAAAGAATGAATATTTTCTCCAAATATTAATACTATAAATGCATGTTCAATTGGTCAGTGTGTAACCTAATGTGCATGAGATATTGTGTTTGCTGTAGGGCTGAACAATTTGAGAACAGTATCTTTTTTTCTGACAGATATTGCTTTTTGGTTTATGATATCATTTTTTAAAGTCCAGCTTCAATTTAACATTGTGCAATATATTTAATATATGTATTAGAGCCTTACTACGTGAGATACCTACTGTAACTATTTATATTTTCTCATATTGTTCAGCTCTATCTCAGCTTTTTTTTTCTTCATCCCACACAGAATTAACAAAGGGTAACTGTAACTGAAGTATGTGGGGAAAGTAATTGCATATCTTTTATCAAGTGTTTAAAGATTTTTTGAGACCTATTGTCTTGTCTTTAGTGGCTCAGTACTTTTTGGCGGATGAGCCCTGTTTATACAGGGTAACAGTTGCAAACAACACTAAAATATGTTGATTGCTAGGCTGGGTTAAGGCACCGCTATCTTCACTTCACTTTTTGGCCATACATGATCTTGCACAGTACCTTCTTTAGTTGCACTTGTATCATCTTAAACCTCAAATACTCCCAAACACCTTATCGCTGCTTTTCTCCAGGACTAAATGTCCAGTATGGCTCAGTGTAGGTCATTTTTCTGCACCATGGATATGACATTTTCCTTTGTTTGGTTTTGGTGGTTGTATATACAAATGCTTGGGGCCAATTCCAATTGGTGAGCATGACTGTCACCCAAGGAGGACAGCTTTAACAGTATAAACCTTGAATGAAGCACCGCATCAAAGCAAGGGCTTAGTTTAAGTGAGTTTCTGTTTGTTTTTTTTAGCAATGGCTGGCGAAGTTAGCATTAGCTCTGCTCCTCATACTCTCTCTCACGCACACATACACACACATTGCTCTGTTCAGTGAGTGCATCTTTTTAGATGTCATCTTTTCCAAAATTGTGTGTGTGCGTGTGTGTGTGTGTCTGTGTTAGCTCTGCTGCTCAGCCTAACTTCAGCTGTTTTCTGTACATTATAGCAGCACACAAATGGCACTCTATGCAAATTAACATTAAATGTTTGCCTATGCATAAAATAGGCAAGTTTAGATTATATCATATATCTGGATTGCAGTCCCAGACCGATGTTGTTGAATCATTACAGCTAAATGTGGGCACCAAGAATCAGCGGTGAATTTGTTGACACACCCAATTCCTTTTGTGACGAATGGTTTCAGTCACTCACTCATGCTGCAAGCCGCAATTGGCCTGTTTTGAAAAGGCACATCTCTTCTTTGTAGACAATGAGCGGCTGGTTGCAGTGTGTTTGTCAAGGCGGTCTCATCCTCCCTCCTGTCTTTCTAATGCCATTGAGGGAGAAGATTGGAATCCACAGCTCAGCTCCTCCACTAGTGTCTATTTATAGTGCCGGGGTGAAGCAGCTGCTTTAGCCATTTCAGTGTCCACAGGAGAACACTCAGCTTATAGACAGAGGCAACAATAGATGGAAGTGTGACACAGCATGTGAGAGACAGAGAGGGAGGTTTTAAGTGTTTTCTCTGAAAATACTGTGCTAAGGCTAAAAGATGCAAGAACTGCAACAAGCTGAATGGATGGAACTGGGTCAGTTTTTTTTTCATGGATGTGTCATGCGTGGAGAATTGCAATGCTTAATGTTAAATATGGAGATGATATTTTATTACTTTCTTACTTAAGGTCATTTTAAATTAGTTATGAAACAAACTCACACTGTTTTGCAATGACAATTTATCTCCAATCTGTTGGAGGAGATTGATAGCCCTGAAAATTCATCACACTTTATTACTTCCTCATGCTTCAATCATAGACATGCAGCAAACATTTCCAGAAGACAGCAGGCTATTTCCCTCACGCTTAATTTGACCATCAGTGCAAATGGCAACTTAAGTGGTTTCTGAATGATGGAACAGGGAAGTTGACTGTTCTCGGAAAACAGAAGCTGCAGCGTGCGATGAATGGGTCTCTTCTGTTATATTTGAAATGTAAACATGTTGAACAGTCCTGGAATTTAAGGGTCATCTGTTATATCTGGAAAACAAAGCAAAAGTGCAAATGACTGCTGATTATGCATATGTAGGAAGGTAGAAAAATAATGAGAATGTTTCAGCAGCTGTTCTGCTGCCAGTGGGTGAACCCTTTGACACACAGCAGGAGCGACAGTAAAATGCCCATTTATTGCACTGTGGGATTCAGGCATTACCATTAACTTACTGTTTTTAGCAAGACTGGTGTTAGTAGCCAAGGCGAACAATATGGTTGCATAGGGGAGACATTCCTTCCAAGTTAATGGTATTTTACTGACAGCAGACACTTATGAGTTATAGGAACATAGGAGTGATTCATTCAACAAAAAAAGAAAATGCACATACAGATAAAACACGTGGGAACAGCATGTTCATATTTGCCTTGTTTTTCTTCCCTTTTTCTTCACAGACGCAGTCTAATTCAGTTTTCAGTGAAAAAGCAGTGGCATCACTCAGAAATGGGCACCATGCTGAGTCATGGAAATCCTCCAAGCAACAGAGTCTGCAGGAAAGATCAGAGAAAATCAAGGTAATGCTGACAACCAAAATATATTGCAGTTCACACAAAGATGGAAAATTATGAAGAAGGGGGCCACCACTGGGGGTAAACATTTGACATGGTTTGCTTATGTAAGAGATGCTTTTTTGCTTTTTAAGTCCTCCAAACTGAGTCATAAACAGCAACTTACTTCAGGGCTCAACAGTATAAGCGTTTCTCTTGCATTTGTAACAAAATAATGTGCAAACTGCAAAATGTATTTAGGCACATGTGTGCAAATAGAAAGGTTGATAACACTGCAACAATATCAATGACGTGCACACAATCAGTAGCGCTGTTTTTGCTCCTTTTAAATCATCTAAATGTTCACTAATGGAAAATTGATAAATGCATTAATGTTATCCAACCATTTAGTGCCTGTTCTCAAGTTAAACCCAGGCAGTAAATAGGATTTAGTGTACAAGAAAGTGAATATGAAAGATATTGCTAGTCCGTAATGAACAAGTAGCTGTTGTCTCGCTGTTATTAAGAGAAATAGAGGAAGAGACAAAGAGGAGAGAGAGGGGGTGGGCACCAGTTCAGAGTTTGTAAATGATAACATTAACTGCATTTGGTGAAGAGAATCTAACGAATGTGGACAAGACAAGTAGCATTTTACATACTTTAAATTGCCAGAGAGTCGAGTCTAGCAAGCTACCAATTATGCCAGCATAATTTTGAGGTTACCAGACAGAGACATACAAAGTGTCAGTAGAGATTAGCGCGATCAACCATAAATCACAATGATGTATAATAATAATGATATTCTTTACTCATTTATTCTGTTCAAGGCCAGTGACCTTAGACAGTGGTTTCAGACCAATTCAGTAGGCAGTGAGTAACAGGTGATGTTCACCCTGCAAGATTATTATGGGGAAATTACAACAGAATTTACAGGGAAATTCATGCTAAATCAGCAGAAGCTGCTTTTTATGTTTTTGAGTTTGTCTTCTTATGCTGTACTAGAAGAATGGATCATTTACAGGCGTTCTAGCGTTGACTTCAACGCTAGAAGTAACCTGAGCTTACATTATTAGACTTGTGTGTTAATTAAAATTACAATCTATACCAGCTTACATTCTTGATGTTGAAATACAGCTAAGCAAATTCATCGAAATTAACAGAAAATGCTGTGACTGATAATTACATTCTTGTTGGTTTCTCAGTTGTGACTCATCTCAGATAAATGTGAGTAACAGTGGTGTTATTTTTTTGTGTGTCACAGACAAGTGGATACTTAAACCTACTGGCAAACTGCATTGACAACTTCACTCATGGACTGGCAGTAGCTGGGAGTTTCTTGGTCAGCAAAAAGGTAAGAAACTGTAATAACCTCTACACTAAAAGGACTAAAAACTGTTATCTTTGAGCGTCTTACTCATCCGTATGTGGTTTACACACAAAATTGAACGATAGCTTCTTTCAATCTGTGCTACTTTTAATGAGTAGTATGTACATTATTGCTTTGTCTAGCTCAGGTACCTTGTCTTCAGTTTTGTTTTGAGTAACAATACAGTTGAGCATTTGAGTTTTGAAAGGGTCTATTAGCTCAAAATACAAATCTGTTCTGTGCTTGTCAACAAATACTACAGTAAAGTCTTGACAGTCTCAGAATGCAGCATATCTAATTCAAGTCATTTTATGCCATTCACTGAGTCAAGAAACTCATAGTGGAAAAAAAAAGTCTGCTACCTGCTTTAAAAACAAAGGCACTGGTGAAATGAAATTGTGCTTCAAAACAGAGATAGTGTCCTGCAGTCTCAAATTTGGATCTTCACTTACGACCAGGAAATAAACCAACTTGTTAAGAAGCTGGATTCAAAATGCAGTGGCAGGATGACCACGATGGTGCAAACAGGTTTAAGGGCCTTGCCGAAGGGCAAAGCAGAGTCAGTTTGGTGGTGCTGGAGCTTGAATCACCAACTTTCTAATCAGTAACCCAGAGCCCTCAGTGCCCTTTTATGAGGTTTAAAAGCACTTTACAGTGTTCCCACTCATACACATGCATACAGTCAGTCCCAGCAATTCATGACAAAACCGCAATGAGTTGGAGTAGCTGCCAACGTGAGCAGCTTGGTGTTAAGCGTCTTGCCCAAGGATTCTTCGGCATGCAGCCAGGAGGGCATTGAACCGACAGCCCTGTGATTAGCGTACACCCTATTCTACTGCCTGAGACACAGCCACCCTGGCAGCAAGTTAGCAACTTGTGTGAGAATGTGATTACATGCACGCTCAGTCCTCACTGTGCATATTTATACAAGAACTCCTGTTTTTTTTGTAAACTATAATTGCAGGTGTTTGCTGTGGTTACAGACCAAACTGGTCCCAGTCATAAACTGACATCCATTGCTACTGAATATAGTATATCAGCTGACACTAGAATGTCTGTTATGTGAACATGTTAGACAATTAAGATATGTAAAATATAGACTTTAAGTAGCAGCTTGAATTATTGACAGCTAAGCAAGCAAGAAATGTACTCTAATCTTATTACATAGTTAGATACCTCAAGCTTTTCAGCTGTACCAGATAACAGTGGTCAGTAAGTAACATTTCAAATCCTGTCATGAAAGAGAACATGGCTAACAAGCAGACAACGTCAGACAAATAACAAACACAATGTCCATCAAGTGTGACTATGTGTGAATGCAAATTTGTTTGTTTGCACTTTAAAAGGTTGAATATTAAGTACTATAGGAGAGCTAGAAAACGATCAAAGCAAACTACTGCAGTACTTAATGAAAGCAAAGGACTCAAATATGGGGAATTTAGACATATAACACCTCCCTTGTGGGTACAGTGTTTGGCAGCATATACAGGCTCACTGGCAGAGCTGCGGACCTGTTGTATCAGCATTCCCACTGTCTTAAAAAGACCACTCAGTAGGAGCTCATTACATGATACAACGGTCTCTTTAAGTTTGAACCTTTTTCGTGCTTTATTCGTGTTACAGGCTTGTTGAAAAATGTTAACTTCAAACTGCAGTAGCTTGGATTTGTATCGCTTCAGTAGGTTACTGTATATTTGTAGCTGTGGGAAGAGAGTCCAGCTGGAGAGACATAAGGCTAGCAGCATGAACTATGGATCAATGTGCCAGAGAGGAAGTTAACTAGATGTCTCAAACATGCACATACAAGACATCTCACCAGTGTTTTCTGTTTACTCATTGTGCATTTATCACTATGTAATTTTTACCACCTTGAAATGCAGTAGGAAAATGTTCTGTATCAATGCAATGTTGATTAAACATCAGTGAGTTCACAGTTTTTGATTCTGAATGGCCAATGATCATACTTGGATGTTTTGTTTGGAAATAGAATGTAAAGATATCAAAATAATATAATTGTGTGAATTTCCCCTCAGATCGAAGTCTTAAAGGAAATTGCTTATGGCTTGTATATACTTTATTGTAATAATAAATTTATTTATGTAGCATCTTTTAAAAGGAGTTTACAAAGTGCTTTGACAGACAAGCCCCCAAAAAGAGGATACTATGTAAGACAATATTACAACAGAAAGACAGTAAGGCTATACAGAAGGAAAAATATACCAGAAAAGCAGAAAGTGGAGAATTTGTGTTAAACACAGGGAAAAAAATGCAGAACACAGAATGTCAGTATAAATGCATTTATAGAACAAATACCAATATAAACCAAAAAACAACATAGCAAAGAAAGAAAGGAAAGAAAAAAATATGAACACGAGTTTTTGAGCTTAGTAAATCTCCCATTTTGGACAAAGAGTAATCTGATTGTTATTTTATTAGGCTACCTTTAATATATGCATTAGTGTTAAATTTAACTTGATGTCAAGAGATTTTTAAATACACATTTCTCATTTACTGTAATGGTGTCTTTGGTTATTCTCTCAAACTTTTTTACCTTTTCAAAGCTTAATTGAAAGAAAAGGTTAAAAAATATTTGGGGAAAAAACATTAAGCCGCATCACCACTCATGACCATTTTTCCTTTTTTCCTAAGGGGAGCAAAAGGACTTTAATGAGTAAGATAGTTAATAGAACTGTCCAGGTTGGCTCATCAAGTGTAGTTTTGTAGAGACGACCCCTTTCTTAGAATAGTGCTAACTTTATGCTATCAAAACAGTCACGTACACCTGGATGTGATGTGTTTACATCCACACTTCTTTACGTGGGACATTTCTTCAGATAAAGCAGCATTAATGAGATGTTTTTCACAGGTTGGCTTTCTCACCACCTTTGCCATCCTGCTCCATGAAATCCCCCATGAGGTGAGATAACAGAGCTCTTACTAAATTGTATGATGTCATTTCTAAATTTGTAAGTTCAAGTTCATGTATACAGAACTAAAGGGGCACAGGAAGAATCTGACTGCTTGTGAATATGCTGAATGTTCAGCCATTCCTGTATTGAGAGAAATGTCATCGTCTGCAGGTGGGAGACTTTGCCATTTTGCTGAGGGCCGGGTTTGATAGATGGAGTGCTGCTCGCATGCAGCTGTCTACAGCGCTGGTTGGTGTTTTGGGAGCTTGCTTTGCTCTGTGCGCTCAGTCACCAAAAGGCTCAGGTAAGATGGGAGAAATAAAATTATTAATTGAATTATTGTTATTGTTAACTGGGGACTATTTCACAGTTACCATAATCACTCATAAGTATTTCATGCCATTTTCTAGAAAATGTCAGCAGCTGGATTTTGCCATTCACTTCTGGAGGCTTCCTCTACATAGCCTTGGTGAATGTGGTGCCTGACCTGCTAGAGGAGTCTAATTTAAGGTATGTTCCTAAATGCATTGTTACATGTTGAATGTATTTCGCTCTTCAAAACATCATACAGAACTGATTTTCAAAAAAATCTTTGACATCTCACTTGAATCACATCGTTTATGTCCATGTTCAGTAGCTTACAGTGTCCTTCCATGCTGCCTTTGGTGGAGATTGTTACTGGGGGTGAACAATATGCATTAAAATATTACTATGATTATTTTGGCAGATAATGCAGTTTCAATATGAGTCCCAGTTTTAGTAGAAATGGTAACTTTACCATTTCTTTTCCATAGAAAAAATGTTAAAAATAATTATGTGATTTTGCTGTGGTCTGCACCAAACAAGCATGTTTCCTCATGTCTAAAAAATATTATTTTGTAGGCAGTATTATACTTAATTTTATCTTTGTCAAAACACTACAGCTCCTTTCATTTTAATATTTCAGTTCTCATTGTTGCATTAGTTCATGTGCCATCACCACCAACTGTTGATCACTGGAATAGCAGTAAACCAAGCAAGATCTGAATCACGCTGCCTGCGAGATTGCCAATGTGCATCCTTTCGTGTGTTCCCATTAAAAATAAAACAAGATACGACCCCATGGCATTATTAGGAGTCAAAACCTCTGCAGGAAACCCTTTTCTTGCTCGGTGGAGTTCAACTGTGGTGACTGTGCGTGAAGGCCGTAGTAGTACAGAACTTGGTGAGAAATAAATTGAAAATGCACGATGAGGTCTGTGGTGTGGAAATGAGCAGATGGCGTATTCCTTTAATGTCCTTGAATCAGTCTGAATCTGTAACCTTTGTTTTGTCTTCCAGGCACTCCCTACTGCAGATACTGCTTATTTTCTGTGGCGTGGCTATCATGGCTCTGCTCTCTGCCATTGTTGACTGAATGAGGAGGAAGTGGCCCTGTTGTCTTACCAAACACTAAAACTCGGCAGCAGAAAGGAGTCCTGTTCTCCATCAAACCCCTCATATTATTCATGAAAACATCATCTTGATCATATGACTTTAAGAGATCTTTGGTATCATCTCCATTTTACACAAAAACAAATATCTGACAAAAGAACGGCACTTTAGACTTTGAAGGGATGACTTAAAGGAAGACCTTCTTGATATGCTAACAAGACATTTGTGTGGACACTAAAATGTGCCGTACTTAAGTATAAACGGGGAATTAAAAGGGTTTGTATGGATTTCTGTTACCAAATTGTCTTTGTTGATCAGACAATCATGATGATTTGCACATATATTTACAGAGGTATACCTGCTGTACCCATTCAGAACAGTAATAATAGTACCTTTTCCCATCAGGACAGGTAATACTGGTCCTGTATAAGGACCTCTTTCTTTACAACGTATTCCAACAATGTATTGTTTAAATGTTTTGTGTATTGTTAGTGTTGCGCATCATCTGTTTCTGTAGCTTCTGCATATTTATTAAAAAACAAGAACACAGTTTCATCAGATGTGAACCACAGCCATTTCAGCATTTTGTCTCGTTAGGAAATAAGTTCCCAGAAACCAGGATGGTCTGTCACTCTATTGTCGGCTCCACACCAAAGTATACTTTCTCTGTTTGTATCTCCCTCATACAGTACAATCTGCACCTTTTGAGCACAGGTTGGTCCACACGCAAAGCTCTGCTTGAGTAAATAATGGTGATTTAGGTGAAATTAATTGAAGAAAAAGATTGGTACTGTTTGTCAGCATTCTGTTTTCACTTAATACTCGTTGCTAACAATGTTTTTCCAGACTAGAGACTGATTAATTCGTAGAAAGTTCACCGTGCAGTATTATTCGTGCCATGTTTGTTGATGCACCTCTTGGTCAAAGTTTTCTGAGCTGAAGAAATAAACTATAAATTTCAGACTTCTATAGAAACAGACGGCTGTTTGATTTTATTTGTAGGATGACATGACAGCATGCACTAGCAGACGGTTAGTATGAGGAAGTATAATCTCAGTGCAATTAGGATGTCCTGTTATTGATTAGTACGCCCGTATAAAGGTGCTGAAGCTGCCTTAAACTGACCTCACTGCACGAAAACGTGTCCACCATGCACATAATTTTACTGCAAAGGTCCTATGCCTAAAATGTCATATGGGAGTGGGGGGAGGGGGGTATTGATTGTGTGTTCACACTTGTCCAATTTCAGCACAGTCTATTTGGCAAACTTCTGTTGCCATAACGACTCCGCCACGGGTTGCCTTCCTTAGTCATCAGCCTGTGAGCAGCTTATTGTCTGTGGGAGCCTTCCTCACTCACAGCACAGAAGGACAACAAACAACCACTATTTACACTGTAGTGGAGGGAATTTGGGAGGAAACGGTGCAAACATGTGAATGGCAAATCTTACATCCTTAATAACTTCATGGTTTAATCCAAGCTTTTAATTCCTGGAGTCTGGATTAAAAGATTTAACTGATGGATGAGAACTACTCATCTTATTTTGTGGTAAATATTAACCCTCATTTAATATGCAGTGAGAAGGTAACTTTGTATATATTTCTGGAGTTCACTTTCATGTTCATACTGCTCAAAAAAATCCTAAAATTCTGCTTCAGCTTTTTTATTTTAATGCCTATGCTGAAGTCAGCATCATAGCAAGATTCCATGTCACGCAACCGTCAACGTTTCCGACCTGAGCGAAGCTTAACAAGTCATGTGGACATCAAAACAGCCATGTCAGTGCTGAATGCTTCAACATGGAGTTGTGCTGTCAGTCAGTTCCATTATACGAGCTCGGTAACAGATCATTTGTCATTTACTAAGTCTCATTTATGTATGGATCTGTCACAAATGATGAATTAAAGGTGTGTGGGAGAGTTCATTGGAGACTTTTAATTCAGTTTTGCTTTCACTTGAAGTTAAATTTATGTACAGCATGCAACAGAACAAAGTACACCCCTGTGTAAAATCACTTAAATGTCAAGCAAATGAAATATGTATGACCTCTAAATAATCACATCGTTTCTAATTCAAACGGCAGGATATGTGCTCTTATGTTGAGTTAAGAACTATCAGTTTAGATGTGCTACATCAAAAATACAGGCCTAACAGTGGGAAGTCAATGCAACAACTGTACAACTTTCATGACACATTCCAGTGTTATTTTATCAATGCTTTGTATGTTCGCCCTTATTTCTTGATGACAGTCAGTCCTCTTCGGTATGGAGGATACCAGTGTTGCCTCAGTTTCTGTAGAGATGTTAGGCTGCTCTTTGCTTGGGGCGGTTGTTTACATTTTTCTCTAAAATACTCCAAATGTGTTCTTTTGCATTCAGTTCAGATAACATACATAGTCATGATCCAGAACCGGAAAAAAATATGGCGCTTGCACATTTTTGGGCACTGTAAGGTAACAAATGAAGACAAAAACATTCAATTAGCACCAAACCATAGCTAAGAGTCTGCTGAATCGCTAAAGTGCCAACAGATTTATTGTAGCTTCTATACTTGTGGAGCTAGATCCAGAAGAATACCGCCATTACAGAAAAATATTGATTTTCGTGAATAACTATTAAACTAACAACAACAACAACAACAACAATCACAATAATGAGTGGAAATGAGCTGCTCGGCAGAGGTCTGCGCTCTCCGAGTGCTTTTCTAATTTGCTGCTTTAAAACCTACTGTGTGATTTTGGTAGTGTGCTTTTGATTGTTATCATGCTGAAACATTCTTTGTCTACAAGCATCTAGAGATTGAGATTGTGGAATATCTTGCAGCGATGTTGTGAGGAAGGATGAAGAAGTTCTCTGCCGATACCGTCTTGTTATTTATAATAGTATTTATTAAAACAAGTACAGCATCACAGACTTGTATACTAGTCCGGGTGAAATTCAAGGATTCACCCTGAAATGGGTTCTTCCACCCAGTTATATAGGGGAAGGGGTTTACATACACAATAGGTCATTAGTTACTTATTAAGGAGTGAAGAAACAACCCACATCATATGGAAGAGACGGTCCCTTTCTTATCCCACAAGGATCCTCATCTTATCACAACTCAGTATTACTCAAAAGTTAACCTTTGGCTTAGGGATGACAAACCCCAGATTAAATAACCTTTGACCTATGAGACAGAACATCAGACACCACAAGATTCACTTGTCTGCCAGTATTTTGCACTACCATCACACTTACTTCCTTTGTGCTTCACTGTCAGGACCATACATTCACTGCAGCAGCCCCAGCCAGGTTCATGCCAAACATGCTGGGACCCCATCTAAGAAACAAATTTGTCTTTGTCTCATCTGACCAAATAAGAATGATAATCGGGAATCTCTTCATATTACCAAAGTTGAATCTTGCAGTTTTGTGTCTAACAGAAAGCATGACTTTTTTTCTTGGACTTGTACATAGAGGTTGACATTATGCACTGTCCTTCACACTGTCTTTTCTGGCACTGAAAGTCCAGTTTCCGTTGATAACCCCTGTGCCAAGTCTGAAGCACTTGCCTGCCTGTTTTACAGAGGTAGATTGTAGAAGCAGCACACTGCCTCGGGTGTCATTTTAGAAGGATTGCCACTGCATCTCTGATTGGTTATACTATGACTTGTTTTATACCTTCAGATTACTGCTGCAACTGTGTGCTTAAACGGATTTTCAGTTGCTCACCAAGCTTCCTTTATCCATCTTTGTGAAGTCTCACCATCAGACTTTTTCCTTCCCTCTCTAAATTATTTTCTATATGGAGCCATGACGCAGATAGAAACTGTGCATAGGTCCCAAACTGAGAAGGTCCTGATGTTCACAGGTCGTTTTATAACCATGTTCATACATAAGGTTAATTGGAAATCACACGTGTACTTAACTTTATTTCAGTGGTCACAGATTTTCTAACTTGTGTGATCACAGGTGTATTCACTTTGTTTCTACTTTGGATACAGTACTGCTATACAATAGACCAGGGGTGGGCAATCCTGGTCCTCGAGGGCCACTATCCTGCATGTTTTAGATGTTTCCCTCTTCCAACACACCTGATTCAAATGATCAGCTCATCATCAAGCTCTGCAGAAGCCTGATAACGATCCTGATCATTAGAATCAGGTGTGTTGGAAGAGGGAAACATCTAAAACATGCAGGATGGTGGCCCTCGAGGACCAGGATTGCCCACCCCTGCAATAGACAGACAGAGTAACTATACAACAGACAACATTTTTGCTTACTACATAATATGGTATGTACACTGATGTGCCACAACATTATGACCACTGATAGGTGAAGTGAATAACATGGGTCATATTGGTACTATGTGGAGTTCTGCTGGAAAACCTCAGATTTTGGCATCCATGTTGATGAGACTTAGACATCCAAATAAACATTGTCCCACAACAAGCACACTCCCTCATGCAAATGTCACTGGATTACCCCCGCAGGAAAATGCACCCCACCACATGGAAAAACATCAAACAATCAGGAACATGTTGAGGAACATGATGATGTTGACCTCCAAACTTCCTACACCCCATTGTGATCAAGCATCAACAGGATGCAGTGAAACAAGTTTGATTGACAGAGGCCCCACTGCACAAGCCAGAGTACCCAAAGGATCCACTGCCAACTTTCTGGTTCAAGACCCCATAGGACACCCTGAGAGGTCCTCTTGCGCATCCCCAATGGTTCAGAGCATTTTTGAGCACGTAAGGGAGACCAACACAATATTAGGCAGGTGGTCATAATGTTATGCCTGATTGGTGTATAGGCCTACTAAGAGAATAAGTAATAGCCTACATTTAAACGATGTTTTTTAAAATGTATTTAATCCTAAAGCCCTTCAGGAGAAACAGCCCATGTACAGTATTTCACAATTTAAACTCACTTTTTTTTAAAGGTTTAAAAGTGTCCAAATCTTAAAATGAGGCAGAAAGTCCTCACTTGGATATCATACATTTTTTTAATATGCAAAAGTCTATTTTTCACACCATCTGCAGCAGATCTGAGAGAGCTATACTGTCTTTTTCTACTCACAGTTTTCATCTTTTAGCAGCAGTTTTGCATGTTTGACTTTGATATGTTTCTTTGCTGACTGGTGCAACTTCTCTGTTCTGCAAAACAGCCAGAACTGCTCTCACCGGACCACCCTATGGCAACTTGTCATTCACCGCCATTCCATCAGTTTATAACGTTTTATTTAATATTCAAACGGATAAAAATGGACTATAAACGTGTTTCTCACTGAATTAGATCAATGGATGAGACGTACAATTAAGAGCATCACGAATGATGAACCTCATCATTTACAGCCACCACTTTGTTTTTGCTGCTCCCCCAGAGCTCACCTGTGCTTCACATGTTTACCAAAAAGCCCAAAGGTGACCAGTGAAGCATCACAAATGACCACTCCCCCCCCCAACCCCCCCATAACCGAGCACATTTGTGTCTGCTGCTCCCCATCCCGCAGCAACCTGGAGGAGAGAGAGCGCAACTACATCACTGCCCCTGCCTCCTCCTCACAGCGTTGGTCGCCATCCATCCCCTCTCCTCCTCCTGTACCATAACAGATGGTGGGAACAACATTGCATCCACCGGGCACCACAACAATAGACCGCAGCATCCAGTCCGGACTCCGCTGGCCTCGCACCACCATGCTCCCAGTGCAGGACTGCGCGAGGCTGTGAGTGCCGTCGTGATTTATTTCACGCGGTACCCACCACTGCCACGGCCACGGAGGAACCTTCTTGCGACTGTTTGGGCTCTCCATCGAGCGGGGGAAGATGGCCGCTATGAAAATATTAACCAGCACGGGGCTCTTCTTGGCTTTCTGTGCGCTCGGGCTGCTCGCCATGGCGATCTGCACCGACTACTGGTACGAGACCGACGCGAGGAGGCACCGGGAGAGGTGTAAAAACTATGCCAACAAGCGAAACGACCCGGGTTACATCTACATTTCGAACCACAACCTCCCCCTCCAGATGCCTCCAAAGAGCCTGGAGAGGAAAGGTAGCGGCCCAGATGCTGCTCCTCTCGTCAGGGGGAAGCGGCACTTTCTGGCCGCCGCGTCCGCCATGGAGTCCCACTGCAGCCGCCAGTTCAACTCCACCATCTCCGGGCTTTGGAGGAAATGTCACCGGGAGGGATTCGACCTGGAGACCGAGGACCTTATTTACAAAGGTAAACATGATCCGTCTGAAAGCCTGGCGCTTCTGGTGCGCACCAGGCCGTGCAGCTCAGCGATGAGCTCACACCAAACCCAAACACAGGAGCATCCTCTGGCCTCTTTTCTTAACATATGTCTGCTTTTGCACCACTGAGCTGATAAAAACTTGATTAGGATGCCTTTGAAAACATTTTTTTAGAACCTTATGGTGATTTTCGCTGTCCATGGTGCTGAGTGAACCTCCCCCATGAGATAATGGCCGGTCCATGTTGTTATTCATACCAACTATTCCAGACTGTAACACCATCTTGTAACAGTTAATGTATTTTTTTTAAAAAGCCGATTCACTGATAAATCTGGTCTGAATGCCAGCAGAGGCAACACAATGCCTCCTCAGAGAACAACAATGAGAAGCCATATTTCAGGCCTCAGCCACTGATGCCATGAGGCTGAGGTCTTAAAACTGAGTGTCTTCAAGCAGACACACCAGGGGGAAAAAAGGGAATCTCACTGTGTAGAAAACATGGGTGTCACAAGTTGGGACTGTGAGAGGAGAACAAGATGAACCCTCCCAGACAGCAGACCTTATTTCAACCCAAATGGTACATTCATGGCTATGAACTGAAAAATACCTCAAATCCACCAATGTCAGATCCCACATCCCCTTTGTTTACCTAGAAATAATGATGATTTCCCCTTTTTTCTTTGGTCTAGCCATCGAAATCTGCAGCTTATGTAAGGTTGTAATATATTATAAAACTAACAGCACAAGATTTAATTGAATTGAATTCATTTGTGGTGAAACACCTTCACTTCTGCTTTTTGAACAATCTTTTTGAAGGACAACTGTGTAAATAATGACAATAATGTTCTGCTGTTGTTGTGGTTGACTTTAGGGCCTAAACCCATCCCTCCAATGCACCACATACAGCCTTCATAAAGCTTGTTGTCAGGTGTTTTATGGTCATTTTGAAGCTGTACTATCATAATTACATTTGATTCTTACACAAACCATCAACAAAAACATACAAAAGCAGCTTCCTGAAGCTAATATTTCCATAGTGCTACAGTATTGATAGTGACCTGTGCTACAGTTCATGGTACTGTGTTCGCAGCCCTCTACTGTATATATTTGGGGGAGAAAAAATACTGTAAAATCATGACTACAGCATATTTAACTGCTATTAAAAGGTCTTTCTACTACTGGCTCCTCCTGCCTCTGGGTTATTTAACATTTGGAGCTCCAAGCAGCCGGAGCGGAGGTGCAGATTAGAATTTGGCTCCTTTTCAAGTATAATAGCATCTATTTACTATTAGTTTTCGTGGCCACAGGAGTAAATACTGTATGCAGTCGGAGTGAACACATGTTACTGTTGAATTTACACAACCCTGTCTGATTCTGAAGATCAAATTTTGCTCAATTTCATATTTCATTTCCTTTACAGTAGCTGTGTTCAGCACAAATATTGGCAGTGATTGCTGAGCTATTTGGTATCATGTATTAATACCTATTTCACAGATTATTTATGTAGGAAAACTGGCTGTTAAGAGCCAGAACTACATAGGAATTAAAAACGAAACAAAGTGCAGCTTTATTTTTTGGGTTTTCACTACCATGAGGATGAATTTACACAAGAAACTCAATGAGAACAGGTAAACTGTTATGACATTCACCCACATAACGAGATCAAATGTCAAAACCCAGCCAGATTTTTTAAAGTTGCCACTATTAAAACTCAGTCAGTGCACCAGTAAATACACAGCTGTCAGGTGACACAATGTGGTCACAGAAGAAAGACAATTAAATGTGTCTCATCATATCTAATGCATATTGTCACAGTTACTGGTGCACAGGTATGAAGATGTCTAAACATGATCACAGTCCCAACATCACTACAGTATGCTCAGTTGCATTGTTTTAAGTGATAAAGTTTTCAATACATTTTTCACATTTATATGGAATGTTATTGTTCAGTGAATGTTAATCTCTGAGTGTTTTTGTGCTCGAGAGTGTTGATTTCTGTTTGGTTTTTGAGCACAATACAACACAATCTAACACTACGCAGGTTCAGACTTAAACTCTGCTGTCAATTTAAGCCATTGCAAACCCACTAAGACTCATTTTAGCTGTTTAGATTAAAGGTGGGTGGATTAAAGGATATGCTCACGTGAAATTGCCAAACTCAATGTACCAGTAGTAACAACAAAAGGCTGATTTGTCCCACTTGCACAAAAACAAAAAAGCTAGCAGCGGAGTCAGCAAGATGTCAATCAACCCCTGTAGATTTCCACAATACTGCGAGAGAAGCTCAGATAATAACAATCCAAGATGATAAAAAATAATCTCTCTGCATCTACCACATGTATGTGAGGCCTTTAAGGGTTTGCTCAGTAGCCTTTATTTTGTCCCAATTTTTAATTTTCCTTCCTGTGAGATGTAAAATTGAAGTTGCACTTGAAAGAAGTTCTTATGAGAAGAGTCCCAATAACAAATTAGCTAGCTAGATGCAGTTTTGCATGACTTCATGGCTTGGCAATCTCACAGTCTGTTGGGAGAACATGAACTAAAAACAACAGCCTGATGTAAGAACAACTCTTCAGTTGTAGCCAGCACAAAGAACATTGATATCAAAAGCCTTGAAGATCACAAACATGAACAAAAGAGCTTTAAAATCCCCGAAAATGCAACAGAGGCAGAGGCTTTGACATGCAGACGTTGTGTGATTTTCTGTGATGTATCGTCTAATTTATGAAAATAAATTAAAAAGTAAAAACATCTCAGATGGCTGTAGTGACATATGACAGCTACTGTAACTAGTTTGTAGAAATCCCTCTCTAAATTAGGTAGAGTGATAGCCTGCATGGAGAATGGCAGAAAAAGTTGGAGCTGGATTACAGACCTGCGCCTTCACTTTAATTCAGATCAATTAAGTTCTGTATGTGGCCTTTCAGTGGAATAATCCATATTCCATATTGTTTCTTAATCCCTCCCTTAATAACAATGCTGTATTCGTTGGGAAAACAAGGTTAATAGGGCCAACTCAGAAAATTAAAACTCAGTGAGGGCAGAAATAAATGAGAAGCTTTTCTGCCATGTGTGCACACACATTATCTTATGATCCCAGACGTGGGGCAAAGGTTCACAATGCAATTCTTGCTTCATTTTCTTCTTTGTTACCTCTCCTGCCTGCTTCAATTAAGGGTATTTGTGCTCCAGTTGTAATTGTCTCCATTGTTCTTTTTTTGCCAGGAATCATTCAAAGATGTACCCCGGTGAAGTATCACTATTCTTCGTCCATCCTACCACGAAATTTACCCATCAACATCACAAAGACCATACGCCAGGATGAGTGGCACGCTCTCCGTAAGTCTCAAAGTGGTTTCCTGTCTCTATGGAGCTGATTGGACTCGTTGGTTTAGTGTCACTGTTTGTCTGGTCTCCACAGTTGTTTTTTCTGCTGTAAAGTAGTATTTGAGCTGTAAAAAAGAGCAAAAACAACAGAAAACTGATTTCCTTTTTCAATATCCATATTAAAATTTGATCTCCTAGACAGTCCGTCTTTACATTTAGGGGTTTTGTTGACTGACTATATGTGAAAGTGGTTTTCCTCAAGACATATATATCTCCTTTATTTATCCAGGTAAAAGTCTCATTGAGATTAAAACCCTCTTTTACAAGAGAGGCCTGGCCAAGACGGCAGCAACAACAATCGAGTAAAAAAAATTCATATACAAACAACACAAAGCATCCACAAATTACAAATCAGACAAAAACATTTACATTCTCTAAGACACTGCATTTCACAGTCTCTTAACAAATACTTAAAGGTACCCAAAGTGATCAACTCAGGTATTTTTTTGTCTTTTTGGAAATTGTTCCAGGATGTTGGGGCAGAATATTTAAAAGCCTTTTGTCCAAGTTCAGTTTTTACTCTTGGAACCAGCATCAAAAAAGAACTCTGTGAACAAAGAGCATAAACACTCTGATTTTTCACCAGGAGTTCACAAAGATACCTGGGTAGCAGACCAAAACATGAGTTTGGGTCCTATCTTATTTCCAATGTATATATTTCCCCTTGGGCACATGGTTTCTAAATTGCTAAAACAAAAGTAAGTTGCTGGCAACAATTAACATGTAGTCTTTAATTTATATTAAAGCACACCATATCTGCTGCTATTTGATTTACAGTAGTTCTAAATGTGATGTATAACGGAATAGCAGTACAGTGCTGGGTTTTTTTGTTTGCCTTTGAATTATAGTACAGCAGTTGTACCATTTAATATAGTATACTACTGGATTAATGTAATCATCTGAATTACATGCTCGCTGTAACAATATATACTGGATTTCAAAGTAAGAGCACATTCTTCTGTTATTGTTCCAAACATAAATTTAGTTTATCAGTTGTGACATACTTTGACATTGTCACATGACACAACATCATCTATTCCACTTAGCATCAACAACTAGTACATACAAGTTATTAAAAGCCTCTTGAGTATGCAATCTGTGAGAACATACAGTGCAGAACACATAGTGTAAATCTAAAACATGCAGTATTGAAGTAGCTTCTGTAAGTCTTGAAACTGTTTTATCAGCATTGAACCTGAAAGGAAACATTAAAGTGAACATTTATCAAAAAAGCCTGTAGCTCTATATTTTTTTTTCAAGCCTTTTTTAAAGTGATTGTTTGTGACAGGCTATGTCTCATTCAGTCTGTCAGGCAGCAGAAATCCACTGTACGCGACCTGCTCAGCACCAAACAGCACACAGACACAGGTAGCAATGAGCTAATGAACACATTTAGCAGCTTTTAAGCCAGGTGTTTCCCTCAGGAGTCGGTGAAAACCCAAACCAGAGATAAAAGAGAGTGAATATTGGACTTAAGTTGATTGGGCTGACACACACTCTAAAGTAGCAAGTATTTTATGTTATGTCACGTAATTGATGGATCCTGTTTCCTGCCGTTAGTTTAGCTTTACATGTTGAACTGTAAGTGAACTGCAGGATGACAGATGAAACGTGAAGATTCACTTCCCCGTGCTTCTGTTGTGTCATTCCTTTAGTCCTCTCGCTCACAGGGAAAGTGCCATGAGGTTTTTCCTGTCTCAAGATTTGTCCTCAGAAAACACCACGCACACAAACACAAAAAGCAGAGTGAGAAAATTAAACAGCTCTGAGAAATTGAAAGGGAGCTTAAGCAGCTCTCAGTCTAAACCTTAATGCACAGTATGTAATAGCAAATAAGCATAATGGGTTCCAGAAAACGATGTGAGAACCCCACTCTCCAGCAAATGTAAAACTGTAAAATCTTGTTTATTTCAACCAGTGTCATTGTTTCAAGTTTTCATTTGCTTGCAAAGTATCATCAAATTTATAAAAAGCTCTAACGGCTACTGTGTTTTGTTAATCATGGCTGCAGTTCTTCATAGTCAGTTTTTGTGGTCAAATATAAATGTCTGCTGGTAATACCACACTAATATTGATGATAATCATGCAACAAATATGCAGCAAATCACTGTTCTTTTTCTCAGTAGCATTATTGTTAAAATCAGCACAGTTTCAAGGTCCTGTCAAGTTTTTAACATTTCAAAGACACTTATGAAATACAGGTTTGTTTCGGCCACAGAGCCTTTTATCCACAGTTGCAGCCTCATCTACATAATGCTAGTCTCTTTACAGTGGTCACCCGCTAATTGCTGAATTGTTAAAAAGGTTATATTTACCACTTCTAAAGCACAGCTGCCGCTCACTGCTGAATGCATCACTGCCCTTATAAGCCCTTCTCTCCCATGTCGGCACTCATGGCCAGAGGTTATCAGGTCATCGCTGTTAGAGAGCCACTGGTTTGTATGAGGGTTTATCTGAGGACATTAGGTTAGACAGATCAGTGTCTGCTTTTAAATCTCCCCTTAAAACACTTGGATAGGCCCGTATTTCTGATTTGATCTCTTTGCTCAGACAGAGATGGAGTCGGAGAGTTGCTTGACCTTGGATTGCATCAGCAGTGATGATGTACTTTTATCTTATTGCCTCTAGGTGTGTTGTTTTATATTCGGTACAGGTGTTACAGTGCGTTGACAGTGCTGCTATGTTCAGTACAGATGTGTCTGTCATTACTTTAAAATGATTGTACTGTGACATGTTCTGCTTTAAACCTGCCATACTGAGACATTATGAAAGCTTCTTTGTTATTCTTATTCTACATGCAATCATACAGGTCAACATAAATCATGAATAAAGTTTCCAGTAACAAATGAATAGTGAATGAACATTTACTTGAGCTTTCCTTTCAAAGTCATTTCTGTTTATGCCATAATAAAATGGATGGCATATATTACAAACAATTTATTGCAAATCTATTGGCTTTCTGTTAATTCTTTGACATTAGCTTAGCATAATATATAATATTGGAAAGGCTGTTGGTCATTATGTCACACCCTTTCTGACTGATAATGCAATTAAATTAATAATACTTGATTTCAGAAAACCTGATAGTTAAAAACTCTTTAGCTCAGTTTAAACAATAGTCTTTATCATTCAGTTCCTATACAGTTCCCTTGGTGACGTTTTCATCTCTGCCTGCAGATCTAAGAAGAATGACGGCTGGCTTTGTGGGAATGGCTGTGTCCATCATTCTCTTCGGTTGGATCATTGGAGTGCTGGGATGCTGCCAGCAGCATGACCTCATGCAATATGTAGCTGGGCTACTCTTTCTCATGGGAGGTACTGTGAAAACACATATGCCCACATCCACACACAAGCATGCAAACAAAATCTAATTTTATTTAATTTCTGCATTAACTTGGTGACAGCTGAGAGCATCTTTGGGTTAATGTGAGGTAGCAGATCAATGTCCTGCAGTAACATGAATCCTGTCCTGCAGCAAGATGCACATTACATGTGGGAATTTGATAATCGATCAGGAACCATTTTAAATCACTGCTGCGTCTTCTGCTCACACAGGAACGTGCTGCATCATCTCCTTGTGCACATGTGTGGCAGGAATCAACTTCGAGTTGTCCCGCTACCCTCGCTCCATGTACGGCCTCCCTGAAGACATTAGCCATGGCTATGGCTGGTCCATGTTTTGTGCCTGGGGTGGCCTCGGTCTCACATTGCTGGCTGGCTTCCTCTGCACCTTGGCTCCCTCCCTGAGCACGCCTGCTCGCACAACGACCCACAAGCCGAGGCAGGAGAATGGAACCGTGTGACAGAGGCGTCGTTAAGCGGGTTGACCCACCGGACGCACAAACCACACCCTTCCAACCTTGATGTTTAACTCTGAGACAGTTTTTGTCTGATCACCATCTCACAACTCCCCCATCATCATCGCCATTCCCCCCTTCAGTGTTCAGTGTGCCTGAGTTGTGACAGAAGGAGCAAAGTGACGACAAACTTCACACACCTGATGTTGAAAATCCATGAGGGACCTTCAGGACACAAAGAGTAACACCTACAGTAACGTATGACTGGGACATGGCTCTCATAGCACAAATAGGACTTTTTTTTTTTGGTTTGGACTTTTGACATGCTGACTTTATGGTGATCTAAAGGTGACTGTTTTCTCTGAAGAGAATTTGTCTTAAAATGGTGCTCTCTTAAATGCATAAAGCCACACACACTCCCACACAGGACAGACACATACAAACACACACACACACACACACCAGCTTTTCCACACATGCTCAATTACTCTGGATGAATCACAAGAGAAATCCTCCAAAAGGAACAAACACAAACATCAGGCCAGAGCATCCTGTCAGCATTCCTTTTTTCAGTAGAGTGATGTGTGCTGTGTTATTGTTCGTAATGAAAAAAAAATTAAGGCACTGACTGCCCATTGCTTATCTTTAGTGTAGCACACTAACTGATATCAAACATGAGCCCCAGGGTCGACGTCTGCAGCCTATAATGGATCTAGCAGCAGTGTGGTCAGTACGATAAAATACACAGAAGTAAAATTTGCCTGGTAAAAGCAAATTGTTTGATACTTCTTTGAAGATTCAATATGTACAAATGCATCTCTGTGTAGATCCAGATCATCGTTTGTGTAAAGTAGATTTTGAATAAGATAGTTTGTTTTTCGTTTGTTCAGAGGCGATGGTGGCTGCCAGTGTGGAGAGGATAAAGACTTGGATCCATTAGTGGATTCAGCAACGTGAAGGTATTTTTGTGGTACCAAATGAAAAGAATTTAAAGAAAGCATTAAAACATAGCAGCTGCTGAGCTGTGACTTAATGCTGCTGTGCTGTTACTGCTCTGACAGACCCAGTTGTTTGCTGACAGCTGAATCATAACCTGACGAGAGCAAAACATCAAACCAAACTGTGAAGGAAATATTTGATTTCTCCATTGTTTACCCTTAATACTGCTAGACCTTCATTTGTGTTAATACTCTGAATACAAGCAAGTTAAGCAATTTCACAAGGGAAAAAAAGCAACTTCAGTGATCCCACTATAAAAAAACATACACAAGCACAAGCTGCGCTCAAAATCCTCATCTACACAAAGTGCAGTAGCGTAGAAACATCAAACATTGACGGAGGGCCAGTGTATCATATTGTGTCCTAACATATGACTCTGGAAACAAGGAGCTAGGCAGAATTAGATTTTTTTTGTGTGTGTGCGGTGAACATCATTGTCGAACAATCGAATACATATCATAAATGGACGAGCGCATCACTCTGACGTGGCATCTTAGAAAACAAAACCAAAAATGAAAAGATAAAAAAATTAAATAATGAATCCATCAAACATGTTTAAGACTGTGGGATTCCAACTTAAATGCATTTAACATCAGCAGAATACACATTCATTGCCTACAAAATGACACGCTGTACATTGTGTAGTATGTGAGAGAAACTTGGCAGCAATTATTCAGTTTTTTTTCTCCTATTTTCTTACTTTTGTGTTTCGATCTTTGGATTAAAAATACCTCCAAATCTGGTGTCAGAAGAAAAAGCACAAACAGGAATCAGACCACAGCCACAGACATTAATATGTCACACTTTAGACTCATTTTGTATTTTAATTGTTTTAACTCACACAAGAACATGAAAATGACTAATTGTGTCAAGCATCCAAACTAAATGCTGGATTTTTTTAGTGTTAGTGGTTAATGCTAAAGTCTAGTGCTTATTTAAGAAAACACATTTTTATGACATTTTCAACAAAATAATGAGTAAAAAAAAAAGTTTGATCTGGAGGTGCTATTTCAAATTAATAGTTGGACTTGAATTGATAGTACAAATCAGTAAATACACCAGTCCTTGCGTGCTAACTTATGAAACTGTGTGTTTCATAGTATGTAGTCTGGGATGCAAAAGGTTTTGAAAATTGTAGCCAGCAGGACTTAAATTCGTTTGACGCAAAAACAGAAAAGATTCCTGTGGTGATGCTTCTGGTATGAGAATAATTCACAGCAGCCATTTTTTATTTCCACAAATGCGATTTTCTTTTTTTGTCCCCCAGTCATTAGAACTAATTTATTTTGAAATGATGAAACTCACCAAGGGTACATGATACAAGAATATTACAGCCATGTGTGATGGAGTTTTTATAAGTGTTGATTGCCTGAGATGAATCATGAGATACTCTATCAGCTATGTCAATTAACTTTCTTAGAAAAAAAAAAAAACGGTGTTATAGTGTGTTAACGGCACTGTGTGTGATGTTCAGTCCTTTCACCATCACCATTAACGAGGAAAATTAACTGAGGCATGATTGAAAAACTGTATCTTCAGTGTCTTGTTGAAATCTTTGCACTTTGCTGCGTCTCATAAAAGACAGTGAACCTGAAGTTTGTTTTTTGCAAGGTCACATAACGGGAGCAAAAGATGATCAGAGCATGTAACAAGCACCCTGTTGTGTCTTTTACGAAGAGTTTGGGTTTTTACAACGTTGTGTGTTCGGGGTCAGTCGGTCCAGGCTCTTTCCAGGGACTCGGACTTGCTATAAATATGAAAATATTTATATCTGTGGTCAGTACACTGGCCATTGACAGAATGCAACGCTGTTTGGTGTTTTGGTTTTATAAAGTTTGAAGTTCAAACCCAAACTGATACACAGTAATAGAAGTATTGCTGGAAGCAGTAAACTGTAATGTTAAGTACTCGGTGCAAGTATAACGTGTTGTTAGGACTGAAGCACAGATGCACACAACTCTTGTTTTTCGTGTATAATAGGTGGGAAAATCCAGTCAAAAAGTATTATGAGCTAAAAAAAAAATATAAAGCACAAATTTACACCCCGTATCTCAAATTTCAAGAACACCAACACATACCAGTGTCTGTATTTCGAAAACTAAAGTTTTGACTCAAAACAGACGAACAGTAGCACACAGTAGCAAGATTTACAAAACATGAAAAAAATAACAAACCTTAGAGAAAAAATGAGATCAGCACAGTGTGACAATGTATTTTAAAAAATTGTTGTGAAATCCCTTCTCGAGTGGCGATGTCCTGTGTTTCATGAGGAACTTAGAAATGTGCAATGAGAGATGCCCTGTGAAAACGCCACCGTTTCGAGTGGCACTCGTTTCAGTAGCACAGCTGTTATTTTCTACAAGTCATTTATACTGGTTCCATCCACTGCAGATGTTGTGTGGGGATAAAAAAGACATTACAGTCTTGCATGATCTCATTACAGTTAGTTTCTTTCAATATATTAAAAACTTGTGTCCATTTTTAATTAATTTATTTTACTGAAATAAAATATGTAATTATTAATATGCTGTGATTTTGATTCTTTGTTGTTGCACATGTCCTTGTTTTTAAAGCACTTTTATCCTGAAACATTTTGTATGTGACTGCTGATGAGGCAGCAGAATGTTTTAATGTGAATTTAAAGTGATGAGACAGTTTCTGGAGTTGAAAATGAAAAGAGGATTTTTAGAGGTGAACTTACAGGAGAAGTAAGACACGATCACGGCAGCAGTGTTGACAGCACCCCCCCACCCCCCCTTCTAGAGGAGCGAGGAGGCGAAGACTGGCCTTTTGTCACTTAGGACATGGTGCCATCTAGAGGGAGAACTGCAGGTTTTGTGTCCTTGCTTTTTTACAGCTGGTGACTTAAAATCCTTAAAATCCATCACACTGAATATTAAATATAAGAAAGTATGATATATAACATCAACATGAACTTGTACAAACTGTGATTTAGTGGGAGATTTTCTCCTGGTAATCTACCTTTTTATTTAATATTTACACATTCAACAGCATTCACGTATATATTTAAAACAATCATGTTTATTTCAAACAGAAACCAAAACAGACTTTATCCAGTAAAATACAGAAACATATTACTTACTATGCAAAGATCTTTAGGGCTGCTGCTGTTATAGGAACTTCGACGTCCAAAATACAAAAGCTCAGTCATAAAAATTCAAACTACAGTACAATGATGCATAAACAGAAAGCTGTAGGTTTAATAAAAACACTAAAAAAAGTACAAAACAGAGTAGATCATTTAGCTTCAGTTACATTATTGCATACAGTATTACAGAAAACCTCTCCTGAAAGAATGTTGTATGACTATATGGACGTTTACAGGAACAGCTGGTCCAAACATCGTCAGATTCTTGTTTTATTCAAAACTCAAAGAAGTTCAGTTTGCTATCAAATAGAACAAAGACAAACTGCAAATCCTCACACTGAGCTGCTGGAACCAGGAAATGTTTTTTCATGAAATGAGACTGAGATGATTAATTGATTGTTAAAATTGACTATTTGTTGCATAGACACACATTTCTGTTGCTCTGCTGCCATATCATCACACTGGAAGAGGTCAGATGTCAGGTAAGAACAATCAACTACTCTTATGAACGGCAAAAGTTGGATTTCCTTTAAAACATGAGGTAAAAGCAATGTCAAACTATATTTGGAATCACTGACCTCGTACAGTTCCACCTGATTAAATGAGTGTTCACACTTTTTTGCCTGCAGCCAGAAGCGGTTGGAGACATGGAGGCCTACTTCTTGCCACGGTAATGGGCGCCGACCACCATGTAGCTGTCAGGTGAGATGTTCAAGCTGCTTGGTTTGGCTTTGTCCCGACAGACCCTGACCTCAGACCTGCCTACCAGCCCTCCTCCTCCTCCTCCTCCTCCTCCTCCTCTGCAGGGGTCGTGTTTCTGCAGGTAACTTATAAAGGTCTCCCATCCTCCGCCCACACGCACCATCACATGACGCTCATTCAGCATCTGCAAAGAGGTGACACGAGACTGAACCATCAGGGATGCTGGAAATATATTTTGCATATATTTTCTGGCTGATATATTGCTGGGATGTTTATGAATTCTCAATTAAATGAGAAAGCCTCCCTCCCTCCACACACGCACACACACACACACACACACACACACACACATCACTCTAATACTTACAAGCTTCTTGTGCATGTGCAGCCCCGGCTATGAAGGCAAATGATCTCTTGGATAGCTTTGTCAAAATCTCATTAAACCAAATGAAACCACACCTCATGGCACCAGCTGAGCACACACGCAACACTAATCCACACATGAGCATGCATACACGCACATGCAGTGACGCACAAAGGCACGCCCACTGCACAGATCTGCAACACAAAACATCTAATAAACACTATTTAAAATGTATAATAATTTCTGCATAGCCAGTCTATGCCTTAACAGCAGTTCCAGTAAGGTCATCTGAATCAACACATCCTTTACAGACAGCCGTCCTTACAGCTGAAAAACCAACTGCTGCCATGGCAACTGCTGCCACAATATAAATCCTGGAGAAGAGAACAAAAAATGAAAGGAGAAATTGAGATGAGTTCAGCGCAGACCCTCAACTCCCAGCAGACATTAACATTCCCTAGAGGACTTGCAAAGCCATCCGTTGTTCTGTCAGCGCCAAACCCACCTCCCCACCCCCACCCTACCTTATCGCCAATAAACCCTTCATTATGGAGCCATTAAGAATGTGATAATACAAGCAGATCTACTCATCTTATTGTGGGGAGGTGTGCTTCACGTGCACGGGATTAAAAAAAAATCAATGTACACGTTCACGCAGGCAGGCGACACGAGCGGCTGTGGAGGAAACTCCAGACGTGGCCAGTCTCAGCTGTCATCCTGCAGATTAAAATGTTTGAGGCTGACAGGGGTCAAATCTGACATCCTGAATAAACCACTTTCCTGTCAGACGTGGAGGGAATGCCGATCTGGCAGGTCTACATTCACAAAAAAATCAGTCACCAGGCAAAGTTTATTTTCCAAAGAACCAGATATTTCAGAAAATGACCTAAAAGCAGTTAGATTTTTATTTTGTCAGAAGCTATTACTTCCCCTGTTGTTCTGTAATTTTCAATTAAGATGCCTAATTCTTCTTAATAGTGAATAGAATTTTAGATTTCTGTTTGATTATGGTCTTGCATGCCTCATTAAAAAAGCTTTCAATATTTGTGTGCATGTCTCTCTCAATATATATTTAGATATAGATTTTTCTGTAGATAAATCTTACTGCACATTCTACACCAAACACTCCCAAAGCAGCTGCCAATACACCAAACTGATCATCATAAGAAAATACCAGAATCAGCGTCTTTCTGCAGCAAAACATCCTACAGAAGCCCTCTTTGTCAGGCAGCCTCCTTTATTTCTGTCTCTACAACTCCCCCACCCCCCTCCTTCTCCTCCCTCCTCCTCCAGGTCTCCGCACAAAGTGTGCTACGTCTGCAGCCCATAAACTACCGTCTGGATTCCCTTGTGTCCTCCCTGGCAACTCCATTGATTCCCTCTCTCTCTCCTCTCTCCTGCTGAAAGATGCATGAATGTACTCGGGGAGGAGGAAGCTTCCAAACACTGGCCAGTAGGAGGCAGGCTTTAGCCACATCCCCTCTTTGCTTTTGATGCTGTTTTTAGAGTACTCTCAGTACCAAAAGTGTTCCAGTAAAGAGACAAACTGAGGAGCATTACAGGGTGCAGTATATGTGTGCCTCATTCTGTCTCTGACCTTCACCTCTAATGCTGTTCGAGAGCCCCTGTGGTGGTACAATAGTTGCAGTTCCTGAAATACACTAGGGGCTTTTAGTTGTTTTTTTAACGTTTAGTTTTTGGCTTTTTCTTTCCCATTTAAGTTTTTAAAGCGTTTAACTTTAAAGTGCGACAACAGACTGCTAAGATAAAGCTGACTAATTTAATAAAACGTATTGGAACGTGAACAGATTTTTACAGCCCCCAGAGGATGAAGCTTGCTGACTGCTGATCCCCCTGAATTTTCCTTTAATTAAATATTGAGCAACTGCTGTAAGGAATTCTATCAGATTCCTGTCAGATAAATCCTAATGATTTGAGATCTTCAGAGATTTGATTTGATGTGCGTGATTCTAAATGAAATGCCATCAGATTTTCCAGAGACATAATGGCTTTAATGAATATCTTAGTTTTTGACAAAATACCTGCAAGACAAACGGAGTTCTTGTCATCCACCCCCTACTTCTCAAAACACAATTGCCTCTTAGGTTTGTTCAGTTTACTTCACAGGGGTTTCATAAAATAAAATCTGCAGTTTCTGGGATTTTATAAATGAATGAATGATCTTTTGTGTAGTGTTAATTAATTATTTCTAAAATCCTGATCTACTGTAAGGTCAGAGGTCAGGGTCAGCTACAGAATAAAGGCCATGGAGCTTCTCCTGAGTTACTGTCTTGCTCAAGGACACTTGAGAAAGGAAGATTATGAGGGCGATTTTTGTGAAAAAAAATTCTCAGCTGAGGGTGGAAAAAACAGTCTCATCAACCTAATTCTGGTGATTTTGCCCATCATCTTCTAAACAAGACTAATTTCATGTTTATTTTGTAATTTAAATGGCATTTTAAACACTGCACTGATAGGGCATGATATTGTGCAATGTTTGAATGTCTTTTCCTCCTACTGGCACTATTAGACGGTGTCCCTGCTACAAAGCTGAAGGAGAGCCTAATTGGGCACAGAGAAGAAAGAAAAGCCTTCCTCTTTTTTAACACCAAAGAATAGCAAAAGCACTCCAGGGCCAGCATGATTGAATAGTCTCCAGAGGGAATAGAGATGGAGGGGGGAGAGGTGGGGTAGAAAGTTTACATGTGAGGAGGGGCGGTCATGCTCAGTCGCTCATTAACAAGCTGTCTGATTAAACCCCTCACTAATGACTTTGTCTCGGTAATCAATAGTATCTGCTCTTTAAAAAGGTCTGCACACACTGAATGGAGCGGCACAGGGGTTATCGTGTTGTATGGCGATGGAGGTTTATGGTGTGGTTCCCGTGTAGGCAGCTGTGAGCTTCAAGGTAAATGGACAGCATCAGGGCTGCGTCGCTCTATTCAAACAGCTGAGGTGTGTTTGCTTGTCAGAAGGGAGAAGTGCAGGTTGTATCTACAAGCTAGTAATTATAGCTGAAAACTAACACAGAGTTATGGTTCTACGTACAGAAAGTGTGAGCACAAAAGGTCGAGGTATACAGAAAAAGATTGTTTTTTTGCATTCAGCTAAAACTGGCTATAAACAAGTCGCATGCTTTGGGTATGACATTTTTATTGCCTCAGGTTTCTTTGATGTTCTGTTCAAACACATGCTTCAGCGTTACTGACAGGTCTGCTGTGGAGAAACAGGTGTTCTGTGATGCGAAGGGGAGCATTATTTTCTAAATGGACAGTAAAAATATGACATCTGTCAGCCATTCAAAATATAGCTAAGACAAAGAAGCGCTGACAGTATTGAATTATTAGGGGGTGTTAGTTCAGTGGGGTTTTTCAGTACAATTAACAAAGCATTTAATGGGTTTCAGCTAGTGACCAACACTGAGATACACCCCTTATTTAGTGTCAAAGATATATGTTGTGAATTTAATCATATCCTGTCAGTCTGTTTCCAAATATGACTATTTTTGCATTCAAAGAATGTGCCAACCTTGGACAAAACAGTCCATATAGTGTGCACTAAACATACACTGAAGCTGTTATGTTTTCTCTTCTCTATAGAGCCATGGATGTATAATTCAGCAAAGTGAAACCTTCTTCTCACATTCAAAACCCTCCTCACACAGATGGACCTCGACTCCCGAGTGGGCTGCCATTTAAACTGCTCACCAAGGTCATATCTTCGCACAATCATCCTGAAAGAGACGTGTTTGTTTTTCCTTCCAGGTTTGAACTCTTCGCTGAAGGTCTATGTACTGAATACAATCATTGTCAGCTCAGTCTTATCCTGACCATTGGTTGCCAAGCAACCCTGCCTCCCCTTCCTTGAGCCTTCATACAGGCAGACGCGGGTGGAGCGTGACTCAGGGAGGCTGAAAGGTACCAACGTCTCCGTCCCAAATCAGTCACTTTGACACTTTGCACCTGTTGCTGACTAAATTAATAACTTAAGGGCATTTTGCATCTCACATCTCATTATGCGCTGTAGCTTCTATGACGCATCTTCATCAGGTGACCTGTTAAGTTTGGCTTATAATTTATAAGTTACTGCACCACACATTCTCATTTCACAACATTATCAGTTTATGTAAGAGTAGCTTTAATTAATTTATTTATTTTAAAATTAAAACCTTTTTACATCGATTTTGACGCCTGTACTATGGTGTTGATGTTTTCTCAAGCATAGAAAGTCACAGGGAGGAGGTTGGGGTGGATGGTGGCTCTACAAAGTGCAGGACTTTGACACAGGAGATTGTGTTTTGGGTTGATTATTAGAATATAACAATTATTTCTAGGATGCAAGGCAAGCAAGAGCATACTTACGCGAATATACAGAACTTTATCCCCAACACGGTAGCAGCCTTTAGGTTGCTTCTCGACGAGGAACTTGGTGGGGCAGCTGCAAGGTGGATTTTCAATGATGTTTCTCACCTGCAGCAGAGCAAACACAGAGTCAAACTGAGTGCAAACATAGTATATACCTGTAAGCTCAAACAAGATACGTACAATATCATCCAAAATGTTGTTGGTGCCTGTGCTCCTCCTGCTTGTGGGTTTGTTCAGTAATCGTTGGGTCTGTGCTGCAGGTGGGGAGATGATGGGAGGTGGAGCAGCTGCCGCAGGAGTGTGTCTGTTTATTGTGGTATGGCAGACTTTGGCAGCGGATACCAGGGTTTGGCCTGGCGAAGGCGCTGACAGCGGTGAGGTCGAGGCAGATGTGTTGGTGGTGCATATCGGGGAGAACAAAGGCGTTTGTGTTGAGACTGTGGTTGTACAGGGGTTAGAGGCTGAGAGCGAGCACTGAGGAGGGGATAAACATGTAGGCACTGGGTTTGTTGTGGCTGATGGAAGATCAGAGGCGAGGGAGGCAGCGAGGGGTTCAGACGGGCAGGTTGCGCTCGGAGTGAGGGGAGCCGGCGGAGGCGGTGGGGGAGACGGGGCTGGGGGCAGAGACGGTTGTGATGGTGAATACAATGATGTGGGAGGAAAAAAGGAGAGAGGGGATGATGGAGATAAGCAGCCCGCCTCCTCCCTCTCTATCTCCCTCTCCAGCTTCACCAGCCCTGGTGGCTCCACTCCATACCTGAAAGTGAGGTTTCACAAATATATATTGGCAACCATACAGATATATCTACAATAAATCTCAGAGTAAAGAATAGTGATTCCCAGACAGGAGCACTTTTGAATCTCAGTGGATACTTTTGCAGTTGCAATTTGAATGTGAGCACACAGTGAGTAGAAGCTGAAACTGCTAAAAGTAATGACTTAACAGTTGAAATAGGAATTGATGGTAATGAATAAATGCTAAAAACAATAGGAATTGATAAAATGAATAGTTAAAAGGAATCAACACATGGTTTAAACTAAACACTAAAATAAATAGACAGATAAGCAGGCTAAAATCACTGAGAAAGGCTTAACTAGATAAAGTAAAGTGTCACAAGTTAAAATGAATGGCATAAAATTGTGAAACACAAGGATGAATAGAATAGAATAGAATGTTTTTATTGTCATTGCAATAAAATTAGTCAATCATTTCTTCATATAATAAATACATACAAAGTACATTAATAAGTAGTAGGATAGTAAATAGTTAAAACGTCCAGTTAGTGGTAGAAGTGGGAATGCAAACTCGCTAATCCGACATAAACAATGATGATGGATTAATTGTATGAACAAATATTGCAACAATTCAAACTAATAACAGAGTTAGATAACAACATTAAATTCAAAATGCTTTTTGATGATTACATCTAAAACCTGGTGTTTAGGGACAAAAAAGGCTGATAAAAAAAGGTGTGTGACCACTGGAATTAGAAAACTGCTGTTCTACATTTTCATACTTTAAATGAAATAAGAAATATCACAGAAATTTTCTTATTAACATCATTTAATTGTGATTTAATTTTTAGGAGCTGTGCAGTTGTTTATTTTCTTGTTACCTGGCTGCAATCCGTCCCAGCTCCATCAGGCACAGACACACCTCCCGAGGCTGCTTGTGGAGGACTTCATACAGCAACATGCAGGACGAACAAAACAAAGAGGATGGAGGGGTTAGAAATGAAAAAGTCACTCATCTGAAAGGAAAGATGTTTCTGGAGATAAACTTCTTGTCATTGTCAAAAGAAAATGGGAGCTGAGCAGAGAGGGCACATGGCAGGAGGTTCTCTATTGTGCATCTCTATCTTTGAAGCTAAGCAGGAATTCCTGTGGGTGTCTGGATGAGCTGCTGAGGGCATGAGGGCATGAAAGCTTCATCAACAAGTCCTGCCTTCAGTCCACTACCTGTTTTTTTATTATTATTATTTAAAAGGAGGTTCTGCACACACAGTTTGGACCAGATGAAGTTATAGTTAATTTGAGATGACAACTGGTTGAGCCTTAAAGCATGTTTTTACTCATTCATCCGTATTTGACATCCACTAGACAAGAAAGAAGAAAAATAATATCATCTGTGCCTTCGTGTAACTGACACTGTAAACTGAAGCCTGTCAGAGTACAGTAGGTTTTCTCTCCCCGTCACTCAATTAGTCAAGTGAAGTAGGGAACTCTGCCTGCAGGGGGGATTTATTGTTGGAGGGAATTAACCTGCACATTATCATTCTCACGCATCTGCTGCCTTGCATAGACATGCCCCAGGAAGAAGTGCATAGAGAACTGTATGTTTAATGATAAAGAGCCATGTTAGCCATGTTTAAATGTGTGTTGTTTTCTCCTCAGACACAAAGCATCAATACAGAAAATGTCTTGTGAGAAACAACAAAGGGAGATATAATGAATGTCTCAGTCACCTCCTGTGGGAACGTCGTGACCCACAAGTTCAGCTTTCCATCAAAGAATAAAGTGTTCACGTTTATAAAGACTTGGTAAGTGAAAAAGTGTCCAAAAATGATTCAACAGACCTGATACCGAAATTAAAATCTCCTGCTCTGACTCATATTTTCTTTCACCGTCAATGACTGAAAGGTTTACAGTACATTCACACGTATCTGTACTTATTTCAAATGATTTGAGATCTAGAACGAAAGCCAGTGTAAGGCTAATGACAAAAAATACCATTATTCACGAAGTAAAACAACTAATGGAAGTAACTAAATGTAAATATATAAAAATGAATCTATTATTTTATTTTAAACAACAATCAAATGCATTATTTGCATTATGCATTCATTTTTCTTCAGAAAAATCTGACATACCGATCAGACACAACATTATGACCACTGACAGGTGAAGTGAATAACATTGATCACATTGGTACTATGTGGTGTTCTGCTGGAAAACCTTGGATTTTAACATCCGTGTTGATGAGACTTAGACACCCAAATAAAACTCCAAATTTCCTACACCCCATTCTGATCAAGCATCAACAGGATGCAGTGGAACAAGTCTGACTGACAGATGCCCCACTGCACAAACCAGAGTACTCAAAAGATCCACTGCCAACATCCTGGTTCCAGACCCCATAGAACACCCTGAGAGGTCCTCTTGTCCATGTCCAGTGGTTCAGAACATTTTTGAAAGCATAATGGGGACCAACACAATTAGGCAGGTGGTCATAATGTTATGCCTGATCGGTGTATAGCCAGAAGGTCGAAGTTAGAAAAAAAGTAAAACATGGAAAAGATTGAAGAGCAATAGATGGATTAAAGAAGGAGTATAGACACAAATACATAAATACCAAGAAGCAGTTCTAACTTTATGTTGTTCTTAGATCTTAGTTGAACCAGTAACATGCAACACATGCTGCATGACATGATATCACTTGAAGCCTTCACTGGTAAAAGGAAAAAGCAGATCAGCGCTCCTTGACTCCATAATGTAAAACACAGTCTTCGGTCTCAACTCACCCAAATCCTCAGACTCAAAAAGGTAAGCCTCGTCAACACCGATCTTTCGACACCAGTACAGAAAGTTGGCCGTATTGTCTCGGGCGAAAAACGATCCAGAAGTTGCATCAGCTCGCCAGTGGATCACTCGTCTTATGAAGGGCTGGGATTGTTTTCAAAACACACAATTAGTGAGTCTGCAACAGAAATTGTTCTCTTATTTCTACAGTTAACACATTAACAGATTAATGCTTCAGGCTACAGAAAAGAAACCCCATTATAAACAATACCTGTGCCATCTTTAAGAGTACACCTGTGTTTGAATATAAACACACTGTCACTGGCGGAGACATCCTCTTCCATTGTACAGAGGTTTTATGTGCATTAAGGGCACACAAGAAAGGAATAAGATCCTGTCAAAGCACTACTGTAGCAAAGAGAGGATTAGTGAAAGAAAACTACTGAATGCACCACCAGATAGTGTGATTATCAAACTTCAGACCTGACCTGGTTTTTACCCGCATTCTAACAAACTCTATGTTGAAAACTTAGTACATCTATTGTAAAAAAAAATAATGGACATCTAGTACAGCTATCGTCAATTTTTCAGCCTTATTGTGATCTTTTTTTCCTTCCTTAGACTGATTAAAATCACTTGTGGTTTTGAGATCCTTCCTGCATATTTGTGTGTGAAAGTGCACATTACTGTGTGTTGCAGTAGCACCTTGCCATTGTTGCTGTGAATCATTTTCTCCTGAAGCAGCTGCGCCAGCTGACAGAGGAGAACACCGTTATCCAACCTCTCCATCAGACTGTCTGCTGTGAGGTCCACACCTGACGAGAACACACACACCACAGTCACATATAGTTATTACTCACTTGTTTTCTTCATTTGTTTTTTGCCAGTTTTTACCAAACATGACCAACATCTCAGCAAAAGATCAGATTTCGGTTGGATTTGAGGTGAATGATCATCGTAAAGTTGTTGTAACATTTGCTCCAAGAGAAACTGTTCCACTATTTTCAATAAGCAGGAACAATAAGATTATCTCAGAATAATCCTAACCAAAATTAAGAGAAATAACTGTTCATGAGGTGTTTTTTACCTGCTAGAGGACACCATGACTGAGCATTTCCACCTTAAACTGGTGTTTGCCAATGACTGTCTCAAAGACTTGTAACAAAGAAACCAACAGCTTACAGAGTGGAGTTTCTGACTCACTATTCTTCGGAATAAGTCTCCATCTCAAACATACGGCTGAATGATTCCAATATTTCAACTTGCTGTTGAGTTGCACAGAGTAGTTTTACAGTGTTGATAAGAGTTGTAGGTGAGCTGGTGTGTTTGAGCTGCAGCAAATAGCAGAGGGTTGGATGGAGAGAGGAGGGGGCTTCATAGATCTGCTAAATTCTAAATATTTTGATACACAGAGATCAGGGCTTTTAAATTGTGTATGAAATGACTTGGTCAATGAGGAGCCGAAAATAAGATGCACACAAAACTTTGAAGATGGAGGCAACACATAGTTCCTCAAATCTCTTTTTGATCTATAGATTTACAAAATACCAAGTGTAGCCACAGGAATGCTTCATTTGAGAAAAGCTTTCAAGTGTGAAGAAGCAACAAACAGTTTTATTCCTGAACACGCTGAAAGTGGCTCTTTATCATCAGAACACTTTTCTGCTTCCAAATAAATCACTCACACTGCCACACAAGCTGTTTTGACATATTGTTTTTTTCCTTTTTTGTCATAGCATAAGTCAGAAATTCATCATGTCTGAGTCACTTTCCAGACATCTTCCAACAGGTCGTGGCATGTGCAGACCCTTTATGTTTTCCTTCACAATGCAGCAAAGTGGGACGAAACATCCCTTTCTCTGGAGTCCCAGCCACAGATCCCCTCATGAAGAGGTATTTCAGGGATTCGGGATAATAAGTAGGTTAATGTGTTTTTGTGTTAAACATGACTGCAGCTATTTTAAACCTTTTCTTCAAAATAAAAGCCCCAGTAGAGTTGCCAAGTCTTATTTGTCTGTGAATTGCTGTGAGAAGCAACAACCTGAGGTGACTCTTGGACATCATGTCTTGTAATTTAGCAACTTCAAAACACCTGAATATTTTCTAAAAGAAAAGGTACAAGTCCAGTTTTTGGTTTTAAAGACTTCAGCAATAAACAAAGTTTCTGGATTATAGTCAGACTGCCTCACCCATCATGGTGTTGAGCCAGAAGGCCAGGTCTTCCTTCATGGGCAGCAGGCTGGCGTCGTGGCGGTAAGGCAGCCACTGGTTGTACTCTTGAGGACTGGCGAGGCCCGGACCAGAGTGTCGGTACTTTGGGGAGAGCAGACAGTTCATCCCCAACCCGGTCAGGTGCCTCGGGCTCAGAGGACTGTCCAGGCCGTCGTTCATCGCTCCAACTTCACTGTCCATGCTTCAGCTCCAGCTGGTCTTTGATGGACCCTTGTGGGACAAAAGATAGATGTTAGTTTTCATCAATCATGTTTGACATTTTTTATTTGTCGATAAGTTTGAGAGATTTGAAAGAAGGAGAAATATCTGCCATGTTCACCTATTCTGAATGCTCGTATTTAACTTTAAAATTGAACATCTTATTTATATTCAGTTTGCTTTAGGATCTTAACGTTACAAATCAAGAACTTAACTTGACTCAGCAATATGCTCACCTAAGTGTGTGTCCTAACTGTGTCTGTGAAACCCACTAAAGCTAGGAATAAACTAGAACAAACACATAACGTTTCAAATAGGTACTACTGATACACAAAATCAAATAAAAATGGAAGAACAATTACATGACATTCAAACTAAACTTTCATGCTTTAAATCTTAATAGTTTTTTCAGTGGCTTTTTTGTGAATATTTTGATTCCATAAATGTGTAATGAGGTATTACACCATCTAAACATAAAGAATAGGTTGAACTAACCCATATTTGAGAAAGTTCCTATAATCATTCCACCTACAATGAAGAAGATGAAGGACATGACAGTCATGTTTATATGCAAAAAAATGTACTCAAGTTCAGAATGAGAACCAGTTTTACTGCCAAAATGCAAGTTTGGCAAGTCAATAGATAGTGTTACAAGTCAAATCAATAGCAAGTGTAGCTATTTCAAGGAGTTGTAAAAGTAATAAAAAGTGACAGAAACATTCCAGTAGGTTGAGCTCTAGCTGTTGGATGATAAATTAAACAACTAAAGTGCATTTTAGTGCAAAATTCCTTCTTTGTTTCATGTTTCTTAGCTGAGCTGTGGCGGAATAATCAAACAAAATGATTTTTGTACGGAAATGGTGCAACTTTGTCTCATCTGGTTTGTATTAGCTGACTGCCGAATGTCCATAATCAAGGACATCAGATCTTCCACTGAAAGTAAATACAGGAAAGAGCTCTTCCCAGTAAGTACAGTATGAACAAGGAGATTAGATTAGATAGACTCTTTGGAGTGAATGCACAAAAACAACAATATATGCTGAAACCTATCGCCCTGGCTGAAACACTGGCTGCCATGTGTAGAACTGATATTCACCACCAAACAATACACACAGCCATTAATCAAAGGGATTAAAGTGACTGACTGCAGGCAGCTTGTGTTTAATAAGATGTACAGCCACAGCCCTGAGCCAGTCTCCTGGTGCTGCTGCATGGCTCATTTGTCCTGTTCCCAGAGCAGCCTCCATCGTAAAGCTCAGCCCCATGCAGAGACTTGCTCTGACTGCCAGTAATGCTCGCTGCTAATCAGCTGGAATTAAGACTACAACATATGCACTGGGTCACTGGGTCTGCTGAGTAATATACAGAAGAAACTGAGGCTCAGTCTGTGCCAGATGACTGACTTAAAAGTTTCATTAGAAAGTAACAAGATTAAGCAGACATTAAGGCTGAAAACAGCATTAAAACAACACGAAGTACTGTGATGGTGGTGGCTGGCTGTTTTCTAGGGTACATGTGCAAAGCAAATGATCTGGGCTGGTCGGTTTGAGTAACGGATCAGTTCATTTTAAGGCTTCTCAGATACCAAAACGCTGCAAAGTGTGGCAATTATTATATCTCCTGTATAGATGTAAACAGTCGGGAATGTGAGCGTGGACATACTGACGAACACAACGACTTGCTGGGTGACGTTGCATTGCCATAAAAGTTAGGCTGGACTATACAATCCTGCAGCCTGTGTTGCCACTTCTCACTAAATTGATCTCATTCATACGTATGAGAGGGCATCATGGCTACTGCTGGTCTGAACGCAGCCTACAAGTGTACAGCCCTGCTAGCAGCTCTCTGCACCTTTACCTGGGCAGAGCTGTGTTTTGACCTGAATGCTATTGAATACATCCGCGCTAACATGCTCATCTTTAGAATGTACAGTCATGAGCAAAAGTTTACTTACACTTTTAAAGCACATGTATATCATGGCAGTAGTGAATCTCCAATGATTCCTCTTACTCTCTATGATGGAATGACTGAAACACATACAAAAAAACAGTCACGCATTTTGGTTTTGGCAACTGTAATCACTCAGGAGAAACTAAGAGACCATGCCACTAAGGAAATTTAACAAAAACACAACTTTCTACATCACCAAAACTGGTATTTAAAGTTGCTGTATGGATATTGTCAGCAGATTTTGTCATATTTCCAACAGACGAATAATAAATCTACAGAAGAACCAAAATGCATGATTGCCATAATATACACGGTCCTTACAAGTGTATGCAAACTTTTATTCATGACTGTTTATTGCTTACCACATTCATCATCTTAGTTTTTTTTCGAAACTGTAAGTCAGTCAAACCCTTTTTAGGAATGTAAAACTATCTTCTATTGTTGGCCTCAGACCTTTTGATCCTTTGGCACTTCTTCAACATCTGTGCGACCAGAAGGTTATTCTTCCAACAAAAACAGTTCCACAGCAAGAATACATGTACATAAAATGGACACGTAGATAATAAATGATAATCTAAAAGATCATTATTGATTTTACTTATCTCTAACAAAGACTTCATCTTTAGCAGAAAAGTCAAATAAAAGCACACCTGGAGGGTAGATGTCAGGGAAACAGACTGGCAGCATCACAGCTCATGCATCGTGTGCATTAAAGTACCTGAAGCTCAGCGCTGCAGATAATCATTACAAGTTCAAAAGTAGCTTGTCATAAAGTTTCCCTTCATCAGCGAAAAGTTCCCTTGCACCATGATTACAGGGGAAGTAGGGCAACAGCGTACATACAGTATGTATGTCAGCGAGTTCTGGCGTCAGACATGAATGCGAAGATGTTGTAGGAATACGGTTCGCAGTGAAAAGGCTCTTTTGTAAACACACCATGCAGACGTGGGACGGAGACAAGGTGTATGCGGAGGGCACCGCCTGCCAAGTTTGAGGCTGGTTTACAGGTTGACCAGCAGGGCATGAGAGCCCCCGTCTCTAACAAAACATCCAGGTGCAATATTCACACCTCTGCTACAGGATGGCTCTGCTGGGAAGAGAAGGCAAAGGTCACCCAGTGGCCCAGCTCTCAGACACTAGCAGCCTTTATATCCCTGCAGAGCTCACGGTCCATGTCTGTAAACACACACTGCTGCACACACACAGGCCCATGCATGCATCAGTGTTTCTATTCCACCTCATTTACTTTGCCTTTAATGCATCCAAAGTTAAGATTTGCTTCAGTGATACTTCACAGCCTTTAATTGTGTTTTTTCTTTTTTGCAATAAAAGCAAGCATCTTCACAACCAGCTATTAGGTGGGGAAACAGGCAAAATTACACAGCAGCAGAAAGATGTGTGCAAAATGATGGATCCGGGCTGCAGCGATGGCTTGAATACCTGAACGTGTGCTGCTCGTATGGAAGATGACAGAGTGATTGATGATTTGGGTGCACGCTGCCTTCAGCATGAGACCAGAGCTTGTGGCTGGTAAACAACTAACTTCACAACTAGTTAACAAAAATTCTGCCTGCTTACATGTTAGGCCCAGCGTGTGTGTTCACTTTGGAAAAAAAAAGTCGAAGGAGTAAATTTGCCACAGAAAGAATGAATGTGTTTAGATGAACAGTGTACAGTAAAATCTGAGGTTCCTGTAACCTGCAGGGTTTTGTCTGCGAAGTCTGTTCAGCATCCACGTCAAGCGTTTGAAAGAACTATTCGTGAAATATCAAGATTAATAACTTCAAGCTCTGATGGATAGCTTTCTCCCTCCATCAGCTTTGAGTCTGTCTCAGGTGTCAGCTGTTGGGCTGTAGCAGCTAAAAAGGGGTCATGTATAACCAGTGGAAGAATAGCAGGTATTGAATGGATACAACTTCACAGCTGAGGTATAGATTTCAGTCATAGCTGTGCTCTCGCCCCACGGCTTCCCGTCAGCTGCCTCTAGACTAAATAAACTCCATATCAACACAGGATGGAAAGGTCTGTCGCCTGCTGCTGTTCACGCACCCTGAACAGTGGAGATGTACTGTATTTCTGCACCAGCAAAACCCAATGAAATACAATTATGGCACCGAGATTTAAACACACAAAAAAAGCTTCCATTGATTGTTTTGAGATAAATTAAATAAACCACCTCGGAACAGTCAGTTCACTGAGTGAGTTCTGAGTCAATGGAACATGGTGGAGGATTCCTTTCTGTATTGATATGGCCAATTGTGTGGTAACTCATTTACAAAAGTGACAAACACATTTCTATTTTCTGTCTACATACAAGTTTGTTTTTTAAAATTGTTTATCACTGTAGAAAAAAGTATACAAAAAAGTTTTGTGTTGGAGTAGTTATTCTAAATTTTGAAACTGCAGCTCAATCGGTTATCCTTCTCATTGATTACTAATAATCAGTATCAGCTCTGAAAAAACAATCTGATTTCATAGATGTTGTGTAAATGGGAAAACAGTTTTTATAATTAGGCTTATTAGGGCCTCCAGAGAGCTATTAAAAAGTAGATGATTTCATGCAAAAGTGTAAAATCCCAGTGTGATACATGGGAGAACTTTTTTCTTACTTTAAATCCTCAAAGTATTGTGATATGCCTGTCATAAACCAAAAGGAAAACAGTAACAAGTAATATAATGAAGCTGAGTCAATATTCAGATAGAGATAATCTATATTTTCATAATTAGTGTGTTTTTGCCTTCATCATTCCAACCACTGCCAACATCAGCAACTATTCCAATATAAACATGAAATAAACTTACAAAGTTTTGGTTCCTTCAAATAAGCTCCTTTTTTTGTTTTCATAAAACTTTCTTCACAGCGTCTCCTCGCCCCGTACTTCTTCTCCTCATACACGCATCTCTCCCAACCAGATGTTCATCGCCCTCAGCTTCGCCACACGTAAGTACACAACAGAGAGACACGGCTTCACTTTCCAAACTAACTCTGCTGAGCACGTCTGCACGTTAGAGGTGTCAACTTACAGCCGCTGGATTCAAGTTAGATTTAAAAAAGCGAGAGGGAAACAAGAAACACCACCACGGCAGTTGTTTGCTGTGAATGATTTCCCACGTTTTAGGAATGAAAGAAAATTTTGGAGGAAACTCGTAATAAGTAAACTAAACCACTCAGACTTGGTGAAAAGTTGAGTTTTATTCTGTGAGCGGCTGATGACGACAGCTAAACGTGATTTCCATAGCAACACGTTCAAAACGAGGCGCCTAGTTTACGTTCAAATTATTAAAAGTAAAGTTATGCAATGACTTCTGTCTTCAAAATAGCTGTTTTTCAAGATTATTTTTTTAAAACTTTTTTTTAAAAAGGAACTTTATGATATTTTTAGTGACACCACAGGATAAATATCAAAAAGTTTCCAATAATCCAAAAATCCTACATTTAATGACTTTGACTCAAGACATTCTAGGTTTAAAGGGTAAAAAATTGACTTAGAAGGAAAGAAAATGGTTTGTTATAGTTTTGATTAAACAACTTGCGCCTATTTAGGTTGGAAAATTTTCAGAAAATGTACTAAAAAGGGAAAAATATACACCGATCAGCTACAAATTTATGACCACTGACAGGTGAAATGGATAACACTGATCATATTGGTACTATGTGCTGTTCTGCTGGAAAACCTTGGATTTTGACATCCATGTTAATGAGACTTAGACACCCAAATAAACATTGTCCCAGAACAAGCACACTCCCTCATGTAAATGGAAATCCCAAATGTCACTGGCCTACCCCTGCAGGAAAATGCACCCCACCACATGGAAAAAACATCAAGCAATCAGAAACATATTGAGGAACATGACAACGACCCAACATGTTGATTTGACCTCCAAACTTCCTACACCCCATTCTGATCAAACATCAACAGGATGCAGTGGAACAAGATTGACAGAGGCCCCAGTCAAGCCAGAGTACCCAAAGGATCCACTTCCAACGTCCTGGTTCCAGATCCCATAGGACACCCTGAGAGGTCCTCTTGTCCATGTCCAATGGTTCAGAGCATTTTAGAGCACATAAGGGGGACCAACACAATATTAGGCAGGTGGTCATAATGTTATGCCTGATTGGTGTACATAAAATATGATATTTTAGACTGGTCTATATTAGTCTGATAGTTGTAGTCTTGCTATTAGACTAGTGTGATGATTACTTTAATCCGAAAACATATGCCACCCTAACCTGTGGTACCACTATTAGTGAGGATATCATCAGTTCTTTTAATTTGCTCAGGAAAACCATCCTGCCCCAGACTGACCAGTTATCAGAAGCTCTTCAGCTCTACAGCTCTGAGAAGCCCAGATTTTGTGTAATTGAAGGTGTTTTTGTATTGCTAGTCAACATCTGTAATTGTTGAATTATTCCACATTGCAAACATTTTGCAACCCAGAGTGAAGAGCAAATTAATCCAGCTGAAGGTAGTTAAGAATTAGAGAGCCTTGAATAAATGCAGATGCTTACCTGAGATGTGACCATTAGTTTTAGTGTAACTGAGCTCTCCATAGTCATAAAACTTTTCTGTCTTCATACTCAATAATAAGCCTCTTTCTCCACTTATTCAGCACCATGGCCTGTCTGTTTACCCGTTTAACCACCAACATCCTCCTCTGTATTGATTCATTCCAGACCTCTCCTCAGATTGAAATAAAATGACTCATTTGTTTTACTTTTAACAAATATCAAATGCAACTATTTCTTGCTCATTATCATATTTTAATTATTGCTGCCAGAGCGGAGTGGGTGTTAATGACATCTTCTCAAAGGGATGTGGTGTTTATTCCTTATTTAATAGCAGGCCTGTAAGGAGGCAGCCTCGGGGCCTCAATCAATCAGGTAGGTGGTGGAGACAGCTACAAGCTAAGCCCAATATTGCCGTCTCCTGTGTGGTTCAGTCCCAGCTGTGGCTGCTGGTTCATTTGCGACTTCTCCCAAAGGACAAGTCCCTCATGTCACCACGTCTATCAGACCCTCCCCTCTGCTTCCATTAGTACACCTCCCTGCTGCCCTTCTGCTATTTTGGACTGCTTAGCATTCATCTGACCTGTGCTATTGTGGATGTTAATCAATATGTGTGTTGCTGCAGTCACATATGATTAGATGTCAGCAAAACATTTTCCAGTTTGTAAAAGGAAAACACAAAAGCAGAGCAGTGGCATTTTGAGTTGCTTTCAGAGATGTTTCTGACAGTAAACTGAATCACATCCTGTCTCTGTTAGAGAAGCCGAACAAGCCTTTGAGCAGGTATGGTGCAGCAGACATACTGATGGCTGTTTTAAAGACCCGTTAAACCAATTTAACAATGACTCAGAAGCACCCACAGAGTTAATAAATAGCCGCTCAGCATCTGGAACGCAGGCTGGATTGTAAAGTAAAGCCAGACAACACAGTGGTGCATTTATTTCCCTTCATAAAACACCCAAGTTAAAGGATATTAATCTTTACCTTTCCTATTATCAGGTAACTTTGTGTCTTTTTAATCCTATGCTAAGCTAAACTAAGCTAACTCGCTGCTGGCAGTAGAGTGGCATCAGTCCTTTTATTGAACACTAGAGAGTAACCGTCATTTTTTTTTTTGCATTAAGCATCTGGCTACAGTCTCCTGATGATGTGTTTTAAAGGCCTACACGTTACTCAACACAATAAATGCTTCCAAATTTGAAATTTCTATGAAAATGAAAATGTTGCACTGCTGTTTACTGCTTGAACATGTTTTACTGCTGCTTACAGGACTTTGCTCATACACTGTATATTTTTATTGTTAGCATTTGATATTTTGTGGTGCATTTTTCACTTTAGTACATTTTAATCATAGTATTTTTGACATTTTATTGTGCGTTTTGTACCTTAGTATATATTTTTTTCAGAATTTCTCCTTCAGGATCAAAAAATATTTCTGTTCTATTCTATTCTATTCTGTTCAAGTCTATTCTATTCTGTTCTATTCTATTCTAAAACCCATTTTATAACTTCTGGTTAAATACATGCTGACATGAGTTCCTGTATTTTAACAGGGGGTCTGTCTGGCATTGAGAAAATGATTGAATTAAAACAATGTCTCAGCTACATGATGTGGATCAGCACACAGATGACAGATGGCATCTTAGGTTGCCAAGACAACTGAATCCTAATCTGCCTCCCTCTCAGCCCCTCTGCATGGTGGTGGTGGTCGGGGGGTCGATAATTCAGCGGAGCACCATGTGCTGTGTACCACTCAAATTGGTCCCCTGAGTCAAGAGGACCCCAGGCCCATCAGATGAGGACACACTTATTAGAGACTCACAAGTGTTTTATCATTCTGTCAGATTAGAGCAGATCACATTTTGAGGTGGAATAAGGTGCCTTCATGTAATTGAATGGGGATTTTTTTTTTCCATGAAAGCTGCTGTTTACTAGACATGTGAATGTGACTTTTACTGTTCAGATTTTTAATTAGGAAAAATCTGACCTGCAAAAAGCAGATCTTGGTTTTCACATAGTACAATGGCATTACTTCAAAGGGACTTTTCATTCACTTCAGATGCAAAACTTAAGTCGACTTTTTTCAATAAATGTTAGCATATTGTCTTTATTGGTTTATACTTGATTCAAATTTACATAGAAAGACACAGGAATTCCCGGAATTTTGAATTTGGCACATCAAGGTCGGGTTACCCGTCATGGTGAACCACTCAGCCTGTAAAAAAAGTTGTATAAAGTCTTCTGTGGCTCTGGAGGAACGTCATCAGGGAACAAGCTGGACTTGAGTCACCTAACTGATTATAAAAGTCCTATGTGACAACTAAAAGGCATAATTGTGAAAACATGTGAGCATTTATGAGGCAGGCAGAGAGCAGCGAAAAGATACAGCTAGTTTGCAGGAAATTAGGCTGTAGTGTGTTTGTTGAGCAAGTTTTAACATTTCTATTTTTTAACTGTGTCTCTCTGGGAAAGCCAGGCTGATGAAAGTGCAATGCTGAATTCAAAACCACTTTGGCATTAGCCTTACAATCAACATATAAAAAATGCACAAATTAGAGATGTGGGCAGTGGATTAGAAGTCTTAAACAGGCCATCTATTTTATAAGTCTCATGAAACCACACTGGCTTTCAAATCACACGTGTCTTGCATTCAAGTTGCTGCTGCTACTCAGGACTCTCTGACTCACTTAAAATACTTTATAAACTAAAAAATATGCTGTTTAAAATGTGTGGAAAAGTGATGTGAAAGCATTCAAAGAGGCAAAATGAGTTCCTTAAAGTTTCTATTGTGTCATTATCAGATAATGCAATGTGAGGAAATGCTCCACCTTGTCTTTGCTGTCATGTCGAAGGAATTTTATTGTGTTTTTAATCACAGCATTACATTGTCTTAATAGTGATCCTGCCAAAGTATGAAACGTGTCTTACAGTCACAGCTTGTCGTCAGGTTTGTGACTGTGAGCTGTTCATATAAATGACTAATAAATAATATGTCAGCCAGTCGTGCACATGACTAATGACTGCTGGTTACCTCGTCTGAGGCTGGCAGGCCAGGCGGTCAGTAGCTGCAGGGCAGACCTTTACTTTAATTAAACTACCTGTCACACTGAGCATCTAAATCTGGAGCCAGACTGAACCGGAAATTACTGCACTGCTCTTCAGAGTCTACAGCAGGAAATAAGGAAACCTAAAAACAGATTTATTTACAGTAATGTTTTACAATTTTTTACAGCTCTACTCTAAATAAAACAGACTAAACATGCAGCATCCTGACACATCAACATATTTTCTGTGTTAACAAATGGCCACCAGAGGGCAGCATAGCAACTCCTTGATGCTTGGCTGAAAAGGAAAAAAAGAGGGAGCCATGTTTACTCTTAATGGAGAGGCAGCCATTGTTTAGTGATTTCAAGTGTCTCTGTGTGTTTGAGTAAAATCATCCAGCACTGTGCAGGTAATTCACTTCTTCCTTAAACTGCAAACAGTGCATGGGCTGATCTGTGGTTTGCCTATATTCCTACATGTCAGTACCTGTGTGCCTGTGCAGCTCCATGGTTACCTGACAAAAGCTTAATGCACTTAAAAACCTTCAGTCAGACATGGAGAGGGCTTGGCTCCACAGGCGGCCGACTAGCCGTCGTCTGTCTCTGTCACTGTGATTCCAATCACTGGGATTTTAACAAGATTACCGGGAGTGAGTGGAAGCAATGGAGTACCAGTGTAATGTAATTATCAAGTGATGGAGTGCCTGAAATGGCTGTATTATCACTGGCGAGTTGCTTAACCCCTGTCAACACGTGAAAGATCACAGCCTCACGCCCTGCGTGATGATGAACAAAGGTTTGTCAGCATACAGGGGTATGCAGTCGCAGCTTATTGTTTTCATTATAATCTGCAGATCATTTGTAAAGGCAAGCAACAGTGGGGTGATTGGGTGAATGTCTGTCTTTGTATATACATTTTTGCAGGCTTGTGTGACATAATGAGTCTAAAAAGAATTAGATTTTGAAAAAAAGAAGACATATAAATATACCTAAACCTTGAGTCATACATGCATATGCTGCAGACACTCTGTGGGAGCTCATTCTTTTAGCCTCAACCTCATAGTCTCAGACTGTCTCCTGACAACCACATTTCTCTCTTTTGCCACTTCCCTTTTTACACATGTATCCCGGTCTCCATAGCAACTCATTTCAGTTTTAGAAACATGGACAAAAGGCACCAAAAAAATAGAAACTAGACAAGGACATACAGAAATAATACATGTAGACTCGCATTAATGAAAGCAACCTGCACAGACCCCATCAGTATCACACACACAAACACAACCACACAGGTGGATGCAGAAGCAGAAATTCAAATGAATATCACCGTGACACTCATTTTTCACCATCAACACAGCAAGAAGGAATAATAATGTTTTGGTTTTGGATAAGCTGACATAAAGCTGCTCAAAATGCTATGTTTTCTCTATTATATTGGTAAATAATAATTTACAGCATGCTGACATTTTTAAAAAATATGTTTTGTTTAGACTGATCTAATATTACCATCACTGACCTGAAAAACGCCAGGACAAAATGACACTGCTTCTGTTTCCTTTCAAATTAAGATGCTGTGTCTTGTCAATTGCTGAACATCTCTCTTTGTTAATTCCTGTAAATGCATCTAGTCTCTCAATGAATAACTTTTAACAGGTCATGTCTTTCCATTATTTTGATCATTATTCAACTTAACAGCATTTTTCAGATGTATTGTGATTGTATAGTGCCATATAGAAATCTGTGATCAGTTATCATGCATGTAAACAAAATGCTTTGTGAAACAACAAGGAACTGCAGACTCACTTTTGGACAGTGGCAGAATAAATACTGAGCTCATTTATTCGAACAGAATCAGGTATATCATCTTTTTTATGTCATCCAGTTGTATGTATAAAAACCTGTATTACCCACAATTCAACTGAACCACAAACAAGATTCAGGTGTTATACTAGTTGCTGCCACCAAAGCTGAATCATGTGGCATCACTGGAGGCATTTTTACAAATTTCACACAGACTATTCAACTTTTTCATATCCATTGGTGATCCTGATGACATGTAAACAGGCTTTAAAAGGCAAAATCAATGAAGTAAAGAACGAATTTAGACTTGTAGAAATATTCCATCTTGCAGCGGAGTAAAAAAACACAGTTTAAAAAAATATTCTAAAGCAGTATAGAATGGAAAAACAGAAGTGCAGCACTTGAGTAAATATTCATAGTTACTTTCTTCCACTGTTTGCAAGTCATTGTTGTTGACCTTGACTGACTTGTTGAAGCCCCTTGAAGCAGAGACTTTACATGTGTTTGTGTTTGTGTGTAAGGCCAGAGAATAAGGTGTTCAAGTGGTTGAAACCTTAAATGCCAAGTCTGCCGGCTCTCCATCTGAGCAGAAGGGAGAAAGACTGACAGATGGACAGAGAGAGTGAAGGGATGAAACCAAAATCTTGCCCCTCTGTGGAGTGGTGGATTGACAGATTTACTGCATGTGTGCACGCTTCCTGAGCAGCAGCGGTCAGAGCAGTGTGAAGGGAACACCATTAAAATCAGCTTGTTTATTTACTGCTGAGCGTAGGTGCAGAGGAGAGCCTGCAAACAAGTGTTTGATGCGTCCATCATGACAGCTCACTGTCTGTAAAGCCAAATCTGCTGGAGTTTGAGTGGATACTCTGTACAACGGGTTCAGAGGTTGCAACCTGCCAGTGCTTGTTAATGAAGCGTTTGTGTGAATAGAAAAAAAAAACTTTTTACAGAAATGGACAGTGTCCAATCGGTGTCTGACTCATCCGGTATATCATTCAGATGTAGCATCTCTGCAGTGTCTGAGTCACCATGCAGCAGTGACAGAGTGAGGAAGAGCACGAGGGAGGGAGCGAGAGCCAAAGGAAGAGAGCACGTAACAAAGGAAGCTGATATGATGAAAGAAAGATCATGACATTATCTTATCCTTTTCATCTGACTCCTTTCTGCAGCCCTCACTTAGCTTGCATTAGTCTGAGAGGTGTTATCTAGTCGCACGGCTGATATTGTGTCGATCTACAGCTTGGAGGAAAAGCTTTTATGGATGTTTTAACAGGATTTCCAGCTTCTATCTCAAATAAAACACTCTGAGTCAGTCATATCTAATAGTGGGATTGCACAGGAGGTGTTTCATTAGCATTAAAAAACATTTACAGAAGTAAGAGAAGATTTCCCACGATGTGGAGAAAATGAGACCAGTGGAGATTGCAGGACACAGTTGCATTTTCCTTCAGGGATGCCATTAATGTAGGCAACAGTAAAGATGCAACTAGGACCTTGTATTTTAAAGCATAAATGAGTTACATTAGTTCATCTTCTGGCAATCCTCAACCATAACTAAATCTCTTAACAAAATATGCGAAATAACAATAAAATGCAGCCGATCTTCTTTAAATTTTCCTAGCAGCAGCTTTTGATCTCTGTGTTCATGTGAAATATCAAGCTGCTCAATTTTCCATGATCTTTTCCGCAGCAAATATCAGAGGCAGCGTCTCCTGTGTGTTTTATCCTATTTGTTTATTGTCTGTCCCCTTTCTCCCACACACTCGTCCCAAGGTGTCTGCTCTCACAGGCTCGGCTCTTAAAGGCGCCGTGCATCAATATTTTATCACTGCAGTGACACAAAACAAAATCCATTAGGCGAATGCAAAAAGGTGTCGTTAAATCCTCGTTAAAAAATGTCTGCAGGAAGTCAATAACAGGGGAGTGAAACAAGCTCGGATTCAGCAGTTTGGTTCAATTGAGGAGCAAGTGTGTGGTTTCTGCTGAGATGAAAAGTAATTGCCTGCAATTTTAAAGCAATTTCTAGCCCTAATGGGTAAATTGCAGGATGTACAATGGGGGCTTGGTGTGGTGCCATTCATACTGGCAATTATGGTAAATGGTTTAACATTAGATAATAAAAGGCCACGTTTTGAAGATTTTAGATTGTTTACCAACGTGTTGCTGTCGGGGTTGTTATTTAATGTAAGAGACAGCCGTAGAGGATGGATTCACTGTGGGCAGCTCTGGCAGTGAAGTGTATGTTCTGTCTAAATGCAGAACAAAAGGGGCAAACAGTGATAGTGTCATTCTTGTATTATCTCCCTGCTTTGAGATCTCTTTATCAGATGTGTCACATCACCGTAACTAATAAAATCAGACGGGCAAGAACTGGTGACAACATGAAATCAATAAAGCATTATAGAACGTGTGTCTGTGCTTCAGCTTTATAGTCTGAAACACAGACTATAAAATCAGCTGAACAAAAGATGCATTTGTACATGTATAGCTCAGTAAAGCTTGTACCGACTTGGACTTGCTGCTCTATGTTTCCTGCAGGCCCATTAGACATGAAAGCCCTCCCCCCCCTCTCACTTTTTAATGAGATTTGGAGTGTGTTTGTCGCCCCACTGTGAAGCCATCGGTGACAGGCTAGAGGACAAAAGGAGGCCTGATGCTCGGGTTTTGGGAAATACCCCCTCCTTCTAACCAGACACACACACACATGTATGGCTCGCTCCCATCTGGTGATAGGGCACTAAGACGCTGAATAAGGAAGTACTGACACACACACACATACATGTATATGCACACATAAACACATTTTAATCCAGGTGCCTTAGCTTCCTCTTCCATTCCATGTTCCCAATGTTCCTGTTCACTATTCAGCTCATACTGTGGAACTCTGCTCTGTGGTTTTGTCCGAATATGAATCCATATCAGGATAGTAGAGAGGGAAGTTATTCAATTCAATTCAGTTTTATTTATATAGTGCCAATTTAGAATACATGGCGTCTCAAAGCACTTCACATAAAAAGGTGAGGACCTAACTGATTTGAAACAGAGAAACCCAACAAGTCCAAAGTTTCCATTGGATTCCCTTTGAGTAAACATTTGGTGACAGTGTCAAGGCAGAGGAAAGCTTCCCTTTATGGGCTGCTGAAGATAAAATAAGGCAACAAGTGTTTTTTTTTTTTTCTTTTCTGTTAGAGTACAAAACTATTGTTGTGTGACAGTAAATCGCTGTCTCAAAGTTAAATGTGAAAGCAGATCCTTCACAGAGGTTAGATTTCCTCTTTGCATCCCAGCAGACATCAGTGCATGATTTACTCTGAGTAATAGGGGAATTGGTGAATTTGTGAACTCATTTTAAGATGTGCTCATGATTCCTCTACTTCAAAAGAACTACAAATAGCTCCATTTCGAAGTCGGTCAGCTCAGACAAAGAAAAGAAGAAGACAAAGAAACACATACATATTTGCATCTGCAGAACTCCGTGCACATAGTCTTGCATCACACTATGCATGCGTGTCTGTGCGTGTGATGCTGAAGGAGGCCTGATGAAGGAGAGTTTCTGACTTCCTAATATTAGATTGCCTCGCCCTAGAGGCTCCCCCTTGACAAGCCGATGACGCACTTCCTGACGAGGTGGTAGGAGGCGTGTGAGGAGAGGAGACGGAGGTGTGGGGAGGAAGAAGGGGGCTGACGGAGGGGTTGGGGAGGAGGGTGGCGGCCGGCTAAATATACACCAGCTGTGGTAATAGTGCTGAAGGCTGGCATGTGCAACCAATCATGCTTCCTGACTCGTGCAGGAGGAGGATCCTGCTGCTGCTTTCCAAACCAATCGGCGCTGATCCGGAGTCTGTTGTGGGGGGATTGTTGCCCAGTATTCATGTAGAAGTGCGACTTATAGAACATTTTACATCTCGGATGCCATGGTGTCACGTTGGGTGTTATCTGCATCCTGCATATCTACGTGCAGCTCGGTCAACACGCCTGTGGTCGTGTTACGCAGTGATCCTTCATTGAGCACCATGGACAGCTCACATGTGGATGTATGTGACTACGCGAAGCAGGTGGAGGATGCATTTAGTTCAAACTAGTTTTCAACCCCCAAAACAAAAAAGATATTTCTGTGTTTGAAGTCATATTTAAAGAAGCAACTCCTCTGTGGCTCCACTTTGTTTGTCCTACTTTGGGGATAGTAATTCCAATCATGAATCCAATAGTGTTCAGTCCTGTGCGTTCTTAAATCAATATCCCATCTGAAGAAATACTTTCTCATCACCCTGAGATGCTGGAGGCACATTGTGCAAATAAGGAGCTTATTTATGAGCCACATAGGATCTCAGGGGCCCGGGCACGACAGGAGCACAGTCCCCGAGTCATTAAAGAGTGATTTTGGCATCCACTTCCACTCCTCACACACACACACACACACACACACACACACATCCCTCAGCTCCCTTGAGGCTGGAGCAGCACCTGCCCCCCACCCACATTCGAACAGCCATTTAAGATGCTGAACATATGCGCACTCATTCTCTCAGTTTAGCATCCATGCTGTCAGACACGCACGCCCACACGGTGTATTTATATAGTATGTGATGCAAATGAAAACATTTTAAAAAACTCCAAAGAACACTTTAAAGAGCTGCTGTGTGACGTGTTTCCGCACAAAACTTGCATCAGTGCGCAGACAGAGAGGTTGCTTTTACCTTGTGAGGAGAAGCAATTTTTTTGTCATTAGTGGATTGACGGCCACAAAGGGTTACGGGGTCACCTCCCTCACTTGTACTGGGACGGGATGACGGTTCAGGCTGGTTGACTCTGAGAAAATACCATTTAAGGGTGACTGGTGACACGTTTATTGAGCCTGTCAAATTAACTAAAGCAATGAGCTGAGCCGGGACACACAATAACACACAGACGCAGACACTGGGAGAGCGTGTTTTTTAATATCACCTGATCCAGAAGCTGTGCATCAATCAAACACTGATCTCTGTGTCACCTTGGGCTTTTTCAGAGCTCCTGCAGAGTTGTTTGACGTCAGCGTTGTTAGGAAAGAGAATGTGGTCGGAATTTTACCTCACTGATGCTGCTCTACGGAGCGCAGAAATCCATATAAAACAGCTTTAAAGACAAACGTCAAGGTTCAAATATACAAAAAAGAACAGGTTAACACACAGACTAGATACACAGAGTTTAAAAGTTATACTTTACATGTTATAATATGCTTTATATTGTATATGGTTGCTTTTATTTATTACAGACTGCATTAGTTAATATGAATCATAAATTCACAGCTTTTTTCTGAATTATTTGTTTTGCTTGAAAGTTCAGTTAAATCGACATGTTCTCATTCATTAAGTAAATCCACAGTCTGTGAATGTATACTACATGTGAGCTGGATGATTCATGTATTGACATCACACTTGTGCAACCTGCAAATTGAACTAGGATTGGCTTCCCGACCAGTCGTGGCGTCAAAACATGAGGTGCGTGCACGTGTTCAACTCAGGTGAGCTGAGAGAAACTTTTCCCTCTTTAACAAAGTGATATAAAACTGGATTTCTGGTGTCAAACTTTCCACATATGTAATCCTGCACAGTGACGGTCGAACACCCCAGGGAAGCAACAACAAGCAAAACACTTTTTAAAGTGAAAATGAACCTACTACAGTTGTATATTTGAATAAAATGGGCTCATCATATGTAATCAAAAGATCCTGTGTTACAAGAGGGAACACGACTGAGTAACCTTTTTCCTGTTATTTAGACACTAATTTTGTGTATTGTTGCATCATATTCATCAGACCTGACACAATATTGCCAAAAATATTGGGATGTCTGCCTTTACACACATTCCCATTCTTAATCCATAGGGTTTAATATGGAGTTGGCCCACCCTTTGCAGCTATAACAGCCTCAAATCTTCTGGAAAGGCTTTCCACAAGGTTTAGGAGTGTGTTTATGAGAATTTTTGACCATTCTTCCAGAAGCACATTTGTGAGGTCAGGTACTGATGTTGGATGAGAAGGTCTGGCTCTCAGTCTCTTCTCTAATTCATCCCAAAGATGTTGTATCGGGTTGAGGTGAGGACTCTGTACAGGCCAGTCAAGGTCCTCCACACCAAGCTGGCTCTTCCATGTCTTTATTGACTTTGCTTTGTACACTGGTGTGCAGTCATGTTGGAACAGGAAGGGGACATTCCCAAACCGTTCCCACAAAGTTGGGAGCATGAAAATGTCCAAAATGTCTTGGTATGCTGAAGCATTGAGAGTTCCTTTTACTGGAACTAAAAGGCCAAGCCCAACCCCTAAAAAACAACCTCACACCATAATTCCCCTTCCACCAAACTTGGCACAATGCAGTCAAGCAAGTACCATTCTCCTGGCAACCACCAAACCCATCATCCATTGGATTGCCAGACAGAGAAGCATAATTCGTCACTCCAGAGAACATGTTTCCACTGCTCTAGAGTCCAGTGGCAATGTGCTTTACATCACTGCATCCAACACTTTGTATTGCATTTGGTGATGTAAGGCTACGCGTTGTTCTTGAGTTAATCTGAAGGCCACACGAAGTTTGGAAGTCCGTAGCTATTGACTCTGCAGAAGTTGGTGATTTCTGTGCACTGTGCGCATCAGCATTTGCTGAACCTGCTCTGTGATTGTATGTGGCCTACCACTTCGTAGCTGAGTTGCTGTTATTCCCAATTGCTTCCACTTTCTTATAATACCAGTAGTTGACCATGGAATATTTAATACTGAGGAAATTTCTCAAATTGACTTATTGCACAGATGGCAACCTATCATGGTACAATGATTGAATTCAGTGAACTTCTGAGAGCGACCCATTCTTTCACAAATGTTTGTAGAAGCAGTCTGTATGCCTAGGTGCTTGGTTTTATACACTGTGGCCATGGAAGTGATTGGAACACCTGAATTTAATTATTTGAAGGGATGTTCCAATACGTTTGACAATATAGTGTATCAGCGTTTTGACAAAAACTGAATATTCCCATGGAGTAGTAGTATTCCTTCATAATCTTTTGTAAATGTGATAAATCTAATGTTATTTCACTGTATACATGTTGTTTTTACTGTATCAGTAGGACACATGTTTGGCATCTTGTACAGTTTAAATCAGAATACAGTCACTAACTCGGAAAATACAATGTGATTCTATTACAAATGTATTAAAATCACATTGTGGATGTTCTTTTGCTATACATATTTTTGCATATTTTTAAGTGCTATATCCATGAAATAAACATGAAAATGGAAAAGCACAAATCTAACCACAATAATAATTTTGGAAACACTCTGATCACTTTGGGTCATGCATTTCGTGCCTAAAGAATGAAGTGTGTCCAAACATTCAGATGACTGAACAGCAGCTATATGATATTTTTTTGTTATAGAACTCTTATCGTTTGTTGTATTTGCTTTGTAAATGCTTCACGTTTATGTTGATTTCTGTTTTATGTCTGAGGTCTCACATATCACTCATAAAGAGATGTGCACATGAAAAAGGAAAAATTATCATGAAGTCTCTACTACAGTATTTGGTCGTGAGTCAACACAAAAAAGAAGTGTTCTCAGGGTGGGATGTTAATGTCAATGTGATGTTCACAAGGAAAACTAAAACTCTCATATCTGTATACAGATATTTACTATTTTGTTTTGTTATATCTCCTCTGATGGTTGGAATGGTGTGCTGAAGATTTGTGGGTGGACGCAGGAGTCGCCTCCTAAATCGAAATAACACCTCCAAATAGCTCAATAAGTGCTCCTCCTCCCTCTCATCTCCATTAAGAGGTTAGAACAGTCAATAGGTCCAGCCGAACACTGGGGACTGACCCTATTGATTTCACTGAGGGGGAAAGAGGGCAGCCATTAACTGTGCACTTTATTGGCCTTGGTGGAACTGCTAAAACTCACTCTGCTGAAAACCCATATTGTAATGATATTACCAGCAGATTTTTCCAAAAAAAAAAAAACCCAACAGAATTTCTCCTTTACTTTGCTTGATTTTAAATTTGAATATTCTGCAGAAAAACAAAGATGCTTTGTCAGTCATGTCTTATAATGTCACATCCTGCAGGGTTATAGTGTTCATTCTAACTTTCTCTATCCTCTTACAGAAAAAACATATCACAAGAAACAATGCATTTATATGAATTTATAATGATAAAGTGGGAAAATTAAGCAAACTTCACAAAAATACAAAACAGGGCCCTACATTCAGCTAAGTCTGCTGTTCTTTTTCTTCAGTCTTCAGTGGTAAACTTTTGAAGTTTTGGCTGCTGGGTGTGTAAAATTCCTTCATGTCCATGTTTTGAATCCTTTTCACCGAGTGTCAATCATCAGTTGGCTACCAGTAGTTAGAAGCCTCCCAGCAACAGAAAACAGAACTCACAAAGTTCTAAAATACCGGTTATCTCCACTAGAATTCTGAATGAAGCTCTGTAGGTTTGAATAATGTTTGACTACACTGCATGATTTGACTGGCACCAGTCACTGGTGTCTGTTTCTTAGAGTTTCAGACATTAAACTTAAATCAGCACCCACACATGAAGCCCTAAATCACACTAAGTTAGCTTCTGGATATGGAAGTTGAGTCATCCTCATCCAGAACTGCAACTAAATTCATGCTTGGCTTACACTGACCAGGTGTAACATTATTACCACCTGGGTAATATTGTGTTGGTCCCCTTATGTGCTCAAAAATGCTCTGAACCATTGGGCATGGACAAGAGGACCTCTCAGGGTGTCCTATGGGGTCTGGAACCAGGACGTTGGCACTGGATCCTTTGGGTACTCTGGCTTGTGCAGTGGGGCCTCTGTCAATCAAACTTGTTCCACTGGATCCTGTTGATGTTTGATCACAATGGGGTGTCTAGAGGTCAAATCAACATGGTGGACCATCGTCATGTTCCTCAACATGTTCCTGGTTGTTTGATGTTGTTGTCATGTGGTGGGGTTTTTCCTGCGGGAATAGGCCAGTGACATTTGGAATTTCCATTTGCATGAGGGAGTGTGCTTGTTGTGGGACAATGTTTATTTGGGTGTCTAAGTCTCATCAACAAGGATATCAAAATCCAAGGTTTTCAATGTTATTCACTTTACCTGTCAGTGGTTATAATGTTGTGACTGCTTGGTGGATATCTAATATCGACTATACACAGATGTGCTTTTGAGACAATATTTTCAAAAACCAGTAATATCGTATATCTTTTCAGGTGTTATGTCAGTAGTTATTTTAAGTATAAAAATGTAAAACAAATTGGCAAAACCTTAATTGCAAATACTCTTTAATTTGTGTGCCTGCGGTCGTTTCTTGTCACCCTTTTTTCAAAACATAATAAAGTTTTAAATTCCAAGGATTCCCACGATGTTAATTTTTTACACTTTGGTGCCACTTCATTGTATTGCTGAAAAACGATTGTGTTTTATTCCCAAACTTCACTTGGAAGCTGGACAGTTAGTGACTGAGGAGTCACAAAATTCCCTTGGGAGAAATAAAGCTATAAATAAGTGAATATTGGACCTATATAGACATCAGGTGGCCAGAAACATGAGTCCAAATCATTATGTTGCTCCTTTACTGCAGAATGTGTAAAAATCCTTTGCAAACAAGTTCACAATATCAACTTGTATTGAAAGCAACATTTACATATATATCGTAAAGTGATGTCTACTGCACTGATGTTTTTAAATATTATCTGACTTTTTGCGTGATTCGTCCCCCCTTGTTGCCAGTACAAACACTCAGGACACACATAGATTAGTTTACTGTTTTTTCTTTTTATCAAAAAAAGGATATAGAGTATTTCATTTTGACATCAACAAACCTCTCAATTTACACAGCAACAGAAGCCATAGAATCACACTGTAACTTCAGAGGCACAAAAACAGGAAACTTCTCACTACTTCAGGTTGCACATTTTGCCATTTTTCAAAATCGCATGTTAAGGTTTTTTATCCTTAATGTCGATGAACATTGCGACAATGAGATCAGGGTTGTACAAGGGGGGAGGAGGAGGAGGTACATGTGGCTAAGTAGAGCAACGGGGGTCCAGTCACTGAATGAAAGACATTAATCCAACTAAAAGCTGAGGAAAGAGAGAAAGAGACAGAGAGAGAGTGTGTGAGAGAGGAAACAACAGCACACAGTCAGTGTGGACCACACCAAAACAAAAACAGAAACATGAAGAAGAAGAAGAGCGTCCACTTCTCAGGCGGAGCTCTTTGTATCATTCTCATCTGGTGAGCAGCCCCATCACAAACTCCTTGCACTTTCTTGTTGTCAAAGATGTTTGTGTTGGACTCTATTACTATTTCTTTATACATATATTTCTATGTTTTTTTTCTTCTTTACACGTGTTTATTTTCTACATTTGTTATCACAAAAAACACGACTTTAAACAAACGCATAAAAAACGGTTACAGAATGAGTGTTCGTGATGCTTGACCAGAACTGTTACTATGGATTTATTGCTTTGTACACTGAGTAATGTTTGGTGCCGCCTGCACACTGGGGTGGGGCTGGGGTCCGACATGCTGGCACCTCGCTGCTAATGGTGCCTTGAAATACCCAGCTCTGCTTAACATCCTTTGGTTAATTGTGCAAAGAAATTGAAGCATCAGTAACAGTTTCTGAGACAAAGACAAAAAAATTTCAAAAGAAACAGAAACATTTAAAAAATAAAGGACAAACTACAAATTCCACTTTGTTCCATGCATAAATACACATCCACACACACACAGCTACATTGTGAAGTGACTGACATGAGGTCTCCACAGACGAATGACAAACAACAAAACAAAGATTAGCCCCCTTCAGACCTTGTCAGTGTAAGTGCAGAATGAGGACAATAAAATGTAAAGGTTCTGGTGGATTCTGCTTTAGGAGCATAAAACACTTTTCATCAGGTCATTACATTATACACTGTCTCATCTCACCTCCATTCTGTAAAGGAAAAGGACAAACAGCCAGTTTGTCCAAATTGCACACATTAATGATTGAACCTCCTGCTTTATCTTCTCTGTGACTGCAAGTAGAAACCTTCTATTTTGGTGAACTTCATGGAAAAGCATAGGTACATGTAAACATTCGAATACTTGTCTGGGAATGTTCACAACGTCTGCAATGCTATTTAAGCCCAGAAAACACAATGTCTCGGCATCTTTCTCATCTTAAACAATGGCAAGGCTGAGTTTTGTGTTTTGTTTTTTCTGTACTGCTCTCATTGGTTTGAAGTAGGCGGGACTTGGCTGGAAAAAGGCGATATTAAGCATTTCCACGAGCCAATCACCAACATGTTAACCAGAATGTGACGACAGCTGTTAGATTGTTTTATCACCATCAGTCACATCTGATTGATGCTGTAGACAGATGCTCAGTTTTCAGGAGGTTTTAGCATTATGCATTAAAATTTATTCACTTATCCCTTTGATTGTGTAAACACCTATTCTAAATATTTTCTCTTTTGTTCTCATTAAACTTAATTAGGCCTGCTGTTCTATAATAGTAAGACTTTCATACTGATTTTGGTTAGTCCAAGTCTGCATTGCACAAACCCTTTTTAAGGTCACACAGGACCACGAATAATGGCTAAATTTAATCTATAAACTCTTTATTCCCACATATTTCTGTAGGTTTCATTTCAGATAAATCTTCTTTTAAACAATGCATTGGTACAATTAGACTTTTAGTGGCTTGACAGTGAAGGTGAGTAAAATAATGACTTTATTCCTGCACCACACTGCTGAGATGTGTAGGATTGCAAAAGCAAAAAACAAAAACAAAGAAAAACGGCAGAGTTTCTAAAGGGATCACAAACATTTGAAGACTTTTTTTTACCTTTTATGCAACCAAACAATCATCACAAATCATGATGGCACTTGTCTAAATTCTCTACACCAGGTCACTTACATGTTTAGTTTTACACACACAGAGAAGCCGGTGATAAGAAAACAAAACAAAACAAAGGTCATATTGTGCATTAAAAGGACACGCTAGTCTGAGTGCATTCAGGAGAGGTACAGTACAATCTATATCAACAGAGTGTCTAGTTTCTGTTCACAACGCTGTGCAGTGACATATCTATACGCTGAAATGGCTGGTTTGTAGAGCGCTTGTACCGTAACTGTTAATTTGATAGATAAGGGGGTCAGTCCTGATGGGCAGCTTCTATTTAATCCTACAGGCCTCGGTGTGTTCAGGAAGCCTCGGTTGATGGCATGAAAATGTTCACGTTTACACACGATTGCACTCCAAATAAATATATCTATTATCAATATGCATAATAATACATTTACAGACTGCCAATTGGATATGTGTTACACCTCTATTGATCAATTATCTTTAACCTTTTTATATATATATATTAGCAATTTTTACATTAAGTTGATCATTTTTTAGAGAGCTTATTTTTTAGAATTTGTGCAAACAATACAACAATGGATTGTAACTTTTCTCGTGTTTCTCGTTTGTTGATTTTTTTCTGACTAAAACTGATGCACACTCAGGAAAATAAGTCTACTCATGTGTCAGTAAAGTGTATGTTTGGTCTAGGAGTATCCCTCATCCTGCCTGTATCCGTAGCCTCCTCCCTGGGCTTCTTCCTGGACGTACTCCTCCGTCTTCTCCCAGCTGGCGGCCCAGCCTCCGTTCACCTGCGTGGTCGCGCCGTATGTCTTAGCTGGACCTCCGAAAGCACCATAACTCTGAGTGATGTCGCCCGTTTCTTCCGCCAGCTCGTCCTCGTCGATAAAGCCACATTTCTCCTCGCTGGTCAGTTCCGGGTCAGCCCACGGCTGCTTTTCTCCCGACGCGAAGATCCCATAGAAGACAACGCCTCCATAATGCACCATGGACGCAATCAGGAACACATACTGCCACTCCTCTCGAGTCTGAAGAGGAAAGGGGGGAAAATGGGCAACATCATTTTCTACATTATTTATATAAAAACATCATGAAAAACAATACGCTGTCCTTTCAATACCAATATTATGTACCATCCTGCTACCACCAGGGCACCAAATGCGTCCTAATAAACAGCTAAAAATACCAGTGCACTACCAAAAAACACATGCCATACCCTAATTTTCCACATCCAGAGGAATCTGTGCAATATCTGAAGATCCACACATGGAAGAATCAGTACTTATGTATATTTTTTGTTTATTTTTATTTTCTACTGATGTTCCCTCTGCTTTGCACTATCCAAGTAGCTGTTGTAATACTGCAAGTTTTCACACTGTGGAATTCATAAAGGCTTATTTTTTCTTATCTCCCATTTTAAAACAGACCCAAACAAAAGCAAATTTTACTATTTAAGTTATGCTTTTTGAAAACAGTTGTTTCCACCTCTTTTAAGAACTACTCTTCCTTTCTATTTCAATAAGAAACAATATACTTGTGACAATGTGACTGACTTCTAAGGACATTTCTTTTCCATTTTGTCAAGCAGTGCAACCACAGAACACATACAGTTTCAGGTTTGAATATTTGACCGAGAGCAAGCATCTTATACCTTAAGGGAAGAAATTCAGCCTAGTTCAGCAACAATACAAGGAAAAGTGCATATTCAGGAATTAGATTATTCTATGATTCATGGCCCAGAGAAATGCTATATATACACATACTAGGAGGTATGTGTTGTGTGTTTGTTTACAACTCAGAATTTTGCTGCGTTTTCTGTGTATTACTAGTACACAATGTCCTAACATTATTAGGCTTACAATACCTGTTTTTAACTGCTATAAATCCTTTTCATAACCAATTCTAGCTATATTCAACACAGAGGCAGTTAACACATATTAAACAGATGTTTCCGAGAACAAAAATGCATTTTTTGATCATCTCTATTAAGCATTTATAAGCAGCATATAATCATCCAATAACACATTTATAACACAACATAAAGTTGTTTTAAAGAGTTTATTCATGTACAGTATTTGTAAGCTATTATATGCTCTAATATAAAGAATATTTTATGTTACAACTGTGCTTTACTGTACGATCATTCATCTGTTAATGCAGACTTACAGGTGTAATAAAGGAGGAGTTATAGTTGTTGTCAAACGGACATATATAAATACTTATATCTGCTTAACATCTACAATACAGTCTGTTGTAAACCATTTATTAAATGCTTAATGTAGATACTGCCTATGAATGCTACATAGGGGAACTTAAACTGAAGTGGATCTGACTTGTTTAGGCCTCCTTTGTGATTTTTTGCACACATAAGAAATTAGAGGATGTTTATTACTGTGTTGTTTGGAGGGAAACCTCTTACCTTGTTCTTTGTCATAGCACCAACAATGAGTGGGCAGACCATCCCAGACAGGGTCCCCACACCATTAGATATGCCCATCAGGATACTGGCATAACGTGGAGCAATATCCAGGTGATTGACGTTAAAGCCTGACAGAGCAAATATGAGATAAGATGAAAACACAGACAACAGATTTTTTGCTCTTGCGAATTATGACAAGGCCACTAGCCCGATTTAAATGTCAAATTGAGAGAAACTGTGAGACAGTGTGTGTAAAAAAAAAAAAAAAACAACAGAAGCAAGACACAGTAGTAGATAAAAACAGCACAAATGGTGACCATCTTGTTGAATAAAATAGGCATCAAATAGTCCCATATCCTCCTCCTCCTCCTCCTCCTCCCCCACCCTGACTGGCTGAATGAGTAAGTGTCCTCGCGAGCTGCCACACACTGGCTGCCTGGCAAATCCCCCGAGACAGCTAGCACTGAATTATTAAACACTCCAGGAGAAAGCTGGAGAACAACAGGCAAGAAACTGATTTTGCACGCAGTGGCAGACCTCTCTGCATCCTCTGAAACTAATCATAAACACGGGAGATCTGTTGAATGGATGGAGGAAGAAAGGTCAGGACTTTGGATCTGATAAGGAAAGTATGACACAGCTAATACTGATTAAACCTCGTGCACAAAGACAGGTTTCACTACGTCTGGCCAAGAAAAAGACCAACACATAACTCCCCATTAAATATATGATGTTTGTTTGGTTTCAAAATGAATTAAACAAACCATGATGTGATATTTAGCTTTACAGATGCTGGATTTCTTTTTATTCATTTTGTCAGTCTTGCTGTTTCCCACAATTTCTACCATCTCAGGGATGCAGCTTCATATTTAACATACAAACTGAGAATGCTCTTCTCCAATACTCAGGAAAAAAGAAAATAAGCACTTTTTCCATCAGTGTCAGACTATTTCTTCAAGAAAGCCACTACACTTAGAATATCACTGCACACTTTCTATACAAATATTGACACAATTTCAAAAATTGTGCCAAAAAACAGCACAGCTAAAAAGTATTTACACCGAAATCTTGAAATTTGGTTTGTTAAGTTTCTCTTGAATCAAATTTTCAACCCAATAAAACCGCAATGATCATATCATTTCAAAAACAGTATTATATGTTCTCCTTTTAGCTGTAATTATATCCAGGTTGAAGTTGAAGTGTGGTTACTTGGACTAACCTGATATAGCGAATCCACTGAAACCCACCGCCAGCACGAGGAAGGAGATCGCTACCCCTTTGCTGTGGGAATATCCAACCACCAGCAGCAATGTGGCCTCCATGCCAAATCCTAGCAGCGAGAGACAGCAGGTCACACACACACACACACACACACACACACACACACAAACACACACAAAGCCCACGGGCTGTTGGTCACTGTGGTGCCAATTGAATTAAGCCCAATACACGGCCCGCACTCAATTACGTAAGTGACAGATATGAAATCAATGCACAGTCACAATCAGTGAGTCAACTTGTGTACTGAAGTATTGAACAGAAAGTATAAACAAAACCCTTTTCTTAAACCTGGTGAGTAGCAACCCATAAAAAAACAACAACAGTATGGATCCAACACCATGAAAGTAACACCCTGTAGTTGTGCTGAGACAGGCGTGAAAAATTTTGATTTCGGACTTCTCACCTCCACAGTTCATGATTTTCCTGACAGTGGTAGTTGTCAGGATGTTCTTGCTGCGCAGGTAGTCGGCCAGCTGGCCACCGATGGGCACAATGATGGTCATCACCAAGTGGGGGAGGGCAGACAGTATGCCGACCTGCAAAAACAGGAGGAAAATCGGCCAAGTCAGCTGCAGCATGAAACGGCAGCACAGTGCGTTTATTTCTGCCTTTTTGAGGGAAACAAAATGACATAATGCACATTTAATACTAATTCATCGTTTTATTTTCTGTAAAGGCTCTAAAAATCTGCCTGTAATGTGTGGAGGCCTTCAACAACACCAGTGTAGGAGATTCTTGCATTAGTATTTTTCTGCATTTGTGCTTTTCTCATTGATTTGAGATAAATGTGACTCAGCTGGAAAATGATTTTGCACTTTTCTTTTTCACTCATTCCCTTTTTCTTGACATAATAAATTTAAAAATCTCAGCAAGTTGCTTTATAATGTGAAGTAAACAGATATTTCTGACAGTAATAAATCATCATCACTTTGCGTCATTGCCAACAAGTGTAATGCCACCCAGCTGTCAGTTTGCAGCTTTAAAATGTGGCTCATTGAATTGAGGGAGATTGTTAGTAGAAAGTCTTTTTTTTTTTGTTCTGTTAGGAGAATTTTTGAGGAAACTCGTTGATAAACATCACATTCAGAATTTGGACACAGTGTAGTACATTACAGAGCAAAGAACACACTTTAAATTTGATTGTTGTTTTAAAGTCATGATTGTTGCAGTTACAGTTCTAATAATGTGATTTTACTCCATATTATCCATTTGTTCTGTCATTGTGGATTTTCCTGACCTGTAATAGGCCTTAATCCCAGAAAAAGTACAGCCTTTCATACTGGTTGTGAACTTATTTCACCTTGTTTCGCCATAGATCAGTTCATCAGAAAGAACCTGCGGCCACTAGTCGCACTGACATTGATCCTGATGACAGATCAATGAATCAGCCCAACAGCAAACATCACGTGCTCTGGACTCTGAAACACTGGTGTCGTGTTTCGCTCCACAGCATTAGAATTCATCGTGTATTGATCACGCAGTTCATGCTTCGTGTTCGCCACTTGTCCACTGAGTTATATTGTAAGCTCACCTTGCTTATCTCAAAGCCAAACACTTCCTCAAAATACGCAGGCTGGCTGATCAGCAGCAGGTAGAACGTCCAGCTCCTGCAGAAGTTGGCTACGATGATTGCATAGACAGGCATAGAGGTGAAGAATTTTTTCCAAGGGGTCTTGAATTTCTGGAATATATTACGACAAACAATTGATTTGCACTTTGCAGTGTACAACACGCAGTACATTATCCGTCTGTTATTGTCTGTCTGGTGTGGAGGAAATTGCTGATGAAATTGCTGATGAAATTGTGTTGTGTTGCTAATTGTACAAGACAAAGGATTGAAAGCTAATAACACTGGGCTGAGTGGTTTATATTGATTGTCTTCCTTAAGTCTAGGTTGCTATCTGGAGGTTGTCCCCTCACCTCTGCAGGACCCATTAGCTTGGCACTCTCTCCGATGCTCTCCTCGATGTAGCAGCGCTCCTCATCAGTGATGGTCGGATGTTCAGCAGGGCTCTCATAAGACACGAAGATCCAGAACATGTACCAGAAGATACCAAAGCATCCTGCGTATTACAGACAGATAACATAACAGAACCTCAGCTAATTACAGATGGAGTGCTGCAGCTAATTTTGACCTCATCACATGCAAAGCCTGATCTTTCCAAAATGCCTGAGAGAATAAAACCCAGACAGGGAAGCTGTATCCAGTGCACAGAAAGAGAGAGATGGGGGGTTATTTATTGATGCACCAAAACATCGGGTGGAGAAATCAATGCACAGTCTGCCTGGATAAATCCATTTGACTTTCACTAGACTCTTGAACTGTCAAACCTTAAGAGCTGACAGTTAAATAACCTATACACATATGCTTTTTGTGCATAATTATACTTAGATCCCTTTTCCCTTGTTTAACAATGCACATGTATATCAATCAGTCCTACCGTAGACGTAGAACACTGAGGACCATCCTGAGTACTGAACCAGGATCCCAGCCAGAGGCATCGCTATCACAGCACCAGCATAAGAGCCTGCAAAAGAAAACAATGAGACAAAACTCTTAGAAGGTCAGACATCTTCATCAGTACAGTAACATGCAACCCAATTTAGATAAGTCAGTATGAGATCTGTCAGTATTTACCACAGAATGAGATGGTGGCCAGGCGGCTCCTTTCCAGCGGTGGAGCCCACTTACTCCAGATGCCATGACAGGCCGGGTAGGTCACCCCCTAAACACAGGGGCAGTCTGTATTCATTCATGAAGAAAGAGTGGAACTCCATGTTCTTTAGCACTCAGACAAATGATTTGTTTTAGAGAACTATGCATGGGAGGTCAGCGCTCCATGTTGGTCATTTCCAGTTTCCCAGAAGCCAGTGAGATTATTTAAATCCAGCCCACTTATCTGTTAAAATAAATACATAGATCTGTCCAGCAAACAAATTAAAGGCCACATGCATGCTTTAGTTTGCACCAATATTTGTATTAAATGAGTCACATTGTGTTGTTCCAGTAAATAAGATTCTCAACATCTCCACACAAAATCATTCCCATTTCAAACATTTTAACAGTACTAACATCTGGTTTTAGGATGTTTTACAGTGAGCTACCTGTCTTTCTGGAATACCCTGATAGTTATGAATCATAACCAACAGATATCTGATACAATAACTAACAAAAATTAACATTTTCACCCCAGTAATTGCCATGAACAAACTGCACGGTGCCGTGAGCAAAGAGGATGAGCTGATGAGCTGCTCAGGGAGCAAAGCAGGCCTGCAGATATTAAATGTTCATCAGTGACTAATTTGAACAAACTGCTGAGGTAAAAAAATATTATTTGCATGGACATTCTCACAGTCGGAGAACAAGGCAGTGTCACTTGTGTTTAAGGGGTGAAATGTTAAATCATAATATTGTGCTGTTTTTTATTTATTCAATGAAGATGTGTAGAAACATGTCATATGATGCTACTTTACTGATAAGGGAATTATTTACAACCAAATGAGATGGACAGCTGTCATCCAGACAAGATATCTTAATACAAACAATGCCTAAAACCTTCACCTTTACATTCTAGTTTTTTCTATGTCAGAATTGTAGTATCAGCTTTCTGTATTTTCCACTGCAGCAGACAAACATCATCAACATGCCAAGATTGTTCACACAGCAGGCCCTTTTTCTGGGTGTTGCATTTCACTATGCAAAGCCATGGGATTGATGCGCATTTAGCATATCACCATTTCCCTTCTCATCTGTCTGTGCAGGAGCACTTTGCTGTTGTGTATCCTGGATACAAAGTGTAACGGTAAAGGGGGGAAAAAAGAAAATGAGCTGGACTATCCCACAAAAACCAGCTGTAGTGGACTGGATCAATACAGCTCATCTCACATTTCCTCTGGCTGAATATCCACAGCATGTTGCAGTCTTTGCTTTGTTTTCCTCTTGGAGTGAAATAAGCAGGAAGCTCCCTTTGTATAGAGCATTATTACAAAATCCTGACATTTATACCTACAAAAAATCAAACTTTCATATTTAAACCTTACCTAGGTGAGAATAAATTGAATGCCACCTTCTGTTTAATAAAGAACTTGATTTTTATTAAAGGAAATAAGTATTCAAATCCACTTTTAGATGTCCTTACCTCCACCAGTCCTTGTAATATCCTGACAAAGATGACACACCCGTAATGGACTCTGGCAGCCGAGGGGATGAACATGTTGAAAATCGAGGTGAGAACAATGGCTGCACCAAATACCCTGGAAATGACAATAAAATGCATTTTAAATAAAGAATTTACGCAGAGCAGCTGAACATAATGTCATTAACACATTTTAGCTCCAGGAATAGTGGACTGAAATAAAAATATTAGCCCTCTTTTGGGGGTGATTTGAGGAGAAGTTTATTTTTAATAACAACAAACATTCGCCTTGAGGTTTTTAAATACAATTCCCACTAAATAAATCTCCACAAAACATGAATCTACATTTTAAAAATCTTCTTTGTTTTTTTTACAATCTCATTTTAGATCAGTTAAAACCCCCGTAGAGTAAAAAATCACCGCTGCACCCGAGCCGAGCACGTACCCACGCGGTTCGTGTGACGCGTCCTCGGTTCTGATTGGCCCGTAGCCACATGCGCTCTTTTGACGTCACGCAGATAAATATTTTAAGCAGCGACGCCACATTAAGAGTCACATCGATGCGTAAGTGTCGCTTAGCAACCCGTTTTTTTCCTCACCTCGAAGAAATTTTCATGAAGAAAGTCATTTAATTTTAATTTGGCATCGACTGGGAGGAAAAAGAAGACGAGTTATCGACTCAGAAATAAAATGTTGTCTGTTACTGGTTATTACAAATGTTGCTTAAAGTTATTATTATATTCATGCTAAAAGGATGATGAAATTAATAACATTAGATATCTGCATGTGAATTATTATGTTTGCATCCTTTCTTTGAGGAAGCAGCTGAGCAACTGAATAAACACCACTTCTCATTTCTGTCACGTTCTCCCGCCCCTCACATCCACGCGTGGGGGGCAAGCCCTAATCCGGTGGAGACACTGTTGGACACGGGACCGATTGATTCGATTGCATCCTCGCGTCAGTCATGAGGACGAGATGGACATAAACCGGGTACAGGGGGAAAATGTTACAAAAGAGGTGGAGATGCTGCTTTTTAAATCACAGTTGCTGCGTAAAATTGGCCTGTTTTAGCTTCTAATGCATTTGTACTGTCATAGTGGAGGCCCACTCAGTGTTAAGGCCTCTCATGTTGAGCTGTAAGGTTTAATAGCAGTAAGAATTGTGCAGTCATGTTCTATACCAGCATCCTCACTCCTAAAATGTGCATATTAATATTACATATCCTTGCGTAATTATAGTGACTGACGCACTGGCAGAGCTCATGCGAATTAAAGCCTTTGGCGACAAGACTGGGTCTGCTATCCATGCCCTGAGAGAGCGACAGATTAAACCCGGCTCTCCTGCCCCAGGGGAGCTCATTAACAGGTGGCAGAAAGCCCTGACACCGGGAGCTGCAGGCCTGCCAGCCCGATGCCCTCCCTGCAGCTCTGCATCCACCTCAGAGCTACACACTGTCTGCTGAATATTACAACTGCATCTATATTTCACACAGCTCAGACAAGCGTCTTTTACGCATCACCTTCCCTTTGTTTGACTCCATTTCTCATTGGATTTATTCCACTCCTCCCACGTTGCATTTTTTTCGTTTCCTATTTTTAAAAAAAGCAAATAAAGAAAATAACACTAAATGGGAGTGCGAGGAGGAAGATAGAGGCGCGCTAACTGTTCAGTCATTTCGTTTAATATGCCAACAATCGTAAGGAAGAAAAAAAAATCCTAATGCTTCATCTCCCAGATGACTGTGGCTGAGGTGTATTTATGGCAGTTCGCTGGGAGTGCCGCCTACCTGTTTGCTGCCAGCCTGGAGGATATGTATCCTCCCGGGATTTGTGTCACGATGTAGCCCCAGAAAAAAGATCCATGAATCATCCCCACCGTCTCTGGATCCCAATTGAACTTGGCTTTCTGGTGGATAATAAGGGAAACAGAAGCAGTAAGAAAAAATCAGAATAATAACAGTGACGTTAAAGAATTCACACGTGCTGCGTAATAAACGAATTTATTGGACTAACATAAAGGCAGGCCTGTTTCTTAAAGGCCTTGTTTATTTCGATTAGGTGACATGGATGGATGGATGGATCATGAAAGGATCCATCTTTCCTGCCTTATAAAAATAGTAAATAAGAAGCAGCGAAGAAAGTGAATAGTTGTGCTTGTTGGGTAAAAATGAGTATTTGGATCACATTTGGCCTTTGCGAAAAAAACTGAAAAATATACATCCATTTAACTCAAATAGACTCTAATTTTGTGAGTCTGAGACATCTCTTTAAAGATACATGTATCCTTATTAAGGAATTTCCCCTCGGGTATTTCTGATTCTGACTCTGATATATGAGGGATTCATACAAGTATGTGCTTTCATGGAGCTTTAGAAAAAGGACAAATGATATACTTATGCATGATTTAGACAAATACACATAGGACACAGTGAAGCATTTGGCGTTGAAACTGTTTAAATTAGCTTCAATGGTGTGCTGTTCTATTTAAATAATAGAGTTACCCTACTATAAAGGTTAGCTGTCATTATAAAACAGAACAATCTGTACTGTACATTAGGATTTGGACGTGTTTTAAGACATGGAGCCATTTTTCCATTTTTTTACGCACAAATATCACATTAATAGTAAGAGAGGTCACGCGTGATGATTAGTTGGAGAAGTATAACATTTGGGATATGATTTAATGGGCTAATGTGGCAGCAGCAGGCCTCACACATGCCTATCTCCTGTTTTGAGAAATTCCTTCTCCTCTTTCGTTCATTCTTTCGTTTTTTCTCTTGATAAAATAAGAATCAGGTGTCTAGAGGCATGCAGTCTGCCTTGTTTGTAAGCTGCTCGCTGCCTCTGCCACACCTCTTTGATGATGATCTTGCCGTTCTGGTGGATGGTGCTGTTGTTGACCATGCCCACTATGGCCACGCCCAGGTTACATCTGATGCCGAAGGATATGCAGAAGCCCAGGCCACTCATGATGGCGATCATGTAGCGGCGGGGCAAACCGAAGCAATTGCAGTCACACAGCGGGGGCTTCTTCTCCGAGGCCTCCCGTGGCCGCCCATCCTCCGTCAACTCGATCGAATCCCCAGTTTTCTGCTTCTTCTCTATCACCCTGCAAGAGCCAGGCGAGGAAAAACACCCACTGCTGAGTCCCCCGAATAAAATACCACCACATGAGAAGATGATGCCCCAAAAGAACAGGAAATGTAAAAAATATCCCCAACTGGAGGCCCATTTTTATTTCCAGTCTGCATTTTAGTTATCATAGGCTGGATGCTTTGGAGCTTGAGTGAATCCATCTGAGAATTCCTGGCATACTGTCAGGAAAAAGCAGGAAGCAGCTCATGTAAAATCACAATAATCACAGAGCTGTGTGAGTGGTGGGGCCTCTCTACTGTATTTTCCTCAGTATGTGTCACACTGAGAGAGAATCACACACGAGCTTCAACTCTGAAGCCTCGGAAAGACACGAGCAACGAATAAAAACCAAAGGTGAGCATTTTCCTCTTATTTCAACAATATATCATAAGAGAAGCACCCAGAGTTCAGCCTGCACAGCTGAAAACAGACGAACATGTCCCCTGACTGTACCGCATTGCAGCAGCCCCTCACTTTCACACTCATTAGCATTCAGGAACCGAGCAGCAGCTCCAGCCTGCAGACACACGTCTGCGGGCTTTCCTCAAACCCCCTCTCGCTTTTTTTTTTCATTCTCTTCAGGAAAATCACATTTACTGGGCCTCTTTGTCCAAATCCATAATGCAAAAACAAAAAGATAGGAAGAAATCCAAACATTTCAGTTCCTGTTTCTGAACAGAAAAACTTCAAGGCCAATTAGAAAAAAAAGCAGAGAGAAAAGAATCGAATAAAATGCAAGATGCTGTGAAATATTGCAGCGGAATCAAAGGCCTTGAGGTGATGAGGCTCAGGAAATGTAGTATTTAGGGAAAAGGCGTTTTATTATAGCATTTCTGCTGAAAATGTGAAGGAATCAAGGTAGGGAATGCCCTCCAAAAGAATTAAAATGCATCTAGAAGTCTTAAAATCCTATTTATTCAATGTGATTTATGCACTGAGAGAGAAGCTACTCAAATAGGCAATGCTATGCTGCTACATCTGCTGCAGGTTTCTCATTGTGTGTGCGTCACAGGTTGCAAACATGATATGATTTGCGTTACAAATTATGAATGAATCTCTAAAAAATTTCCGTGCGTGGCCTGCGCGTCTTCTACAACCTGTCTGCCAATGAGATTCATGTGCAGGCCCTCTGCATCAGGATCCAGTGGAATCCAAACGCCTGCCAACAACACACACACACACTCTCTCTCACACACACGCACGCACATTTGATTGCATAATTTTCTTCTCACTTCTAGAGGCGTGACTAGAGATCCCTGTAAGTTGTAAAGCAGTTTTCGATGGCCCGTGGACCCACACACACCCCTCTGTGGCGCGTGTCTTGTTCAAATCCACGCAAATATTCACATTTTTAGGTAAATCACACACACACTAGCTCAGGTGGTGGGAAAAAAGAAAAAAAGCCTGCTCTTACCTGTACATATGGCCCAGGGTCTTCCCCGCAAATGCCTTGACCCCCTCCGTGGCTTTCGTCTTCATGGACTCCATATCCAGCTTCTGTGCGTTAAGGCCTGATTTTTATTTTTATTTTTAAATATTATTTTACTGCTTAAGCGTCATGTTACAGCGCAGGATGGCCGACTGCAGCGGCTGCGAGGAAAACAACAAACCAAGTTCTAAACGAAAACGTGAGCCCGGGGAGGAGACGGTCCGTGCGTAATAGTCTAGCTCCGAAGCGAAAGCGCAAAAGCGAAACACCCTCGTTCAAAGAAGGGGGACCTAAACGAGCTGCGCCCCTTCATCCACCACCAGCTTATCTCCTGCCTGATGTACAGTAGCCGCGCCGAGTGCCATCACGACGGGGAAAGGAAAAAAAAAATGAGGGGAAATTGACAGCCAGCGTCGTAATGGATCTGTGTTGGCGACGAGAAAAGAGGAGACAACGGGTGAATGAAAATAAAGGAGGAAAAAAAGTCAAAGTTCAGAAAGCAGGAGTGGGTGGTTGGAGTAGCTTCAATAAATCAAAGAGGGAGTGAGGCTGGATCGTGTCTCCTGTGGTGAGCGCAGGTTCATCTGACGTCGTGTTCAGCACCGAGGTCAGCGACAGCAGCTCCGCGTCCGAACATCTGGCCAGCTGCAGAGCGCAAATGGAGGCCAGAGTCCAAACACAACATGCTAATACATATATATGAGTGTGTGTCTATTAGTAATTTCATAAAACATCAGAAGAGGGAGAGAGAGAGTAGGAGAAAACGTTGCACTGTAAAAAAAATCTTTATTTCCCAGCCTTAATAATGTGACATGTAAATAAACTATGTCGAATGTGTGCATTTTCTTTTTACATATTCCGTTTTTCTTGTGTTATAAAAAGCATTAAAAACAAGGACAGTAACCCCAGATATGAAAGCTGCAGCCCTCCCGAGGGCGGTGCTATGGAAACCAAATGAGCAGAAGTGGATTTCCTCACCAACAAGCTCCTCTCCCCAACGCAGGAATCCATCAATAATTTAAGCGTCTCCACTGTTTTCATCTCCCAGACAACCACATCTCACCACAGAAACATTGAGAAAAATTCAGAGTCGTTATTTTTATTTAGTTTTTAAACATTTTATGAGATTTGAATAATAATAACAATAATAATAATAATAATAATAATAATAATAATAATAATAATAATAACAATAATAATAATAATAATAATAATAATGATAATAATAATAATAATGGACCCTTAACATTATGATCTTGTGTAGTTAAAAGGCAAAAGAGATGGCAGAAAAGCGACCGGTTCATTTCTAGTTATTTGTGGGCTTTGGGCGACACCTGGTGGTTGTAAATGAAAGCCTGAAACCGATTTTCTTGTCTTTTTGTGTTATTACTGCTCATTTCTTTTATTTTGTGTTCTGCTGCTATCAATTCCTTTGCATTTGTATGTAGTTTGCTCAATCATTTTTATGTGTAATTATTTTCTTCTTCTTCAAAAAAAAATACACATAAGTTTCTTTAAAAATGTGTTTTTTCTTCACTGGGATGTTTGAGCTCCACCGAGCAGAATGTACTTTGTTCAGAAGTTTCTCATTCACCTGCTGGAGTTGGGGAGGTTTCGCTGTATTTACCTAATACCTGAGTCAAAGACAACATCTGGTTTTTAATGTTGTATACATTGCAAGTTGGATATGATAGTTTTCAGCACACTCAAGGTGAGAGCAGATTTTTTTCTTTAAGGTAGAAAACATCTTGTGTCCTGCAGATTTTGAAAGAACTTTACAGTGTTGCTGATTTTTCAATGAGAGAGAAGGATGACCACTGACAGGTGAAGTGAATAACATTGATCATATTGGTACAATGTGCTGTTCTGATGGATTTTGGCCTCTGTGTTTATGAGACTTAGACACCTAAATAAACATTGCCCCAGAACAAGCACACTACCTCGTGCAAATGGAAATTCCAAATTGTCACTGCACAGGAAAATGCACCCCACCACATGGAAAAAACATCAAACAATCAGGAACATGTTGAGGAACATGACAATGGCCCAACATGTTGATTTGACATCCAAACTTCCTACACCCCATTCTGATCAAGCATCAACAGGATGCAGTGGAACAAGTTTGACTGACAGAGGCCCCACTGCACAAGCCAGAGTACCCAAAGGATTCACTACCAACATCCTGGTTCCAGACCCCATAGGACACCCTGAGAGGTCCTCTTGTCCATGTCCAATAGTTCAAAGCATTTTTGAGCACATAAGGGGACCAACACAAGGTGGTCATAATGTTATGCCTGATCAGTGTATGTTTAATTATTATGTGTTACATGATTTAAGTTGTGGCAAATTGATCCGGTTTTGTATAGCTGCAAATAAACCCCTCACATTCAAATTCTTTTTTCTTTCTTTATTGTGAATATTAACAGTTTAATTAAGTTTCCATCCAATACGCTACAGTGACTTTATTAACATAACTGACAAAATATTCTCAAAACAACGACGCATGCAGAAAACAGCTACATAGCAGCAGCAACAAATGATATGAAACAGGTTCAGAATTCAGATAGGAAACTTTGTAGATACAAAACCATACAAAAAACAAGTAAACACAGATTTTAAGGCATTCGCTTGTTGGGAAATACATCGTGCACCTTTGCAGGATCATGTTCAACACCCCCACCCCTCACCCACCGCACGCACGTCTGCAAAAAGTGATGTTCGACCAACGTTTGAGGATGTTTAGTCCTGAGATTAGAGAGAGCCAGGCTTTGCTTTGACTGTCATAATATGCATTTTGCTGATACTGATGGCATTGTTTACACTGTAAAGCACAGAGATGTTTCAACGTAAGCACAGAAATATAAATGTTAAGCAGAAGGAGATAAAAATGTAAGGTATTAGATCTTTGTATAACAAGAGTTTCTTCACATGTCTGGTCCCTTCACAAAGTAATAACTTACATAGTCAAATATCTGAACTAACACTGCTTGATGACAATTGATGAGGCGATGAATCGTACAAATTTAGGAAATCAGGGATTACAAGTAAAATTTAAAACATGGATTATGGAATAACTCTAAACACAAATGCTTCAGGCCACAGAGCACAAACAGATCAATAAATTAATTGCACTAAAACCCATTTAAATATATAGCATATTATTTATATCTACAGCAACACTTAGTGACCAGCTAACAAGTATGATCTGGCAAGTAAAAGTCATTTCTTGTCACTGAAATCCTCACTTGCATGCAGCAAAGAAGTCCTCTTCTCTTTTCCGTTTATTTCCACAATACACGGAGATGCCAATAATCTGAAATCTGAAAACACATGTATACCGCAGGCCGGTTATCACAAGGTGCAGTAAAGCATCAGCCTGAACTCATGCACGCAAACTTGATTGTATTATAGGAAAGATCTGTCCTGATCTGCCCACAATTTTTCCTCATGTCCTTTTTCTTTTGGTAGAAATCTTATAATTGGTCCCGCAGAAAGTTGGCAACACGTGGAAAATGAGACATGAGCCTGCAGCTGTCGCCTCACTGTGTTACCGATGCAGTCCCTAACTCAGGCTGAAACGAACAACACCACTCTGCTGATTGTTACAGTCTCGCAGTATGACGGAGGTACTTGGTTTTCAAATGCACAGTTGTTTTAAAAGAGCCTTCCCCTAAATATAACACACTCAAAAGCTGACAATCTAATAGTCCAGCTATAGATCAGTGGAAAGACAAAAATGTAGCTACCAATTTTTAAAAAGGGTTTAAAAAGAAAACATAGAAAGCTGTCTACGGAATAAGCACTGCCTATTACTTGTTGGGTTTTGTCTCTTTTATATTTAACACATGTAAATCTGAGTGTTTTCTACATTCATATGTAAATATCGAATTTCCAACCACATTTTTATACACATATTTTCTTGCCTACATAGCCCAGGCCCTCATCGTCTATTCTCAGAGGATAAATAACATGCAGAAAATGAAGTTAATGACGTGAAACTGAGCTCTTCAAAGGGTAAATACACCTCACGTGTTCACAAACTTTAACTCTATCCTCACATACAGAGATTATTTCTTTCTGGACAAATGGAGAGTTTGAAGACATTATATGGAGAAGGTTACAAGCTGCAGTCACATTCTTTTCCAACTTCCAACTATTTTTTATGGCACAGAAATGTTTCATCCACAAGGGAAGCCAATTTTGAGTAAAACAAACGATTTTTATTTTTGGATACCTCTATACAGATCCTAATATAGGAGCACATCTTGGCAAGTGTTAATTCAAAAATAAAGAAATAGCGTTTTTGTAAATCTCAAAGACAGAAGCCCTTGCATGTGTGTTGTCACTGAAGAGAAAACTCCCTGTCATGTCCACTTTTGATTTGGTTAGTTGGAGGTGTGACACAAGGGGGGCTACAGGCACTCAGACAGCACTTCATGCTTGTCCGGCGTTAAGGTCATTTCCGACTGCGGCTCTGTGATGAAACTGGCGCTCAGCTGGAGCTTGAGCTGCTCCATCTCGTAGTTATGCAGGTACTCTTGAATCAGGTAGCGTTCGCGTTTGATCCGAGCTTTCACATCTGATGGGACGTCTGGGATCATCCAGGCCACGAAGAACTTCACCACAAAGACCACATGCTGCAGAGAGGAGTCATCACATGGGAAAGGATTTAATCTACATGGATTCTGAGCATTATTCTTAGAGTAAGTAGTGAGGAAAAGGCTATGTTGTCTTACTTCCATGATAATAATAAAGGCCATTTTAGCTGCCAGGATGTGCCAGAACTGCATGGTGTGAGTGTACTCCCTCTGGTGGCCTGGAGGGTAACGGTAGTCTCTGTATCTGTACAAAACAAACATGATGAATGTAAGCATTAAACAAATCCTGCTGTAACAGTGCATATAAGTAAACTTAGCTAATAGCTTCAAAAACATTTATAATCATTTGTAATTCAAAAATTGAATTATAGTTCTTTAGATGTTTCACCTTTCTGGCCAACAGTGTCTAACAAACTGAAATAAAACCCTTTAGAAAATGCCCTAACCCCACTGTAGTTTTTAAACCATTTACCATGGATATATTATAACCTTATCAAATATGTCTGATAAATATGTTGCTTTTTTACGCAACCAGCAAACACACAACAACACCAGGGCTCATTTGGAGTCCTGTTTATTTTGTTTTGTTTTACCTTTTTAAAAAAAATAAAAAAATAAAAATTGGGGTTTCCATAAGCCCAGTCTTTGTTTGCCTGCTACTTCACAGTGCATTTAATGAAGCACTATGAGACTGGGAGCCAACAACACTGTTGCAGGCTATAAAAACAAAGCAATGTGTTAAAATATGTTTTAAAAAAAAACTCGATACAGGTGGAGTGTTTTACTTTGAGCGACTCCTTTCACATCACACCTTGTCATTTGGCCTTTTGTTCATAGACCAGCATTGGTTAGTGCAGCTTTAAAGTAGCTAAAATTGCAACAACAAGCTAGATATACACTGATCAGGCATAACATTATGACCACCTGCTTGATATTGTGTTGGTCCCCCTAACGTGTTCAAAAATGCTCTAAACCATTGGACATGGACAAGAGGACCTCTCAGGGTTTCCTGTGGGGTCTAGAACCAGGACGTTGGCACTGGATCCTTTGGGTACTCTGACTTGTGCAGTGGGGCCTCTGTCAATCAAACTTGTTCCACTGCATCCTGTTGATGCTTGATCAGAATGGTGTGTAGGAAGTTTGGAGGTCAAATCAACATGTTGGGCCATTGTCATGTTCCTCAGGATGTTCCTGATTGTTTGATGTTTTTTTTCCATGTGGTGGGGTGCATTTTCCTGCAGGGGTAGGCCAGTGACATTTGGGATCTCCATTTGCATGAGGGAGTGTGTTTGTTGTGGGACAACAAACAGCTGTCTCATCAACATGAATGACAAAATCCAAGGTTTTCCAGCGGAACACCACATAGTACCAATATGATCAATGTTATTCACTTCACCTGTCAGTGGTCATGATGTTGTGACTGATTGGTGTCGATGCCAAATATCCTCTTTAAGCTCTAATACCTGCAGGTGGTGGTGTAGTTATCAAACCAGTTCTCCTCTGGCATGTTGCGCTGTGGAATCTGGGAGATGTTGTATATCGACAGGCTGTTGTTGACGTAGCCCCTCATGCTGGACTCTTTATTGTAGGCGTACAGGTAAACCATACGGGGGATCATATCTGAGGTGAATGCCATGATGAAAGCCTGGAAAAAAAGAAAACAGAACAACGTCAATAAAGTGTTTGCCGGTGAAGTAAAATGCTGTTTAAACAGTCAGTTAAAGCACTCTAATTCATAATTTACCACGCATGGAAATGCAGGAAGAACTGCAAGAGTCCAATCATTGTCAGCTTTATTTTACATTAACTGAGAGGAAAAACTCACATTAGTAACAACAGACAAAATGGCCACAGCATTGAGGATCTCCTGCCATGCTCCGATGTTTCGGGCCTTGGATGCCATCGGTCGTTTGAACTGGGTGGTGAACTTCCAGGCATCCACTCGGATTTCCAGGATGTTGTTGAACAAGGCCAGGAGGGGGGCCAAGGGGAAGGAGGCCACGAACAGAGTGATGAAGCCAAACTGGATCACTAAAATGACAGTGAGGGCATTCACAGAGAGAGACAGTGATGAATGAGAAAGATAGAAAGCTAAATACAAATTAAACTGTATTAGTAGACATTCCCTGATAAGTCGACAGAGACATGCCCTTTACAGTCATGGATGAAAGTTTCCATACACTTATAAAGAACAAGCATATCATGACAGTCTTTAGTTTCCAGTGGTCCCTGCACACTTATCTTTTGTCAAAAAAAAACCAATCATGCATTTTGGTTCCTTCACAGATTCATTATGTAGGTCTTTTGGAAAAATGAATAAACCTGCTGGATCAAAAATACACATGCAACAACTTGAATTATCAGTTTTGGTGATGTAGAAAGTTGTGTTGATTTTCTTAGTGGCCTGGCCTCCTGGCTTCTTGTATTTGATTTTGTCATATATCCAGAAGACCTATATTAAATCTATGAAAGAACCAAAAAGCATGGTTGTTTAATTGTAACAAAGACACGTGTTTCAAAGACTCCATCATCGAAACTTCAGAGTTAGAGGAGTCATGGGAAACTCAAGACTCCTATGATCTACATCAGGGGTGCTCAATCCTGGTCCTCGAGGGCCGCTATCCTGCATGTTTTAGATGTTTCCCTCTTCCAACACACCTGATTCAAATGATCAGGATCGTTGTCAGGCTTCTGCAGAGCTTCATGATGAGCTGATCATTTGAATCAGGTGTGTTGGAAGAGGGAAACATCTAAAACATGCAGGATAGTGGCCCTCGAGGACCGGAGTTTGACATCCCTGTTTTAGATGTTTCCCTCTTCCAGCACACCTGATTCTTCATCATCAAGCTCTGCAGAAGCCTGATAACGATCCTGATCATTTGAATCAGGTGTGTTGGAAGAAGGAAACATCTAAAACATGCTGGATAGCGGCCCTTGAGGACCAGGATTGGACACCCCTGCTCTACATGTAATTTACAAGTGTATGTAAAATTTTGTTTATGACTGTATATTTCATAATTTTATATATTATATATCCAGATCAGCTCCTCACCCATCTCCAGGTACTCATAGAACAAGCCCAGTTGGCTGAAGTTCTGCAGGACATGATCCTGCTCCCAGCGACTGTAATGGTTCTCAGGATTGTGACGCCCTCTTCTGCCACTCCACCAGTTACGAATCAACCTTTTGGAGAATCCAATAAAGAATAGTTAAGTGTTAAACCGACAATAATCCAATAAAGGTAAGACCAGACTTTGGGACTTTTTGAGTGACAATGGTGACATGATTTGAACAAAAACTACTAAATTAAATTTGCTTTTTTGTTGTGTTTGGTCAAATCTGACAAATAGACATTATTTGAAAGCGTGTACTAAAGTTTGGGACAGCTTCTCAGCACGTTTGATTCTTCTATTAAAAGTTTGAAAAAGTTTCAGTGTTTGTTTTATATGCATGTGGCTGAAGGATTTTCCTCCAGACTTTACTACACCAATCATTTATACACATCAGAAGATTTCAACCTGATGTAAAAGGTGTGATGTTGGGCTTTTCATAAACACTGTTTTCTGTGAAAGCCTTTATGCACCGAACACTCAGGATTCAGCTAATGGATTCTTTATTTATACAAACTTTTCTTTTGGCAGGTTAATCTAAACCTGCAAAGTGAGTGTAGCAGAAAAGGAGAAAGAAAATGCACTGAATAGCCCTTTTTCCTATCTGGACAGGAAGTGACACACCTGTTAGCTAAAAAAAGAAAAAAAGCTAACCAAAGCAGCATGGGGGAGAGCAGAGTGAGGAGTGGGAGTCGCAAAAAGGAGATATTTGGAAGACTAATACAGTTTGTGGTCATCTTTGCTGTTAAGTTGTGACGTATAAAAGTAAATGGATGGACTTTGGGTCCAAGAACCAGCTGGATTTGTAGAAGCTTCCAAAGGAATAAGGAACTATGAGCTGATCCCAGCAGCAGGGTTGGATATAACTCATTCAACTACCTCTTTGGCCTGCAGTAGTGGATGTCTGCATCTTTGTTGGACCTCAGATAAGGTAGGTCCCCTTTGTTTTACAAATCTCCAGGCTTTTTTCCCTTTTCTTGTCTTAATTTAGTGTCTTCTATCCCTCCTGCTCTTCTCTTCTACCCCTCACAAACTGACCCACACCTCTCGGAACTTAACTAAACTAAAATTAACTGACCTGAAATCATTCTGAAGGCCTAAAAGACTGTTCACCTCCCCCTGAAAAAAAACATTTATACTCCTTTATACACAGTCTGTCTCAGTTATCATTTCTGGAATGTGAATCATCTGAAGGCTTTTTCTTACTTTCTCTTATCAGGATGCGGAATGGGGCTTTCGGTTGATATTTGGTCTTTGACTTTGAATTTGGTGTCTTCTGATTTGTTGAACTATTGTGCGTGAGATGCTTTTGTGATTGCTTATTATTTGGGTTCTATATAACCAGACGTAAACAAGATTTTAACTTGTGTATTTTGGTAGCAAGGACAGTAAGCTATCCGGTCTGTTGCTCTAATTTGTTTCTGAAAGCATTATTTTAAAGTGATACGTGGAGGATTGTGTTTATTTTCCTGTCTATTATCCAACGCCATGTGGAATATCAGGGATATCCCAACACTTCACTAAAACTGATCATGGATGAAATCAGTGACATGGTAAATCTGTACAGACCCTTACGTGGGTAATATTTTACCTTCTGTGGTGGATGTCTGCATATAATGACTAACTGCATAAAAATCTTCAGTATATTTTATAACAAGAAATAGATGCACTAAAATATTATATTGTCGCAACGTATTGCTTCCTCTGCACTGATGAATGAGCACAGAGTTGACAGTCAAGGACTCACGGCAACAGGGCTTCCTGAATGTTCCCACATAGCTGCTTCCCTGTCATGACGATCACCAGTTGTGTGGTCAGCTCTATCAAACAGCCTCCAGGGTCACACTGGGACAGAAAGAGGCTTTTTATTTTACATAACATACTTTCACTCCATGCTCTTCGCGCACTACGAATCTCAAGTTCAGTGCACTAAGAAACTTGTGTTTTCCTTTGAATCAAGATAGATAAGAACTCACCTCCTCATTCCTCAGGTTGCTCCATTTGCCAAACATGTATGAGTAGTCGCCAGGGTAACCCACAAATTTGCCCTTGAAGAAGGCCACGTAGAAGCATGAGGAGTAGTAGTTGACGAACTGGAACAGAAACATCTTCATGGTCAGCTTGTTCTCATATTCCAGGTGGGTTTTGGGGATTTCTGCAAGAAGCAAACGGTTACAATCAACAACAGATAGTAAACCAGTGTAAATGTCTCTCATCTGCTCTTTGGTTCTGTGTTTTTCTGAAGAAATCTTCTCACCCATGTCGGTGATCCAAACAGCAACTCGCTCATAGAAGAAGTTGAGGATCATGATGATGACAAAGTTGATGCAGGATGCAGTGACAGAAGTCGCTAACTGTGGAGTGATGAATCTGCCCACCAGCTGGATCTTCCTCATAGGGTCTTTGATGATACTTGCAAAGGCTGCATAAACAGCCAGCCTGTATGCTATGACTCCGATTATACAGGCCACAATCAGAGAAATCTGTAGAGAGCACACGCATGGAGTATAAACTCAATGACAATATGCGACGAGACACTGAACTGCCATGTTGCACCATATATATCACGCAAATGAGGTAAATATCCAGTTACCCAGAATATAACGGTTGCTGCAGAGAGGCAGAAGCGAGCGCACTTGCTGGTGACGGGCAGGTATGGCTCCATTTCCTAGGAAGTGAAGTTGTATTATTTTATCGTCTTAAAATGAGTCTATTTGCAAATTATAGGGTGCGTTGTGAATGTTAAGTTTGCGGTCTTGTTTGAAAGAAGATTCTAAAGCACCTGTGTGATCTTGTTGAGTCTCTTGTTAGTGCATCTGATCTCAAACTCGGGTCGAATTTGAAGCTGCTGCTGTTCCTCTTCAAAGTCCACCAAGTCCCACTCGTACTCAAGCCGGGCCTGACGCCGCTTCCAGAACTCCAAAAATAGAGTCACTGTCAAATAGTTTCAGAAAAAAACAGTTAAAAAAGTCAGAAAATCTATGCCTAACAATCTATTCTATCAAACAGAGAACTTGGCTTATGATGTGAGAGTCTTTATGCAGGTGTGTTTGTGTGTCCATTAATGTTTTTAAGATCTTAACCGTGCTGTAGCTTTTGCTCCAACTTAAAAACAAGCATTCCTGTGTTGGCTTTTTGAGGTGTATTGTGTTTCAGCTGTGCCGTGACTTTCATGATTTCTTTGCTAACCGCTGAGCTAGACGCCAGTTTTTAGGCCCTCCTGGCCCACAGCATGCTGGCAAACTATCCCGCTGCTTGTACATAACAACATAATTGTGCTGGCAAGTTGTTCTGGTTCAGAGCAGAGTTTGGGTAAAGGTCGACGCTTCAGTGTGAAAAGGCTTTAACAGTGAAAATCTGTCCTACAGGAGGGGGGTTTCATTGGATCTTCGACACAAGTTCAACACTGTAAGAGCAGCACAGACTGACACTTACCCCATATCCCCATAAATATGGCAAAGAATACCGTTCCCTCATTATCAAACAGATGGGATTGCTGGAAGAGAGAATATGGAGAAGAGTAAGCACCTTAGAAAGGAAGAGGAAGTGGCATGCTGGGCATGAACAGGGCGACATACTGGTTACTCAGCAGGATACAATTTATTTCCTGTATTTTGTATCATAATTGTGCTTTAGCCAGAAAATTTTAATAATCTCAAGACATAAAGAGAAACATTTTCCAACAGTTTTTAAATTTGACTTTGTTAATATATCAAGCGAAATTATTACCCAGGATGAGAGACAAGTGGAGTTGAGCTTCCAGAAAGGGCACTTTTTATCACAAAGAGGACACATGACAATGCTGCCCCCGATATCAGCGTCACATATTTCTTTGCTTAAAAAAAGAAAAGAAAAAGAATACAAATACATGAATATGAATACAATCAAAGGTAAACATAGAAATGTCTATTTAAAATGGTTTTCAAAATAACATCATATACACCTGGAATCAAGTTCTCAATCAATCATCTCTTTTTTGAACGTCAAAACAAGACTTCTACGAGTTGAGGCCTAATAGAAATATATCTTTTAATCAGTTAATAGTTTGTGGTAGGAAAAGGGCAAGACTGCTAAATATTCCCTGTAAAAATACATTAAATGGACAAAAACACGTAAACAGGCCACTTTTGATTTGGTGCCATTTTTATAGCTTCTGTCCCTCACTACCAATTATTCCTGTTTCAGCACAACAACGCACTCATGCATAAATAAATGTTACGGTATACAGAACTGTTGAAGCCAATTGGCATGTAAGGACTTGACTGACATGCACTGAGCCCTGATATTAACCACATCAAACACCTTTGTGTTGCAATGCAACCCTCATGGCTGTGAGCCAGATCTTATCTCCCAACAGTCAGTACCTTACTTCACCTTTGCACTTGGAGCCAAATGGGGGCAAATGTCTGCACCTTAAAATCTTGCAGAAGGCCTTTCCAGCAGAATGGAGGTTCTTACAAGAGAATTTGAAAGCTAGTTTTGGAATCAAATGGTCAACAAGCCTTCCAGGGTCCTGCTGCTAAGAAGCATCCCCACACCATGATGCTGCCACCACCATGCTTCAATCATACACCACAGTTTATTAGGCAAACCTAATTTTAAAAATACAGTCCAATACACCACAATCCTGTGATAAATTCAACTTTCGTGAAGGTTCTTACATTGAGATTTAAATGAAATCGCTTAAAAAATGTATTGATTCAACTTTATGATGACTTTAGCAGCTGTAGTTCGTGGTGCCTGATGAACTGTATTACCTTATGCTGATGACTGTTTCTCTTACTTAGTCCACATTCACTACAGATCAAAAGCTCCACCAACTAGATCCTCTACAGTCACCACAAAGTTTAATCAGCAGCCTTTTGCATAAACTAAACATTATACCCTTCATGAAGTGAGGATTTATTGCAGGACTGTTGTATTAGACTGCAGTATTTTCAACCATGTGTACCTAACAAAGTGACAGTTACGTGTAGGTAAAATGTTTGAGTGTCCACATAGTTGTGACCATGAAGCTGTCTGCTGGTACTAACCTTGATATGTTGTCATCATAACTGAGCACTCCGTAGGTGAAACATATAAGGCCCATGACAGCTGCAAAGAAGAGCATCTCTGTGTAAAAACCCAGCCAGGCAAAGTAGATCCCAATCTTCTCCCCATAGTACTTCCTGAAAACAATGAACCACTTTAAAGTCACAACACACTCAGAAATGTTCGATCTTACTGTCAGAATCGGTGATAATTGTAAAATCTTTTTGTTTACCTGATGAGGTTCAGAGGCTGCTCTTTGTAAAAACAGAGGAATCTGGCCCAGTGTTTGTACAAGTTGTAGCGTTCACTCTCACACTCCGCATTTCTTGCCTTTTTCCAGTATCGACACTGAGAGCAAAAGAACCAACGTCATGTGAGATGTTGAAAAAATTCTGTGAATAAGTGTGTTTCACAAAATGTCAAAATATTCCCATTAACCCTGTCTTACTGTGAACATTTTTAGAACAGTTGCATCACATTTTCCTCCAAGTGAAAACAGTTTAGGGCTCTGGAACTGGCACATGCACAAAGAAATGATAGAAACATGACGTAAATGAGTCTTGAAGTCCTGAATTCAGCACTGTCGCAGGGCAATTTACTACAACAGAATTTTATTTTTGTAAATAAAAGCCGCAGTAGCAACAATAATATGCACACACTCTACAGAATCCCTCCTGTTTAATCTGTCATGTGTTAAAATACAGCATAAGTAGCATTTTACTTATTGCTTGTAGTCCAGAAAGCATTCATTCCAAGTACTTAATATGGAATTGGGTTACTTAAACTCTACACATCAGATCATAAATCTTGCATGTTGAATCCTAATGTTCAAGGAAGTGTAGATAAAAGTGAAGGTTTGGAAAATTCTTACAGAATGGAGTGTCGTTACGTAAGAGCTGCAGTTTACTTGAACGTGACTTACATCATGAAGTGGGAAGGCTGCTGTGTAGGTGCCATTGCTGAGTAATCGCTTGATGCCCGTCTTGTCTCTGTCTTTTCGACCCTCTTTGTAGTACGGACAGCGAGCCAGGATGTAGAACACCTGACAACAGGGAAGGATTTTAGCAAACTATCTAAATCAAATACGTTTCAAATTTTGCTTTACTGTCAAACAATGCAGAGAAAATCCTAAACATCTCTGCGAAGTACTCTACGGTAGCACGTTTAGGAGCACCTTACAATTCATTTGTCTCTCAAGTACTTACAATTCTGTTTCTTGTGGATGGTGGGAAGAAGGTGTCTTTGTCATTGATGAGGAAGAAGTCAGTCTTGTTCTTGTCGAAGGGGTAGGTGAAGTAGTCAGGCTGTGGGTGCATGACATGATCCGGCAGTCGAAAAGGGTCTGAGAGCCACTCCAGTGGGACGTCCTGACTGTGAGGAATATCGCTCTCCTTGAAGGGAACTTTAATCTTCAAGACATCGGCGTAGGTGGCCAGCACACTCCATGGAGCATGGATCTTCAAGAAATAAGTCTTTTTGTCTTTGGAGTCCTGATAGATGAAAAAATAGAAGTGAACACATACACGTTTTGTAACTGTTTGTAAGAATGCTTTAATTTTCTTAAGGTATTTGGTGGCACTTGGGCGTCTGTGCCACTGAACCATCCCTTTAAGACATTTCTCTGTAGAATGTGTTGTGCCTCAGCAAACTGCCCACTAGGTGGAGCAGGTACTCTGTGGATGAGATTTCTTACTGATTTGTCCTCTGTCTCCAGCTCCAGTCCTGCTTTCTCAAGGTTGGCCTCAAACTCTCTCCTCCTTTCCTGTGGATAAACAAGCAAACCACAAGCATTGGAGTCACACAAAATCACATAGTCTTACCTTGTATTCTACTTATTAATCTTCGAGATATTTAACAAAACCCTCATCTGAGGAGTTTTTGCAGCTCATTGAATCTGACACTTTGTTTGTAAAGTTACAACTTAAACTCTTATGAATGGATTTACTCAAAGCGAGCAATGGAAACTGGCCAGGGGCATGAAGGGGGAGTGATGGTAGGCGGGGATTCTGACAAAAACTCTGTTAAAAGTGCCAGTTTGGGTTTAGGACGCTGTTAAAACGACTAAACTATAGACACAAGGAGAAGCAAAACCTCAGTATCAGTCAAATACATCAAGGGCATCAGGGAGCACATTTATATTTTAGTTGTAACGTGCAAAATTTAACAAAAAATCTGGTTAAGTGGTACAAAGGTGACCCTGGATACCAAACGTAGTGAGGCCAGGCCACATCATAATACAAGGTTAATTAAAACCTTCCATTTTCCAAACACAAAAATTATGTAAAAACATTTGAATATACTTTGAAACCATAAAAATCTAACTACTAAAATAAAATGATGTATACAATAACATGAACTTCAATAAAACAGAATGAAATTACTAAAGCTAAGATTTAACTTGACAACAAAATTTACTAAAAACCTAAAAGGCTACATTACAGACTACTTAAAATGGGGTTAAAACATGAGTCTTTAGCTGTTGGATATTTACGTTGGATGTTGGTGCAGGACAGAATCTCTGACAGACCAGTTTGAGGTGCAATTATAAAAATGTGAATGTCTTCTGATCTTTAGTAAAACAACCTGGACATGAACTAATTTACTAACGTTTTCTTAAACCTCTGAAATATTTTTCTTTGAAAACTTGGCAGAAGAAGAAATGCACCTGCTGACCTGTAGATAGACCTGTTGCTCAAGTAAATGTTCCAATATAAATCAAAGGTTGATATCATATGAAAAAACTATACATACACCAACATGAGAAGGCTATAACTGGATCATTTCAATACAATGCAATGTTCTACTGGGAACTTTGATTCCTAAACATTGTGCCAGATCAAGCGCACACACCCCCTACGTCAAAAACAATTCCTGACAGCAGCAGCCTCTCCCAGTAGGATAATGTGTCCTACCTCACCGTAAAAACTGTTTCAAAGGACCCGCTATGAACCCCCAGAAGTCTCTGCCTTGGTAGGTCAGAGCATCTTTAGCACCATAAGGGGGAGCTACACAATATTAGGCAGAAGGTTTTACTATTATGAGTCACCCATGTGCCTCAAGGTAGTGTCAATAGTTTGTATACTACTTTTTGCTAATAACCTCATAATGCAGCTGCTGAGTGACTCTACAGCTGTGAGCAGTGATGCAAAATGATGATTAGTGTCTGAAATCTCAGTTTATTGATGACTGCTGAGTAAACTATTTACCGTCTTTTAGTAGGGATAACAGCATGGCTGAACTGTATGAAAGTACTTCTTCCTTCAGTCTTTCCCAACATGTGACCAATAATCACATGATTTATACTTATGTTATAAATATATACCATATTTGGTCATGTGACATAAATGACACATATTTAAACATCCTTGTTGTGTCTGCAAACAGCTGATCTCATTTCTCCTGTTGCCATGACCCAGCGCATCAAAATACTCTAAAATCTGTTCATTTCAGCCATTGTGTCAAATCACAAATGTCCACAAAAATCTGCTGAATCTCGCTTCCTCTTTGCAGCACCACACATTCCTGTTTTGTAGCATAAATTGTGCAACAATGTCATCACAGTCAGACAATGGTGACACTACATAATACTGGTTAGTCACGTCATGACAGTTTTTCCGTTACCTGTTTCTTTTCTCCATCTTTGTCGTCGACGTAAGACAGCACAAAGTCTATTCTGCGTAAGCCGTCCCTGAAGAACACAGTGTCTTTGTTTGAATGGAGATTGTCTGTCTGGAGGAGAAACAACCACAATGTGCTTTTAGCTTCCTAACAGAGAGGGAAGTACAAGCAGGATGACATGCAACACAACAGACACTGACAGAGAAACGAAACATACAGAACACTGATGACAAGAAGGACAGAAAGAACTCTCGTCATATATGTTCATACGTGCTTTATTTAATTGAATTTATTGTAGACTATTGATTTCAGAGGTGGTTGTCAGCACCGTCGCCTTCCTCCCACAGTCCAAAAACATGCTGAGGTTAACTGATTATTCTAAATTGTCCGTGCTTGGCTGTCTGTCTCTATGTGGCCATGCGACAGACTGGCGACCTGTCCAAGGTGTCTCCTGCTCTTTGCCCAGGGATGGCTGGTATAGTCTCCAGCTCCCCTACAACCCTATAGCGGTTTAAGCAGTATATTTCTAATGGATAGATGGATGATTCCAGAGGCGTTAACCTGCTCCTGTCACATTTTCACTGCCTGTCGCCTCATTTCTCACTGCAACAAAAAGTCCCACACCTCGACGGAAACAGCACAGCCATGGCTAGACATAGAAAGAACTCAGAAATATCATCTGTGCAGCATAGGATAGTTATAATGGCATTAATTATAAAAAAAGAAAGAAATCGAAGTTAAATTTACAAAACTTGAAAAACCTGAAACCAACATGTACAGCATTTTTCAGGCGTTACCAACTCCTGGAAAAAGAATGTGACTCTACCAACTATATATTTTACTACTTCCATTTTATTTAGTTTACATACTTGTCTTCTTTCTGCTCTGTTTAAACACAGATTGCAGTTTACCCAAGTTTAGCTGGTTACAACTGAGTCAGTCATGGTCTCAAGGTTGCACCGAGGAGAGCAGAATTTTTTGTTTTTTAAAGAATCTGGTTAGAACTATAGAACTAACAGCTTCTTTCTGGCAAATTTATAAACGAGACGTGTAGAATAAAGTGATTTTGATGAAAAATCAAGATTTACAGCTGAGATTTTTTTTTCTGATAGAAAGGTAGGTCAAGGATGAGCAGTTATAGGACCATTGGAATGTTTTATAATCTGACGATTCTTTCTGCTTTCACAGGTTCTGGCTCATAAATATTGCATTTTTTGAGATTTCTTTAAATAACATAACACACCTTTCAAACATGCTGGCAGGTTTTTGGGGTTCAGAGGGTTGACTCAGAATTTGCATGTTGGAATAGTCTTCCCAAGTATTTCAAGTAAATGTTTCTTTTTTTAGTAATGTTTACAGGGCAACCATGATGACTGTAGAAAACCACATGAAGCAGGACAATCTGGAGACCGTACAATCACAGCCTATCATTACCCCAAAATACCCGATGGTGGAGGAGAAATGTTCTCTACACATCTATATCAGCTTTTATAATTCAGTCATTGTGTTAACTCCTAAACTTCAAATAAGTTTATGCAGGAAGATCCTTCCATTAAAGTCAAAAAGCTGTTTCATGTTGACACTACAAACTTCTGCTGTTTAAGGCATCAAGCTTCTCTAAGACAATAAGTATTATTTCTATGGGTTGGAAGCAACAGTAAAAGTATGAAAGAGAATACAAGATGAACTACAACAGTGTTTACAATATACAGTCTGTGTCTTCACATGTAATGCTGTTAAAATAATGTCAGTCAGTATATTAATGTACCTCATAACCTTGAACCACCCTGGAATTTAATATACTATAAAACTTTAGCTGTAATTAAACTGTTAAATTGCCTCTGCAATTACAAAATACATTTTGTTTTATAAAAACGGTTCAAAGAAAGTATACTCTTGTTAATCCAAACTTAATTCAAATTGTTTTGAAGACAGATGTATTAAAGGACAATACCAGACTCTATTTAAACATATGACAGTTTGTGTATTCTTTAAAATATGTCTAGTTTAGTTCTTCATATCAGTGTGTGTCTCACTTTAATATGATATTAAAAAGGTCCACTTTTCTAGTGGGAGTCATGATGTGTGTATTTTTTCTCGGTATTGTTATTTGTCTGTCATTATTCACGAGGCCCTTCTGGTTTAGCATTAAAAGACAAAATATACTTTAGGAGCTATACTGTAAAGACTCAGCCACAGCTTGGAGCACCCAGTCTGCTGAGCAGTTTACTGAGCTCCACCCAGCTTGTTTATCAGAGCCTACCATCCACTAACTGACCTTCCTGTAACAGGGGCGTGAACGCTGCTTCTTACAGTGTTATTTAATTATGGTTGGACTCAATGAGAAATCTAAAAAAATAAGTGTTTGCTAGATTAGCACGAATGACAAAGTGCTCTATTCATGCACTAAAACCCAGAGACATACTTTACAGAAACATAATATAATCTGTGTTATCAATTATGATGAAGCACCCATCTGCTGCATGGCCTTATTATACGAGTGGAAACAGACGGACAGCAGACTCCTGTTTGAGCAGCCACAGTTTATTTCTGTCTCGCTCTTAGAGAAATGAGAGGAGCTCTTTGAGACACAGAAATCTTGTGACTCGGCAAACAGAGCGGTGAGTCAAGAAAAGGTCAGACATCTACGTTTGTAAAATCACACAAACATACAGTAAACAATGGCATAAACAATGTTGTGGCAAAAAAGAAAATGACACTTTAGAAGTATAACAAGATCAAACTCAGATTTTAAAGAGGGATATTATTTAACAATTAAACAAGTAAAAGAACGTTTTGAGAAATAGGCTTTTTGACCTTCTTGCAGAGAGAGTTTGATACAATAAATATGAAGCTACAACCAGCGTCCCATTGTCAGAGCTTATCACAAAGACTGGAAACAACCAAGACCTGATAACTGATGCTGGTTAGCAGATTTCCCTACCTTTGGACGAGATACACCCTTCTTACTAAGCTAACCAACTAAGCTGCTCGCTGCAGCTTCATATGTAGTGTACAGACACATGAGCGACATCGATCTTCTCATCCAGCTCTTGCCAAATATAGGTTTCTTTCCCAAAATGTCACACTTTTCCTTAACAGTTTTTAATGTACTGAAAGGCACACAGATGTGTCAGAACTTACTTCTGTGTGTCCAGGCAGCGGAGCTTCTTTCAGACCATTTCCACTGCTTTCATCTGCAAATTCTAAAAAAAGAAAAAGAAATTTAATTTTAAAACATCAACAATATTATAATCAAATGTAGAGGAGTAAGCAGAATATAGGGAATTTATTCAAAGTTGAACCTTGCATTGAGGGATGATTAGGTTTCATACAACTGAGTGCAGCAACTGTTCGTCGTTTAAAATTCAGTCTAAGGTTTGAGACAAATTATTTTGCATTATGTGTGTACGGCAACAGATAATACTTGATTTATTGGTTTTATAAAGGAAATGCAATCTTAAATTGTCTGATAACTAAAGGACGTTCAGTAATTTGGAACTGTAAGTGTGTGTTGTAGGGATCTGACCAATTATCTTTTTCAATATTCAGCATTTTTCTGATTATCTGTATCTTTTTTAATTATATAAAATAACTTAAAAATGTGCTTCTTTGACTTTATCTGTAATCATCACTCTGTGGTCTCATCCACAGCACGACCAGACTGGTTACACGTGACACATAATAGCCGATAAATATTGAAGAATACATGTTGAGAATTTCTCTTTTAGTTAAGCATATGTGAAATATAAATAAACAAAGGTAATTTAACAAAGTTTTGCATTGGATCTTCTGTTAATCTGAATTGACAACAAGATTTTCATTTTTACTGCACATGTATGTGCAAATACTGTTTATCAGTGTCCTTGATTACTAATGATCTGTATCAATATCAGCCACGAAATAACACGCCAGTCGGCACCTAGTATGTTGTCTTATGATTTTCCTTCCATGCATGTCGCACTTCAAATATTTGCGGTTGGTTTTACATTTGAATGGTGTTAACAAATGGTCGTGTTCGTTATCAGCTCAGGTGTCACCCGGTGGCTGTAGCTTTAGCAGCATCTGAACTGAAACAAAGGTAAATACTGGAGGCCCAGAGACTACTGGTCAGTCTAAGCTACATGTAATAATGTACGTGTTGACAAAGCTGAAGGGAAAGATGTTGACTTTTTTGAAGAATTGTTCCGCTTTCCTGTTTACATGAACCCACCCAGTGATGGAGTACAATAGTTCCAAAAATAATGTCATAATACTGTCTACTTATCCCACTCACATGCAGTAATTTAGCTGAGCTACATTAAGCTCCCTTTATATCCATGCAGGATACGTGGTATGAAAGATAATCATAATGTTCACTGAAAACCAGTCCATCCCTTTAAGAGCAATCAGCCAGGCAATAACAGTTTTGGCCGCACAAGTATCTCAGACAGCCTCGATTTAACAAGGGCCCCATAAAAATCCTGCAGGCTGTTGGTAATATCAGCAAAGAGACTTTCACCATATTGGTAAGCACTGAGCTGACAGAGAGATGGGGAAGACAAAGGCTGCCGCACACACACTTATACAATGACACACAACATTCCTGCAGTGCCTCTTTCTCCCTGCGTGGCCGACTCTGGCAGAGGGAATGTGCTCGTGCAGCAGCACTGCTCAGCTCGCTGCCTGCTCCCCTATTATTCCTGCATGTGGGAACGCTGCACTTCCTGTGGGGGAGGCTGCATGTGAAGGCCTTGGTGTCTGGGGGAGGAGCTGGAGGCCTGGGGGTCGCTGTGGTACCAGACGTCCAGCCTCCGCTCAGAAGAAACGCACGCGGCACACAAAGAACACAAAGATCTCCAGCCTCCTTCAGCTTCAGCCACACTGGCAGCCAGCGCTGATTAGGCTTGATAATGTGACAGACAGCAGCGTGAGCCAATGAGAGCGGCCCTGTGGTGTCTCTATGTGGAAGCTCAGTGATACTCACTACCAAGGAATGGAAATAAGCCATGACTTAGACCATAGGAATCCCTGAGGTACACAAAGGGCAAATGGCAGCGTGATTTTTCCATTAGCCTCGTGGGAAGCACAGTTGACTGCACAGCTGAATTTTTTTTTCTTCTTGGCAGCTTTCTACACTCTTTAATTTTTTGTCTCACTTTTTTGGGAGCGCTCCAACTGTGCACAGCCAGTTATCAAAGCCTGGCTTGAGCAAACAGAGCAAAGGGCCAGCAGTGTGTTAGAACTACTTCCACAGAGAGAAATAACTGGAGGACACACAGAGTAGCTCTCCTTCTGTGGAACTCAGCAGCGACGATCAACTACAGTACAGACACACTGAGTGACACAGATGGCTGTAAGTGTTCATTCAATCAAAAATAACTACTATATAATCCAACAACATAATTCATTCATTCAAAACTGACACTGTCAAAGGGATTTTTGACTCATGCTCAATGTTTTCTAACCCACTTTCAACTAAATTACACTATTGCTGCTTTCTATTTACAGTAGCAGAAATATTCTCCTGTGAACACCAGCAGAACGCCAGCTTACTCAAAAACAAAATCCAATAACCTCAAATCAGTGTGACACATTTAACTACCACCTTCGAGTGAATTAGTGTCTCAACTGGTCGGCTGCTGCTGAGCCTTGCCCCTGATCTAAGAGAAATTCAAAACCCTCATTCTGTGGGTTGATGTACCTTTTACTCTTTACTTTTGATTTGATGTCATATTGTGGGAGATTTTTTTTTAAATGCTGGAAGAAATATCATGAGCAAAATAAGCAACCAACTCCTTGGCTGACTGTTGTTGAACAATTATAAAGCCTGCAAGAAAAAATAGTTAACAAAAGGGTTGTTGCCCTGATGACCTGAAGCTCTTAGTGTTTCCAGAAGGTCAAAGGTAAAATGGTTCACTGCAGGATCTATGAACTAATGCATGTCTTTAATTTGCATTATTTACCAAAAAGACAGCCTCTGACTTATTGTTATTATTATTATACATTATTGTTTGTATTTATGTTTTTGCTATTTCTTAATGTCATTGTGTGTTACTTTTTCAAAAATATATTTATTTTAGTCTGTGATTTTTGAAGTCTGGTTTGCTGAAAGAGGAAGCTGCTTAGCTGTGTCTGGTTTCACTCTGCTGCAGACCATATTTTCCATGCAGAACAACAAAAGTGATGTGAACTAATGAGACAAACAGACAAAGTGTCCAGCAGGAAGGAGATGAACACAAGCTAGAAAGATTTTTTTTTACAACTTGGCAACCCTGACGCCGTGTCTTTATTAATAACTTACCTGTAGAGCATCAGTTAAACCTCTTACGTTTTTTACCAAGATAATATTTACATGTGTTTTTTTTTAAAAATATACATATGTATATGTAAGCTGAAATACAGATCATGTGTGAAATAAATAATCAATGCCATGACTGAGCTTTTTCATCTTGAAACTGCAGTGTTACATGGACAGTACAGGCCAAAAGTTTGGACACACCTTCTCATTCAATGCGTTGTCTTTATTTTCATGACTATTTACACGTAGATTCTCACTGAAGGCATCAAAACTATGAATGAACACATGTGGAGATATGTACTTAACAAAAAAAGGTGAAATAACTGAAAACATGTTTTATATTCTAGTTTCTTCAAAATAGCCACTTTTTGCTCTGATTACTGCTTTGCACTCTCTTGGCATCCTCTCGATGAGCTTCAAGAGGTAGTCACCTGAAATGGTTTTCACTTCACAGGTGTGCCTTATCAGGGTTAATTAGTGGAATTTCTTGCTTTATCAGTGGGGTTGGGACCATCAGTTGTGTTGTGCAGAAGTCAGGTTAATACACAGCCGACAGCCCTATTGGACAACTGTTAAAATTCATATTATGGAAAGAACCAATCAGGTAACTAAAGAAAAATGAGTGGCCGCCATTACTTTAAGAAATGAAGGTCAGCCAGTCAAAAACAACAGCAAAAACTTTAAATGTGTCACCAAGTGGAGTCGCAAAAACCATCAGTCGCTACAACGAAACTGGCACACATGAGGACCGACCCAGAAAAGGAAGGCCAAGAGTCACCTCTGCTTCTGAGGATAAGTTCATCCGAGTCACCAGCCTCAGAAATCGCAAGTTAACAGCAGCTCAGATCAGAGACCAGATGAATGCCACATAGAGTTCTAGCAGCAGACCCATCTCTAGAACAACTGTTAAGAGGAGACTGCCTGAATCAGGCCTTCATGGTCAAATAGCTGCTAGGAAACCACTGCTAAGGAGATGCAACAAGCAGAAGAGATTTGTTTGGGCCAAGACACAGAAGGAATGGACATTAGACCAGTGGAAATCTGTGCTTTGGTCTGATGAGTCCAAATTTGAGATCTTTGGTTCCAACCGCCGTGTCTTTGTGAGACGCAGAAAAGGTGAACGGATGGATTCCACATGCCTGGTTCCCACTGTGAAGCATGGAGGAGGAGGTGTGATGGTGTGGGGGTGTTTTGCTGGTGACACTGTTGGGGATTTATTCAAAATTGAAGGCACACTGAACCAGCATGGCTACCACAGCATCCTGCAGCGACATGCCATCCCATCCGGTTTGCGTTTAGTTGGACGATCATTTATTTTTCAACAGGACAATGACCCCAAACACACCTCCAGGCTGTGTAAGGGCTGTTTGACCAAGAAGGAGAGTGATAGAGTGCTGCGGCAGATGACCTGGCCTCCACAGTCACCGGACCTGAACCCAGTCGAGATGGTTTGGGGTGAGCTGGACCACAGAGTGAAGGCAAAAAGGGCCAACAAGTGCTAAACACCTCTGGGAACTCCTTCAAGACTGCTGGGATACCATTTCAGGAGACTACCTCTTGAAGCTCATCGAAAGGATGCCAAGAGAGTGAAAAGAAGTAATCAGAGCAAAGGGTGACTATTTTGAAGAAACTAGAATATAAAACATGTTTTCAGTTATTTCACCTTTTTTGTGAAGTACATAACTCCACATGTATTCATTCATAGTTTTGATGCCTTCAGTGAGAATCTACAATATAAATAGTCATGGAAATAAAGACAACACATTGAATGAGAAGGTGTGTCCAAACTTTTGGCCTGTACTGTATGTCTGAACTACTACCACTATTACAACCGGCTATTGTGAAGCATTGAGTAGTTTTACAGTGAGTCACAGGTGAGCTGGTGTGCTTGAACTGCAGTGACCATGGAGGGTAAGTGGAGAAAGAGGTGAGGAATTCATACAACTAGAGGAAGCAACAGTTTAGAGTTACATCTAAGGTGATGTAAGACGAGAAGGGCTCTTTTTCGTGGAAAACAATTTTAAATATGTAACTGATACACAGAGATGAGTTATTAAGAGTTAAATCAAGAACAAGAGAAAAACTTTAAACACAACTTATAACATTTGTGGAGTGTGCAAGCTGCCCTGCAAGAGCTGCCTAAAGACCAAATCTAGAGTAGACCTGTGCAAAGTCATTGGTGAGGCATTGAGCTTACCCCTGTGGGACTCCAGGAAACAATCAAGTGGTCTTTTTTCCTAAATGCCTTAATTTAATCTGAGAGCACATGCAAAACACATAGATATTCAGGCACTGCTGCTCTGTAGAACAGTACAGAAGGAGTTGTAAGGCTGCAAAATTCACATGTGAACATGAGATGATCATCTTAGAGGATGATTTCAGGGATGTTTGTGTATCTCTGTAGAGTTGAGGGACTTGAAGCTTCAGAGGCTGACACATACAGATGTTCATTCTCTGCTAAAGTTCAATTTACAAAAATCCTGCACTTCTAATAATGCAACTTGTTTTTTTCATCTTCATTAGAACCTAACATTTTCAAGTCACTGGACTGCAACACAAGATTTGATTAAAAATTTGAGACCTCCCACTCACAGTCAAAATATTTGCTGATTTTTCTTGGGTCATTTTTTTTTAGATTTTGACTAAACTGACTGTAGAACTGACTGAAGCCAGGATACAATAATGGCTGCAGACTGTAAGGCCAAATTCTCTGAGGTAAACTGAACATACACAAGGTGCACAGACAGTAAATATTACCATTTCCACTGTGCCAACATCAAGGCTATACTGAAAGACTGCAACTTAATGTGTATTTGTTCAGTTGGTTGTTTTTGGGACCCTTTAGAACAAAGTACAAATAGACTGAGAAACGGGTAATAATATCAATGCCTCCTTATAATAATGTAAAATACACAATCGGCCAACAATCTTCCATCTAACGTCAACCTGACAGACAGAAGTAACTGTCATGTGCATCTCCTGTATAAGGTTCTGTAAAAAAACATCCAGTTAACCGAACTAAAGAAACTAGCTGCACATTTTCTAACACCACTGACAGATAGTCAACTTCATGCATCACCATGGCAACAACAAGCGTGTTCCACTTGTGTCCATCACTTTTTAGCGCCTCCTGGAAACATTTCCATTCTAGTTTGTGCTATTTACAGCATTTTTCCATTTGGTGTATTTGCAGTTCCTTTTCTGTATTTTGTTGTGTTTCCTGTCGTCGCAGAATTTTCTTCCACCTGCTGCACATGTGAGGTCAAATGGCTGAAGACACGTTTTTTAATTTCCTTGTCTTTTTGGCTCCTTGCATGTGTTTCACTCAAGTTGCAGTGTGCTGACTTTTCAGTGGAAAAGCATTTCTTGCATTTCACCGTCTTTCACCTCAAACCTTCTCTTGAAGTCAGGAACCTCTTGGAGGAAACTTGGCGATATTCCTATAGTCTGCTAGTTAAAACATTCACAGGTTGGATCCTGGTGAAATATTTGTCTATGTTCATAAGATAATGAGTCCTCAGTTGCTGCATCATCTCCACCAGGAAGAGCACTGAAGGCCAGAGAGGAGTGATCAGCATTAGGGTTCGACAATTTTCCACTACTCTGAGTGAGTAAATGAATCAGTGGAGGAAATACACACTCGGAAGAGTAGGCCCCTGGTGCCAGCACATCAATTCCCAGAAAAATGCGCTGATCAAGCAGAGATGAAAAAACAGCAGTGGCGATGAACAAATCCACTGCTCTCCAGCTGATTCATGCCAAAACCTTACTCACTCCAACCTGGTGAATTTTTCCATCCCCTGCGACATTCTCTGGACAGGAAATCTGCCTCTAATTTCTGTTTAGCTGGAGCACTTGAGCTGCATATTTAGTGCTCCACAGTTTTACTTTGTACAGCAGCATGTGTAACTGCCAGGCAGTGACCCTCTTCAATGTATCCCAGAGTCAACAAACATTGTGAAGGAGAACCTGCATTTGTCATACCAGCTTTAGTATTTGTCTGACAAGAGGATGTGAAAGAATAAGTCAGCCACCCACTTCCCCACACACAAGCACAATACGTGATAGACATTTTTCAACAGCAAGAAATTATCATTAACTTGCAACCTATTTGACATGTCATGCACTTATGCATGTACAAGGGACATGTACAGCGGCAGTGTTAGTAATTTACTCAGTTATTGTACTTAAATACAATTGATTTCATTTACTTCACTTCATTTAAGAGACAAATACTGTATATTGTACTAAGAAATTCCCATCTTTGATCAAATTCTAATGCATTTATAGATCAAACTAGTCTGTAATGCATCCATAATAAAACTCAAACACTACAGGCTGATATATAACTCTGACCGTTTTACTTTAACTGTTTCTTCTTGAATTGCATTTTTCTTATACTTCTACAGTTACGGATGCTTGACTTTTGCTTGTATTTGGTTTTTATATTTGTGCACACGACATTGTTTGCAAATCCAGAACACTGAAAGAATTACAGATCATGACAATTTGTCACACTTTTGCAAAAATCCTCTATTATACAGATGTAAAACTGCATTCCTTACCAGTTTGCAACATTGCAAGCAGTGGTGTAATACAGCCAGAGATTTTAACGAAATAGCTCCAACAGTATAAACAGTACAGCTCATTCTCTGCTGGATGATTTCTGTCTCCTCATGGTATAAATGTTAACATCACTGAGCCCTGATTGAGATGCCATATGCACATTCCTCACTGCAGCATTTAAGTGCATGCATCAGTGCAGATTTGACACTTCAGCCATGAACACAGGATGCAGCACGTTGAACTACCAGGAGCCAGGTAGTAAAGCAGATACTAACTAGAAGCTGAGATGGAGGTTGATAGAGACGTACAGATCTGAGCAGACGAACCGGAAAGCAGCTATGTGTTAACAGAAACAGAAATGTGTTTCCCTACTAAGGAGAGTTCAGCATGATGATGAGAGAGCACGTGGGTGAAACGATATAGCAGAAGACTATGGCAAAAGCACGGACAGACAGGCATCACATAAAGCCTCAGATCTGCCCGTACCTGAGCGCAGGTTAATCTTGAACGCAGTCAACACAGCAGGACCATCTTTAAAGGACAGACAGACAGACACAGGTTAGGAGACGGTATTAAACTGTAGGTCAGGAGAAGTAAGCATGCAGAGCTATTGAGAACTGAGGTGCCCTTCAGTGCAAAAATACATCAGAGTGTTACGTGTAGGGCCCAGGGTCTACTTGAAAACCTCTAATAGAGGAAATAAACAACCTGAACGCTCTGCAAAGCATTTCATATCTGACAGCAATCAGAGCAGTTCCTCCATCTGTTGTAGAACATACACAAGCTAACTTGAAAAGAACACAATGTGTTGTATACCTTTGATTCAGTAACAGCCAAATTGTTTTTTTACTATGACTCAAGCACGCTGTGTGGGTGTCTCCTGTTCAAAGCAGCAACCGTAACAGCTCTTGTGCGGCGCTCCCACAAGGCTTTCACACAGCGAGACTGCCCTGCTTACTCCACTCAAACAAATGCATCTATTTTTCACTTGATTATGAACTCCTCAGAGAGTCTTGCACTTCAGCAAGTGCAGACTAACTAACCACAGCACCGCATTATGACAATACGAACCATCTCTCAAAGGAAGTGATACAAACATGTCATAGATTTATTACAGTTTCTGTCTTGGCAGGAGTTTTTTTACTGGAAACAAAAGGCCTGGCTGAATGTATGGAGACCAATATGAAACATTAACGAGATAAATATTTATGTGCAGCGGCTCATGCTGAAAATCGACCACTATACAGTATCAGACGAGCCAAAAGACTGTCTTGGTAGGTACATTAGGTGAGTGTGGCGTGCACTCACGTGTAAAATGGAAAAGCACTACACTGAAATTTTAAAATGTAATATTAACACACTCATGACAACCACTGATAGGCGAGCATCATGGTGCGCACCGTGTTACAGTAAAACCACAACATCCTGAGCTCGAACCCGGCCTCAGGTCCTCTATGACAAAACACCCTTTCTATCTTTCTCCCCACATTTCCTGTCAAGTCAGCTTATTATAGTCAAAGGGAAAAAGATTATCCAGTCGAATGTGACTTTTGCTATTGAAGTTCCAGAGTGAAAATGTGACCTATAAGAGATACACTTAAGACTAAACTAAATATGTAAATTAAAAGCAAACAATACCTGCTAATGTTGGTATAATCTCCATGGTTTATGAAAATTAAGGTGAGAAAACCACTCATAAAGTAGCAGAGATGTCCTGTTTTCTTCTTGGCGAGCAGTGTTTCAAGAGTGAATTGTGTTTTCATGTTGGGGCTTGTATTGTCAGCAGGAATATGTATTTATATTGTTATCGTCAGGATATTGTTGACCTAAACGGGAAATTTCCTGACAACCCCCCGAAAGCTACAACTGCGCCAAAATACCACAAACAGGAGGTCATGCACAGGGCGAAGGGGATAATGCATTATCTTCTTAAGACACAACACAAACGCACATAAAGTGGCATGTTTGACGTCTTTGACAATCTGTTGAGGGGGAAAAACGTTTTTAAGGAATACTGGTCGATGCAGATTAGGACACGGAAAGCAGATTTTTTTTTGTCTTTGGACTGGCTGTTTGGTTTTGTTCACACAAGATGTTCCATAATCCTGTAGGCAAAATTTACCAAGAGATACTGTCCAACAATAAATCCACGTCCTGCAGGCATAGCTGTCCTATAAAAAAACTCATACATAAAACATAATTTACTAAAGAATGTGTGCTTATTTTCATCTATGCGTCTCGTGTCAGTGTACCTTAAGGTAAATAGGTCACGACGGAGGGGAAGCATACGTCAGCTGTGATTTAAACTTAGACCAGAAAATGTGTTTTAATCCAGCGAATAAATCTGAAACTTATTCTGACAGCTCAGACAGTTTTACTGTAGCTGTATTCTGGTTAGCTGGGAGGAAATACTGGTTGCTCTCCATGTCTGATTTACTATCATGCCTCCATCAAAAGGGGTAATACAATTACATAGCCTGTTTCCATAGCAACTCTTTGGCTCTGCTTCACCTCTGTCGGGAAGATGACTTCATCGGCCGGACTACAGAGGGCAAAGTGAGATCACCTTAAAAGGAGGCAAATCCCTATAAATAATAAAAAATCATTATTAAGGGCACTTAAAAGATGATAAGATTAATTTCCTCGACTGTGCCTTTAGTTGAGGCCAGAAAGAAACCGGCAAACAATTAGAGAAAAACTTTCAATCTAGTGAAAAAGATTTACAGGACAAGGATGACAACAATTAATATTATTATCTGAGTGTGTCTGGTGTTTGCAGAGTAGTAGGAGGTGAGTCATAAGTGTCTATAAATCAGTGTTTGGGTGGCTGTTAATGAGGTAAATCACTGGAAACACACACACAGATCAAGGTGATGACGGAGCCTGTCCTCTCCTTTCTGTTTTCTCTTTCACATGTGGCTGGAGGTCTGTCCTGATAGCAACCTGAACAAAGCCTTTGCAGAGCAAGAACAGTCTTTTAATCTACAGCTCACCCCAGATAACCAGCCACGTCTGTTCATCAACCCACTAATTAACACAATAAAGAGTGTGGAAACACTGCCGGAAAAGGGCTTGATTCAGATTTCATTGTGGTCATTCAGTTCACTTTGATTCATCCTGAGCACTGAGGACACATTATCTTTGTTTTTCATGTCCTTTATGGGTCATTCAGTGATGCAGTGCTCTGTTGGATGAATGTAAGTAGGACCACAATATACGTGAGCCGGAGCCTGTTTGCTAATATGCTACACACGAATGCAGATTTTACTTTCACTTATGCAGACACAGTTTCATCCTGTCAAAATACTGAATGATCTCTTAAAAGTAAGTCATATTCTCATTAGCACTTCTAAAGATTAGGAAACATAAACTTGACAGCTCATTTCCAAGGCTTTTGGTTGCATTGTTCTGTGATTTCAGACAAAGATTGCAGATGAATATGAATTTTACTACTTTTTCTCCTTACAGTAAAAACTGTCCCTATAAAAGGTGAGATTAACTTCATGGGAGTGCTGCAACTACATTATAATTGTTTGGAATGTTCTGATATCTTCCTACAATGCTACCTCAAAATGATGCATAAAATCACCCAGTTTCATTATCCAGACTGAACCAAACTTTCGCCTCTCACTCTCTGAGGCGTCTTCTATCGAATGCAGCGCTGCTGTTAGCACAGGAGGACCGGACTCTTGCGTTTTAATAAGCAGAGGTCAAAAGATGTGGTCGGTCAATATATGTGACACACTTAATTTCAATCTTAGAGTATTGTGTACTTTGCTTTCCGTGTTATGGGTTAGGGTTTCTTTAGAAACCAGGATGTCTCTCGATAATTTCACTGCTCTTCTGTGCCTCAGCTGGTTGTAAAAACAATGAAAAGTTTGCCTCTGCTCATTTGAGTATTCGGTTTAAATGTCAGTAAGGGGATAAGACAGGTTATAATAAGGAATTTTAGATGTTGGTGAGTGAGACATGGATTATGTAAACGTGAATGTGACTCTTCATTAAATCCCTTGTGTCGGCCGGCTGTATAGCTCACTGAGTTAAGGCGCTGCCACGTGAGTCCAGCTCACGACCCTTTGCTGCATGTCTTTCTCTCTCCTCTGTACCCCCTTTCACCCTGTCTCTTCCGCTATCAATAAAAGGAACCCCCCCCCCCCAAAAAAAAAAAAAATCCCTTGTGTCAGGCTGCACACTTTAGAGTCATTACCTCAATAATGAACATCAGACTAATGTTCTACTTTGGAAATTGGTTAAAATACAAGTGCTTCATGCATTGTTAATAAGATCTATGAGAAAAAACTCTTTTACCACAGGAAGTGCACTTTTCTGTTTGTTCACTCTCAGTTTCCTTTTCATTTACAATCTAGATCAGGGGTTTCAAACTCATTTTAGTTCAGGGGCCACATACAACCCAATTTGACCTTAAGTGGCCAGACCAGTAAAATCACAGCATAGCAACCTCTAAATAATAACAAATCCAAAATGTTCCCTCTGTTTTAGTGGAGAAAAAGTGCAAGTACATTATGAAATGTTCATGCACTTATTTTTGTTGAATTTCTTAAGAGAAATAAATGCAATTTCAATAATATTATGCCTCAGTTTATCATTTACACATATGCATTACAACTTATAGGTCACTTTGTATCTACAAAGGCACAGAACATTTAGTCACAGCTATCTGTATCTGAACAGTGGAGTATTTCACTTTGTGATCAAAACAATTTGTCGAGATCTTATTTAACACTGAGAAAACCGTCTGCATGATGTTCGGTAAAAAAAACTACTGAATTACAACAGTCCAATGTCTTCCTGGATGGAGTAGAGCTTAGTCTTGCCAAAGACTTTAAATACCTGGGACTGACACTGGACCCAACTTTGACATTTAAGAAACATATTAAGTGCCTCACAAAGACTGTTAATTTTAATGTAGTAAATTTTAGACTGCTAAGACCCTTTATGACTCTGTATGCTGCGCAGATGTTTTTACACTCTATGACTCTGTCACATATAGAGTATTGTATAACCACATGGTCACTTGCTGCTGGCATAACACTCAAACCAATAGAATCACTTTTTTAAAAAGCCATAAAAATTCTGGACAAGAAACTGCCCTCATTTTATCATTGCACTGTTTTAGACAAGTACATTTTTACTCAGTTTTGAGAATTTTGTTAATTTTAAATATGGTTGTCTGGTATAAAGCTTTGCATAGACTTGCCCCTCCTCCATTAAAGGATTTTACTGAACCCAAAGAACGTAAGTGGGATGGGCACCAGGGCCACAGTCGGGGGGACTGTGAGGTTCGACACAGGGGCACCACATTTGGACAGACTGTGCTCTCAGTCAGAGGCACTGAGTTCTGGAATAGTCTCCCAGTATCAATAAAAGAGAGTTCAACACTGGTCACGTTTAAATCACACTTAAAACAGTGGCTAAAGGAAAACCAGGCCTGTGAACGCTTTTAGTGTATAGTTGTTGTTATTGTTGTGTCTTGTCATTGTATTTTGTACTGTTTTGTTTTTAGTCACTTGCCTAGGGACTACAGATGGAAACTAGCTATGATCTGACATATTTACACTGTAAATGTTGCAGATGTTCATTAATGTGCAGTGTCCCTATTAAATAAATAAATAAAATAAAATAAAATATGTTAAGTTTACCTGATTATACCCTCTGGTGGGTTGCTTTTGGCCCACAGGCCGTATGTTTGACACCCCTGCTCCAGATTTATGAATTTCAACTATTTTGGAGAAAACAACCACTTCTTTGTTGTCTGTGATGAACAAAACTGGCTGTTCACTAATACAGATTTACTGTACTTGTCTTACAAGTCAAATACACTTCAAATTGATTCCTGTGAAATCTTTATAATTTCTTCTATTGTGCAAGAATACCACCTGAGCAAAGTCATCCTCACACTCTGTTGCTAAGGGAAACATAAGGCAGGTCTTATGACACCACCACTATTATACCATGTGGAGCTCCATGGTAATGAAACAATAAACTTTACTTACTTTCTAGTGTCCTCAGACATCACTGTACATAGAAACAACAAACTGTAGGAAACAACATCATCAGAACACGCTAAAGTCTGAAAATGACTCCAAAGAGTTAAAGCTGTAAACATCCTGATAAAATCTCAACAGCCTTCCTGAAGAGCCTCACTTGAAAGTGGTTCATTGTTTAGCAGAGAGTCGCTGAAGCCTGGCTATCTCAAAGGAGAGAATCCCATTAGATATGGTCACAGACACTGAGCCTGACACGTACTTGTTTACACACACGCCTCATGCTTCACCTTCTTTTTCACTTTAATTCACATTGAAGCTAACCTTGAGAAGAAGATGCTGCCTTGGCTTCCTGTAGGATCATCGCTACAGTGGTAATATTTGTAGGTATCGTTCTAATCCAACATAACAGCTACTAGTAAGAGGGAAATGACACCAGTGTGACCTGACTGACCCCATGGATGCCACTTTTTCGGGGCGTTCCCTCAACATCAGCCCTCCACCATCCAGCCTATCTGTTGGTATCTATGTGCCTGCTGGCTTGTCATGGGATCACTAACTGGACTTGAGACAGAACACATGGCGAGTAATCAAATTATATGTAGCAGAGTGAAAGTCAGCTTTGCTCCAAGCACTAAAATAACCATGAGGGTATGATTTGATATAAAGATGTGCATGTATACATTAACCTTAATATGTCTAATGTTGACATGAGGATAAATTCTTCAGAAAGTTGCAGGTCATTGTTTAATTGCAGCCTAAATGTGATTTTAATTGTATTAGCAGCATTTTGCAGGAGGATGCCCACAGAAGCTTGTTTTTAATTGTATAATCAGCTCAGAGGGATCAGGATTACCCTTAAACATGCAGTGGGCTACTTTGCCAGAGCAGCTACCATCATGGAGTAGAAATAACAGTAAATACCTGTGTCAAATATTCTGTTTGCCAAAAAAAACAAACCCTACCTGCGATCTGAGAGTCTGAGGCGTTCTGCAGCTCGATCAAAGTTTCATCCTTCGCCTTCCCAGTGATCCGTCTCATAGCGGCTGGCGGTGTTATATTCTAAAGGCTTCACCTTTCAGTGAGGATGCCGCCGTCTGTCTCTCTGTTTGCTGTCTGTCCCGCCGACCAACGATCCAGCATCCGAGCATCCGCCGATAACACACTGGAATCAATGAGTCCGATCAGTTTATGGCGGATGGATTACATCTTATATTATTTCCAATTTTCAGTGAAACTGTACCCTGCTGGACTCCCTGACACAACCCGAGGAGCGCAGGCATTGATAAAGGGGAGTGGCCGGGCTTTTTTTGTCGGCAAAATAAGTGTGTGAGAGTCATAAAGAGAAAGAGAGAAAGCTATATCATATATTACATTAAACAGATTGTATGTCCATGCTTTGGCAATATGCCAGTAAGCACTTTGAACGTTAAAGAAATTAACTGAATTGACAGACAGAGACAGAGGGTTAGGGTTACAGACTAGACATCCAATTCAATTCAGTATGATTTATTGGCATGAAAATCAAGTTAGCAATACTGCCAAAGAAGAAGACAAAACATAACAAAAGAGGTGAAGGGAATAAAAACAACGATTTATTAAGGAGGATTTTAAAATAAATTTTTTAAAAAAGGAGAAAAATTATCGTGCCAGATATTGCTCTAGGGAAAAAGAGAAAATTAATAATAATAATAATAATAATAATATTTTAAAATATAATAATAATAATAATAATAATAATAATAATAATAATAATAATATAGAAATAGCAATAATACAGCAACAAACAATAATATAATAATAATAATAATAATAATTATTATTATTATTATAATTATGCATGACATAAGAATAATAATGATAATAATAATAATAATAGCAATAACAACAATATAAACAATAACAATAACATAATGTATGCAGTGCCTAATAGAAAAGTAACAGAATTTAAGTATGATATATTACTAAAAATCTAAATAAGCTAACACAAGACTAGGACAGAAAAGTAAAAAGTAATACTGGCAATCATTCTGAAGTAGTAGAATATTTTATATGTACATATATATATATATGTATATATATGTATTTATAATATATATAAAGTTTTGCACATGAAACTGAAATATTACACCTGAAAATGAAATACTGCACCAAAAAAGAAGATAAATAGAACAAGCAAATGGTGGATAAAAAGTATTTTAAAAATGTGTGTGTGTGCGTGTGTGTGCGTGTGTGCGTCATATGTATAATATCCTATGCCAGGATAATTGTAATGTTTTCTTATATGTATGTTTTAATTGTATCTCTCTCACCTTGTGACATGTAGTCCCATATAGTGTGCAGCTATAAACTGTGTGTCACTGACCAAACTGAATCTGATGCTTCCTACCATCATCAAAAGTTCTGTCAAGTTTTGGATTAACAAATTAATTTTTTTAAGTTTTTCTTTATTATATTATTGTATTGCCACATTTTAGAAGGAAATGCATTTGTTTCTAACTCACCTGTTATGCAGCGACTGCTTCTTTTGTTGGTATCCACGAGTTCTCCTGTCATTCTTTCTCTGTGGTCACAGAGTCTGTGTTTGATCAGGATCTGTCTCTGCTTTGCCTCTCTGACAGCAGAGAGGTATTCTGCCAATTTGTATTCATGGTTTTGGACCAGATAGCACTGGAGTTTGCTTTTAGTTTGGTTTTACAATGTTTCATAGAAGCCTCATAGCATCTTTTTTAATGTAATAATTTAGTTTATCTGATTTGTAGAGGAAGAGGAGTGTTGATCTGGGGTTGATCATCCTCTTAGTCGTTTTTTCTCCTTTTAATTTTCTCAACTCATTGAGTTACATAATCTTTGATGCTTTGCCACTTGTTTTTAATCTGATTTTCATATCTTCATGCCAATAAAGCAAATTTAAATTGTCATTTGCAAACTGAATTGCGAGAGAGAGACAGATACAGAGGGAAATGCATTCCAAAGAAAGGCTTGTGAGTCATGTTGACTTGCTGAGTCAGTTTGGCTGAAATAGTCTAGTGGTACATTACATTTGCACTGAAGTGGAGCAGGTTACCTATATGATCAAAGGGTCAGAGGAAAAAAGAAAAACATGAACAGCAAGATTACATTCTTCTACATAATGAGGACATCTTGTGGCCATTTCCTGCATTTCAAATGTGCACTGAATTTTTGGATATGTTCTGTTTTATGGCCTTCTGGATTTAAAGGCTTCATTGTAAATGTACAAATATGAATACATACAAACAGTGCAAAAGGTTCTCTACAGTAAAAAGTGGTTTTGAATTGTTCATATCTCATTGTAAGGCAGTAAAAACCTTCCTTGACTCTTGAGGTTCTTCATTTTAGACTCCTGTAGCATCTGTCAGACAGCAGGAGTATGAAGAGGTGGTGCTGTGGGTGGGGTTGTTGTTGTTGTTGCACTTCTGAAGACACTCTGCTGATAAGTGTCCTGTAGAGATGGAAGTGCTGTACTTGTGATGTGCTGGGCTCATTGGATCACCCTCTGCAGGCGTTTACGGTCCACTTGTGCTGAGTTCCTGTAGAGGCGCAGAGCCTTTAATAACATCAATGACAAATCTTTCTCCCTCTCTCTCTCTGTCTCTCTCTATATATATAACATCAAAAACAGTATACAGTAGCTTTTGTTTACAAGCCACAGCTCTTTCCTGGGTAATGTAAATACACACACACACACACACACACACACACACACACATATATACATATACTTATATACTTATATATATACATATACTTATATACTTATATATATATATATATATATATATATAAGTATTTGATACAACAGAAAAACTGAATTCAATATTTGGTACAGAAGCCTTTGTTTACAGTTACAGAGGTCAGACGTTACCTGTAGTTCTTCATCAGGTTTGCTCACACTGCAGCAGGGATTGTGGCCCACTCTTCCATACAGATCTCCAGATCTTTCAGGTTTTGGGACTCTCCCTGGGCAACACAGAGTCTCAGCTGCATGAGATAAATAATTATGTCATGCCAAATTCCATGTCTGATGACATCGGCATTCCAAAAGTGAGTCTTAGTCATAGCGCCACCTATTGGTAACAGAAAGTTATAGGCATTATATTTGCACTTACCAATGCAAGAAACTTTGTGATATAATCTTTGAAATTGGTCAGCTAAGTCTCAGCATCTTGAAATTTCTGCTACTCCTCGACATACCCCACACCTTCACGTGCACCATGTCCTGACACGCATGGATGTGCGAGGGCCTGTTCAACACTGTTTGAGCTGTCACTTGAGAAAGCATCATTCCAAAAACAAAAAAAATCAGTTTAGACTTGAGAAAAAGAATTGCTGATGCTTACAAAGCAGAAGGATATACAAAGTTATCACAGCGTTTCCAAGGGTTCAGAAGTGGAGTGAGAAGTATGATCAAGAAATTCAAAGAGAGCCACACAGTACAGAACAAGTCTGGCAGAGGTAGAAAACGAAAGACTGCAAAGACTCTGGAAAGAAAACTAGTGAGAGATGTGTGTAAAGACCCTAGAACAACTACCAAAACACTAGTTAATGACTTAGCCAAGTAAGTAACTGTCGTATCAAGGAAGACAGTCACTCGAGCCCTGCACAGAAATGGACTGTGAGCATGTAGGCCAAGAAAAACTCCACTTCAATAGAAGAGACACCTTCAAGCCAGGCTGAAGTATGATCATGCATACTGGAAGCATGTCTTTTGGTCAGATGAGACCAAACTGGAGCTCTTTGGCCACAGAGACGTTGCTTATGTTTGGAGAAAGAAGGGAGAGATGTAAGAGACAAAGAACACCATCCCCACAGGGGGGGTGATAAAACTCCATGTTTTTCTGCATATACAGTCATGGAAAAAAATATTGGACCACTCTTGTTTTCTTCAATTTATTTTTCATTTTAATGCCTGGCACAACTAAAGGTATATTTGTTTGGACAAATAAAATAATAACAACAAAAAAAAGCTCATAAGAGTTTAATTTAAGAGCAGATATCGAGCCATATCCATGGTTTTCTTGATAATAACCAAAACCACTTAAGTTCTTATATCTATAGCCATGGCATTGTGCTGCCAAAAACAACGCTTTTAGGCATTCCATGTTTTCTTTTCTGTCTGTTTTATTCACTCGATACACACAGGAATCAGTACTTGATTGTATAACCATTGTTTCTGATGACTGCGGCCATGTGTCTTGGCATGTTCTCCACCAGCTTCTGACATTGTTCTGCTGTCACAGCCCCCCATTCCAGCTGCACAAATTCAGACAAATTTCCTCTGTTTTTGGGCTTGTGGTTCTCCATTTTGTATTTGATGATTTTCCACAGGTTTTCAATTGGATTTAGATTTGGTGATTGGGCCAAGGCATGGTTCAAATGTTCTGGTTCTTCATTCAGGCTTTAGCTGACCTTGCCATGTGGCAAAGGGCACTGTCTTATTAGAAAATCCAGTCATTCGAGACAGGAAAGAGTTTTCCAGCTACTGGAAGAAGATTGTTTTTAAGAGTAGCCCTGTACAGGACCTGGTTCATTTGCCCTTCACACAATTGCATTTGCCCCGTTCCACCCATACTGAAACAACCCCAGATCATCACTGATCCACCCCCATGTTTTACTGTAGGGGCAAGACAGTCTGGTTTGTAGGCTTCTCCAGGCCTCCTCCTCACCAGTAAGTTAGCTGGAATGGGCATCAACTAAAAATTGGATTCATCACTGATACAACCTTAGCCCAATCATCAACAATCCAATCCTTGTGATCCCCAGCAAAGAGCAGCCGGGCTTTCCTCTGCCTTTCGTTAATGAAGGGCTTCTTTTGTGCCCTGTGTGACTTCAGACCAGCTTCAAGAAGTCGGTTTTGAACTGTCCTTGCCAAACAAGTCACATTTCTCGACAGTGCCCACTTATTTTTAAGGTCCCTGGAGGTCTGACGATGATTCCTGACACAGGAATGGATGAGTCATGGTCACATCATGGGGTAGAAAGACTTTTCTTGCCACGACCAGCTAGCAATTTGGTAGTGCCACATGTGGCTTGTTTTTCTTGGTATAATGAACCGCTGTTATGGAGATCTTCAGTTTTTTCGCTACCCATCTCTCACTCATGCCAATTTCCAGCAGTGCCAAGATGGCTGCCTTTGTGATTTCACATAATTCTTTTGTTTTAGGCATTATGTGAGAGCTGACAACTTCTGAGTTGTACTGCAGCTTGAATGTAAGCAGGAAACCACTCTAGGCCTTTGCATGTGCAGTACTGATTATGACATGAAATGGCCTCTTATATATTCTGGGAGTACAATTAAGCTTAAGCATGTCAAATCGGACATAAAGTGTTATGTAATCACCTGCATTTTTTTGTCGTGTTCATTGTATTCTTCAGGTAATATACCTTTAGTGGTACCAGGCATCAAAATGAACAAGAAACTGAAGAAAACAAAGGTGGGATAATAATTGTTTTTCCATGACTGTATCTATTTGCGTCTTTACTTCAGATAAGTCTTGTTATTCTGCATTGAAACTAAGCAGATACCACATTCAGATTTTTAAAAATCACATAATGAAAAAATATTTTTATAAAAGAGTAACATAGGAAATAGAAATAATAGTAATAATTTACTTATGATAATAAAACGTGGCAGAGGCTGTAAATTAAATGACATACATTAGTTCATAGATCCTTGACTGGACTATTTGACCATTGACCTGCAGGGAAAGTTGAGATTTGCAGAGCATCAGGACGACAACTCTTTCATTAGCTATGTCCTTTCCTTTTTATTAAACGTTTATAGAGTAATTACATGCAAATGTCGATGAATGTTTACACTTACATTAAAGTAAAAACCAAATTGCTCCTTACTAGTGGCTTTATTATATGTATGAGTGCAAATAAATAATTTATTAGCCTTTATTAATGACTTATAAACCTTTATCACAGAACTTGTGCCTTAATAAAAACTGATCAACATTTTTATACTTATTAGTATCATATTACTGATCACTAAAGAACACTAATAAATTATGTATTAAGACTTCAGATAAATTAATGATGAATGGTATCTTGTAAGAAAGTGCAATTGTGTTATCATGGCAGAGATATTATGCTGGTTTCCATACTATATATTCTTGTTCACCTTATATTATATGTGTTCCATTGCACTTTAACTACACATTTTAGATTACAGTTTGCTCACAACATCTCAAAAGATCCTTTGAAAAAAACCCATTATCAGCTTCAGGTTAATCTCTCTCAGTGCAGCTGTGGAACTCACCAACCTCAATGCATCAATTAGGTTGCGGCAGGTTAATGGGCTGGATGCCTCCCTGATTTGAGATGCTCCACTCAGCAGATTAAACAAATGCCAGTGGTGGCTGTAACTGGTGTACTGTCTTCAACCGAAATCACAGCTGCTGTTTTCACTTGATACTGGAGCTCTTTTTATGACTTAATGGATGCCCTGGCTGTAAATCCCAGACTCCCTGAATAATAAATAAGCCAGCAGCAAAGACTGTTGCAAAAAGCAAGTAAAGTCCCCCCTATTAGTTTCAAGCTTCAGTGTCAGGGATGAAAGCAGCACACAGATCCTTAACTGTAGTGAAAGTAGGCTGACACTGCAACGATATGAACATACAATAATACTACATGTAAATAGATTAACTTACTTAATTACTGATGTATATCAAAAGTAGTCACACATTGTACAGAAAAAAATGTCCCCTGCAAGAAATATAGATGTAATTACCATGTAATAACCAACTAATAACATTTGAAACGACCTACAAATCTTACATAACTGAAAAGTGACTTTTATTTTGATAAACTATCGGCATCAGACACTCATTCCATAACCTGTGTTTATGTAGACGTAAAGATTGAATGCTTGTAATTTTTGTCCTCTCAGTCGTCAGTATTAGTTTCTCTATGACATTTCACTAACATGTACCAAGAAGTTTAATTTTTTTCTCTCTTTTTCTTATTTTTTTTCTTTTACTTTGGTTTCTTTCCTTTTTTCGTTTCTTTTGTTTTTATAAATTTCTGTCATTTTTTTTCTCTTGTCTTTCTTTTCTTTTTAAAAATTCTTCTTCTCTTCTTCTTCTTCTTCTTCTTCTTATTATTATTATCATTGTTATATTTATTTATTTATTTATTATTATTATTATTATTATCATCATTATTGTTATTATTATTATTATCATGTTCTCCCTGTCCATGTGTGGGTTTTCACCAGGTACTTCGGCTTCCTCCCACAGTCCAAAAACATGCTGAGGTTAACTGATTATTCTAAATCGTCCGGTGTGAATGTGACTGTGCTTGGTTGTCTGTCTCTATATGTAGCCCTGTGATAGGCTGGCGACCTGTCCAAGGTGTCCCCTGCCTTTGCCCAGGTGTATAGATCATGGATGGATGTTTTCCTCTGTTAATCAGGTTCCAACTGAAATAATAATGTGTCTGAAGCACAGGTTCCCCAACAGGGCTACGACTTGATCCCTCCAAAACTAATGCTGTAATTCATCATATTTTGTTTTCATGTGCGAGGAAATGCATTTCTTTTTTAAAAGAATCCTTTTTAAACATATTTTTTAATATCATTGTCATTTTATATTTGATTTTATTTCCTAAAATGTTTTTAATGTCTGTATTTTTTTCATTTTAACTTTCCCTTGTTTTGTGTTGTTTAATATTTATTTTTTAAATCTGTTTTAAACTATTTTCTTCTTTTTCTTTTTGGTCTTTGTCTTTTCTTCAGTCTCATTTCACTCCTCTTTTCTTTTTAAAAAATGTTTTCTCATTTTTTTCTCCTTTGCCCCATTTCCCTGTTTTTCTGCTTCCAAATGAGATTCCAACATGGGTCTGACTTTTAGGTTCTCCAATAGGGCTACCACTGCTATTGTAGTTCACATTTTGTTTTTAATGGTTAAAAAAATTTATTAAAAAGTATTTTTTTCTCTTTTGTTTGACTCTATTTCTCCTGTTTATTTTTATATTTAAACTTTCTCATCTTTTGTATTTTCTGTATTTATATTATCTTTTGCATTTTGCATGTTTCATTCCTTGTGTAAGTTGATTAAGGCCTCAGGCTGTTTGTACATGGACTTTAAGGTTTAGTTGTAGGACAAGACATGATTGTACCATACTTTCCCGTTCTTGTAAATAAGTGGCTGCACTGTTTGGTCACAAATAATTAACATTAAATGAATCGAATGACATGCAAATAAGTGTGTCATTTCATGGTTGTCTTTCAAGAAATGCGTGATGAACTATTTAACAATTGTTTCATTAAAAAGTCTTGACAATAAAAATCTCATTCCAACCAGTTATTCTCCTCTGTGACATCTGAAAAGTCTGTGAAACTTTAGTAGATGCAATGAAAGGACCAAAACTTTGGTAAAAACAACCAAACTAAGAATTTTTTTTGGAAAAAAAAACTGTTTTCTTTGAGTCTGAGTTTATACCTTTAATTTGCTAACTGTTTGTGGTGAACTTATTGTTTACCTTCAACCATAGCACACACTATTTAATAATATACTTCTGATATCACACAGTAAAACAGCTGTTGACACACAGAGCATTACGAGTTTTTGGAAGACCCCATTCTTTTCATTTCATCATCTGAGGCTGTTTCACTTTTTCCCTAATTTGTTCTCCTCACCTCCTGCAGAGTGTCGTTTTGATGGTTTGAACATGGGAAAACAAACAATATTACCAGCCTCTGAGTCTACATTATAAAAGATCCATGCAAGGTGTATACATATTGAAACAGTGAAATGAGGCAATAGTATTGTTCTTGTTATTTATCTTTAGTATTTTACAGGATCATTCTGCATAATTATATTTACATATTTTATGATGTGCTGAGGGTGGGTGAGGACATTAAGTTGCAGTAGATTCTTTGTGGATTTGGCTGTTCCTGAAACTGTAGACAATAATTTGTGACTGTTGTAGCAGCAACGCTCCTACATTAACCCTAAGTACTTTTGTAAAAGGCAACTTCTTACCATCGGGAGCAACTTGGCGTTCTTGCCTAAGGACACTTAAGCGCATGGAGGAGTTGGGGATCTAATCACCAACCTCACAATTAGTGGACAGCCTGCTCCACCAGCTGAGCCACAAAGCTGCACACAAGGCCATCCAAGGTGTTAATGGTGGTGAAATTGTCCGGGGATCTTAGAACCACAATTATAAGCAGCTGATAAGTGGTGTCGTAAACTCAATCCTCTGTTTAGAGATGGCTGCTGGCTTCCTTTACTCCTTTCTCAAACCATCAGTCGTCTTTGTTCATGATGTGGACATCATTTTGTCCCTTATTCTTCAGCTGCAGGTGGGCTGCTGAGTCGAATACAATATCATTTTGTATTTTCAAAATATAATCAGCAGAAAAAATATAGTATCTGAGACAGGATTAGTCCCTAAAGCTACTGAACTAAAATAGTCTTGTGCAAAACTGCTCATTTTGTAAACTTCTGAAAAATCTGCTCCTTAATCTCCCAAACAAAGTGCTGGTTAATAATTGACAATAATGGTGAACACAAACTCATTCCATAAGCTTACACTGCTGATATGCAACAGAAATTCACAAGCGAATGTTACACATGGCCAGTCCAATATATAACACAGAAAACTACTAATACTGCCAACAAACAATAACTTTGTAAATGTATTTACCACTGAAATGCAGAGTTACACAAAAGTTTCTTCTTCTAACTCATGGCAATGGCTGCCAAAAGGAGCAGAGATCAAGATCCCATAACACAATTTAACATGCAAATCAATGGAAACACACCTGGGAATCACAAACTAAGGACAGTTACTGAAAAAAACAAAAACAGTCAGACAACTGAGTGCACCCTGAGGCATCACTGTTCAAACTAATCATCAGTGTATAAGCAGTATTTTATTTTTGTTGAGGTGGAGATTGTTTTAATTACTTATCTACTAATTAATTTATTCCAGTTAGCTCCCCACCTATAGTGGCGGGTTGCCCTCCACTGGGTCACAAAACAAACCTCGAAGGTTGTGAGGTGATAATTAGAAAGGAAAGAAAAGCAAATCTGCAGCACAAATGTATGATTATTAAGTATTAGGACTTGGCTTTAATCTTTTTTAACAGGTTGTAAAATATTTGATCGTTCCAATTATTTATTGACTGCACTTAACTGCAGTGTATTTGTCTGGTGTTTTTAAAGTAAAATCTAAAAAGTGACAAGTACACAAAGTTGTCAAAGCAGAAAAATAGTAAAGTATTCATCTGAATTGTACAGTGGCATCAACCTAGCCAAGTACAAGTGCATCAAAACTGAGTAAATGTAGGGCACTGAACCTTCTATGGCATGTGTTTTTCTTTTATTTATGGGGAAATAATATTTACCATCAGCCCTCCAGAAATATCAGACATCACAGTGAGAGTTGAAGCTTTTATAGTTGCATTGCAGCTTTTATGTAATGTATCATCAATCTTGTAAGTATCACAAGTACAAGCTGTAGTCTATGATAACAAGGCTTGTGTAAAGCCCAGTAAATATAAGTATACTATATATATTAGCATATGATTACACATGTTTTCACCTACTAGTGGAAAAAATGCCTCTGCTTTAAAATGCAGTCCTAAAGAATACAAACAGAACATCTACAAAACAGAGTAAACACCTTCCTCAGTCATGCCAGTAAATCTAATGTGTACCGCCCCTCAATGAACAGCACCAAGTGGTCCATAGTTAATGCACATGCATATTTTTAATATAAATTTATTTCAGTTTAAGCTTGTTAAAAAGTGACATTCATCTTACCAATCACTGACACTTTCTTCCATGCAGGTCTTCTTCATGAAAGCACTTCTTCACCCTCAGACAAGAAGTCAAACCCAGTTTAACGCCATATCTCATTGCACACGGGCATATCTTCTAATATTAAGATACTTATTGAAAAATAACTGAAGGGGGTGGTGTAACCTCCAAAAAGGTTCTTTATTACCTGAAGTGAACCTGATGCCATAAAAGGTTCCATGCTCTCAACCACCATATATTCTTCGGTAGCTTCTGATGCACTTGTGAATTCTGTCTTTTTGTGTCATCCAGCATTCAGTTGGTCTGTTTTTTCCTGCATGCCAACATGTGAATTATCTGTAACAGTTATAATGCTTGTTGCAGCGCCAGATGCTAATGTGAGCTGAGTTGCACGTGCAAATACTATACATATTGATGTCATCTAATATCCAAACTACACACCAACTGTTAGCGCTGATATGTCAGATAACTAATGTCTAAACTGTACCCATATTACATAGAGAGTACAATCAAATACACTGACTTTTAAGAGTTGTTGGTATCGCCAATATTGTGTTTTCTATTTTTGCAGAAAACTAAGGTCTTGTCTTATCTCTCTACGTGTCAAACTAGTAAAGATGTTTTCTTAGTTTGCTTAAGCTGCAGTGCATCAAGCCTCATACATAACTCATTTTAAAAGTACTTTTAGCAACATGTATGATTCTTACAGGTCCCTTAGTACACACAGTTTTAATTTGTTTGGTATTAAACTTAAAGCTTGATTAGGCAGGTTTCCCCCCCATCACTGATATGGGATATTGACAAAAATTATTGTAATGCAAGATGTCTGAGGGGAAGAAGATGCTCTTCACATCCTCCTGGCTTCATTTTCAGGTTTTAGAAAATCTTCCCTTTCATGGAAGATTTCAGCCAATCACAGGGCTTTGCACTGGTTAGATGGGTTAGTATAAAAGCTCCTTTTTTGTTATATAGACCTGAAATATATGTGTGGCCCAATAGGGGGAGCTCGAGTACAACTAAACAAACAACTCAATTAAGAGTATCTGAGTTTTATCTTGTCTGTTTATCAAAACACATTCACTTACACTCAACAATTAGCTTTAAATGAAAGCACTTTTCTGTACTACAGCCTAATACTGTATTTAATTTTTTTTTGTTAACCTTTCAGAGTTTCCCTGAGAGAAGAGTAACTCATTTTTAGAAAAGAGATTTTTCTTATGCATTTGTTTTACATATTTGATTCAAGCTTTGACTTTTAAACTATCGTCCAGAGTATGATGCAGGTGTAAGAAGACAGCAGCTGAAGAATGTCAGGTGTCACAGCTCGCTGCTCAGTTGCATCATTTAGGCTTAAAATGTACAGCTGTGAGCCTGCAATTTCTTCCTCTTTGATTTAATATTTAGTTTGATCACACAGTTTGTCAACGTATGTGAATTAAGAACACCAGTGTTTTGACTTTATTAAAGATCAGGCATGTTGAGACATTAGGTTTGTATTTAGAGCTGAAATGATTAGTTGATTAGTTGTTTTTGAGAAAAATATGTGACTATTTCATATTTTTTAGATCATATAGCTCTTCCCCAAGCAAAATCAGAGAGGAAATACTGGCCAGTCTCTGCTTTCAACTTCTTAAATATGAGGATTTACTTATTTTCTCAGTTTCATATCACAGCATAAATAACCTCTCTGAGGGTTGGAGCAGTGCTTGGCTAAAACAACACACTTGAAGATGTCAGTATGGATTCTTGGTTGTGTTTATGATATTTTATAGACTGAAAAATTCACTAGTAGAACAAAAAAATGGGGGGATTAATTGATGATAAAAAAACAAAACAAAACAATACCAGCCTGATGACAGAGGTTCCCTGGAACTGAAAACACATTACCTCATAGGTTACACCACCTCCTGCAATAATAAAATAATAGATGCATATAACATGCATGTGTTGTCCACTAGGGGGAGGTGGAGTACAGCCAAACCACCACTGCTTTGTTATAATTGAGTGTCAGAGGTCCTTCTTGTTTATTTATCACGTCAGGTTCACTTGTGCTGAACCACCAGCTTTAAATAACACACATCCAGATGACACAATTTAATAATGCAGTGTTTTATATTGTAGTTATACAAACATATGTTTAGTACGGAGAAAAAAATGCTTTATGGATGCTGTTTTTTTGTTGTTTTTTTGTTTAACCATGTATTTAATCCACTTCTGTGCAGCCAATGAGGAAAATACTTGAGTTGAGCTTAATTAATCTGGTTTGCTGTTTGAAAACCTCCTCAATTAATTAGCACATCATGATTGTGTTGTGGTCAGTGATGTGGCTTTATTTCATTTTTATTATTGTGTGCTCTCACTACCCGCACAAGTAGTGGAAGGTGTTTCACTGACACGCAGAAATCATGCAGTTTGTGCAGGTTTCTCATGCATTCAGAGGGAAACAGTCAGCAGTCGGCCCTCTTTTGTTCCGAGAGCAGATTCAGTGTGTGTGTGTGTGTGTGTGAGAGAGAGAGTGAGTGAGAGAGAGAGAGAGAGAGAGAGAGAGAGAGAGAGAGGGAGGGAGGGAGGTAGTCTTTAGGATACAGCAGAGTGAGGAGGAGAGAGAGAGAGAGAGTGCGGGATGCTGACAGACTCCTGATAGATGGTTAAAATGGCGAAAGCTGGTTCGACCCCAGAGAGCCACCAAACTGTAGCACTGTAGAGTCGGATCATGTAGTAGCTGAAGAAGCTGGATATATCTCTCTCTGTGTGTTTATCTCTCCCTTTATTTTTTTTTTTCATTTGTAAAAGCGCTGTCTCTTCTTCTTCACCTCACGTTGTTCTCTTATCAAAGCAAGTGCTGGACGTGTTTTCTGTGTGTGTGTGTTTTTTAAATGGCATCCACAAGGCGCCGTCGCCTTGTTCCGTGCTTTTTGGGAATACTCCTCAATGCTTTAATCGGTAAGTGGCGTTTATCTTTATTACCGGAGTGCTGCGGAGGAGCGTTGCTGCAGGCTGCGGTTGGCTTTGTGGAGGAAACAGTCTTGAATGCCTGCCTGGCTGCCTGCAGCTCTCCGGAGCGTGGTGCATGCTGCAGGCAGCGGCGTTACTGGCCACTAACCCTGAACTTGGCCCTCTCTCTCCGATGTCCATTTGGTTACCTTCTCTTAAACGCTAGTGCTGGATCTTCGTGCATTTCCCTTACAATTACCTGCTTCTGTTTTGGTCAAACTTCCATCTCGTGCATTCTGTAGGAAGTTGGAACTTCACATGCGCTCCAAGTTGAGATCCAAATAGCGCATAAGCCCCCTGGATGTCCAGGCAGCGCTGTAATAATACATGGAAACCACGTGCAGTGTAGTCAGCAGCGTCTCTGGATTGTTTTCCCAACTGTTTTGATAAGATCCCGATTGGAAGAATGTGAAGAATGCTCTAGTGAAAGGTTGGTGCAGGGAGAAGTGTGTTTTTGCATTGCAGTAGCTGTGAATTTGTGCAGGACTCACATATCCATATAGGAGCATCCAGGATGTAACTCCTCACTTGTTAAATGTGACTTAGATGGTTTCATGTTCTGAAGCAGATGGTGTTCTGTGGCTGGTCAGTGCTTCCAGGGCACACCACCCTGTGGCTGGGTGGAATGACAGTGGTTATTGCCCTGAGAATAGATTAAAAGACTGTGGTTATTGCCTGCTGGGGAGAATATTTGTACAGATTAAATGTCAAGACTGTCTCTCTCCTCCTTTTCAAAAATTTCTTTTACATCCCTTTGTTTGCGGTGACAGACAGTTTCTCTCTCTATGTGGGGCCCCTTAATTCAAAGGCAGGAGAGAGTATTGAGTATTTGCAAAGCATACCACACAGGGTCCCACAAAGGCCCCACTAGAATCAGACAGGCTGGTACACAGTGGTCCATAAACATGTTCAGTCAGAAAAAAACATAACATTCAAAACACAGCTCTGTAATTGTAATTCCAATCTACCCCATCGCATTAAAGAAATGAAGCTCTTTCAAGTGCATGTCTGCATCGGAGATTAGATTGAGTTTCTGATAAAGGTGCTTTTTATGACATTTTAAGCAGTGGTGATAAGAGTGAAAGAAGCAATAAGATTAATATCTGCATTACATCTCGGATGGACTGGAGAGCTCAAAGTCTGAGCCAGAAGAGATCATTCAGAAGATCTGGGGATAAGAAAACTTAAGTTTATCAAAGGGTGATAGTTTGCTTTGAATGGATTGTCTTAGAAGGTCTTTGAAACTTTAGGGAAAAAAGGACAGTCATTGTGAAGTGAAAGCATGAAAGAGAAAAGTCTGATGACTTTAATTTAACTTCAGAACTGTTTGGGTTTTTGCCTACTAAGAGGTCTGTAAGCTCATTTATGTTAAAGTGTATTTATCAGGATTAGGACTGTTGCTGTTCAGTGGTTGAGAGATCCAAACTGTGCAGCAGCCTTCTTACACCTACTTTCTTCCCAACTCATGCACTATTCCTCAGCGTTCCTGCGTTGCCTTTTTACTGCTTTAACCTGTGTTAAACTGCTGCCACTTCTGTACAATCACGACAGAGCTTCTATACAATAGTAAATACCAGAACACTTTAAACTGCATTCTCATTAATGAGCATGAGCATTAAGGTAGCCGGAAAACAAGAGTATTGATTAATAATTTATCAAGCAGTACCCTATAGGAGGGAATGCAAGTATCGATGATGCATGCATAGTCCTCCCCCTGGAAACAGAATAAATATTGCTTTTTAGTCAGAAATTATAGGCTTCATATAAAAATTTTAAAAAGAAGAAAGAAAGAAATTGAGCTGTTCTGTGGTTGCCCATTTTAATGGCTCTTTTATACCTCTGGTGTTTGCACGTACACTTGATCCAAGTGCAAATATAGGACTTTTGCTATGCGCGCTGAGAGATCGTCTCAAAGGAACACTGGCATTTTTCTCATGTCTACTCCTATATAATACTCACCACTTCACAAAGGTTGCATGCGTCCTGTGCTTTGAAGTGGAAATGCTGCTTCAGTTCTCCACCTGCAGCCCAGTGCTATAAGAAATTAGAGGATAAACCCACAATCCTGGTCCAGTGTGCAAAACATTACTGCACCAACCTAATTCATCAGGCATGTCTTATAGCATATGTAGCTACTTTTGAAACATATCAAACATATTAATATATAGTTATTGTAATAGTGAACCAGTCAAAGAGCTGCAAAAGATAAGAGAGTGAGAAGAGAAAACAAGTTACAAAGCATTTAAAACTATTTTAACTCTATAATCCCATACTTTTCCTTCAGCAATGTGCAATTTGAGTAAATCATATTGTACCTCTAAGACTGCACTCAGTGTAATCAGATCAAAAATATTACTATTATATGGCTATCATGTGACATGATGCAAAGTAGTTGTGTCAGTAGCCTGTTATATCCTCACCCCGCTGCCTGTATGAAGCCTGTGGTGTGTCCTAAGCTCACTTAGTTCTGTCATTGGTGCTTATGCCTGCTAACTACATCTGTCTGTCCGAAGCTGGTGTGTCATCCCCAGTTTACTGTTGCAGCAGTAAACCTTTGTGCCAGCTCGCCACACTTATCTGTCAATAGTTAGTAAGCCAGAGCATGAGCCACACTTAGCCAACACTTGTCTCTAGTCTTACGGGGTAATCCTACCAGCTAGTGTCTGTTTCCTCTGCATGAAACGAGCATAGAGATGTGTGTGTGCATGTGTCTGCCTGTGTGTCTCCTTATCTAACCATGAAAATCCACGCCTGTATAGATTCATGTCTGTGAACATGTGTTTCTGTGGATAGGCGTGTTCTGTTGGCACCACTTTCTACAGCTGTGCTCTCCTTCTGCACACCCCTGGATGCTCAGCTGTCACACATCACCTCAACCTGAATCACAAAAATCCCCTCTTTTTGTGGTCATCTTGTTAGACTTATCTGTTTTACAAGCTGCTGTTGTGTTTCAAAATTATTTCTTCTCGCCTTTTCTTTCACTGTTATGTGTAACCACCCAAAGCTCTGAATTGCATTAACCAGTCAACCTGGCAACATGCTTTATTCATTAGGAAAGAAAAAGCCCAAGAAGTTCACATTGGTCTAGCTAATGGAAGCAGCTCTGATTACTCGAACACAAAATCATTAAAGTTGTTTATTCCACTCCTAATCAATGACACCCTAACACATTGAACACTGAACTGTTATTATCCTGTTTGCTGCAAGGCTTGATAACATTGACTAATGTCATTCGTCAGGTCTGAAAGCTGAATATAGAAAAGCCTCAAGTTTACTTCAGTTTATAAATGATGGTGGAGTGAAAAGCACTTGAAGGTTTTACATCTTCATTTTTTAGAGAAGGATTTTGCTAAGTATTCCCTGAGAATTTGAATGATTGCGACGAAACATGAAGTTAGACTGAGTGGTTGTGTGGCTGCTGCCTGAGTGAAGCCTTGATCTCTGTTGGATCAAAGGACTCTGAGCTCTGTGGCCGGCATCATTTTGGAGAGCGGCAGCTCAGGCAGCGGGTTCACCGTCTGCCAGCTAAGGGTTAAATATTTCTCCAACACCACCCCCTTGTTTTTCACAAGTGGTAGCACTGATGTCTCTCTGGTCTCATGGCCGTTTTACTTACCATGCTCGTTGAGTGTACAAAAAAAGGAGAGGAGGGGGCCACGTAAGAAGAGAGAGTTCAGAGCGAGAGGAAATGTTTCTTTGCATTATACTTCATATGTGATCTTCATGGTGGAGTGTGTCAGTGAATTCCTGCTCTGTTCCTAAGGGGGAAGAATTTCTCTCCTGGAATTTGAGGGATGAAGCCGGAGGTTCTCTGTTTTGACCCTTGTGCTTTGCCCCCCTCCGCTGCCCTCCCTGAGCCCCCTCCCACCAGATTCCAGGCCCTGGGGCAGAGACTGGTAGTGCTTAGTCCATCAGCAGCTGAAACATGATACCAAGAGCGCTCGCTAAGCTCCTCTTTTATAGTACCAAGTCAGGTCAGGCTGTTTACATCCTTTATTTATTGTTCTCTCGCTTCCCCCCGCTTGCCCTCAGAAACCACAAATACTAAAAAATCAGATCTCCTTGCACCGTTACAGTGTAGTGAGCATCACCGCTAATAAATACGTCCTATTTGCAGGCTTAAGTCTAGAGTATCACTTTGTGTTAGCAGGTAAAAAAGAAAAAGAGAACTTCATGGTGACATAGTAGCAGCCACCAGCTAACAGGTACAACCCGTACAAGGCCATGTGTGTTTGTGGTACAGGAGTACACATGCTCTCGGTGCATTCAGCCTATAGACTATGAATCCCCTTGTGACTGTAGCCTGGAGGTAGCTCATTCAACGCTTTTTATTCATGAGGCACAAGGCCTGGTGAGCAGCTATCAGGAAGGAACATAAGGAGCATTCTTCCTGTTTGTTTCGGTTGTTATTATCAAAATTATTACTTTAACCGCAGCAGTGGCTTAAGACACTACAGGTTAATAAGGATGTATTGAAATTGCTGAATGGGTACGTATGTTTAGAGGTCAGTAACTTGTCAGAAAATAGCAGGAGAAATGAAAAAAAAGGTTAAACTATGTATTTTTTCAGGATTGAATCATTTCCATCTTCTGATTACCTGCCGGAGTTGCGAAACCAACTTCACTTTTTAACTTGCTGCACAAAGAGTCTGAACAAGGACACATAAAGAGATCTCATAATCCTTCTTTTAACCTCTGTGGATTGGCCTTCAGTTGATTATAGGATGTAAAGATGAGAACACATTATAGTGTAGCAGCAGCTTGGAAAATTTTGTCCATGACTGTCTCTCTGGCTTAAGAGATAATCAGTGTGACATAGTGACAGTGTCTGTTTGCAGTCTCGGCAGCATAAAGTCATTGAAAATAGAGCACAGTTTGGTATTTAAGAGAAATGCTATTCTAAATACTGTGAGATGTCTCAGGAGAAAAGGGTATACTGTAGTATGTAAATGTAGTTGGAGACCGATCTATACAGTTGTCTTTATATTCCTATTTTTGTGGTATTTTATGTCACTGGAGACAGATCACAGGAAATGAAGAGATGGAGAGATGAGCAATAGAAGTCCCTAGTTGGACTCAAACTGAGGATGTTGTCATTCCGAATCAGCATATGAAGCCCTAAACAATGAGGACGCCTTTTTACAGCTGTTTTTCACAAACAGTCTTAACTCAGAGTTCACTCATCAGCTTTTTCTTTATTGGAGTTTAACCATGACAACTGAGCAAACTCCATCAACTGAAGTTTCCACGGTTCGCCTGTGATGTCACATGTGTTTCTGTGTGTGTTTCCTCAGGTGTGATGTGCGAAGCTGAGCTCTCCTTCACCCTGGAGCCCAGCGACATCACCGCTGTGCAGGAGCAGCCCCTCATGCTTCACTGCCAGGTGGTTGGCATCCCCCCAATTACAACACAGTGGAGGCACAATGGCCTCCTCTTAACTCAGGATCAGCATCACACCACCTTCATCAACGGTTCGCTCCTGATTGCTCACTTCCAGAAGACCAAATCCGACGGCTCGTCTGACGAGGGTGACTATGAGTGCGTGGCCCAGAATTCTTTCGGGCTGGTGGTGAGCCGCAAGGCCCGCATTCAGGCAGCCAGTAAGTCTCTCTTTTGGTCTTTGGCTTGTGTATTTTTTTGAGGGCTGTGTTTCTTTTTAGGTAGACACAAAAAGTTCTTGGATGGTCATTTAAAGTGAGTTTATTTACATGGAGTCAATATGGACCTTATTTGGTTTAGGTCATGCATTTTTTTCAAGTTTTGCATGTTAGTCATCATAAATCTCCTTTGTTGGTGCCTTTCAAACTCTTCAGAGCACCTTCCAATTGATCAGTGTAATACCACCAAAAATTGAAAAAAAGCAAAAGTTAAAATCTAATTAGATATGACATGCATTGAATGACCTGATTACTGTTGAATCATAAACAACTGTAATCAGCTGTACAATGGAGTCCAGCTGACGGATACGAAGCAATAGTGAGTTCCAGAGTTGTTGTACAGACCAGCTAAAGGATCTCGAACTCATGTTGCTGAGTGCACATAAAACTAACATGACACACATCAGTCTGGAATTGGTTGGCTATGGCTATGACTGTAATCTTTATTTGTTCGGAGCTTACCGTCCTACATGATCTTGTCTTGATGTTACCAATATAACAGTTTCTCTGAGTCTGATTGTGTTGCCAGAATGTAAAGAAGATCAGGACTGAACCACACAACACAAGCCAAATCTCAACCACTTACTTAATTTTGATTAAGTTGGGATCTTTGTTCTTCACAGATGTAAACACTGTAATTGAAATACTGTGATAAGTAATCACATTTCAGTCCGTTTGCAGTCGTTGATGTACTGCTGTGCAAGTAAATGTACTTAGCGCATCCCCGGCTGTTGAGTCATTTGAATATTTTAATATAATTCTTTGAGCGTAATGAACTTTCTGATGCTCATCTGCAGTGCTGCTTAGAAATGGAAGCCTTTGAATTTAGCATTAACAAGCGCTCATGCTGGGAGTCTCCGAGCTGCTTTGTAAAAGTGCAGTAAGCTCGAAGCAACCCAGCAACCCACTCACTGGTCGAGGCATCAGGATACATTTTCTCTGGCTTGACTACCAGGTTCTTAATTTGAAGTCTTTCTAGTTCAACATAAAGTCCCCCGGCATCGTTGCCATGGTTTATTTTCACTTCTTTTTTCGATCATATCACGGTGAGACAGTCTGACTCTCTGTCCTCCTCTCTCGTCTTTTGTCTCTCACCGTGCATGTCTCAACTTACTTTAAATCAAAGGCGTCAAGGATGTGCACTCCTCCAGACACTTTAGTGATACTGTACCACTCCACACTGTGTCGAGTTAAGGATTTTTTGAAGGCACTGTTATGTATATTCTTTAACACAGAGATGAACAAAGGCTCACAGAAGCCTGTTGATTCCCGGGCTATGTGTAGACAGGATACTGCTGTGCTGTTGTGGCCAATACAGCTTTTCCACTCAGTGGGGTGGGGAGGTTAGCATGGACGTCTCACTGGCCGAAGGGAAAAGTCACTTCTGCTCAGTGACTGGCGCTGTCAAGCACACGCAACCTTTTAAGGCCTCCCGTAAGGGTCTTTCTTCTCAAAGGTCGGGACTGAATCTTCCATTGTGACACGTTTTTTGATTCTACATTAGGTAAAAGTCAACTGTGTGGTGCCTCTGTTTTTTAAATTTTCACAAAATTACTTTGACATGGAAAATGCAAAGGTGTAGATTTAGCAGCACGAATTTCATCACCTAAATAGGTTGCAGGGAAAAGAGAATCGAATTATCACTTGTGCTTCAACAGTGTGCATTATCTGGGAGCAAGTGTTGCATGTTCTTGTCTTATCTATGATAAAAAAAATTCAGAATCAGAGGATAAATTTGAGTGGCAGACAGACCAACACATGCTTAGAGGTGCAATTCTAAACTGATATACATCCAGAAGTTAATGTTGACGTTTTGTAAACAAACAAGTTAGGAAGCATACACACAACCTAAATTAAAGCTTATTCATGTGTTCATTCAAAATGACAGTTTATTTCAAAGACAATGGTGCCAGTATATATTTACTCTCTGATTTCTAAAAGCCAACTTGTTGAATATATTTATAAATGAAGTTTCTTAGAATCATGATGCAGTGGAGTTGTCCTGCATTGTGGTTTCTTTTTACTTCACTTCACATTCAAACCATGCAACACTTTCATTAATCTGCTCTGCCAGTAACTGAGATTTGTTTTAATGGTTGCAAAATATATAATAATGATTTTTAAGAGGTTGCGATGTAATGCCACACTGAGCCTCACAAATTAATTTTTGGAATCCTTTAGCCTGAAAATTGAGAATTATGCAAGTGCAGCGCGATTCTGTCTCTCTCTCTCTCTCTTTCTCTCCCTCTCTCTCTGTGTTTCTGAAAAATTCAATGAATGAATACAGACTTAATGAATGAACAGTGAATGAACATATCCTGCAGCGTACCTTGGACAACCATTCACGGTTGAATTATCTTCTTTTTGCTCTGCTCTCCTGTAGACCTTTTCCAGCTTTTTCCTTTCAACTCATATTGATTAGGAAGGGAGTGGAGGATTACAAAGTCACATTCTGACCCCTGCCCTCTGACCTTTTTGTTTGTGCTGAGCGGTCTTTCGGCGAAGGTGTTGAATGAGGAGAGGTGTTATAATGATGCCTTGTCCTTCGTCTCAACAAGGAGCTGAAAACGGTTTTCTTTCAAAGGGACTCACCACACTACAATTTCTAGCTGTAAAGCGTTGCAGTGTTTTTCATCACTGCCCACTATTTCCTTCTGTATTTTGGAATAGCTGCAATAAAACAGCAATGTTGGTTTTTGCACTGCGGTCTTGACAGTGTCTTTATTGTTTTTTGATGTAGGAAAAATGCCCTAGTTCTTTTACAAGTCAGATTAAAGGGGCTTTCACTGCTTTGTTGTGGTAACTGACTTCCAGTCTGACCTAGAGGTCTTGTGTTTTCCCTGTTGTGTCACATGAAGCAAAATCATAAAATCTGCTGTGTATAATTAGACAGAATGGCTTTCTATCTGTGTTGCTAAAAAGGCTTTATACGTGTTTTTTATTTTGCTGTGTAAACCCCGTGTAGAACTGGCCCAGCTTCTGGCACTCCTCAGACTTTATGTTGCTGCAGGCGCCTGTTCAGTCCAGAAGTGTTCCCCTGCTGATGCTTTAATTTGATGGACTATTACGTTTTAGGTCTTTAATATAAAGTCTTAAATTAGCCTAATATTTGAGATTAACTCTATACTTCGGGGGTTTGGACAGTCGCTTGTCTGTTTGATCCTCTCCAGGCCCAACAGAGCTCTGTAATGGGCACAAATTACTTAGCACAAAGTGTTTTCATTTTGTTTATGAAGAGAAATGGCCCGAAACAAGTAAATGCTCTGCTTACAAAGGTCGCTGACTAGTGTTTGTTTCTTTTTCTGTTCCAAGTGTTTGCTAATGTTGATGCTCTCTTTGTGTTTTTGAGGTAATTTGCTGTGTTATAGTTCCTCTCACAACAGAACTCTGACTTGTACCACTGTGATGCAATGGGTGGTGTGATTACTGAAGCCTCTTTATAGCCCTCCCAGTGGATAAAGCCTCCATCTTACCCTCCACACTACCACCCTCCATAAATTTCACTTTTTATTTGCTTGACAACCATTTGTGTGAGCTCACTGTCGGGGGCTGGTGTAGGACGGACTCCCCGTCGCCCTTCTAAATCGGCAGTCAGTTCAGGAAACACTTTTTTCCACCCAAATGTTATCTCTTTGATGGTCGGTTTCTCCCTCTCTCTTTCCTCACTTTCTGTAGGACCTCCTCATTAGCTTAGGTTCAGGAAGCTTTTCATCATTTGGATGAATGACAAGCCTGGTACAGTGGACCCGGCCAGGGCTCCGCCACCCCTCCCCCCACAGCACACCCAGCGTCACCAGGCAACACACCACAAAAGACCCCTGTTAGAAAAAAAATAGCTTTTAGGATCAATTGAAATGACTTGCTTTTGTCTGTTTGTGTGGAATTAATTGGACAGAGTTGAAGCTTCGTAAGGAAATATTTTTTTCACCCCTCCTGTCCCATTCATATTGGGGGGCTGTAGTTGACCTCGGGGGACCGTTTGAAAAGATTTGCAAAGACAACACAGAGTGAGAAAATGCGAAGTCAGTGCAAACATGCAAACATGACGAGAGGGAAATGCACGAATGGTAAAAAAAAACCCACAATAAACGCAAGCATAATAACTGTATTATGCGTGGTTTTTATTTTATAGAGTGCTATATACATTATTTCAGCCTTGTTTAATTCAGAAATCATCCTAGTGAATTGTTCTGCTGTTATAATGGCAGGCTCCTGAATGAGACTTTAATGAAAAAGAAGCACCCAGGGGGCTGTAAAGGATGAAATCTGAGAAGACAGAGGATGCCTGTAAAAGTGGCTCGGTTTATACCCCTTCCTCACGTTTGTGCAGTAATGTAATTCCTCACAGGGATTTAAATTTAAAGGAGCAATAGAAAGTACACCGTGGCAGAAGATGCGCGGTTGCTACTTTTAAAAACTGCGTCTTGCCATGTGCAGCCACTCAGATTCAGATGGTGGTTAGTGAGAGTGATTTATGTGCTCGCGTTAGCCAGCGTGTGAGTGTTTCTACGTGTGCGCGCACTTGTGTTTGTACGGTGGCTCTCCATCACATGCCGACCTCCCTGTCCCCACCCCTTTCATGGCCTCCTGCCTGGGTGAATGCTGAAGCTCCATCCCTACATCTCCTTGTAGCTCCCTTTGTCTGCGAGCCAAACCCCGCCCTCGATCTGTCCCCCCCACCACCGCCTCCACCCCCCCTCTGCTCGCTTTGCCACGAAGCAAGTCATCTCTCTCATGTCATATTGATTAGTCATATATGGTTTTGACATTTCAACATGAAGCCTGTTTTCTTTTTATCCTTACGAAATTGAATTTAGTTCGTGAAAATAATTTACTGCATGTTCGACATGGGAGCACAACTAACTTCATGTATTGTGATTCTTGAGGAAAGGTCACGTGGTTTTAGTATTTTATGCCACAAAGTCTCAAATATGAAAGAGTCGCCGCTGTGTCCCTCATCATTCCCCTCATTGAAATTCCTGTCCCGAAAACATCACAAAGTATTAGTGCATACGGACGTGGCCCGTGACTGCCTTGTTTCTTGCTTTGGGCAGGTATGTGGGCTGATGTTAACCTAAAGTGCTCCCTCCTGCTGTGTGGTCAGTGCCCCTCCATCTGTCTGGCAGCATGTCAGAAGGATTGAGGAAGAAAGAGCTTTTTTGCCGGTACTGACAAGGCGGGCTAAAGGGATGAGAGCTCTGACCTCTACTGTGTAATTACACTAGAAACCGGTTATTACAGTACACCTGCAGAATACATTCTCAGATCGCATTGCCTGATTACGCATGCTCCCTTTGAGTTGATTTAGAAATGGCAACAATGAAGGGATTTTATTACTTGCTTCAGAATAGCAATCTGTTCTCCAGAATTGCTCCTAAGCAGATCCATTTTCTACTCCGGCGCGGCTCTGTACAAGGTAAGGCAAGGGTAAACAACTGTCTCCTTCACTCTCTGTTTACCGCCTAAAAAGACACGGTTTGTCCTCTATGGGTTGTTTTGCTGTCAGGGAGCTGAATAAATAGCAATACTGAAAACCCCTAATGACAACTCTGGATATTTACATTGACAAATGCTTGAACTTGTCCACCTCTCCTGTGGGGGAACGGGCAGGGTGAATCTCTATTATTTCTAGAGATGACACATCATTGACCTTGAAGCAGTGGAAAATCACTAAGGGATCCCACGCTGTTTATTGTGCTCCTTATTGTCTTAGTCTATATGTCTTAATATGGTGGGGAACAATGAGATGCAGTGTAAGGTTGAGATTCAGTGAAATTTCCAAGCCTGTTAAGATCTGAGTCACTTTAGTCAGTTAATTGCTCATCAATTATTAATAAAAACATTCATTACTCTTTAAATTTTATTACAGTATTCATAACGCTGCATGACTGGAGACAAAAAAGGGCCATGCACCCCAACTTTCACAATTACATCAATTGCATTCCCTCTATTTCCTATTTTTAGGAATGAACAAAACTGAGAGCACAATGGTTGCTATTGTGCGTAAATCTTAGGCCACGCTGACAAGACTTCAGCCTTGTACAAAGCACAGATTTGTATGGAAAGCTGTAACCATCTTCTGTAAGCTGCTTCAAAATGTGAAGGATGAGCTACTGTGTGGAGCAGCACAGGCACCCTTAAGCTCTAAAAATATCTGCCTGTGTAAACAGCATCACTTGGCAAATGAAACCAGTAAGCAGGGGAAGAGAAACAGCTGGGTGACTGAAATATTTAGCCTCTCAAACAAGTATTACACTTGTTCCTCCAGGTGCACTCGAGTTGTGACATGATTTAAATCCTGCATCTTTTTTTTATGTTGACGGAATAACAAATGGGATTATGTTATATGTATATTCAAGTAGATCTGTGCCATAGTCCTTTTTAAGAAAGAGCAAGTATTATACGTGATGCACACATTATCACACACACTTATGCAAACTCCTGACCTTGCTCACTTTTGCCATTGAGCCAACTTTTCTAGCAGCTGCTCTCATCAGCTGTACACACTGAAGCTGACCATCCAGATCGTGTCCATTCAGAAAAAAGTCTATTTCTGTTATTGCTACACAAGGCAGTGTTACATTCAAAAAAAAATTTACTTTAATGGACTGGAATCATACTTTGTAGAAAGTGAATGTGTTGCAGAAATGGCTTATTAGTGGGTGGATTCTCATAATGCTAACGAGGATTCAAAGGCTTTATTGTCATATGCAGCAACACCAAAGACATTCTTGGTATCTCTAACCTATTTACAGAATGCATGCATTCATTTACGCTCATCACATTCTACTCACACATACTGAGGTAACAAACATGATCATACAAGAACAGTGCAAAAAACTTATGAGTAGAAAAAGCTGTTGTAACAAGTTATTGTATTGAAACTGAGATGCTGTGTTTTCGTCAGTTGGATAAAAATGTGTAATGCAAATATAGCACAACACTAATGAGATAATTCTCAGGACTTCTTCAAAATGTAAGTTCAGTGTTGTGGTGGCACACTGTGTATGTGCATCTGTTGTCTGAGATTCTGTGTGTGCTTTTCTCGTCAGGACTTTGTTAATGAAGTTGGTCTCCAGATATCTAGACCACCCTAGCTATTCTCAAACAAACAAATGAAAAGGGGGCCTAAAATTCCTTCTGCCTGCTTTTAAGGCTCATGGGAGGAATTCCTAAGTAATAGAGGTGAAAGGTGGAAGGAGAGAGTGCAGAGGCCAGGCCAAAGGTTGGGCCAGCCTCCAAATGTGGTGTTTTGCCTCTTCCTGAAGTTTGTATGTTAGGGTTTGAACATCAGGTAATGTAAAGAATAAGGTTTTTGCAACTGGAAATTAATGAAATTAACAGAGATTCCTTCTCAAGATGGAAACGTGACGACATGTAGGTCAGTATTGTGTGTATTTGTTGGTGTTACTATGATTCCAGGCTTGGCTAGAGGTTTGGTTAGCTCTCGCTACTGCCCCGTCACCGCGCTTCACTACACTTAACAGAGCCTTTATAGCCAGATTGCGCAGTTAAAAGTCTTTACAGGGTCTGCACCATCCACCAATAAAACACCAAAACCCCCTTTTCCTGTCTTCTCCATGCCATACTTTTTGTTTTGCGTGTGTAAAAATATGTAGTAAGGATAAAGACAGACAAGAGGTGGAGCCAGTGTTGAATATTATTATCACCTCCTCAGTTTTTCAGACATGCACGCATGCACGCATGCACGCATGCACACACACACACACACACACACATACACAGGGCCCCTCAGTCCAGTTTCCCATTTTGTTTAAGCAGGGATCAGGAAATCTTCCTGCCAATAAGCAGAAGAGTCTGAGACAAAGGCCAGTCAGTGATGGGCAGGCAGCAGCTTTTCTCTGGGCCTCAGCAACCTCACCCCTCTGCAGCCTGCGTGTGTGTTTGTGTGTGTTGGGGAACCTCTCAGAGCGGGGCAGCACCTATTGTCAGTCGCTAAAAGCAGGGCAGTGGAGTGGCTGGGAACAGACATAGGCTGTGGAGATGTTCAGCCTCTGGTGGCTCTGCTTTGTGACGGTGGCCCGAGCGTTTGTTCTCCTGACCGACTCAGCTAGCCACGGCTGAGGCCCCCTTTTGTCACTGCTGACTCTGGGTGGGTGTGTTTCCCCTTGTGCGCCCCCTCCTCGCCTCTTTCTTCTCTCTCTGTTTCAGCATTGACTTAGAAATAGAGGGGTCAGAGGTCATGAGGGGCTGGACGATGGAGGGGGGGTTTATCTGGGAAACTGTGACCTTTCTGTGTGCACTAGGGCAGAATACCCCTCCCTTTTTTTATTCTCCTCCCATTACGTTTCCCCTCCTCCAGTGCTCGGCCTCCTGCTCATTCCCCAGTGGGGACCCATCCCCCTGTCTGATGGCCCCAGGGCAGTGGCAGTGACCTTGGCTTTGGCTGTGAAATAAAGTGGCCCAAACCTGCCTCGGCACCATGGCTCTCACCCTGCCCTTTCCCAAACAAGCAACGCAGCAGCCTGGAAGAACAAGAGCAAAATAAGCACATTTTCTCTCACTCAGAAAGGACATTTATTTGTCTCTGTCATATGTTTTCTGTTTTTCAATGAAGGCTTAACAGTTAGTCTCTGTGAATAAAAGTCAGCTCTATATAACAATAGCATTCTTTATCTCTTGGACTTGTTATTTTCAGACATACAATGCATAACTGGAAGATTGATTGACGGCTCTAGGAAATGCGTGGCAACATTAATGATTACATTCTGCGTTAAAGCTATTATTCAACTTACTGTATGTTGACAAGGCCGAGTGACTGCATAGCACATTTCATAAGTCCTCTACTCGAAGTAAAGTGCCAACTTTCCACTCTAAAAACCTGGTAATTCTCAGAAATATCAATTACTTGCTTATTAGCTGTCAATAAAAGATCTAAATAAGACAGATTAGCTGTTGGAAGTCATGTATTTTTCACTATTGATGCAGGCTAGCTGGTATTTTTGTGCAGTGAATAATGGAGGAAGATGAGTTCCTGTTTTTGCAGTCAATTTCTGAACTAAGGGATTATTGTAACAACACAAACTCATTGAGATCCACAGTCTTTACTCTCTTTCTTCTATATTTGTCACACAGGGACGAAGCTCATGAATTGTTTGGGGTTAAAAGCCTGTCAGGCCTCAGTGTGCGCGGAGCTGGTCATCGGGGATAAAATGAATTCCACAGGAACCAATTAGAAGAGGTTACTGCTGGCATAGGATGAAAGATTTCTGGGATGACCAATTTCCTCCTGACAACCTGTTTGCAGTGTCTCTAGTTTTGTTAGCATGTATCACTCTTGGGAATAAATAGGCCTATGTTTCCATTTAATAGTACAAATTCTGAAAAAATACAGTATTGTGAATTTATAACATTTAGACTTAAAAGACATAAAACTTTTTCTTAATTAGAGAGGTTTCTCATAGGACGAAATCAGCGCAGGCTAAAATAGTAGGAGAAAAAAACCTGCAGTGAAATGAATCCACCGTTTTATTTTTCAAGCACCATTATTATGTTCTGCTTTCTTAGTCTTCTGTGAGCTGATTATCTTTGGGTTTTGGGCTGTCGGTTGGGCAAAACCAGGCCATGGAAGATGTCACCTTGGGCTTTGGGAAAAGGTAATCCAATTTTTTAAAATGACATAGATGAAACAAGTAGATTAATCAAGAAAAGAATCTTCAATAGAAGGCCGGAGCAAAATAAATTACACTGAAAACCAAGCAGGGATACATGAAAGTGGAGAGAGGGAGGGAGTAAAGTAGATTGAGTATATGTCGGTGGTCTCAAATGATCTCTAGGCCCCTCTGGCTCTGGAGGCTGGACCTTGAACCAGGAAGGAACATTCCATTCCGATGCTGTGCCATGACCTCCTGACCCTGACAGCTTTGTTTCCAGGGCAGCTTTCGACAGGCAGCGGGGATGCAAAGCTACAGCAGCGGGCTTGCTTAGCTTGAAGAAGCACGCCTCTGCCGTTAGAACATGCCAGGAAAACTGCTCCCCTGACCCCAGGCTCATAATTCAAGTCTGTAACGTGCACATTACCTACACTTAACATCAAATAAATGCACTGACATGAACATGTGCACAGGCCCGTGGTCAGTGACTGTACATACAATATGTTAACCTGCTTCTAGTGCATGAAACAGCAGCACAGACGTCTTACTGACACTTTTATTTTTTTTGAAAGCACCCCTGAAACATTTAATTTCATTCCATCATCAGGTGATGGAGTAGCAAACTTAAGATCCATCATATGAGATGGTTCAGATAGCTTTTTTTTCAGTAGATGCACAAAGGATGAGGTGTTTATTTTCCAAATCATATAAAGAATTTGTATCATCTGTCCAACTGTGATCTTAAATCATTTTTATGAATGTATCTCCTTTTTTTTTCTCCTTACAGAAGTAGTGTCATGTCATGTGTTAGTAAGTCGTAAGGCGGACCATTTCATTGCCTCAGTGTGAAAAGATGAAACATGATGCTAGTAGTGTAATGGCCCTCTCCATTTTCCAGCATAGGCATTATTTGTGAGTGGGAAGACAGCTTTAGAGGGTTAGCTGGCTGATGGCGGGTTGGACGAGCCGGTGATATGTGCTCATGTTTGACAGCTTATGGTGGGGCCCCTCCCATCCACTGCAAAGAATAGACAAGGTGAGAGCGTGACGGTCAGAGAGTCACTGCTACAGGTTGCTTACAGTGTTCTTTGTGGATACTACTTTTCACTATATCTAATAGCTGAGTACTGAGATGCGAATAAAAGACAAATCAGACACACCCCAGGGGCTGACACTCAGTTAGATAAACACTTATGCTAGCTGTAAAAATGAAGTGTCAATGGAAAAAAGTTAACTGATTATACTTGGCTCTTTTAACTAAGGGAAAACTCTGAACGAACTTTAAATCAAATAATCATAAATAACTACATTTTCAAGCAAAAATGCCAAATATTTCTTGGTTTCAGTGCATTGACTGTATATAAAAGATGAATGTAGCATCATTGCAGAAGTGCCTTAAACCTGCATTATTTCTACCGACCAATAGGGGGCAACTCCTCTGGTTGCAAAAAGAAATGTAATTGTTTAGACGCTTATGGAAAAATGGCCCTAAGTCTGACCTGATTTATTAACCCAATAAACATTATTCACATATGCACCAATCAGCCACAACATTCTGACCACTGACAGGTGAAGTGAATATCATTGATCATATTGGTGCTATGTGGTGTTCTGATGGAAAACCATGGATTTTAACATCCGTGCTGATGAGACTTAGACACCAAAATAAACATTGCCCCAGAACAAACACACTCCCTCGTGCAAGTGGAAATCCCAAATGTCACTCGTCTACCCCTGCAGGAAAATGCACCCCACTACATGGAAAAAACATCAAACAATCAGGAACATGTTGAGGAACATGACAATGGCCCAATATGTTGATTTGACCTCCAAACTTCCTACACCCCATTCTGATCAAGCATCAACAGGATGCAGTGGAACAATTTTGATGGACAGAGGCCCCACTGCACAACGCAGACTACACAAAGGATCCAGTGCCAACGTCCTGGTTCCAGACCCCATAGGACACCCTGAGAGGTCCTCTTGTCCATGTCCAATGGTTCAGAGCATTTTTGAGCACATGAGGGGGACCAACACAGTATTAGGCAGGTGGTCATAATGGTATGCCTGATTAGTGTATAATGTCCTCAAGCTGTATGTCAGAACCACAACTCACAGCTCCAAAACTTTGGAAATGCCTCATCAACCCAGATCATGTTTTCAACTTCACTACTAGTTTTCAAATCCCAGCTAAGAGCGTGCTTTGCTTGCTAGCTTTTCTGGCTTGATTCAGTTTTTATTATGGCATACAGTCCTAATGGCTGCCCTTGTAATTTGTCATGCATTCATTTGGATTACTCTTGTTGTGATGGTTAATTGATTAATGGTTTTAAAATGACTTTTTTGTTTTTAGTTTGTTCTGACGGCTTTATTTGCCTAATGCTGTGCAGCGCATTGGCCCGTGTTTGGTTGTGTTTAAACATGCTGTATACGTAAATAAACTGACTTGACTTGACCTGACCTCACTTGTCACATCCGATTTCAGTAAACTAAGAAGGCGATGGCAAAATTCCAAACTCGAGACTTCAAAACAGGAGCCCACAAACCGATGGTTGTCCGTCTTTTATATACAGTCTATGTTCTTGTGTGAGGACACTTTGACAATGTGTTCATTAGCTGCAGCTCTCAGGCAGTCTCAGCAAAATGTTTCACCTAATAGAAAATACATAAAGAAGTAACCAAAAATGCAATGCTTTAAGCTGCTTGGAGGCACAATTAGTTGAGTTTAATCCTGATTGACTGAGGAATTTGATTTACAGTAAGGAATCACTGTAAAGACAAAGCCTTTATTTAATTTCATTGTTCATATATGGCCTTAGCCTTGGGATTTTTTCCCTCCGAAAAAAAAATTCTCTCAATTTATGTAAATCCAGGGCTGCTCTTTGTTTACTCAAGCCCAGAAAATGGTATTTCATTATCTGATGGAACAGATACGTCATTGTAACAAATATAGTATCTGCACAGTCTTTGTTTGCACACACTATAGGTAGCAGCGGAGACAAAGGGCTTTCATTTCTCACCCACTGTCTTGTAACACTAAGTGGTTATGACAAGGCCTCCACTTGCCTTTCCTATCTCCTGCTCCTCTTCCTCTGTGGTTTATTTTTTCTTGTGATATGGTGGGAGCTTGACTCCGTGCAGTGGGCGTGGCATGGCGTAGCGGGGGGGTCGGAGTCACACATGTGTGTACAAAAGGAGCTGGGGGTTACTGACTGCATATTACCACAAATTCATTGGGATTAGCCAGTTTGGAGGCGAGTGGGGGGCTGGGTTCCTTAGAGTGTGCAAGGTGCAGCAATATCCCTGGTGACCGCAGTCAGCTGGCAGCCTGAATGGCGAGATGGAGGGAGAAAAGGAAAAAGTAGAAGGCAAACTTTGAGTTTACAGCTGCCTCAACAAGAGGATGAGGTGGTGACAATATCTTGACATCACAAAATGAGCTGGTGGCTGTTTCTTTATATGTTAGCAGCTGCTGCTCTCCTGGTCATTATCCTAAATGCCCCATGCTCTTAAAGCGCTGCTGTCACTGAGGCTGCTCTGAAATTATTCCATCTATGCCTCGCTCTTTGTTTCGTGTTATGCAATAGGCATCAGTCTTTAGCACACAGATTTCTCTGTTTACATGGGCATGTTCCTGTTTTGCTGTTAAAAGTTCCTGAGGGTGTGAAGTGGTTGGCAGAAGTATCTCCCACCTGTCTTGTTGGACATGATTGATGTAACAGCATCTCTTTTCTCAGTAATTGAGCTGATATTTGCAGAGCAGAGCTTCTGATCTTTTGCTGGCTCCTGTCTTTATAGCTTCCATTTAGCCCAGTACGAGGCCACGGAGCAAACTTGCCCTCTGTAGAAGCTGCTGCTCTACTGAACCAACACTATTATAATTTTGTTGTCATTCCTTCCTCATCAGTCCACTCCCCTCCGTGTTCCACACAATCGCTAGCTCCTCCTTCGCTATGTTGTAGTCGTGCCCCCCACCAACGCATCTCTGTTTGCCACACACGTGATGGCACTGTGTTGCCCGGGATTGTGATTAATGGCCGCAATTCAGCCTGAAAAATTCCCCTGTGTGGGTGCCAGTTGGCTTACGCAGAGAAGAAACTCATTACCGCTGTCAGTTGAGCTGACGGAGCAGGGTGTGAGTGATCGTGTGTGTGTCTACGTGTGTGCACAGAAAGAAACTAATGTCTGTGCTTGTCAGTAAGTGCATGCATGTCTCTTCACCTTTTTCCGTCTATAAGCCATCATGCGTGAATAAGTGTGTCCACGTGGTTTAAGCCGAGTGTAAAAGTGACAGTGTGTCCCAGGGCTGGTATCCAAGTAACATGGATAATTTCTCAGAAATTAATGAACCTCTTCAGCAAACACTCCAACTTAAGGTCTTTAATGGATAACCTGTGCTCACCATGCTGCTTTATGACCACAGTCATTCCTTCTTTGCCGTGTGTTACATATATTTGGAAGGCAGGGTTTCTTGTTGGTCTTTTTCTGTACATTCCCTCTCTGCATTCACATATAAATTCCTCTTATCTGTGGTAAGGTAAATATAGCAGGTGGGTGAGATATTAAAACCTATTAAGACTATGGTAATGGCAGTTCTGGTCAAATAATGGAAAGGTTTTTCCTTTTAAAAACTATAATTAGCTGTCCATTCTTATTTATGAGTATGTGGCAGGGAAAGCACAAAGCGAGTAGGGAAAATAACAGAAGAGAGGAGAAAAACCTAAAATGAGGGTAAGTCTGCACAATGTGGATAAGCAAAGACGTGTGCCATTTACTGAGAGATCGTTATCTACATTGACGGACACCACAAATAGTGCCAATATGACGATTTGCGCACACACGCCTAACATTTCACATATGGAAATTAGCCACATAGCTCAGGTTATTTCCTTGCTGAAGAGAGTACAACCAGGACTGGGAAACAGTGTAACGGTATAAAACATTCGCGCTTTGGACCTCAGTTTTTAAGTCTTTTTTAAAATGAAAAGATTCAGAAGTTCCAGTATTTTTTCCTGTAACAGCTAAGGCTCTGAAATGCTGCATTCTGCTAACAAGAAAACACTTAGAAGTGTTTACTCTGATGGTATAAAATTTAAAAAATATCCATTAAGACAGGTCCAACATATTCATAATGAGCTTAAATTAACCATCAAAGCCAGAAACACTTTCAGCTTTGTTAATTGCACAGAGTAATGCTGCCTTTTCCTTTTTTTTGTCATGATCAAGGATGCAGCCTTTTTGCTGCAAAAACCTTTCTTGGATTTGTCAGTGGACAGAGTGACTGAGGTCTTGTTGTTTACCCTCATCTGCCCAGCTAAATCTGCTGCTACACTGATTTAGCTGGTAGACATTAGCTGGAGCCAAAATGTTCTGAGTGAAGCTCAGAAACAAAACACTGATGGGTGTTTTCTAAAAGGTTGACTCTGACTTTATGCTCTTTAGCTACAGGATCTTTGCATCAAAATACAGCAGCTAGCTGCAGATATGGGCTATAGTGCCATGCTAGTTAATTTTTCTGAGGTGTGCCAAGCCTGCAGTCAGAGTTTGTTGCTTTCTCATTTCAGCCACAGTGGACAGAGCACAGGAAATGTGTACAGTTTTGATTTTCCCACAGTTTCTTTGGTACCATCAATAGAACGCTTGCTCAAATCAAAGCAATACCTCCAATCTGGCTCTTACTTCAACTGGATTTCCTCCATGGATGTCAAAGTACAAAGTAACGTTTTGTGCAGTCAGTGATTTTGTGAAATTACCAAAACGGGGTTATACTCGCCAACCCCAGAATGCAAATTTATGATAAATAGGCAGCTCAACATTTTGGACGCGTAGTTGTCGCTCTGGTGATGGATTTGTTTCTGTCAGTTTTTGATAGGATTGCATTTTTTGGAAGCTGTGATGTGAGGATTTGCAAACCAGCCCGGACAGGGGGACAGATAAATGCCCAGTGGGGACCACACTGCTGAGGCCTGACAGACCTCTCTGTTATAAACACTAAGAGCTTTTCTTGTGTGCGGGATGAAGTGATGAAGGGCTGAGATTTACACAGCCATTTCAGCCGTTTGGGGAGCCCAGTTTTCAGGGTGCTGTGAGATGCAGTGGAGCGCATGGGTCGGTCCCGCCCTGCGTCTTTCAGATTTCCCGTGGGAGTGCCAGATGTGGGGTCATCCATCTACCCCCGGGTTCAGACCAACCCCTTTCAAAGTCACTGTCAAATGCATAGTTAACGCTGCATGCTGCACTCTCAAAAAGCAACACACACACACACGTCAAGGTATATTAAACTCAGAAATTTCACTGGACTCACTGGACTTTGGACTTTTTTTTCCACCAGCAACGTGAGATCACGCAACAGCAGCACAAAGAAAAGACTTTTTCAGGAGAGATTCATCCTGCCTCCTCAGAGTGGCCAACAGTTGTCCTCTAATGAGGGGGAAGTAATGAGTGTTAGACTGAGGAGAATTGTGATGCCAAATGTCCATCCAGGTTGTTATTCAGCGCCTCTGCTGTCTGTGGGCCTCGCGTATTTCTGGCTGCACAAAAAAAGAGGCGTCGACCGTCCAAAGAAGAATTTAATGGCATTTCCATGTGAATATAAATGTTATTTAACCCCAGATGTCTCCTAACGTTTAAAAATATTTCAAACTCTCCAATACAAACAAACGACAAGACAAGACAAGACAGGGATTTAGCTTTATGGGGTTTTACTTTTGTACAGAGAGCGTACAGTGAATGTGCTGAATGAATGACAGCACATAATTCATGTGGATATGAGCTCTCGCACACTGGAAAGATGATGGGAGAGGCATCTCATTTGAATTCTAAAGCAGGCAGTTGCATGCTGAGGTATTGGTGATATTAATTAGATATGTGGCCTCTGGGCACGTAGAGAATGCATTGAGATCGCATAGCCTCTTCCCAGCAATAATCAGGGGTGGAAAAGAAAAGTGTCAACATCTTTTTAAGGTGAATTACTCTCAGCAACAAACGTTTGGAGAATAATGGTTTTTGAAAAAAGGACATCCCTTCAGCATTGACAATAATGTGAAAAATATCACAATGCATAGGACACGCTGCCGTCCTATGCATTGTACAGTATAAGCATGAGAGCAAGTGTGAGTTAAGCAGGTGATTTTTTTCCCTCCCCACTACTACTAAATCAATTTGAGCACTCTTAAGAAAAGCTTATTGCTCTGTGAATCGCTCGAGAGAAAGGAATTTCATTACGTTAAAAGATCTACTCCCAGCTGCTCAGAAGTTAAAGGAAAAAAGAGAAGCTAAGAAATCAGCAGCAGAAATCCTGACCCACTTAAGGATTTTTTCAGGTTATTTTCATTTTGTGATTTTTGTCTGAAAAAGCTGTTTTCTGCCTGTTCTCTGTTTTTTTTGTCCAATCTAAAGGATATGCACTTGTAGGTACTTTTTGCACTACTTTAAGTCATTGCATTTTTGTATATGTTCAACATTGTGTGCAACATGAGTTACACTACTATCTTTTATAGTTCTTTACATCTTTACAACAACAACCTATACGACTCTTTTTACAGGTTACACCTATACTTTCTATTTTCCTGCCATATTTTTATATTTGTACTTTTTTTAGTGTACTTTAAAATGCTGTCTGATTGTGTGAATACACTGACAAGATTGCTGCTTAACTTTGTTGTACCCTGTGCAATGATAATAAAAGAATTATTTTGCAAGCATTCAGCAACTACAGTTCAGAGTCTTAGACTCGTTTCAGACATGGGACACATAGCATGGGTCTCTTCAACAGTTTGTTAAATTGATGCTATTCTATCATTTAGACAGAAGTCACTTTTATGGTATATGCCCTGTTAAAAACATATAAACATGGACAGTACATCAAGCAGTGTATAATACACAATATTCAATAGCAAACAAAAGACTAAATCTGAGTTAATAGCAAGCTTACCAAACTGTCCACATAGCTTAAAAGCCCACTGTATTTCAGATTTTCTATCCACTGAAATTTTATTCCAAGTGTGATGATAATCTAATTGCTACTTTACCAACAGTAAAATGATATTATCCCAGTCACTTGGATGGAAACCAGGACTGTTGCTGTGTAAAAAGTGATTGATACTGTATAATGATGTTAGTGCAGTTGTACAATGTTAGCAAAAGCATAATTTTTTCTGTCCTTGTAGATGTCATTATGAATTCCCTGCTCTGTGATGCTGCAGGTATTTAATAAACTCAGAGGAAAGACTCCTATAAACAGCTGGAAGCAACAAACTGAACTTTAGGTCTTGTTGATGTTTTGTCAAAACTGGGATTACATTAGTTACTGGGGAGTCTCATGAGTCTGACCTGTTACAGAAATTATATTTTTATAGACATCTCACTTTGTAATAAATGCAAAATTGTAGAGCAAAGTAAATAAAAGAGGTGCTTAGTGCCATTGTTAATTTTGGTACACAAACTGTGGCTTTGGTGCCGAATTGTGGAAAAAGTTTCTCCCAGATCACTTTTACGTAGCTCCAAGTACCGGCACCTGTACATACCTATCCATTAATACGACAACATGCAGCTCAGACTTGCTGTCACAAGCTATGACATAGTAACTTTTTCTTCCTGACTTTTACAGAAAAGTGACCAACTTCAGACATGAAGTTGACATGTTGAGAAGCTGTCACATTAATGGAAAGGAGCACATATCTGAAAAGGGCTTTACGTGTTACATCAAAACTGATCAGAAGTAAGACGAGGTACCTGCACTCTGCTAAACAAAGTTAGCTTTGCATATGGCTGAGCTCAGTGGAAAACTGACTAGTTTGATGTTGGATATGACCTTAATATGATGGTAATTTGACAGAGGGGCAAACTCAGGAGATGGTCAAGTTAGGAGGAAATCAAATTCTTTCAGGTAAAGGATTCCAGGTTCAAGTTAGGGGAGAATTTGCTCATTCACTGAGCTGTCTGTGTCCTCAAATCCTCTTTATCCCCCTGTTTTTCTCTTTACGCTGAGTAGAAGTGAATTCCGTCCCCAGTGTACAATGAAGAAACAGAGATGGGAAATTATAGGCTGTGTGTTGTTTTAAGGGAGGTCTTGTTTACCTAAACCTAATAAGTATGGTTCTGGTGATGGATAGACAGTGTATAAAGAGACACAATTCTCAAGCCAAGGTTTGAAATTGTATTTATATGTAGTTTCATATCATAAATTGCAAATTTAGCCCTGGGGGGGTTTACTATATATAAGGCAAGTAACACCTTCTATCCTTAGACATTTACCAGAGGAAGTAAGAACGAGGAAACCTTAGAAAGAGCAACAGAAGAAAGCTCCCTTTCCATTTAGCACCCATAGAATAGAGCTGCAGTAAATTTAGATGGACAGTATAAACAATAGATCCAGGAAGACACGAAGCAGCTTCCAGATGCCACAGCACAAATAGGACCTGAGCGACACAACGTCCTCTCCGCTGTGAAGACCTGGATAGAGACAGACAACACAAACAGCATGTGTCTGTTCAGGTGTGATTTGTGAAGCTGAGCTTTCCTTAATGCTGTGCAGAAGCAGCAGTGAATATCACCCCCCGAAATATGACACAGTGGAGACGTAACGACCTATCCTGAACTCAGCACTCTGCCATGAAGACCTGGAAAGAAGACAGACTGCACAAACACATATCAAACACACAGAAAGGAAGAACACAGGGGTCAGGTCTCTGCTCTGCACCAACCTTTTAGGTGATCTGGAAGGAAGTTCTCATTAAGACCTGCAGAGGATGTACAGTGCACATAAGATAAAGCCCCCTGAGACCTTCGATGCTGCTGAAACTGGACATGTGCACATAAAAAAGCATGTAGCCATGCACCTGTATGTTGAAGAGACACAGCTGTGATCTAGAGTAAATAAGAAGAGACACAGCTGTGATCTAGAGTAAATAAGACTGTGATAGGAATTGTGGAAAACACACCTAGTCTAGCTTTGCTGTTTGGAAAGCAGAAGCAATTTTGGAGCCCATTGAAGCAATCTCTCTGACTCTCATGAGAGATTGTTTGAAGTTGTTTAATGAGTATGCAGTTTTCCGCCCAGTTTGTCCTTAAATGATACAAAAGGCTCTGCTGTTTTTGTTCTCACTCATCAAATCTCTTCTTAATTGCCTTGTAAGTCTCTGCATTCACAAATGCTTATGAAACACTTGTTTTTTTTAATTAAAAAAGGAAACATTATCAACAAGGTTGACGGCAACAATTAGAAACACTTGCATCTGATTTCGAATCAGTCATACTTTTCATGTCAGTGGCCTGTCTGTGATTTTAGACCTCCTCTCTGTGTTGTCCTCCCCCCAGTCCTCTCACTCTCCCCCTTTTCTCCCTCACTTGTCTCTAATCTTACCCAAGCTGTGACTGGGAATCATTTGAATAATCCCTTAATTTTCAGCATCTGTTGTGCTTTAATGGGTCTCCCTTTAATTAGGGTGTGCAATGCTGAAGTGAGTGGAGGAGGCTAAGTGCGGAGACTCGGGGCGACACCGGGTAGCATGGGGGAGGATGGGGGTGCTGCAGTGGGAGGAGCAGAGCAGAGGCTGGAGGACGGAGGGGGGGCGGGGGGGTGCTGGGTGGTGTACGGGGGGCTGAAGGTGGTGCAGGATGGAGGGGTGTGGCACAGTGCAGGGCACCAGGGGAGGCCCCGGCTTTGTCTGTGGGGTTGCGAGGGTGGGTGCTTGGAGGGGCAGGAGGGGGCGAACAAAACTAGACAGTGAGCAATGTGCTTTTCCCATCATACTTTCTTTGTGCAGAAACAAAGCTTTTATCTGCAGTTTCCTTGCTTCTAATAGATAATGCAGAGGGAGAAATCACTATCTATGTATTCAGACTGTGTAAATGTGCTGCTGAAGTGTTTGTTGAGCACAGACCACATTAACCGTCAGTAATGTTTATTATGACTGTAATAAATATAGAAAAAATGATAATTTATTGACACAGCAAAAGGTTTATTGTAGCATCATTGTATTATATTTTACTGCTATGTGTAATTAAATATTGAACATGACAAAAAGCAAAATTTATTTTCAATCTTGATTATGGTTTCTACACTTTGCTGTATTAATTAATTTTTCTATACGATAGACATGAAAAACCCAATAACCAGATTGATTGTTTTGTCCAAGCAACAGTCCAAAACCTACAGAGATACTGCTTCTCAGTATCACAATCACAATCAAGCATCATTTGTACTTAGAAGACTGTAGCAATCAATCAATGATCGAAAAAGTTACTGAATCGTTTAAATCAGTTGATTGACTGCAGCACATAAGGCTCTGAACCCTCAGCAGTTTCTGGCTGATGAAACCGAAAGTCATGAGTCACAAGAGTTTCTGGCTCTGAAAAAATGGTATTATTTTAATGATTTAAAAAAAAAAAGATACCTTCTTTTAAACCCACCAGTGGCTTGTAGGCATCAGAGAGTTAAACTAGCTTAAGATGGAAACTTTACACGTGTATGTGTCAAAACAATTTCAACTCAAAGTCAATTTACTTCTTTGTGTGTTTTCCACTGTCACATTGAGCAGACTGACTTTGCTTCATTGCTAAGTTGTTGATCTTCAAACTATCATGACTTTAAGCTCCTCTAGTGTTATTATTGTTATGTCAGATTGCATTACAATGCACAGAGGTTTGTATTTCTCTCACTAGCGTGTTTTGTCATTAGCCATGGTTAAATTAAGGCATTTTTGTGAGTGATAACTATTGTAGCATTGCTGCTCCCTCCACCTCCTACAGGGACCCCTAATAGCAGCCATCCATCTTAATATATTTAACTTAGTGCACAGCAGCTCCACACTATTGATCAACACAACAAACTGCAGACAGTCACACCACCGGAAAGCCTAATGCAAACAAGCCTGCAACAGAAGCAGAAAAGGCAATTATATTCTTGTCAAAACTATTTTGTAATGCGAGAGAGGGAGGAAATTCTCATGCTAAGCTGTGAGTGTAGAATATAAAAAAGTAGTCTGAAAATTGAAGCAGACAAAATGTACAGTGTGTGGGATATTTAGCTGATCTGTGTGTTCTGACATGCAATTTGCGGAGACAAAAAAGCTCATGTCTTGGTGTTTGATTGAATTGTGAGGCTGTGACTCGATCACAGTGTATACTATTAATATATTTTAGGTGGTAACACAGGTAGCTTTTAGTCATGCCACCAGTGTGCATCTGGGGATGATATTCTCAGCAACTGTTGAATGGATTAAGATTACTTTCTGCAGACATGCTTGGTTACCTTGGTGATCCCAATTTTTCTAATCATGATGTAATGCAAAGAAGAAAATGGAAAGCTGGATTTTCAGGAGAAAATACCGCATGTGCTTGAAAGGTTCAGTGCTATAAGTCTTATAATAGGTATATCGGCTGGAGTGCTTTTAATGTAAATCGGTTTGGTTCCTGAGCCCTAATATCCTCGTCTGCATCTGAACATCTGCCACTCGGGCTCAGGTGGCAGATGTGCAGCTCAACTGACGCTTCTGCTCGGGCAGGTTCTGACACAGGAAGGTGTCGCTGTGACAAAGCATTACAGGAGGAGAGTGAGTGTGTGTCAGAGGAAGACAGAGCGCCCACGCATGTGTAACCCTTCATTTCGGAGGTGATAAGCATCACACACCACAGACCAGCAGATTGATCACAGCAGTGCCCAAGCCTGGGTGCAGGGTTGGTGAGGAAGAGGAGGGGGCGAGTGGGGCAGGGAGCCAATAAAATATCACATCTGCATTAAAATGCCATCTCTAGGGTCCCAGCACAGGGGGCTGCTATTTCAGGGATGCCTATTTAAAGGCTGTTGAAGTGCGGGCTCTCCATGCTGGAATGGCACCATGCACCATCTCCATTATTTATGGGCCTCATCTCTATTTTACTGGTTTACCGAGGTGGGGGTGGGGGTGGGGGTGGGTGCGGTAGTCATCGCCGCTGCTTGAACAACATGTGCTTAATGATGTCACAGGCTTGAGAGGACTCGTGTAGGGTGGGGTGAGGGGCAGCGATTGAAGAGCTTGAGCAAATGCTCGAAATGTACGGTGGAGGGTTGGGGGTGGCTGGAGGCAAAGTGAAGGGAGGGCCGTGACATTATAACATGGGGGCTCAGTGAAGCTGTACGCCATAGCTGCAGGTTTGAATGGTGCTGCAGGATGTCTGTCCCTCTACTGGCATCATTACCTCTGTCATATCAATGAATCATCCACAGTGCAGGAAAAAAAAACATCCACATGTGACCACAGGTCTGTAAAAAAACATGGAAATGTCTCATCTGATTGGTTGATTTGATGGCTGCAGTAGGAGTTGTCACAGATAATAGCACAGTTTGGCTTTTAATCACCTTGTTAATTATTGTCTGTTGAGTGTTTATGTGTGAGTGTGTGTTTCACAGAGTAATAAAGAAATGGATCATTACTTGGGGCCATTAGGCAAAAAAGCAATTCACCAAGGGGTCATTCAAATAATCACCTTTTAATCTACATTTCTTCATTAGATAGATGTGAGTTGCCCTCATGAAAAAGCCTGTAAATCCACTAGTTTAAAAATTCTGCTGTACATGAACCATAGTGTGGAATTGAAGGATGGGGAAATTCATCAATATCGACTGTCCTTTTAGCTCGTTATTGGCCCTCAAATCCGATAATCAGCAATAGTACGTCTGCACTTGCATTCATATTTCATCCTTTGTGTGCCTTTGCAAGATTCCACGATAGGTAGTTGCAATTTCAGACATTTTTTCATATTCATTTCTGACAGACTATCTTCTTTTGGAGCTACTTCATGGTAATTTGCGAAACGCACAGCAGGACAGTGTCACTCACTTTTGACAGGACCTGATTTGCAGCTTAGCTTCACTCATATTACTCCCTCAGTCTTTCTTCTTTGTGGCTGTCTGCAAGAAACAGTCAAACATATGTTCGAGAAGCGCTCTCCTCCCTGTACGCTTGTGTATGGATTTCTTTTTAGCATGCACCCCAACCATTCTCTCCCTTATTGCAGTAATTAGACCTGCTCCATTTAAGCCAGCAGCGTCATGCTGCTAGTGGACAGTCTTTAATCATGTGTGAGTGTCTGTCAAGACTTACCAAAGGAAGAGTGAGAAACAATGGTAGAACAGGTCTGCTGGGTTGAGTGTCTCATTGCCTCATGCTTGTCGGTCTTTTCTTACAGTGCAGTGGGGAGATCAATATAGTGTTTCTGTTGAAGCAGCTCTTTGCATTTATTTATATACATGTTTTATTCCTTAAATAAACTATGTTAGATTGACTCTGAAAACCTCCCACAAAAAAAAAAAAAAAAAAAAAACATTCAGAATGCAGATTACATCAGCACGTTTTTCTGCTGTATAGATTTATCTGTATATATAAACCCACTGTGATTTTTGCAATTGTGTCTGATTTTTGTGAGGGTTTTGCAGTGGTGTGGGCCTCTTGGAGAAGCCATGTTTTATGCATGAGGGCCAAGGGTGGGGCCCGTTAGGGGGTTGTGTCAGTGGACACACACAACAGCCAGATCAGCGGACACCATGACTACTTGGCAGAGATGCACAAGAAAGCTCCTATAGGCACTGGTACTCCTTTGTTCTTCAGCATTCAAGTGCAATTTTGTTTCTTTCTCTGTGTCCCCAGTGTTCCCAGTGCACATGGACAGTACATACAGCGAGTGTGTGCATGGATGTGTCTTAATTTGAGAGTGTAATCCTCCTTTTTTGTTGTTCCTCCTTGTTTTCTGTGTATTGTGTTTTGAACAATTTCTAGCTGCTTCTCTTCAGCTGACTTTTCCTCATCGGCTGTGGCAGCATCTTCAGGGCTCTAATCCAGTACCGCTCTCTGCCAGTCTCTGCCAGAGGCTCTGTTTTACAGCAGGGAAGATGGAAAGTATTGCTGATTGCTTTTGTCAATACAGTGTCTAGAAATGAGAAGTGAGATCCCATAAAAGTGTTCTTATGGGCCAGTACTGATTTGAAATATAAAATGATATCTTCTGACAAGTCTGCAGCCATTTTCATCATTTTATAAGTGTAGTAAATCAAAATGTCCACTGTGGTAAAAGGAGGAGCATGTAAGGACATGAATATGTGCTATAGTAGTGGATTGGTGGTAAAATACTTCTGATTTTCTCTGTGACGTTTAAGCCATCTATGATTCACTGTGAAGCTGGCCTAAAATATTTTATGGCCAGAAGGTTGTGAGTCCCAGGTGGGAAAAATAACAGTTGGGCCCCTGAGATAGGCACTTAGGCTGAATTACCCCAGTAAAATGTACAGCTGTTTAAGTGTGGCCTTGTAGCAGAGAGGCAAAATAAAAAATATGAGCTGGAGAAATCTGTCAGGCTGAGAACTGTCAGATCTTATCTGGAGACAAAATATTACATGCCGCGGCGAGCTGTCTCTTCTTACAGACAACTCCAGGCTTACGAGTGGCTTAAGAGTGAGCTGTCAGTACAGGAAGAATACTAAATTAGCATGGTTTAATTTTCATTAGAGCTCCATACAGCCATTCAGAGATCTAAGGTCAAGTCATGTTGGAGAATGCCGATTCTCATTAAGCTCTGAAATGGAATAATCACAGTGTTAGACACACTGCAACACTCGAATAAAGTACTGCCCCTCTATATGATGAATCTATCTCTCTCTGTTTCTCCATCTCCTACTGGACTACTAACATTAAGGTATGCTCTTTTGCTTTCATTTGGATATAGGCATTCTAAACTGTATGTCTAATCCAGCTCTGCACAATAGCATAAAATGAAAATGTCAGTGAAACTGACTCAATATAGAAACAATAGACAAGGCCGTAAACAAAGTCAACTCACTTTTCACAGTGCAAAATAAAGATAACCGGGAAGCAAACACATGGAGACAAAGACAAACAGACAGTAGCCAAGGATGTCTCCAGCATAAATAAGTCTTCTAAGCAGTGCTGCTTACTTCTGGCTCATAACTTAAGTAATGAATTAATGCAGCCAACATGCTGGAGTCAGAGGTTAAGAAATAATAAGACATCCGTCCCTCTTGTTATGCTAACAGTGTTCAGATAAGTCGTCATTCGTCCAAGTTAATTATGGTTGACATTTAAATGAGTGCACTTCTGTTGAAGAAGGTGGAGGAACTGTGGAAGAAGAGGGCCTCCCTCTAATTGAGTTTGTCGCTGGCTCCACCTTCGATGCCGCCTTTGTTCTGCAGGGAGTAGATATGTGAAGTGCAACTAAATGAGGTTCTTCTGGTTGTTATATTGATAACAGTTTTTTGCTATATGATTATAGCGGCTACCTGTGATGTGTTTGTGTGTATTAGCATGGACTTTGAAAAATGTACCTGACCTACATATTAAATGTTAACATATGTCAGGAAACACACATGCCTCGTATTTTACATGTTGAGATCACCTTCTGCAGCTGATGACTGCGGTACCACTTCTGTACATGGGACGCCTCGTTTTCTGGAGCGAAAGGGCCAATTCAAAGGGCCCATCTCTTTGAATTGCTTTAGTGGCACATGTGCTCTTAGAACTTGAATGTGTTGCTTCTTGGTGACGTCTGGAGGGATGTTTTTTAAAAAGCTGGATTTTTGGTCTTTTAAAATAAATGCGGGTGCGGGAACAACACTTCTACAGTGTTTGGATCAAGACCGCATTAATCAGATATTCCTTTTAGAAGAGACTTTATACAATTTGTATGCGTACATCTCTTAAATACACTTTGCATCTCTCACAGCTGACTTCTGTGACAAAGTAACTTCTTTTTTAAAGAAATGCAATTTCATGGCATTTTATTTGGATAAAAGCAACACAGTAAAACATGCTATTGTAATTTTGTGATGCTTCCAAATTAAATCTCCCTGTGCCACCAGTGTACAGGCAGGTTGCTTCAAGCATCTCAGAGAATTTGGGCTGCCTCGGTTGCTCTTGTCTCTTCGTGTAATCCCCGACTGACTATGTGATGTTGCGATCCGTGGGGGCCACACCATCTGTTGCAGGACTCCTCGTTCTTTCCAGCCGGCTTGTTGCCGTGTAGCTGCTTTGTGATGTTATGACCTAATATTCCACTCTCCTTCCCTCTACAGCCATGGCAGACTTCCACGTCCAGCCAGAGTCGGTGCACGCTGAGGAGTCTGGTGTGGCTAGATTCCAGTGCCAGATCCACGGTCTGCCAGAGCCTGTCATCAGCTGGGAAAAAGACAGCCGTCCAGTGGACACCGAGGACAAGAGGTTGGACCAAACTGCAGCATGACCTGACACTTTTCTTTAGAAAGGGCAGTGCTTTTTTAAAAGTTTGACTCTGTTTTTCTCTCTTGCAGGTACACTCTTCTGCCTACAGGTGTTCTGCAGATCACAGGAGTGCGTGAGGAGGACAGTGGAAAGTTCTGCTGTGTGGCCCATAACAGTGCAGGAGTGAAACACAGTGCTGAGGCGCTCCTGACTGTTTCAGGTTGTTATATTTATTGGATTTCACATTTTCATGCTATGAGTGTTTTTTTTGTCATAAAGAAGGAAGCCACCACACTCTCACTGTAGCTTAACTTTAAATCTGCGCCCTTCTTACAGATCTTTTGTTCTCTCTATCACTACTCAAATACAATCACTGTGTTCGCCTCAGTTTCCAAGCCTTTTGTCCCTCTGCCCGATCTGAGAGATACACCATATTGAGCAAATGCACTCCAGAGAAATCCAATTAAAGGATGCCATCCATCATGCTCATTCCCATCTTCAAATTCCCCTTTTCTGCCCTTCTTTCAGGCTCTCAGTCATCTGTTTACAAAGAACCCATGATCATAGTCGGTCCAGAAAACCTAACCCTCACCGTTCACCAAACTGCGATCCTAGAGTGTGTTGCTACTGGATACCCTCGGCCCATCGTGTCCTGGAGCAGGCTAGGTGAGAAAAATTGCCGATCAAGTCAAAGAAAAGGCCCCAGAAGCTGCATGTAGTTTGAATTTTTCATGTTGTGCATGTGTGTGCAAGTGAATTTGATGAATTATGTGTCACTGGGCTGAAGTAAAATCACAGCATGCATTTGTGCATGTGCAACCTGTGTGCTGTGTGTGAGTCCTGGGAGGCTGTTTTTGTGTTTTACTATGTTTCATGTGTCCTGCACTGTTTAATATACACATGTATGCTATGCCAAATATACATAGTATACTGTGTATACTAGAGGCAATAGAATTTAACATTAGGTCTTAGGGCTAAACATTACTTTCCACTATGTGTTGATAAATGCATGCTTCATCTCCTCATAAAGTTGAGCCTCCTTCGAAGCACAGGAGAGCCTCTGAGTAATTGCTATGAGGTGCTGAGACAGATACGATTAGTTTTTCTCCTCCCTCCATGTGCATTTTTTCTTGACTATCACTCAAAGTCTGTCATGACCAATTTTTCAATCTCGTATCTGTTTTCTTTACCTATTATCCAATCTGATTTGCTGTTCCAAATGTAAATTGCAGCCCCTCCCAAGCAGTCGGGCATAATCAGATTGAGGGTATTGCCTTACACAATGTTGCCAGAATGAAATGGTAACACGATGGGATTTGTATGTATTAGATTACGGCAGGGAGGCTGGGATAAGCTGCATAATGAATCTGATAGTTTCACATCAGTCACTCCTTAATGCCAGAGTTAGTTTGCTGCTATTCATTGAATAGCACCACAGCCTGCTAGCTTGTGCTCTTTCTTTTCTGACACTAAGTTAATTAGTGGCTGACAGAGAGAAAATGGAGGGGGCAAGAGAGAGGGAAAAGAATATTGCAGAAAAAGGCAAGAAAGGAACAAGACTGCTTCTGTTGAGACAAAAGCCCGCTGGAGTGTTACTTCTCAGCGAGTTAGTGATAATGGGGAAAATGCAGAAATAGCAATAAAACACATCATATTGGCAGCTGCACAACAAAACCACTTGGCAGGCAAGTTGGAATGAGTTATTTGATCTCAATAAGTTGTCATGATTAATTGCATATATTGTCTTCATAATACACACCAGATAAGTGACATATTGTCTAATTGAAGCGATAACATTTCTTATGATTGTCAAGCTTCAGTGCATTTGCTGCTAGTAAAGATTTAAAATAACTGAAATATTTTTCTGAACACTTGTAATAAATTAAGTTGTAGTCTTTAGACAAGGACTTTTTTATTAATTTGATTAAAAAATGTGGAAGAGACTGTGCATTTGTTGTAATAATTGCTTTTTGCTGCATAGAACTAATGATCATATCTGATTATAAAGTAAAGCACGTCCTTTCACAATAGCTTCATGCTGTTTTATTGCATTATTATATTTTTGTAGTTTATTTGACAGATTCAATCTTCTGTCTTGTCATTAATTAATGTATTTCTATATATTTTTTGTTTTATCTTGGTGCATAATGTGTCTTTTTCATACTCATAAAATTTGCTTTGCCTCAACTTTAAACCTATGGAGAAACCCCCCCCCCCAACAAAAAAATTTAAAATGCTCTGCCTACTATTTCCCATATGATTTGTATCTGTCGCTGCAGCTCCTGCCTGTGCATGTATCCAGCATGGTGCCCATCTCCCTGGCCTTTTCTCACATCAAATCTGAACCATGCAGGCTTATAGACTGCAGATGGAAGTCATAGATGGGATTAAAATGCCCCCTTGGCCCCACAGCTAATATCTGAGGCAGACCGAAGTTATTGTTGGGGTTGATACTACAGATAGAGAGTGCAGGAAAGTGCCAGCTTATCATGTAAGTACAGAAAGAGGAGAGAGGAGTCAGCTATGGATTGTGTAAGGAGATAGCAGATTAGAAGTTGCAGTTAGAGTCTGTGGTCCCAGAGAGGCGGCTGAAACGTCTCAAGGGTTAAAAAGCCTGTTCAAATGAAAATGTACTCCAAAGTGTTGTAACACACAAAGGCATGAAGAACCTTTCTGCTCGAGTGTAAAAGTTTTAATTAACTGAACATCTATTGAGGAGAAGCTGCACTTAGAATAAAAGAAAAGAACTACTGATTCATTGTAAAGCTTGATGATTCTTTATAAAGAGATCCAAACCCTTTAGGGTGACACTGACAACCATCGCAAGCTCCCAATTAAGTCAAAAAAATTGCAGCATGTATACGGCTCAGATGGCAAACACAAAGTGGCAGCTTCATCACTCTGAGGATCACACGCTGTGAAAGCTGCATCCTTGAGGGACAGAAATAGCACAGCCTCTGTCAGCTCGTGGCTGTAAACTTGCATTAAGTTTAATTGGTTTTTGTTGCTCGTGATTTAAGCCCACTCTGATCTTTACCGTAGCACACATACTCGTTAACCCCACACCTAACATGAACGCACACTGTTCATGTGCACACCTTGCCCTATATAAATTCTTTCCCATCCTTCTCAACTGCTCTTCTTTTCCTTTTTTTCCCTGATTAGATGGCCGTCCCATCGGGGTGGAGGGAATTCAGGTACTCGGCACGGGGAACCTGATGATCTCAGATGTTGGTGTGCAGCACTCAGGGGTCTACGTGTGTGCTGCTAACAAACCGGGGACTCGTGTCCGCAGGACTGCCCAAGGACGCCTGGTAGTTCAAGGTGAGTTCTGGATAAAAGGAATGTGCCATTTTGTTAAAGAAGTCGTGTGGAGACCAGGAAAAATAAATCTCTTAAAAACAGCCACGGTTAGTGGATAAGGTAAAGCTTGGAATTCAGTGTCTGAACCAAACATGATAACTGTGACATGACTGGAGGCACGTTGCCTGGAGCTGAACCAGTAGCTGTCATGATAAGCAAGTGGTTTTCCCTTGTGTCACCAGTGTACTTAATTTAGTCATTTTGAATTTAAAGACATATTTATGAACTACTTCAGGTTTTACATGAGTTTCATCCAAACAAAAACCTTTTTAGATTGATTGATTCTACCTGCCAAGCGGCACCTACTTGTTCTTTCAAGTGTACCAGGCGTACTTCCACTTGAATGCACTTCTTTATACCTCCACCAAGACCACAACAATGCCTCTTCTTGTTATTTTAGTCTACAGATGCACTGCTATGGTCAAGCTTTGGAGGAGTAGCACAAGATAAAGTGCAGTGACTCCCACACAGCTGAATACAAACGCTAATAATTCCAGCTAACCAATTCATAGTTTCATGATTTAATCCTCAAAAATGACATTCAGGCAGAGATGAAGCCATAGACGGCCAAATTAACTTAATAGTATTATCCTCCAAGTCATTAATATTGGTGAGAACAAAGCAAAACCCATCCACTGCGTCACATTAAGAGGTTGCCGTTTCTGTAGTGTCAACTTCTGTTGCCAATAAAATGCTGTTTGGGAGCTTTTACCAGTGTTGGTCACCGAGCTTGGCCAAGTTATCATGTACAGTGTTACATTTGTGGAGGCACATGTGATTACATCTCATGGCAAATAGCCTTTTTGAGATATGGTGAACAGAGATTGATTTTCATTTGCTGGAACTGGACACAGTGTCCACGCGGAAGCTTGATGATGACTAAAGATAGGACTGAAAGGGTTTTGAGACCGGGATGTGCTATAATACAGACTGGACATGGATAAGGACAAATCTGGGGATTTCTGTAAATGTAACCCTTCAAATGTGAATCAGAAGATGAGATATGGATATAATTGCAGTATTTTTTTAAACCTGTGCAGCTAAAGTAAAAAGATAGTGTTTTCTTGTCTGTGTAGTTGTATTAAAAGGCTCGACATTGATTTATTGTGTTTTTGTGTTGGCACTTTGAACCCAGGGGATGTTCTCGCCTCAGCAGAAACCTCCCCTTCATGTTTTCTTCTGCAGCAGCAGAGTATTTTTATCAGTATTTCCCCTCTCGCATGACACATATGTCCAACTTAAAAACAAACAAACAAACAAACAAAAACAGACAGTTGACTGCATTCAAAATTAACTGTAAGTTGCAGGTTTTGATTTCTATATCACATTTGAGTCATCTCACAGGCCAAGAATATACGAGCAATATAATCAATAAATGTAAATGTAGGGCAAGTGTTAAGTCCATGGTGGTGCTGTTATTTCTCAAAGCAAACTTTTTTTCAAAGACCAAATCTTGTGGTCAGGCCTGACAGTCTCTCTCTCCCTCTGAGAGTGTAAAGGTGTTAAAAAAAGGTGCAATATTATAATGTCCACAAACTGTAAAATCTGTGAAAATAACGGCAAATATCTGTAAAATAGTGATTATTTTTAGCTGAAATTAAAGTCGTTACACAGTGATTTTGTAAAATACAGATTTCTGATATACATCGTGTGCATGCATACAATATGTACAGCTTGGACCTGTACATTTTTTTCTTACAGTTAACATGTCTATTAATATCTGTAGGGCTACAGGGGAAATCTCTAAAAGAAAAAAACAAAAAAGAAAGAAAGAATTATTTATCATGTTTCAGTTCTTAATATAAATCATTCTTCTCTCAAATAATAGCAGATTAATATTTTTAATGATTTAAATGCAGTAAAAATAACCTAATTTATTGTTCAAATGTTGTAAAAGAAAGGATAACCCATTTACTATTACACAGATTTTACATTTTTCATTTATTTTTTACAAGTTAACATTAATACATGTATTAAATAATTATTTTTTTTCTGTGAATATACTATTATCTGTATTTTTACTAAATGGGAAAATCTTTGAAATAACTGACAGTTGTTTAAAAAATCCTTTTGTACCATGCAGAGAGATGGATGGATTTGTGAAAGAGAGAGAAACTACTTCCTACCATTTTCTTTCTGACTGTGCCCATGCAACAAGGCCAGCTGTGCATACAACATGACTGTATACACGAACAGTGTCAGAACAAGACAAAGCAGCTTATGAGAGCAAGAAAATCCAGTGAATCTTTAGTATCAGAATATGGGACATTTTGATATTAGACCATCACTTAAAAGTCAGTAATCTGCCATTATGCTACAGTGCTACTACTGCTAGTCAAATTGCCCTCTAAAACTGCCTTTTCAATCGCTTTTCATTCTACTTTGTTCTGTTTTGTTATTTGCCATTCATTCTTCACAGCATTGTAGCCAAAACCATGGAAGTGTTTGATGTTAGCTTAGAGAGATGGATGGTTTGGTCCAAAAGGATGAGGCCAGGTGTGGGTGGCCGTCTGCATTAATTGTCACCAAGCAGGAAACATCCAGCACTTGCCTCACTCCCATATTGATCGAATGGACCACACTTTGCTTCAGCCCATAGCGGTATTGATCCTAATCAATATTTCATTTCATCTGCCTGTCAAGGCGGAGACAAGCCCCTACCCTAGCAGGGACAAAGATGAAAAGCCGTGGATGTTAATTATGTGCCAATGTCTTTTGGTTTTTGTTATTGATTTGTGGAAACAAAGGTGTTGTGTTAACTCCAACTAAATAGTATGTGTGTTTGAGCTGTTTTATTATGAGGGGATTTTTTTTTTACTGCATGTCCTTGAGGAATTGGTCTATTATTCTATAGAAATAAGTCACTTGACAAATCCATGAATACAAGAGGGTTTCAATGATATCAATTTAAAAGGGTACAGTGGTCAAGGATTCCAACTCTAAATTAATGTAGACAGGAGCACTAATGAACAAATGCACCCTTACAGTAAATAATTTAAGTTAATTTTGGTTCCTTTGGGGTATAAAAAAAGAGAGCAGAGGAACAAAGGCCGAAGCAGGAGGAGTCGAATTGGATGAACCAAATGGGAAAAACAAGAGCATGATGGATGGGTGGCGCTGATGATCTAACCCACACCCTTACAGGTGCAAATCAATATCTTCCCGAGCTCCTTCTGACCTTCACCTTTAAGTCAGCCCTCAAACAACACAGCCAGTGACAATGAAGCTGGAAAAGAGAGAGATAAATGAAAAGACCATCTCACGCTGTCAGCTGCCTCCATTCAGGTGCCTAAGGGCCCCTTAGCTTTTCCAATGGGAGAATGGAAATGCTTACATTGAAAACGTGTCAGACAGCATTTTGTCCATTAGGGTGGGAACATGAAAGAGGAGGGACAAGAAGGCGCAAAACAAATAGAAGCCGGAATTAAACCGGACACAAAGCAAAGTATTAGAAAAACAATAAACAAAAGATTTATGAATGGATGAGAATTTGAGCTTTTTTTGTTTTCAAGGACAAGAGTGGTATTATTCAGTAGTGGTGTTATTGTCTACAAATCCTCTCAAAAGACCAAACCCAACAATAAATCAGTCCTGAGAGGTATTTTCTGTGTAGCCAATTGCTGATACAACTACTCCTCTCTGCCTCCATTGTTGTCCAGAATTATTGCTGGTAACATGTTTCTTCATTACAGTGAACACGGACACTACAATTTACTTTGAGTCAATCCACCAAACACTGCAGCTATAGATACTCACTGAGGCACCAAATCTGTATTAATCCACAGCTGAAAATAGTCCACACAAATTCCCATTTTAGTCCTGTTTGAGAAAAAGCTTTCCTAGAAACTACAGTGGGCAGCTGAAATTACTTTGTGTTTTTAAAGCACAGCTGTGTGTGAGATTTAACTCCTCAGTGGGAATGAATGGAAGCTTCTCTACAGGTAGGGAAGCCAGACACTATGGATGGATGGACTAAAGGCCCCTTAAAACCTGGAAGAAGGCTGACAGCTTTGAAATCTTATATTCAGCCACAACATTATGACCACTGACAGGTGAAGTGAATAACATTGATCATATTGCTACTATGTGCTGTTCTGCTGGAAAACCTTGGATTTTAACATCCGTGTTGATGAGACTTAGACACCCAAATAAACACTGTCCCACAACAAGCACACTCTCTCATGCAATCCCAAATGTCACTGGCCTACCCCTGCAGGAAAATGCACCCCACCACATGGAAAAAAACATCAAACAATCAGGAACATGTTGAGGAACATGACAATGGTCCAACATGTCGATTTGACCTCCAAACTTCCTACACCACATTCTGATCAAGCATCAACAGGATGCAGTGGAACAAATTTGATTGACAGAGGCCCCACTGCACAAGCCAGAGTACCCAAAGGATCCACTGCCAAAGTCCTGGTTCCAGACCCCATAGGACACCCTGAGAGGTCCTCTTGTCCATGTCCAATGGTTCAGAGCATTTTTGACCACATAAGGGACACCAACACAATATTAGGCAGGCGGTCATAATGTTATGCCTGATCAGTGTATATGGTACTCCTAGATTGTACTGACAGGCAATTTAGCATTACGGTGACTAAAGACAAGGCCAGTGACAAAGTTCTGACAGAAGTTTAGTCTATCAGAATATACAGGTGAGCTGCTGTTAAAAGCAAATTTACCTCAAACTCACTTTGTAAAATTGTAAAATTCATATTGCACTAATTTCCCTGGCTTCAAAGTCTTATTATTTTACAATTGTCAGCACTATGAAAAAATATTGTATGTGTTTTTGCTGCATTTTCAGACATGTCTCACCTCAGCATATTTTGTTTCTGTTGACAACAAACCACGACGACATTTGACAAGCCACAGAACTAAAAATCGCACAGGTTGACACAGATAGATAGAGATGAAAACCTCTCACCGATCTTGCAGTCAACAGGCGTCTTCACATGCACTGTGGGTTGTGGTCTTTTTAATGTGATTCTTCGACGATAAGACATAGAAAGTTTGAAACATAGTGGAGATGCTAGAAAAGAAATACCCACATCACCAAGAATTACCAATCCAGTATGTTTTATGTTAACAACAATGTTATATCTGATATTTTGTCTGACTCAGGTAAATAACTGGGAGAGTGTTTTTACAACTAGCATTATTATATGTTCAGTGTCCAGGATTCCATCCTCTCATGAGAACTCAGAGATATAATGGTCATAATGCTTTTGGAGTTATTATGAGCATAAATAGTCCTGGTTATCAATTTGGCATTCCAGCAGCAGCAATTTTAATGGTAGTAGGAAGTAATGTCTTTTAAATTGCTTAAAACATACTTTTACCGGCAAGCCTTTCCTGATTTTACATGAGTTTTAATTTTCCTGAACTTTCCTTTGTTTTATTTATTGCATTTTTACCATTCCTATCCTGTAAAAGTATTTTATAGGTCTTTTATTTATTATACATTGTTGTCATTCCTACCTCGCATTGGTTTTCGTATAAATCTGTTTTTTCTGCCTTCAAACTTGATGATTCATTTGCTGCTGTGAAGCACTTTCTAACATGTTTTGAAATGTGCTATATAAATAAAGTTCATTATTATTATTTCATTTCTTAACTAGAAAAGCACTCAGAGAGTGCATACCTCCACCAAGGAGCTTCAGTCCACCCCCAACACTACCAGGTCCCGGTCCACAGTCCATTCCTCGTCTTCCCTCCTATTCTAACCCTGTCTCCATCTCCAATATGTCCTATCATCATCCCTGTCTCCATACCAGTCCCTCCTGTCAAATCCATCTGGCCATCCCATCCCAATTCCATCTTGCCTCCATCTCCATATCAATCATAATCATATCCACACCACCCCCTGTTCCTTCTGTTTCCCCACATGTCTTGTGTTATGTGTGTTTGTTGTCTTTTGTCTGTGTTATACTGTGAGCTTTGTACGCATAAACAATGAGGAGTGGTGTGTATTATTTAATATGAGGATATGGAATACAAATGCTTATGAACTGAAGGCCAAGAATGAACAGAAAAGTGATGAATGAAACCAAAAAAACTTACAAACAAACCCCTTAATGAAATAAAATCCCCACAGTGCTGTCTCCTAACAGCCTCCCAGCTTCTTAGACAACCAGAGATAAGAAGGCCGGCCCAACCGTGCGTATGTTGCTCAGGAAGGAAAGAGAACTCCACCACTGTCACTGTTTGTTGCGTGGAGACCCAAAATGTCATGTGGTCACAGAGGGTTACGGATGCAGATGCATCCACATCTGTCCATGAGTTTTCCAGTTATTTTGAACACAAACATACAAACAAACGCTGGCCATCACAAAACCTCCTTGGTGGAGGTAAAAATATAAATGAACAAATAAACAAATGGATAAATAAGCAAACAAATGAATAAATAACTCTTTGGTTTAAAATACAGAACCAGGTCTGCTAAGAGGGAACTTTTCTGTGAATACCTGCCCATAGTTGGAAGCTTGTAAGATGAGGCTACATATGATAAAACTCTCTAAATCTTTTTATTTTCATGTGAATGTGTTGCTGTTCAAAGGTACATCGGTTCCAAATAGTGTTTGTTTTCAAGCAGATCTCACATTTTCTTGCTTTTCTGCTTGTCTCTGTCTCTTTCTTTTCTGTTTCTCTGTATCGGCATTGATCTGGTGTCTCTCATAATCCTACTAATTGACCCTGAATTATAGATTTACAACAGTATTTATACCATACACTTGTACCCCATGCTCTCATATCTTTTCTCCCTCATTCTCACTCACTTGCTTTTTTTCCCCCGTTTCTGTACCTCTAAATTCTGTTAAAAATATTTTTTTTTCCCTCTCTCTGTGCCGCTGATGTATCCAGGCTTGTTACTTGAAAGTGTGAAAGAGGTCACCTTATCTGATTATCCGCTTCCCTCCTCTTTCAGCTCCGGCGGAGTTTGTTCAGCCTCCGCAGTCCATCGCCCGGCCTGTCGGCACCACCGCCATTTTCACCTGCCAGGCGCAGGGCGAACCTGAGCCGCAGCTCACCTGGCTGAAGAACGGCCAGATTCTGGAGCCTGGAGGACACGTGAAACTCAGGAACAACAACAGGTAAAAACAACTTGTATTCATGTGGAAATGTGTTCATACACACACAGATTCATGGGAGTGATGAAGAATAGTCGAGGGAAACAGTAGCCCTGGAGTAAATCTAAATTTGCAAATTTATTCCAAGATATCGTCTCCACAAAACAGGCCTTTTTTGACAGCATTATTTGTAGTGCTGTTGAAAATGACCTGTTTTGTTTACATTCAGTCAGCGCTACCGATGGAAACCCTGTTTATCTGTATCCTGGAGGCCCAAAAAACATGTAAAGTGCATTTTCATTTATATAAAACTCCACTAGAATTACTAGTCTTCTGGAAAAATCTACAATTGGAGAAAAATCCTTTTTTTAAGCTAATTTACATGTTAATGGCTGAAAGAAAGATTCACCCAAATTGTAGCTATTTAAATAACTATTTGCCTGATGAAAGTCTACCACAGAGGTGTTGTGCTAACAAACTTATCTTTACAAGTAAAAGGTTAGGGTGCAGTAGTCTGATTAAATCTTTTGGATATGCTCATATCTCTTCTACGCTACTGTCACCTGAAATAGATGTGTGAAGAGTTCCTCTGGTTATAAGAAAGTGTGAAAGCCACAAGTACTAAAGGATTGCCAACATTTATAACTGCATTATTACCAGATAGAAACAATAAACACAATTTATCAACTTAATAGCCGCTCTCATTAATGGTTTGTAACTAATCTACAGATTGGTACAGTGATTTTATTATTAAATTTTAATCTGAAATAATTTGAAAGCCATCATGTAGAGTGCCAGCTGCTTTAAACACCGGCCAGATTTCTCTCCCAGCCATCAGAGGATCCTTACGAAGCCAGACCTGGCTAACAGAAGTAATATGGGTGTCAGTATTAATCACCGCTGCCTTGATCTGACCGTTGGCATCATCAAATGCTCAATTTCTCTGCATTTCTGGTGCTTCTAACACTGCAGCTGCTGGAACTCATGCCTGCCAAGACATGAGCCTCAATTTATTTGTGCCTTTGTATGTGAGCAGTGTATTGACTGGATGCTGGACACTTTCCCATGGCAGTCCTCAGGAATGTCATGAGCAGGAGGAGAAGGAACCAGCTCAGTTAGATACCAGTCTCAGTGCCTCGCACTGTAAAGGTCACATGTTAGAGAATCTGTTTCGTTGTGTTATAGTACAGTCTGTCGCATTAGAGAAATATCTTGGTGGTAATATATATAGTATACATTGTGTGTAACACATTAATCCCATCTATAATTCTCTGGTTCTATTATTATTTAAGTGCACAGCCTTTTCGGAGTGTTTTTCGCACATACTTTTCAAGGAAAAGCTAATGAATAACATATAATATTTTAGAGATCCTGAGTTTTATAGAATAATGGCTGATAGCAGTTCATGGCCAACTGTATTTGAATGTTTTTCTGCATATGGTTTCAAGGTGTTCTTCAAGGTGTTGTCGTGGAAAAGCATAACTTACTGCTGGCTGCGTGATTTGTAAACAGTTATTCTGCATCCAGCAGACGCGTGTTTTTTTAGTAAATTCTGTCGCGCACTGCTGCACACGCAAAGTTCAATTTTCCAAGTTGACCCTGGCAGCCAATCATCTGTGTATGTTATTATTATTCATAATAAAAAAAGAAATATGAAGTGAATATATTAAACATGTACCAAAAAAAATCAATACTTGCACTCCATTGCAGTGAGTGAAGGGAGCAGACACCTCCATTCCTCACATGCACTGCTCCACTCCCACTTGTCTCCACCGGTCTATATTAGTCAGAGAGATGGAACGAGGGACTAACAAAGGAGGAGCCAAGAAAGGGAGGAAATAAATGAGAGGCCACGCTTGGATGTAGAATTAAAAAGGGGAGAAATGAGAGGGTGGTCAAAAGAGAAGTGATGAGTCGGCAGGAGGGATAAATGAGGAGAGCGGGAGGAAGATGGAATGGGTGGTCAGGGCATCGCAGCGTTTCCACTTGCCACTATTACTGTATGACCTGCTATAATATGAATCTCATGCATCACGAACCCCGCGTTGTGATTGGTTAAGGAGGCAGGCCTCAGCTTGAGATCTACCATTAGCTAATTAGCTCATAAACTCCGCTAGTTGACCAGGAAATGCAGTCAGCCATTTAGAGAACAGAGCAGCTCGATGTGCGTCTTAAGAATTTGCACTAAAACAAATCACTATGCCATCTATTATCACAGTCTGAGCTGTAATATTACTGAAAATCTGAATGTGAAAAGCAAACCTATCCAGACAATTAATGTCACCTGTGAAATATTTTTATGTACAACTAATTGTCTTGTTTACAGACATGTTTTCACGGAAATAGGTTTATTATAGTGTAAGTACAGTGAAAATCATATTCAAACAAAGTATCAGGGTCATTTTGGAGGTTTTGCTGTAAAAATGATTAAAATGTGACATTAAAGATTCCTTTGATTAGACTAATTGATTAATGGACAAGTTGTTTCAGCTTGCAACATTTTTTTTTTTCCAAATCTAGAAAGTGTGATCCTCACAAGGGGGAAAAACAAGCACAGAAGTTGATCGTTAGAAGCCATAATTCACATCCAGTATCCCTTGTGTGGTTCGGTATAGACTGGTAAAATAATTGATTAATGTTCGGAGAAAGCTAGGCTTAAATATTGAATAGGTCAGCTTAAAGCAGTTGACGCTCTGACCATATCAAAGTTTAACCAAAGCTTTGGCCTTTCACTGAGTGTAATCCACTGTTTTTTGTGGACTAAATTTAACATTAATCATGCTTTAGTTTGCAGGATCAGACGCACAAATTATAGTGAGTATTTCAGCAGTTTATCCGGTATAACCACTTTGCTCGACCAGTGAACTGTTGTCAGGTTCATACAGTATGTAGAAAAACCTGCTAATTCTGCAGATAAATAAGCAAAATCTGACAACTCGAACTCGAACTCGATTTCCTTCAAAATTACAAACTAATTTCTCACTGCTAATTGGCTACATTAGAATATGTTTACACACCCAGAGCTTTTGTCCAATTGTCCTTTACATTGCTTGCATCTCATTTACATACATTGGAGAAGCCACATGTTGCTCTCCCACTGAGCAATTTCCCTCTTGTACATTTTAGTTGTATTTGAAATTCAATAATGCAAAGTTAAATGAGACAGTGAAGCCTCTAAAAGCCATGTGATGCATTTACTCAATGTCCTGGAAGCGAGGAAGATTCTAGGGCAGAATTTACCTTCTGAACCGAGCCAAAAACAAAACTAATGATATGCAAATGAATTCAGCTGCTCCGGGCATCACAATTAGTCTATTTCTATGTATACATTCATACTATACTTGATAGGGTAAGTGCGGATATACGGTGAAACATACCTAGCAGAGAGGTTTTAATTAATGTGTGTTTGTTGCTATGACTGTGTCTTTGTGTAGAGATGTACACACACATACACAAACACAGAGCGGTTTCTCCTCTCAGCCATCTCTCATGAAGCTGACCTTCAAGAGCAAATCGGACAAGGAAGGGAAGAGGAATCGATTGTACATTTCATTCACACACACGCATGCACACACATTAATCAAAAAGCAAGTGAGTCCGTATGTGCACAAATAGCCCCGTGGTGCATGCCATCATTCATTTTGTGCACACGCATAATCAAACATGAAAATTCACCAGTGCGTTGCCCTTTACTCCCCGCACACTTTACACACCAAACACACACGGAGAAGACGTAGCAACGCCGAATGCTGTGTGAGATGCGGTGATGTCAGGCTAAAGCTGATTGGCTGTTTCTGTAAATGGGCATTACTGCTAAGAGCGAAGCTGTGCATGTGTGCGTGTGCATGTGTGTGTCCTCTTTCTGCCACAAATCTGGATACACACACCTGCGCACACACAAACACACACACACACTGCCAGCATTATTGTTAGTCCATTCATTATCAGCCTTTGCTGACCAGGCTGCTGTAAAACATGCTACCGTGGCTATTTGATGCCTCTGTGAGAACCGCTGCTAATTGTGTGTAAGAGCTCACCCCATACTTAAGTCTCTACAGCTGACATGTGTGATCAGCCGACATATAGGAGCTGTGATATCACATCAGACAGTCTAATAATCGTGAGGTTGAAAGCCAATCTGTATTGTTTTTCAAGTGATCCTGTAGCTGGGGGATGCTCATCTTATGGCACAAAGCCCAAAATCAGGTTCGCGGCAAGGTGCCAGCTGGCCCACCAACAACTTTCTGATTCACATGAAAATAAACTGTGAATTATTCTTGTCTAGTTATACAGCACATGTTTAATAATATCCCTTGGCTGTTACTCAGGTAATTAGAAAACAAATAATTTCAAGGATAGATGAGTCATGGCCTGTACATTCATTTTATCTGATAAATGCTATTTTGCCTTCCTGTCATTGTGTGAAAGTGGCCCCAAAAAGTGACAACGAATATCAAATTCTTCCCTGTGCAGATCATTTAGATCAACTTCAGATCCTTTTGTACTTGTGTGCATAGAATTAAAGTTGTGTAGTAAATAAAATAGTGTGTTTCCAGTGTGTGTGAGTGCCGCGGTGGGTTTTATAATTAATGGCCAACATCTGAAGGACCAGGCTACCACACAAACCTGGGCATTTTGTAGCAGAATCCTTTCAAAGGACTTTTTCTTTTCTTTTCTTCACTTTTCTTTTTTTCCACTTTCTTTCACCAAGACCTGCCTTTCTTGTTTGCGGCCCCTTCTCGGTGCCCCACATCCCCCCTTCCTGCCCCCATTACAGAGAGCTGGGGCCTGGGCATTGGCCTTGAACTCTGACCCTGCCTGTAATCAGTCATATCCCTGGGCCCTTCCCTCCTCTCAGGCCACAGACAGCTCATCGCTCCTCCCCTACCCCCTTCCCCACCTCTTCCTCCTGTTCTCTCTTTGTCCCCATGTTTTTTTTTCCCTTCTCCCTCTCGCTGAATCCAGAATGGCCATGCTGGCTTTTGATGGGGTGCTGCTCAGAGACAACGGAGAGTAAACACAGCCTCAGCAGCTGAACAACAGACCCAAAGCCCCACTGTCAGCCGTTCCCCTGGCTCTCGGCCTTATCCGTCAATCTGTGAAATGACCTTGAACTGATGAGTAAATGATGGTGTCAGGCTGTCAGGACAGGAGAGCTCGGATTTGGAGCTCATGTAAGACAAGAAAATAACCCAAATTCAGGCCATATACCTACCACATCTTTGCCTCTCTGTCACTCAGGCTTTGTTTTTTTCCCCCACACGTTGTATAGATCCTCAGTCTGCTGCTGCATATTAATGCAGACTGAACTGAATCCGATTGGAAAACGTCTTTTAAAAGAGGAAAGGTATTTTTCGCTGAAAATTGTGCACATTAAATGAGAAAAAGTTTGTCTCTGACCTCTACAAAGGACATTCTAAATATAATATTCAACTTTACAGAGAACTTTATTTAAATTAAAAAAAAAAAACTAGTTTTGCTCAGTAAGCCAAAGGATATACATATTGTTGTTGATCCTCTTGGTGTTCAAACACAAGTGCGATTCAACCCCATACCCAGTTTCTCTAAACATCCGGCATGTGTCAAGTATTTCCTGAGTAATATCCTGGTACAAGAAGGAATGTGATTTACATTTCCAGCTGCAGCAGCAAATTCGAAAACAGTAACACATACTTCAAAGGAAGACACTATGATCCTCATTTGCCAAATGATTGACCCCCCAAACAATCTGCCAACGATAATGTTAAAAGTGCAGAAGTCAACATGTAAGCAATGGCTACTGCAGTCATTATAAAGATACAAAACAAACATGCATGAACATGAAGATCAGCTAATTTAAGAGAGTTAAATTTCAATAAATGCTTCACTCTCTTCTGCTTTTTTGTATATTCAGATGCTCTAAAATGTCAAAACTACCAAAAAATCTTTTTTCCGGAAAGTTGTAGAGGATGTTTTGCCAACAGGTGTAGAAGTTCATATATTACACGTCCACAAGATCAGTACATGTGTGTGTGACATATCTACAGTGTTCTTGCAAGTGTATGCACTGTACCTTCTCAAACAAGCAACTTGTTCTTGTGAAATTTCCCTGTCCTCCCTTCACACGCTCTGGAGGCCGTCCAGCCCCGGTGGCATTGAGTAGTGCATCCCTGGGGGCCTCTTTGCTGCTGTCTGTGGCGTCTGGTCAGGCTGCCTGTCTGCAAACACTCCATCCATCGCTGATATGAAAGGCTGTCAGAATTGTGATGGTTGAGTAGCGAGCTGAGGGCTGGTGACTGCTGCCACCTCAGGGGTCAGAGGTGAGATTGGCTCAGAAAGGGTGAAATACAGAGGGCCTCTTTGACCTGATAGTTATACAGATTGAATCCACCTGGCCGACTGGAGAGAATAATGACTCTTCCACCTCGCAGCCTATTCTGTCCCAGATGAGAGACGTACAGTAGCTGCATCCCAGCACATCAATTTTGAAAAGGAAATAGAATTATTCAATTATGCGTCCTACCTGCTGACCCAGAAGAGTGCCCCCCCCCCCCCGCACAAATCCATCTGAACAAACCATGCTGAGACTGGTATAAAGTCAGCGCTGTTAACAGTTGAAATGTCACTTTCCTCATGTCCCATTTCACAAGTCCAGAAGGTGTCCAATAACAACCCATGTACAGGCCAAACGTGTTGGGCTTTCAACAAATTGCTTACAATTCCTCGGCGGATTGACAATGGCATTTCTTAATAAATTTTGATTTAATACACTAAGGATGCTTCCCGTCCATCAAATAAAGAAGACATTCTGCTAAGCGGGCACTTACAGACTGCAGGTGACAGGTTAGCTAGATGCTGCAGGATATATTGAGCTCCTGTGGCATTCAATTCTCTTATTTAAACTTGAAACATGGCACAAGGACCAGTGGTGTTCCTATCGTTGTTTGAAAAATGTTTGAGATCTCTTAAAATGTCATGACCAAGGGGTACACCGTCTTCAGATGGACAAAGTTATAGCTCAAGCCGTTTGTTTTTTTTATCCCAGAGATATATGTTATTTGTGTGTTGTCAGCTTTCTGCAGCATGTGTTACACTGTAAAATACAGCAGAAATGACCTTGGCATAATAATGGAATGAAGAAATGTTTTACACCACTGGGGCCCCATCTCCATAGTATGTTCAATGTTTTATTTTTCATTTCGCCTGAAGACAAGCAAACTGTGTGGAGTGGATTATGTATTCTTGTCTAAAAACACCTACTCAACATGCACACACATACACACACACAGGAGGCATACGCACGTACACACAGTGCTGCCTTATATTTTTTTCTACAACAGCAGACAGGACAGGTGGGAGGGAAGAGAAAGAAGCCGAGATAGAAAGATGAGGACAAAGAGCAGAGTGGCCGATAGAGAGAAGTGTGTGTGTGTGTGTGTGTGTGTGTGTCCAGAGGTTTGTGAGTTCATGTGTGTGCACAGACAGATGAAAGGTTCCACTGATGTAGGCAAATTGCATTTTTTGAAACACTGAAATAGACTTATCGACTCCCCCGGGAGTTGCGGCAGAAGACGAATCAGTTTGAAAGTATGTGCTTTGCATGAGTGAGGCTTTTCTATACATACCGCCGCTGTCTGTCGTGTGTGATGCGCTCCACAAATCTCTTTGCACTCACACAGCTGAATACAGTATCTTGACATGTCACATTCATCTTTTGTGCTGCATGCAGTTCTTATCACTGCTATGGAGTATCTACGTTAAGTGCATTTATTCAAGCACAGGTGCTTTACTTACTTCCTACTTTTAGTTTAAAAAAATAACTTTTTACATCCTGACGTCTGAAGGCTAAAGTCGCAAGTTTCTTCACCAGCCTTGATAATAACATCTAGTGCTTGAGCAGCAGTAGATATAGTACTATATTTCCATCAAGCATGCTATCAAGTATATAGAGGATACACCTCCTTATTTTAAGACAGTATAGGCCCCTTCCTATTGAATATAACAGCTTTCTTTACCATTTCACCCAATCTGCCAAATAGGTGTTCAACTCACTTAGATGATAAAAAAAACACTCAAAACTGTTTTTTTTTTCATGCTCGATTTTGTGACAAATTCCTGTGAGCGTGGCCTATTTGACATAAACTGCTATAACTCTTTAAAACACATGTCAACCGTGAGTGATCCCACAAGGTTAGATGACATTTCTGTGGTCGGTGGCACTACATCAACATGATAGATTTAAATGGTCATACCTCAGTGGTCGTGATTCTGACTCACTTGAAAGTTTGCACACATGTCTCCCGACGGGGTTATATAACCTTCAAAAAAATCATGGCGGCTCTCAGCCAACTATAGCATGGTTGAAGTTGCTGTTAATAAAATCCTTGTCCTGTTATTGTGCTGCTTTATAGTTGCACACCGAAATAACTCCTTAGTTGCATGAGACATGATTTTCCACTGCTCAGACACAAGATGCAGGGTTTGCATTTCTCACAGAGGCAGTTTGAATTAGGAAAAATATTAATAATAAAAATACAGTTAGTATTGTTTTACACAGTTAGCTGTTATGTTGTACATGTGCATCAGTGAAACTAAACTTAACCATTCTCTTTTCTTCTTTCCCTCTTCTTCTTCACTTCCACCTCATCTCTCACAGCACACTGACGATATACGGCATCAGCCAGGATGACGAGGCCATCTACCAGTGCATCGCTGAGAACAGTGCTGGTTCCACTCAGGCCAGCGCCCGACTCACCGTGCTTTGGGCGGATGGACTTCCTGGTGTTCCCACCCACGTTCAGGCCGATGCACTCTCTCCCACCACAATCCAGGTGTCCTGGAAGGAGCCCGACCAGAACACTCAGGACATCATCGGTTATGTGCTCCATATCCGTAGGACCACAGGTAGGGCTGCGCTGAGAAGTGAGATGGTTATATGCATTGCAGTACGTTACATAACATTACGTAAGAATATGTTACAGTAAAATTAAGCAATAGATAGCAACAGCAAATAAAACCTCAGGCTCTGACAGGTTAGTAAGTCCTATTTGATGCCGAAAACCTTTTAATTAAAAATTCCAAATATATGTAAACATATTTGGCTGAACCTAAATGTTTTTTGTGCTGGTGTTTAATCTGAAATATGTAAATTTATTTGCATACTGCAACTTCAAGCTACAGCAAATAAGGGAGTATTTCTATGAAAATACTGTACTGTGTGAGATTTTGCAGTTCTTTGTTCAATTTGCACCATGAAAATGAATCAAATAGGTTTGAAACTTTCATTTTCCATTTTTGGATATTTCTCTCACAGTTTGATTTGTATTTGTTTCGTGTTTGGGTTTCTGCCTCAGAATTAGATTTTCAAACAAAAATAGAAAATGACTCAATATTCAGATTTGCCATTTCTCTTTTTTGCCTTTTTGGTTGGACTGTACCATTAGCGCTCAGGGGGAGCAGCCTTCAGGCAGCCTAAGACCCAGTCGCACAGCCGCATATGTGACCTTGCAGTTATTTATCAGCTACACTATTTTAGGAGGGTTTGGGGACGTATATGAATATTAGTCATAGAGTTGAGCTTCAGGCCAATGTTTCGCTGTTGTTTAGATGTAACAGAGAGTAGCAGCCTTTAAAATCCTATATTTAATGTGACTCTTCTCCCCACATTGCTGCAACTGACCCAAAGGGTTTGTGTGTGTATGTTTGTTCCATTTTACAAAAGTGATTTGCAAGCACTGCGTACACACAGATCCCACATCCAATTTCACAAATGTTTGTCTTTTGTATTTGAGACCTACAGTCCCCTCAGCTGCAGAATATGGAAACTGCACTGTTTTAACACTGCCATTACATTTACACTCTGCTCATTTGGCACAGCCTTTTGTCATGAACTACTTACATAAGTGCATTCGAACTCTACAGGAATAAGAGGTATATATCAAAAGAAACAGGTAGTGCATCCCTCTCAACAAACGATTAAAAGTGTATTCAGTCTTACAGTACAAGTCCCTACACACCACTCTACGGAGGCATATAATAAAAATGATGAAATCTCTGATTTCTTGGTCCCATATGTGTTGACTATTGCTATGCTGCTTTGTGTGTGTGTTCATGCTTGTTTACACACATGCAATGACTTTGTTTACAGCTTTGGGCAAGTATACGTGTGTGATTTTGTGTGTGGTGAGAGTCTTGTAGCGCCAGCTGATGTTCTCCTCAGTAGTTCTATTGGGTGGATAATTAAAGGCCCTGGGGGCCAACCAATAGGATCTGCTGTAATTACCCTTCCTAGATGGAATGGCCCAATGGATCGAGGGCTGGAGGTAGATAGTGGTTATGGCTGGGTGTCTCTGAATTAAAAGCAATAAAATGCTTTAACACATCCTGTAGAACTCCCCCTGTTTAGCCCCTTCATTTCCTCACTCCGCCCCTGCAATTCACTCAGCCATTGTTTTCCAGGCTCCCTGGGCTAAACTAGATTAGCTATTAACTAACAGAGCCGCTTTGATAACATCAGTGAAATGGGCAATAACCACAAATGATGACAGAAACAGACTGTATTTATTGTTTTCTGTCTCCACATTATTTTCCATTATTTTAATGCCTGTCCCCACCCTCGCCCCCCACACTCATGTTTTCTTTTCCCATTCATGCCTTTCTGGTTTCTGATTCTTTTCAAACCTTGCCTCCTTTTTCTGTTTTTACTCCTCCCGTTTATCCTCCATTGTTCTTCCCTCAGACCCAGCGGATATGGAGTACGAGGAGGCCGTTAGTAAGGTGACGCTGCAGCAGATCATCCGGGACCTGGAGCCCTCCACCAGCTACACCTTCTACGTCAAGGCCTACACGTCCCATGGAGCCAGCAAACCATCGGACAGTGTCACTGAGAGCACTAATGGAGAGGGTGAGTTGGGAGCAGAACACACACACAGAGCATATCTGTCACCAATATCAAGATTCACTAAAGAGTTATAGTGCATTCTGTCAGTGAAAGCGCAAGATTTTGAACTGAAAAATGGAAGAACATCCATTAAACACTTGACCAACTACCCTGCCATTGGTACTCTAATCTTTTAAACTTGTTTTTATGATGTTGTGTTGCAGTTCCTGCTCCTCCTTCCCTCTATACAAAGGTGGTGAACAGCAGTGTTGTACTGGCATCGTGGGAGTCTTCGTCCAAGATGGGCCAGCATCAAGGCTTCAGACTATATTACAGAAGAGCGCACTCACCGATGTTCACTGGTCCCATTACTTTCCCTCGCAACGTCACCCAGTACAACATCACTCAGCTGGGTGAGACACAGTCTGATTGTCCCACAGCAAACTTGCGTTTTCTCATTAACCGGCTGAGCTGTTTTCTATAAATGTAATCATCATTTAATAATCAAGCATGTCAGAATCCCTGCTTGGGCGTGTAGTGAAAATTCATCACATCAGAAAGAGTTTTTTTTTATGGAGCATCCTTTACTAACAGCAAGAAAAATGACTATCCTACCCTTTTGAATATCAGCAAAATAGGAGCACTCACGTTGGTTAAATATTTAAATTAGGTAGGATCAGTTTCCAACTTAGAAAGTTTGAAAAACTGGATTTCTTTCTGTCTCTTCTTTTCTCTAGATTCCTCACTGGTCTATGAGATAAAGCTGCTTGCATACAACCAGCACGGAGATGGAAACGCCACCATGCGATTTGTTTCACTTCGGGAGGCGGTGGAAAAATCTGGTGATTGTTTGACACAGCTACAGACTCACACTGTTAAAAAAAAAAAAAAAACTGTAAAAAAAATCTGTGAAAATCTACCAGCTATGGTGCTAGCAAAAAATGTATTATAAAATGGTGAAATACTGTAATGTTCAAAAATTGTAAAAAAAAAAATTATTAAAATAATGGCAAATATCTGTAAAAAATGATTAATAATAATAGTGATTTTTATCTTATTTAAACACGTGTAGTAAAAGAATGAACTACTATTTGTAAAAGTATTAATGACAAAATTATTTGCATATTTTTTTTTACAATTTTGGCCTGTTTTTGTTTGTTTTTTACAATCAGCATAAAAATCAATGCTTCTTTCTGTGATTTTACTACATATTATCTGTTTTTTAACAAAATGAAGGAATTCATCAACAACAGTTAAAAAATAATTATCATGTTTCAATCCTTAATATATTTTAATATATACAAATTAATTATATGTTTATTTATATTTATTATTATATGGTCAAATACTGAAAAAGAACAAATGACCATTCATTAAAAAAAAAGTACAGATTTTTTAAAATTTTGCTTTAGCCTGGTTTTTCTTGTTTTGTTTTGTTTATACGTGTTGATTTACATTCATCATTCATTCTTGTCAATCAGTACTTTTTTCTGTCAGTTCTCTAGATTTACATTAAAAAATACAATTGAAAATATTCATTTTTAAAAATCATTAATTTTCTACAGTGCACATCACCTTAGAGCATGAAAATTTAATGCTTCCCTCTGAAGCTGATGCGTCATATTTTGCTCAAGTCAAGTTGTATCTCCTGCATGTCCTCAGTGCTGGATGCCCCGTGTGACTGTGTGAAGGATGAACAGAGCAAAACATCCACTACCGGCATCATAATCGGCATCCACATCGGAGTCACCTGCATCGTCTTCTGTGTGCTCTTCCTCGTCTTCAGCTACCGCGGCAGGTCTGAACAAAGACATTGTGTACATCCATGACACCAACAAATTGAGCCGATGGAAGCACTTTGCCAGCGACTGTGTTACTGTCCATCATGTGTGTACAGCCGACCCATGTTTCATGTGTGTGTATTTGTGTAATCTGCAGGTTAATGATGTGTAAGACTGTTCAGGCCACCCCCCAGGCAGGACACAGTGTGGTGCTGGAATCCTCTTCCTCTTCCCAGGGGGCCGCTGGGCTCAACGGGGCTGCCAGGAGAGAGATGGAGGTCAATGGCAGCACAGCGGGGAAGAAAGTCGTCGACAGCAACGAGCTCGAGAGACTTTTCACTCAACCCAACTCACAAGATGCATGCATGGTGAGTTTTGGTGGCGATGACACTGGTTTATATGTTTTTGCACAAACAATATGGTTAAAGCTATAATAATGAGAAAATACAGTTTATGACCACTTGGATTATATATTGTATAACGACGGGCTTCGATCTGTCCATAGAGACTAAGTGGTTGGGCAGATGCAACATTTTCCTTTTGAGATATTATTTGTAACATCACAGAAGCTTAGTTTTAGGTTTACCAGCAAATTTAGTAATCCTAGGAATTTAAATAAAAAAGCAACTGGACTAGATCTAATCTTACTGTTTATTTAAAATGTGTGATCATCTGATCTCTGTATTTGTTGCCCTTTTGGACATATTTATAGCTCTGAGGTGCGATCAAAAAGTTCTGAGATTTTTTTTTTAAAATTTGTATATGTACTTTTATATGTTCTAAATTCGTCCTCCATTCTCTTCCAAGTCGTCAGTGCTGCTGTCATGTTTGGAACGCTCCCTGTAATTCACATTATGTAAACATGTCGAACATCATCTGCTATTGGCACTGAATATCTTAAACTCTGTCAAAATGATGACTCTTCAACTCCATAACGGGGAAGAAGTCACGAGCAGTCAAATTTGGGAAGTAGGTTGGGTGGGGAGCGATGATTGCGTTGCTGTGTTGTTGCTGTGACTGGCTACACAGAGTGACTGCAGCACCCACATGCCATCATGCCGCAGTTCAGGTTGTTCCTCCTGAGATGCCTCAGGACATTACAGTAAAACTTGGTGTTGACAGACAAACCCTGGAGCATGAATTCACGGTGCACAACCCCGTGAATGTCAAGAAAACAAGACTGCGCTCTCGGTGCGCTCCTGACCTGACACACCTTCTTTAGTCTTGGAGGCACTTTTATTGTGAAAACTCTTGTGTGGTCTCTGGGTCAGAGCCTCAAATCCACCACAGATCGCCAGTGATGATCCTCAACATGAAGGTTGGCTCATCCCGGGATGCTGCTGGCTGATACAGAATGCGTTGTTTACTATGTGATCTAGTTTGAGGTCCATGCTGGTGTCGCACATACACACCTACCAGTGGTTGCGAAGACAGATCTTGCTGTTGACCGTGCATTTTTACATGGCAGGGTGACTCATGACAAATACTGCTTATACATGACTGTGCTTTGCACACCAGGGACACTCATTGATGTGTGCAGTGAAATTCTAACTAACACCACTGTCTTAAAACCATGAAACTTTAAACCCATACTGTACAATAATGTAGTTTAAATGAAAATATTACAACATGGTAAAGCTGGATAAAAGATGTTCTACAGACTATGAAGGTAAGTTGAAGCTTGAATGCTTTTTTTTTTAGAGATATACGGTATTGTCACTTAAAGAATGAAACATTACGTTCTGAGTAGACTGAAGGCCCAACTGTAATTATATTGTCAAACAGCAACATAAAAAAGAAATGGGACATGCATGAGGTTATGAAACTTACCATGTGGCTGCAGATTTCTGGCCAAGCCTTTTGTGTATGTCATCCCGTGTCGTGCCATGTCTGTCTCTCCTATCTATACAACATGTTTACTGACTATTGTTTACATGTGTTTCCAGTCCGACTCCTACATGCTGAACGAAACCCAGCTGTCTACGATACCACTGGACGAGTTTGCGGTGGAGAGAGAGACGCAGTTCCAGGAGCCTCCTGCAGCAGGGGCAGCTCGACAGGACCAAGGCTGATCATGTATGAAGGCCAATTCACACGACACGCTCCAGTGTCCACTTAGACTCTTCTCTCACTCAGGTTTAAAAGTGTTTCTTTTCAAAAGTTGTTTTTTTTCCTTTTGTGCAAAGATTTTTTTTTTATTAGTAAGTTAAGATGTTCTGGAGGATCTAGGACTGTATATTAGAGTGTTTTTTTGGTCCCGGCTGTTTCTAGCTAGGCAGGCCACTTAAATGTTTTTTGGTCTTCTGTTAATTTTCTGGTGTTGGGCAGCACAGAGGATAGAGGCCCCAGAATGTCCTTGTTATACAATGACTTTATTTTTAAGTTTATAAATATATATATATATACATATATACCTTTATCACCTATATGTCAAAGCGGTTATAAGTTATTGGTCTTATCTCTACTTTTCTGTGGATGTCAACGACTCCTGCTGCCTGCTCTCACCTACCAATGATTCCACCTTGTCGCTCACAGAAGACTTCAGCCTTCTTCCAGGGATTCGATATATTCTGTCTCAGGACTTTGTTTCAGTGATCTCAACATTTTTTATGAGTTCTCGGCCTTCATACAGGCACTAGACTTGGCTGTGTGAACCTTGCGATTTAACAAAAACCTACCTCAGCCGGAATGAATGTGTCGCGGGAAGCTTTTAGGGACTTTACCTTCCCCTGTGCTCACAGTTACTTTACACGCGGAGGAACTGATTGGTTTGAAAATTTACAAGATCAGGTGCCGCTCTACCTCAGATGTCAAGAATCGTCTCTCTTCTCCTGCTTGTCGAAGTAAAATGAAAAAAATGAGTATCCAACATAAAGCACTTCCAAATGCTGAAATTAATGTTCTACCTCAAGATAACAATGTTAATGTTGTCGCTGTTGTTGTTGTTGTTGTTTGTCTGTTTATTGCATAATGAGAAACCCTCTTCCCTCCCCTTCGTGAAGTCCTGGCTTCCCTCTGTCGATGAATATGGTGTTTGTAGATACTATGTCAGTACCTCATGCAAGCTGACAGACTGATAACATGTTGTATGATTTACATTTATGTTGGGAATATGTATGAAATTATGATGTTCCAGTGTAAGCTTTTTTTCCCCTAGATTTTATTTCATTTAAAAGATCATATTGTTCTTTTTTTGACATGTAGTTGAATGAAAAGACTGTTAGAGATACACTGCATTGCTAATGATATCTTTAGGACTGTTTAGTTCAGAATGAGATGAGATATATTTAACGTTCAATTGGACAAGAAGCAAAACCCTATAATATGCGGACGCCATAGATGTATTTAAAATTGTATTTGTTTGTGTGATTGAATGAATGTATACACATATGACATATGTGACAAGAGAAAATTAAGCACAAATTTCAACAAAATATCCCAAAACATTATTCTACTGTTCTTGGTGTGATGAAAGGAATAGTTTGGCATTGTGGAGAATGTTCATTTCTTGCTGGCATTGTTAACTATGAACTTATAGCTGGAGGGTAATTAGCCTAACTTTTACTTAAAACCACAAATATATTAAATTATTGTCTGTAAACAGACATTATAAATTAGCTACCCTGCATTTCCCGTTCAACATCTTGGAAAAGTTTCATATTTTCTTTCTAGTGAAAAGTAGGATGATAGAATTTTCATACTGTAAATATGAAGCCACAGCCTGGATTAAGTTACCTATAAATAATGAACTATGCACACAAGACAACTTACTACAGTAGCACCATATGTTGGTGGGACAACTAGTAGTGAATTATCAGAACTGACCAAAAACTGCAATTCCTCTAATAGCCACTTGAGGCTGTGTCCAAAAGCAAGTCGATCCCCATAGACCACCATGTTAAAATGCTCAACTTTACAGCAGAAATAAACATGTTCACAGCCAGGTACTAAAAACAGTTTACAGTCTATAGCTAATTTCCCCAGTTGTGATAACTGTGTAGGAGGTGAATTTTCATATAACTCACTCGTTTAAATTTCATTAAGGCTTAAAGTTTATGCATAATTTACCCGAGCATGGTATGATTTATTTAGTCAACTATGAATCTTTGTTGTCTCCAATGAAAGTTTGTAAAACTACCCAGTGTAACTCATCACAGAATCAATCCGTGTCATAATTCCTAGGAAATTTAAATAGGGAGGTCAAGCTGTTCCGTAAATTTTGGCATCCAGGGCGGATGCATTTGCTGGTGTAACCAGCTAGCAAACCACTGGCTGTAGTTAGTGTCAAAACTCCCGCTAGTAAGTTTAGTTTTAACCTAGTTTCATTTTAGAATTATAACATCAGACAGAGAGGTCATGCAAAGTATAAATTCTGGCCGACCCAAAAAATCCCCAACACAAAATTGGTGAACAACAGTTTAATGGTTTAACTTTCAGCAATTATTTTCTAACAAGTATAATATGTTTAAGAACAAATCTCTGAATTCCCTTTACACCAACTTGAACAATGCTGCTGTAATGCCAGACAGTGAATATTTCCCAAAATAATGAATTATTCCTTTAACAACACAACATGAAAGTGGTACCGATCTCCAGGGGGGAAAAGCAGATACGCTGTTTCCCAAGATGTTGAATTATTCCGTTTCGTAAATTGACAGCAGTGTATCTCTAAACTCTCTCTGAATATTTGTTGCTGCAGTACTTTTAGTCCTTTTGTTTTCACATCACTGTACCTGACTCCTTTCTAAATGACGCAGTAGCCTTTTTACACTTTGGGTGCCCCGTAGATGTGACAGTTTTTGATCATGCCTGTGTACTGTTACTCTTCCCAAAACCACAAACTGCTGCTCAGCCTTCTCCCTCCCGTCAACACCGACTAGTTCAAGTGCTTCAGGAATGACGTACTTTACAATATCGTTGGATGCTGACGACCACAGGCGGAGAGCCAGCTGAGGTGGGGAAAGACAGTTGTTGGGTGGCTAAACAATCACAGGGGCTCCTCTCACTGGCTCTCCGCATGGTGTCGTCGCATAATGTACAGGAATTGCTTCAATGCATTATGGTTACCTACCTCAACCCTGCTTTTGGCCTTTCTCTCAGGTCTTAATGAAGGAAACATACAGAGTAAGAACAATGAAGGAGAAGAAAACACACACATATACATACATATATATATATATATATATATATATATATATAACAGAGTATAAATGCGTAGATGTTGCAATTGTCGAAAGCATGCTGGACAGACAGACAAAGTGGACAGAAACACAAACAACACTCACAAATGGAGGGAGAACTTTTTAGGACCTTTACGTCGTGCACTAACTATTTAAACTGTTCATGCTTAATTTGTAGTGGATGTGAATGTGTAACTTTGGTTATCATCAGATTTTTTTTTCTCCATATCACCAGCTTTTGACTTTATTTTTTCTCACCTTTGTTTTACTTTATGTTTTATGTGGAATTTTTATTTTGTTTTCCATGAATAAAGTAAACTGAGAAAAAAAAGTGGGTGGCACTTACAACTCCAACACGCACACAATTTCACATGATTGGTTTATTGATTTTCCTTTCTGACTGGACCTGACATATTACCTCTGCCATCCTGACTTAAGATTGTTTCTATGAGCGGTCGAGGGGAGGGGGGAATAGTTCCCTAATGTGAATTTCTGAGAGCCATAATATTTTCTACATTGCCAAAAAGGAGTGTCGACCAGCTACAGAAGCTGTCGCTTTTTTAAAATAATCAGCTGAATTTGTACTAGTTCGCAATTTGTTCAAATCGCTGTAGAGCTGGCCTTCATTCACTGTTCGTTTGTCACGTCTCTGCTGCCTTGAGTAGCAAACTAATCTTTACCTCTGTTCAGGTTTTTTTCTTTACATCTGTGATGCTGAATCCAAAATGCTTCCTGGCATTATTCCTCAGATAGTTTTTGGTGTGATCTGTTCGGCACACAAAGCTGTAGCAAAAATCGTAACAACTGCCTAGTTAACTGACAGGTTACAGAGCTTGTGATCGGTCAATAGAACAGACATTTTGATTAAAATTGAGTCAGGTAATTGAAAGAAACTACATTCTGCTTTTTAAATACAGAAGCGTATCGTCCATGACATTCCTCTGGAGAGTTGTATGTGTCCCCACAGCTGTCATCTTAATTTTCTTATGCAAACCAGCATCATTCACAGTTTCCATTTTATTCACCATCTATAATTTGATGCCTTTTAAATTGATTTGTTATGTGCCAATGTTCTTCTTGCATCTGTTTCTTGTATTTAACTATACACTTTTGGTGTTAATATCATTTGATAATATCATAATATCATGTTGCAAGTGTTGGGGCGGGGGGAGGAAAAAAAGATAATTGTCAAAATAGCCGAACAAATGCCCGACCTAAATGTCTCCTCTGTGTATATTTATTAACCTCCGAACCTCCTGTGATATTTTCTCTCTGGGGCTGCAGCAGCCATTATCTTGTTTTTTTTTCTTTCTTTTTTTTTTTTTTTTTTTACCTCTGTTGAGAGTAATTTCACTTGGGATACAAGTGGTGTGTTTTTCTTCCTGACTTCCTTCCTCTGTCCCTCGGTGTAATTTAAGGTTAATCTCCTCCTGCAGGAAATTGCCCGCCCCTGTGGATATGACAGGTTTCAGTGCCACGCTGTTTAACCTGATTCACCGGGAACGTGATGCAGTGACGATCATGTTTACGTGATTAGACTTCGATAGGTCAGGTTGTCATATTGCTGTAAAATATTAGCGCCTGTGCGATTCAACGGAGCACCTGAAGCTGTTCACACTGACTGACTGGTGCTGTAACTCCATCAGCAAAGGGGGCCAGATGTTTCCTTCGCTGACATAGCTAGTGAAAAAGGGGGCCTTTGTCGTACATGTTTGACAGTCTTGGGAAGTGCTCCATCACCAAACGCTGCTCCTGTCAGTTAGTCAGCCTCCTTTGTTCCTCGTTCAAGAATCCTGACCTCTGGTCAAGGAGAGTTTGTGCTCAGGGACTCTCTGATCCTTGTGTTATATGTATCTCAACAGGCCACAAATACGGCCTTCTTGACTTGATTTTCCTCCTAGAATTCTGCTTTGTGCTCAGCTCAGACAGGTGTGCTGCAAGGGATGCCATCTCTGTTGGATATTTAAGTAAATAAGAGAAAATGTTGGCAGGGTAATAAGTATTTAACTGTGTCATTTGTCCCCTGTTTGGCTAGTTTGCTAGAAAATAGTTCATCTGCATCCTCAGTGCAGCCAAGCTGGATGAAAACAACCATGTAGAAACACATATGAACACTGAGTTACAATTTCCATAAAACATTGTGACAACAACATTGACAAGAACAATTCTGAGTTTGTAAAGATTCTAAATTATGCGAATTAGCTGCTTTTGTTTATCTCACAGGATATCAAACTGAAGGTTTTCGAGGCTGGACTTTCAGTCAGACAGAAGCAGCATTCTCTCAGTGGTTAGCTTGATAGAAAAAGTTTGATTTTTTGCTATATTTTGACATTTTATAGACCAATCATTCAGTTAATCAGGAACATAGTAGGAAGATTCATCTGTACTTCATTCATACTCCTTCCAGTATCCTCAGGTTTTTACAAAGAAAGTATCCTGGACTGGGCATGTGTCAGGGTTTGATTCATATTGAATATGGTGCCAGGATATGGCTCTAACAGATTACACATCTGTCTGTGTGGCTCTGTCTCTTATTATGCATTTACTAATCACAGGTAACCAGATCAAGTCAGAAAGAAGCGATCGTCTGGCTAGATTGATGTTGTATCACTGTATAATGTCTGTGGATGCTCTCAGTGGTGAGGACGTTTAGGAGACCTGAAGTACTCCGATTCTGGTTTTTCTAGAAATCCACAGCTGATGCAACCAGCTCCCTCTTAAAATAACCTTTACATTATGCGGTACTGATCGTCGTGGCACCAAATGACCATCTAATGTGATTGTGAATTGACGACCTTTCCAATGCATTTATCTTGATGGTGTTCCGCTCTGAGACGACTGTAGATGTCAAATAATGCTGAGTTTTGAGAATTTTATACTCTTGTCAAATGGTGATTTAATGTAACTGTACTTTAATGTTTGAGATCAGTATTATATTTTACATACATATGTAAAGAAAGCAGATTGAAACCAGTGTATTTAAAGCTATTAGGCAGAGAGAAAAGCATACAGTAGATCTGCATGAGAAACAAAAAGCTAATGTGTTATTTTAGCTCAACTGAAAAGTGTTAGTTAATCCTTATTGGACTTGTGATGGTAACACTGTGATATTTAGCCGAATAATGGCAAAAAATAATGTTGTGATCTCAGTATGGTACTATTGATGGTCCTGTCTAACATTGTCAGTCAATCTGTTTTGATGGTGTGTATTGATGCAAATAGGTTGAGTGACCTTTTCCATTGACAAATCTCCGTCTGCTTCGCCCTCGCCGACGCCTGATGATCACCTCATCCTCATCCCTGCTGCCACCAGTCATCCTCACACGAATGACTCGGAGTGAGGTCCTGTCAGTCCTGCTACCTTTAAAGTGACAAGTCGTCTTCATTTTCCTTCACAAACCATCTTTGCTTGAGGAGAATGTCTGTTTTGTATCGATGTTGTCAACACGAGCTAAAGCCACTCAGTCATGCTTTATCTGAAGCAAGAGCTCCTGGGAAGAATCCGCTCTGCAGGTGTGAGCGACCCCCAACACCTGTCCTGTAAATTTAGCATCAAACGTGAACGTCAATAACAGCTTCTCAGTGAAAACTCCATTGTTTAAGTCTGCAAACAGAGCCATGCATTGTTAAAAAAAAAAACTATAGATTACCCCACAGCAGCTCCGGTCTCATAGCACTGCTGGCGAAACAGTTTTTCGTCTTATAGGGGAATGTATGCCAATATATTGTTGACATATAGAGCACGTAGGCGTGAGAATATTTGACCTGCTCTCGACCGGTGTTGCTGGTTTGCAAGAATTTTACTCATATGCATAAAATTGAACTACCGATAAGATTAGTTTAAATCGTTAAAGCTGCAAACTGAACTTTGCTTTATTGATTATGGGATTTAAACTTCCCACAACTTGTCACCACTGGAGGGGGTGAGAATTGATTAGAAACAAGAAACTCATCCAGCGCTGAAGTTACATCTTCATTCCTGGGTTTTAAGCCCCTGAAGAGTATTTCTCTATAACATCATGTCTTGAGGAATAAAATAATAAACAGTCAAAGATAAAGTATAGAACAAACCTCCCTGGTTGTTAAGAGTTTAACAGTAAATAACTCATATAATCTGCTTTATCAAGATGGCTTCATCAGAAATAATATCACAGCCCATATTACATTTGGATGCACCAGTCAGGGTTTGCAAAATTGATATATTAACAATATTCTTAAAACCATTATAGAAACTAGTTGAAATTACTGGTGGCTGGTAACAGTAATCCTGATAATAACAGGAGCAGTTGGGTCCTGATGCAGTTAAAATTTAAAGATCAGGATCAAATTAGACTTAAAATTAATATCCTAATGCAGTTTCCTTACTGCTTACTGTTGGTTTTCACAGAACCATCTGTTTACTTGCTCTCGCAGTCAGTAAATTGGTGTCTTGTCTCATCTGTATGGTCTAAATGTCAGCAGACCACCAAAAAAGGACAATAGAAAGGGAAAGCTTTTAGCTTGTTTGTTGTTGCTTCAACAGAGTTGCTTTTACTGGTACTACAGGTCATAAAAAGATGAGGATAATTTCTCTTTTATCTATGCAGTTTTATTTTTTCTAAGTCTTGCAGGGTTCAAACGTGGTGTCAACCTGAAGCCAAAAACCATGCCAGTCGTGTAAACTACTACGAAGGAATACAGGGAGCACAAATCTTTATTTTTAACTCATGATCATGCATAATCGCACTTGTCTGTCTGTCTGTCTGTTTTTCTGCCTGTCGGTCTTGTCGTTCTTCGTCTTCGTCCGTCTGCTGAGGTCACTGCCGATATCTGCTTTCCTCCCTCAGTTTAATTCAGGTTAACACAAGATGATTTAATAAGTGTCAGGGATCACTACTGTTTGTTTTCACCAAGTTGTTTCCACACTCTCTCTGGAGCCAGGTGTCACAACTATAAATTATAAATCTGTATACATATCCACATATACTGTATGTACTGTATGTACTGTATGTATATGTGTAAAAAAGGCAAAATAGACCATTTTTAGTGGTTTGTATTGTTTTAGGGGTTCATTGTGCAACACTGACTGAAGAAAAAAAACAATAACAGTGATAATAAACTAGCTCTAGTAAGAATAGATCCAGAGTTGGTCTTTATTCTGTGTGCGTGTGCGTGTGGTGGACAAAAAGCGTAATTTGCAACCCGGTATGTGTTTGCTTGCTCGCTTCCTGCAGTCCACTGAGATGCAGTGGATCAATCCGATGGAGGCTTCTGCTCTCCCTCCCCACTTTGCCATCCTGTTCTCCTGTTCAGCACATTAACTCGTGGCCTCCTTGCCAGACAAAGACTATTGAGCTCAAGGCCCAGAGCTCCTGGTCGATGAAGGTTGGTGCCGGACTTCAAATCACTGTAAATCCCAATGCATGACTGCACTTTGAGACAAAGGGAGAGCTCAGTATAAATCAGCCTCCTCTTTCTCTGTCTCGATTTTTTTTTTTTTTTTTTTTTCTTTTCTCAGGTAAGACACCACCAAAGGACCATTCCAGTTTTTTGTTTGTTTGTTTCCTATGTTTTGGCCATGATTCCTGTTGACAACGATAGTGTTGTACTGATAAGTTCAGCAATAACCCTATAAAGAAGAGCACTTCTTTACTTAACAGACTTTTCATTCATGTTTGGTTCTAATTTAGAGAATTGAAGTTTTCTCTTAACCCCTTTCTGTTAACAGCAATCCGTGCCAACATCCATCACAGTTTATATACTGAGCTTCTGGTCCAGCTTTCACCTGCTTGTATTTGCATTTTTGTTGTTTTCCTGTGCAAAAACGAAGAAAACATAAAAGCATTCAGGTGTGCTCACTTTCAGTTTTACCTCCCACTTAAGTGGCTTACATAATCTGACCATTATGTAAACCATTACGTGATGACCTGTTTACAACCTGTGAATGCTTATTTTTGCCCACAACTTCCTTGTAGATGCAACTGTTACGACGGCTATCATGATCAAATTTCTTCAGTCAAATCAAGTCAACTTTATTTCCACAGCCCAGAGTCATAAATCACAAATTTGTCTCAAGGGGCTTTACAACCTTTGCAGTTCACACTCTATGCTTAGATCCTTCTCTCTGATGAGAAAAACCAGAGGAAGGATTCTTTTTCCCTTCAAAAGACATTCACATTTCAGATACTAACCTGTGGATATGCAGCACAGTCGAATTTTATCTGTTTTAATGACCTGTTTGCTGCTGAATTACTGTAGATCTCTTCAGGCAGCTCTTTTTATAAAGATGTCTGTTTATGTTAGATAAAAAGTGAGCTTCTTATTGCTGTGTTTTCCGTGTTATCCATTACAGACTTCAGTGCTGCACATTAAAGTTTTCTTCCCTCGCCTTGTAGCTGCTCTGCATGTGTGTGTGTAAATATGTGTTTTTGCGTAGGATGAGGAGGTGTGTGGAAGACGAAGGGTGTAATCACCACAGCGAGTTTCTTGTTTACTTTAATAGAGAGACAACAGCAGAGTAGTTTTTCACAACCGGCCTCCTTTTCTCTCGCTCTCATGGACACACACACACACACACACACAGCAGTCCAGACTGGTCACATAAAGTAGTGAAACTTTATCCCCGGCTGGACCACCTCAACTGGGCCCCGGCTCCTCCTGACCCCACAGCATTTAAAGCAAGCTGAGAAAGGGGACCTCAGTTTCCCAGAGAGAGCCCAGAGGAGGATGAGGGGGGTGCAGCTGTCTCCTGGCTCCTCACACCGCACGCCTTTTAGCGGCTCAAAGGGAGCAGCCGAGAGAGAGGGAGGCCAGAGGTCACACCAGCCAACTTTCATACCCGCCTACCTCTGATGTTCCCAGTTTTTTTCCTGTTTTTCCCTCTTTTTTTTTTTACTGTTTCCAGATTTCCCAGCCGTAACACACTTCCCAGGTGACATCCCTACTCTCACGTCGCAAATAATCAAAACCATCTTGTCAGCTCCTGTTTCTTTTTTAAATGCTGTCCTCTGTGTGTGTGTGTGTGTGTGTGTGTGTGTGTAAGTGAGTAGCTTAGAGATTCTTATGCATTTCTGCATGGCCTTTGCTAAAAAAAAAAAATACTGCCATTTCTATAAAGTATTGCCATTAAAAATCAGTTTGTAATTGTAATCATTTAATTGTATGAAATCAGTTTATGATTTTGATTATTTTTATATAAAGACTGCATTTAGCTGCATATCTATACTTAGTATATTCAAATGAAAAAATCCATGCTGGATATAAAGTGAGAAACAACAGTGTAAGATGATATTTGATCATGCATTTGACATCAGCCTAAATCAGTCAGCGACAGTCTTTTACAGGCTTTCAGGTACACAAGATTTGCTCAACTACTGTACTGTACACACTGGAGGTACTTGTACTTTACTTAAGTATTTCCATTTTATGCTACTTTATACCGCCACTCCACCACATGTCAGAGGGAGAAATTGTTCTTTTTACTCTATTACATGTATCTGATAGCTTTAGCTACTTTGAAGATAAATAGTCACATTTAACACATTTATGAGTTTTTTCCTCGAACTTTTAAGATAATAATGTTCAAATGATACAATTTCTCACCAACATTAGAGAAACTATCCAAAAACTGAAAATAGATTAGACCTTATTTTCTTCATCTTTCCTCTCCTATTATTATCTCACGACCCATGAAATTTATCAGATGTTTCTGTAAATAAACTGCATATGCAGTAGTTCAAACTAGCTCCACCTGCAGCAGTTACATCAGTAACATGCTGCTGACACACTGATCTTTCACTATTACCGTAATTATCTAATTGTGTCATATGTAATAAAATGTTGGTCAGAGGCTCCAAACCAGTAATTTTACTTTAATGCTTTAACTACACTTTGCTGCTAATACTTGTATGCTTTTACTTGGGTGTTTAATCATTGTATTATACTCACTTGAGCAAAGGGTCTGAATACTTCCTCCACAACTGCTCTTTGCTTGCTAAATGCTTCACTAGTTCACCAGCTAGTTGCTGACTCTGTCTGCTGTTTGGTGCTGAGCAGGTACTGCACAATGACTTTATTGGATTTTTTGGCTGCCTCCTGTGACTGAAAACGATGCTGATGACAGCAGTGAGAGTAGACCAGAGTGGTGAAATAGCTGCAAATACAAACAAAATTATCAGCTGAAGGACTCAAAACTGCAATGGGCAAAACCTTTCACATCAAACGCAATCATTTGATTCATTAATATTTATAGAGAAATCATCATTAGAGCAGCTTTAACATGGTTTTTGCATGGACTATCCTATTTTTGTGTTTCATATTTCACTAAATCTCACTTCTTTATGTATTATTGAATGGTTCAATCTGTAATAACAGTTGGTTTCTCTACTTTTTCTACCTCATGTTGAAGTGTCCTTGAACAGAAAGCTGATGCTGAACCCCAGCGAGGCACTAGTACCTCATACAACATAATGGCTTGTCAACAACAGTGCAAATGAGAGGCAAAATGTTCAGTGCTTTGGATAAAAGCATTATAGTAATGCAGTCCATATTTTACAAGACGTCTTGCATAGAAATCCTGCAGATAAATTCCCTGCGGTATAATTCGCGCACACTGAGGCTGTGTTCTTGTGGGTGTATTTGAGCAAAGGCCTGTGAAAGAGACAATATCATTTCTGCCACTTTTCTCTTCCCTGTGCTGTTGCCTGTGGCTTCGGTTTAAGATGGAGTGTCATGTGGTGGAGGGTGACTGATGGAGAATGTGGGCATTAACATGCTGAGGCCACAGGAGACGTGGCACTGAAAGCATTAATGGAGTGACTGTTTCTGAGAAAAGGAGGGCTGATGTGATTGCAATGTGTGTCAGGGGAATCGTTCCGCCGCAGCTGACCACGCAGGCTGTATCGCTGACCTTATAATACATTTATATGTATTTGAGAGATAAATTGGGTGGCCTTTTCTTTTGGCAGTAAGTGTAGGGCTCACATGCAGAGTTATGTAGTCATCATCTATGACAAGTTTCTCCTCATTTATCACTCAAATACGCATGCTTGCACATACGCAGTGCTCGAAGGACTGCTCACCGGTTAACATGTACAATGTACCCAAGCGCCCTAAAGAAAGAAGAAAAGGGGGGAGGCGGGTAAAGTGTGGGGGAGGGGGAGTGGCAGAGATATTGCATCCCCTGTGTGTATAGCGGCAGTGATGTGTGGAGCAGGACAAAGAAAGGATGGAGGGTGGGACAAAGGGAGCAAGGGATGGAGGTGTGATGTGGCTCCACTGTAAGAAGGAAGATCGAAGGATGAGGGAAGATGTAATGTGTGGCAAAAGGTGAGAGGGTGTAAAAACCAAGGAGGGAGGGAAAGACATGCTGTTTTCAAGTTCCAATTATAAAATACATATATTCCCACCTCTAGTGGCTTCTAGCTGTGCAGATACATACATGGCTTTGAGATATTTTAGCTGATACCATTGCAGTGGTAAATGAAATTTCTTTTGAGTTGCTCACAGGCTTGAAAACATAATGCGTATTTTCCTTGCCATCATTTTTTTGTGGGATATTCCCTCAAGAAAGTCAGCTAAATTGAACACTCAATGAAAGTGTGCAGCAATAGCTCCAAGAGGCATGAGAGAGCCCTGCAGCCATTACTGATCCCACAGCACAGCGGGCCTGAACGTTTGTTCTGTGCAGAAAGCGTTTCCCTCAAAAACTTTTCACACTGAGGTCTGCGGTTTTGTTCAAGTAACTCTGTTGCTGCTGTTGAATGGCTCTAAGCATTGCAGTGTTTAGCAGGTGGTTAGATGGATTCAGGGAACCATTCTGACAAAGGGCATAGCATGGTCCCCAGAGGATGAAGCCTACTGATTTCATTGTTCTCCTTTTAACCTTCTGTCACCATGAGGTTGACATTTGTAGTTTTGAGTGAAATCTCTCAACAGCTAGTAGATGGATTGCCATAAAATTTGGCAAAATAAGGACACTCATCAATTTTAGCTGTAGTTTGTGTTTAATTCTGCTAATTAGTAAACGTTTGCATCCTGACATAGTAAAGATTATACCTGCTTAACATCTGCATCATGAGCATGTTAACATTTAGCTTAAATTTCCACTGTGGTTAAAGTTGGGCCTCATTTAGATTCATGGCTGCAGAGTCTTAAAAATCTTAAAGCAACAGATACCAAAAACCTGGTCAAATAAAAGCATAACTACATGTACATCTGAATAACACTGAAAAAACGGGGAAACATATACACCAATCAGGCATAACATTATGACCATCTGCCTAATATTGTGTTGTTCCCCCTTATGTGGTCAAAAGTGCTCTGAACCATTGGGCATGGATAAGAGGACCTCTCAGGGTGTCCTATGGGGTCTGGAAAAAGGACGTTGGCACTGGATCCTTTTGGGTACTCTGGCTTGACTGGGGCCTCTGTCCATCAAACTTGTTCCACTGCATCCTGTTGATGCTTGTTCACAATGGGGTGTAGGGAGTTTGGAGGTCAAATCAACATGTCGGGCCATTGTCATGTTCCTCAACATGTTCCTGATTGTTTGATGTTTTTTCCATGTGGTGGGGTGCATTTTCCTGCGGGGGTAGGCCAGTGACATTTGGGATTTCCATTTGCATGAGGGAGTGTGTTTGTTCTGGGACAATGTTTATTTGGGTGTCTAAGTCTCATCAACATGGATGTCAAAATCCAAGGTTTTCCAGCAGAACACCACATAGAACCAATATGATCAATGTTATTCACTTCACCTGTAAGAAGTCAGTGGTTGATATATATATATATGTGTGTGTGTGTGTGTGTGTGTGTGTGTGTGTGTGTGTGTGTGTGTGTGTGTGTGTATTAGGTAAATTTGTAATTTCTGATCAGTGCTTTGCATGTACTGTTTTGTCACTCATTTTCACCCACTCTTCTTCACTGCCCTTTCCTCTCCTCGCAACCTGTTACCCTGGCTTTATCCTCTTCATTGCCACAGCCCTCAACTATCTAATCCATACTCAGTAAGAAAACCCATTCAAGGACTGCAGTCTGTTAACAGAGCTTTGTTCCAACACTTACATCTGGCCTTGAGGAAGTCTTGTTTCACAGCAAATGAAATGAAAAAAAAAAGCATTTTTTATTATTGTCTCTTTGATTGACTCAAACATTTTGCGTATTGATTTCTCAGGGTCTAATCGCGCTGCTTCGTGCCAAGGTTGGCTTCCTGTTTCATTGCCCTGAACAAAGTGTAGTTGTTGGAGGCAGGAGAGAAACAGCAAATGCAGCAGTATGTTCTTATCCATCAATGAGGGGAAACATGTAAGAGCAGACCCCGCCTGCACCCCCAATTTATCTTGCATTTCTCTCCCCCTTTCTCTCCCCTCCTCTCTCTATCTGTTTAATCACACGGAGCCATATGGATGCACAATGTGTTGTATTAATTAGACCCCAGGGCGTGGCCACACACCAGGGACCGGTGGGAGTGACTCCAGCAGTTGCTATGCTGGGAGCAGAAATCGACCTACCTGCCTAAACTGGGAGGATGGATAAGATGTGGTAGGTGTGCCGAGGGTGGGGTAAAAGCAGCAACATAGTTTTCTGGCACTAGTGGTGGTGAAATGGAGTTTTGTTTTTTTCAACAGCATCAGATGTGGCCTCACAATGAGCAACAGCATCACAGCAAGAGGTGTACTTTAACTGAAATATAAGATGGAACATCAATAGATTTTAAATTAAATTAGATTGGCAAAATGAATCCAAATCCATTTATTTTACTCTACAGGTGCTCACTCTCAGCTAATCATAATAGCAATCAAAAAAACCATACAGTGGGATTATAATGCTGTTTTTCTAGATTTGAGACTGGAACTTTTAATATTGAGAACAGATTTACTGGATTACAGTTTTAGTTTCATCTGATCGGTCTTGAGTCAAAACTACAAGCTGCTGACAAATTTCTGTTGCATGAAATGATATTTAGTGATAATTTAATTTGCCAGTCCAGAGATGCCTGGTAATAAAATTTAATAGCAAAGGGCTGAAAGCTTTATGATAATAATAATGAATGGGAAATTTGAGTTCAGTTGGGACACTTTCTGGTAATTCCAAATAACTGGCAGTGCAGCCTTGCTTTACCCAAAGTAACTGTCTTTTACTGTCTTTTGTCTTTGCAATACAACTAATATGCATAACACTGTTATTTGCAGAACTTGTACTTATTTTGTATTACATTCCTCAATGTTTACACTATCTGCTTTGCTGCTGTAACACTGCAAGTTTCCCCAACCTTATCTTATCTTATATTTTAGTCAGTAGGTCAAACTCTGCAGTGAGTTTTTTGTAGACTTTAATAGATGAGAGAACTTATTACACAAGCTGTCTCAGTACAGATCCTTGCAATGGGTACAAAATGACAAGCAAAATTCTTTCTAGGAATCTGGAGTGATATAATACTGACTGGCCTTGTTAAGTATTTGCTAAAATTTAACGCTCATGTTTATGAGAGGAATCCTTCTTATATCATTAGCATCCAAAGTTATAAAAAGACAACACCAGCCAGCTTAAACACATTAATAAAGTTAAAGCCAGAACATCACAGCTCTTAGTTTTCAGCCAACATTTATCTGATCTGCTGCCAAATATATGAGGCGCTTTACAGTTAACTGCTCAGACATTTCTGTCTGCTCCTGAAACGCACACATTTATTTATTTATCTGTTCGTAAATATGAGAGTTCAATTCGCGCTCTGCAAGATTATATAAGCCCAGCTGCCTGAGCCTTGGAGGGGTTAAAGAGTGAACTCAACAGGGAATAAATAAGCCGTGGGTTGGTGGATGTATGTGCGCTTCTGAGTCAGAGAATGAGAGGAAAAAGATACAGAAAAGAGAAAGGCTGAGTTCAGTTAAGTCTCATTCATCCCTCGTCAGGCCGCTAACATGTAAGAAGAAGAAAACAAGAAAAGTTTGCATATCCAGCAAGAAAGAAAGAAAGAAAGAAAGATGGCAGCAGTGGTGTCTGGTTAGCTGGTCCTGTCTAAAGAAGCTGACCCTGCTCCTTGTGTGAAGCAACCTTCTGTATTTGCCTGAGCTCTTAAGTGTTTTGAATTCCTGAGTCTCACACTTCACTCCCGCTGAGGGACCCCAGACCTGGGTGGGCATCAAGGCCAGTGGCTTGGCTGGCGAGGTGGGCCACTGGAACCAAGGGGCCAACCGAGGGAGCAGGGGGGCCTAATGGGGGGGTTGGTGGGGTGAGGTCGGCTTAAGGGGTCGTGGGGAAAAGGGGCAGATACGGGTCAGTGTTTACCCAGCTGTCCCCTGGGCAGTTGGAAAGGAAGATAGAGAAGATCGGTATGATGAACATGGGCATGATGTGTTGTTTGTGAGTTTTGTTTTTATTCAGTTTTATTGTTGCCAAAGATGGATAATCAATTCCAGGGGTGATTTAAAAACTAGGTTTTGTTTCCTTGTTTTCTTAAAGGTACAGCAAGGGATTTCTGGTAAAGCCGCAAACACAACACAGACATATTATTTCTCTGTAGGCTGATCTTATTTCTGAACTTGTTAGCAAACAGTTTCTTATTTACACATACAGCAGATACAGATCAATATTGGTATATGTTTGGAGTCATGTTTCTGTCCACATGGTGACCATCTGCTGTTTGGTCCTGAGCAGCTCCTATAATAATAATATAATAGTACATAAAACTTACACTTTTCAAGACACTCTGCTTTACAAAGTAGGTAGGAACACAAACAAAAATAAATAAATAAAATAAAATGAGTAGAATATAGCGGAGAAAGGAACATGTAGAAAAGGGGGATTTATGAATTGTAGGCAGTGTTGAAAAGATGTGTCTTTTAGGGTTTCTTGAATATCGAGAGTGAGGAGGATTCTCTGATGCTTTTGGTGAATGAGTTCCTGAGGATGTTTAAAACTGTCTGACTATGACCAGCTAGTCGCTGACAGTGTCTGCTGGACGTTGGTTATTGGACAGGCAGGATTCAGTCAGTTTTTAGTATTATCGTTGTCTTTGTTGAAACCACACACTGCTTTGTCTGGAAATATGTCCAAACAGAGTGAAGACTGGGAATCAAAACAGTGAAACTGAGCTGAAAGACACTAAAACAATCTCAGATATTAGGGGGGCTGCAGGGTTGGATGACAACTCTTTGTAGGTTCAACATAGGTTTTAAAACAGTGAACACAGAAGAGCATTTGACGGCGTAACAGCCAGACATTTTTCTCAGAAGGTGGTAGAGACCAAAAACAGCTAAAAGAGAGTTAATATTAGTCTTATATTCATTATACATGTCCTGAAACATGACTTGAAATTATTCATAATATTGCTCTGTGTCTGATATATTTAGGTAACTTTGTACTCCCATAAATTCTCCAGTGAAATATTGTACATGTTACTTCTCTATGTTTATCTTACGGCTAAATTTGCAAGTTAATTTTGCAGATTTTACATTTTAAAGCAACGATCTCTTCATGAAATATCACATATGGTTAAACTACCCTTAACAGATGCGCAACGAAGCACATTATTTAGGTAAACTTAATGTTCCACACTTACACGTTTACATTATATACAATGCAATAATCTCATGTCAAGTAAGAACCACACACTGACTTTAGTTTGCTCTGAATGTGGACTGAATATGTTTGAAGGTCAAAAGGCTGCTAAGATCTTTGAGTTTAGATTATTTGTCACCTAAGGTTAAAATTATCTTTAGCTCAACTAACATTAAAATGCTGTCAGTTGATAATATGCCATGTTTTGCCCCCAAGTGACTATAAGTCAATTAAGGAAGATTTAGGATTAAATCTGTTCATTAATGTGTGTCTCATTTGAATTCTGTCATCTCTGGAACACCCTAAAGATGCAGATCATGCACTATGCTAAGACTAATTGTCCCATTTTTTCCAACAATTTATGAATGTTGTCTTGTTTGTATGGACAAAAACTTGTAGTAGGAAAATCCAAAGACGCCAGCTGCATCGTATTGCTTGTCCCTTGGTTTAATATGTGGCTTGTTGAGTCCGCCGCTCTGATCTTCTTCTTTTCCCAAACATCTGCAGTCACTATTATCCTGTCTAACCTGACCTCCATTATTCACCTGCCCTCTTTCCCTCCTTGGAAGTCCCACGAGATTTCGTTTCTACTCCTTCATCTCCTGCAACAAATCCTGCGAAACAAGCATGCAACATACAGATTCTTAATCCTTTACACAAACGCAACTGCATTTATTGGATTTGTTAGACTTTACATTGTTTTTCACCTGAAATTTGGTCTATAGGTTAGAGGCAGTTGAGCAAACAGTAGTAATATTCCGTCAGTGGCTTTAAATTCCTTTCCCACTTCTATTTGTTTAGTACCTTGAAGCAGCCAGGTGCAGTATGTGAACCGATAGCTCTTTATAATCTGCTTTTGTCAAGGTTTAACCCTGAAAGAAACAGTAAGCAAACAATATTTCATGCCTGCAAGATCTTTGATTGAAGGTTTATGACCAAAAGCATAACAATATACTTCCAAGGTTTTCTCTTTATTCACAATAGAACCATGTAAACATAAAAACTGGCCTGAGGGTCCACTTTAATCCTCTGGTTCAGCAAGATTGGATCATGTGGTATGATTGCATTGCTCTCATATTGCATCATCACCCGCAGGATGAAGGATAGTCGTCCTAATGGATGGACCTGCTCCTGCGCTGAAACACAGGGCCCATTTCCAAGCTCATGTGATCAAAAGTCAGGTTAAGGTGGAGAAATGAGTGGATGGGTGATCACAGGTGGAGGTCACTGTGGCTGCTGGTTTGTCTTATCAAATCAGTGCACTGGTGTGGAGGCGAGGTGAAGGTCAAGGTGGCTGCTGCTGCTGCTGCTGCTGCTACCCCAACCCCCAAAAAACCAACATCACCACCATGCTCCTCTGGTCAATACCCTTCTTTACCATTGGCAGCTCACTCAATAACCATTACTCTAAACTGGACATGAAGTGGGCGGACCCCGCTGGACCGCTAATCACACGATCAATGAGTGACCATAAAATACCAGTGAGCTCACCAGAGGGATCTATTAGTATAAAGAGTGCAACACTAACTGAATCACAGTATATAATGATATTAAGAGGCCAGAGTAAGATTACAGCAGCAACAACACAGTATTAATGGCCAACATTCAGATATACTTTATGATCATTTTTATACAACACTGATCAAGTTTAAAATTGCATTTTTGTCTAGAGGCCGTTTCTCTGGCTCCATCTTAATGAGAATCATTGCACCTGACTGGCCTTTGTCTTATTATAGCAGCCATTACAGAAGCTTTCCTTTGTTGTCTCAGCCTATAGGCACAATACTATTGGGCTGCCTGCTAATGTATGGATGACGAAAAACACACACACACACACACACACACTGTGGAAACACTAAATTCCTCTTAATGCACAGGAAAGAAAACCATTGCCACCTAATGGCCAGAGGAATTTACTGCACCTAAAATTCTCTCATTTTCTGCACAAGTATATACAAAGAAATAAAACAAAGAACCCACAGGACCCAAAGTATCTGCTGTCAACATCCTGGTACCAGAAGCAACAGGAAGCTCCTACAGGTCCGTGATCATGTTTTGGCAGAAAATCATATTCAAGAAGGTGTACTGTAGATAAACATATACTATTTAGCTATTTACTTTCTGGTAAAATCAGTAAAGGGATTCAAATTAGCACTAAAACAAGTAGGCGAGGTTTACCATCCTCTCAAGTAGAAGTTTTAGCTACAAACATACAACTTTGCAGGACTTTGTGGCAGTTTTACAGAGTTTTCAGCACAACCCAATCCAGTAGTAATGAATTGTTGTTTTCCAATAATTATACAAAATAAATCAAGCATCCCCTCCAAAAATGGTTTACTTATAGGAAATCCCTTTTCAAATAGCTCAAAAACATACTTAATATCATTGTGCTACATATGACTTTTCCTAATTTTAAGAGATTTATTGACAAATGTGACTTTGAGCTGATGTCATGTTTCAGAAGCTTTTTAAAATATACATTTGTGTAGTGTCTCCCTGACCTCACAAGCATGGTTAAATACAGTAGATCCCTATAGCTGTAAATGCTGACAGCTCTTTTATTGCGACACCTTTCCTTCTCCCAGAATTAGAATAAGCATTTATGGATAACAGGGAGTTAAACATTTCTGAGGTCTAATTGATACCAGCACATTGTAAGTAACATTACTACACAGGATCAAACATTTCTTTGTCTGTTAATGATTTTCTGGCAAACAAACCCTGTTCCTATCTATATTTTGACACCTTCATCAAATGTAACTTGTAAAGAAATCTTTATTTGTCATGAATACATTTTTACAGCATTGTGAAATGTTGTTTTTGTATATCCCAGTTGGGGTCAATGCGCAGGGTCAGCCATGGTAGGGCACCCCTGGAGCAGGAAGTGTTAAGAGCCTTGCTCAAGGGCCCAGCAACGGCCGCATTGGGGTTAGATCCTCTTACATTCTGATCAGTAGCCCAGGAACTTAACGCCACCACTGACCCATGTTGAGTTGATATGTCAAACGTTTTGTAAACAGCTGTTTATTCAGATGTCCAGCAGTTGTGCAGCAACATTATCATTCATTTAGAGCTGTGTTTCGGGTCACTGGTAAATGATAGTCAAGCATCAACTCTAGTTTAGCTTCTGTTTGAGTCTATACCAACTCTCAAGGGAGTCTGTCATTTGAACAGAAAAGACACAAAAAATATGGGGATTTTAGAGCCTTTATGTTAATGGCTGTGTCCTATAGCTATAGGACTATTGCTATAGTTTTACTGTATTGAAAAAAACACAGCAAAACAAAGTTATGGACTGGACACATGAACAATGCGCTGATATTTACTTTAAGGCTAGAGACAGTTGAGAAGAGCTGCAGAGAATTAGTAATAGTAAATTTGACTTTATTTAATGGTGGGAAAGGGTGAATTCTCCAATAATTATAATTATTTTTTGTAAATAAAGCTGGTTGGTCTATGGGATCCCAAACAATGAGGCAATGATGGTGTTCTTAACATAACATATCAACTCCAAGTCTAAATAAACTTTGCAATGACGTGCAAAGGAATAATCTTTGCACACAGTCAAGACATATGATATATCGTATGGGATGTGTGCATGCATGTGTCAATGTGAGTTGTGAGTGTGTGTGTGTGTGTGTGTGTGTGTGTGTTTGTATGTATTGAACCCCAGAGGAAGGGAGCATCCAGGTCGCCAGGGCAGTGATTGACTGTCTTGCTGAGTATTGCTGACGAGGGTGCAGTTTCTTTACTATGTCAATACAAACAGACCTGTATCTCACTGACTAGATGGACAGCGCACATGCACACACACATGCACATACACACATGCACACATGCATGCACACACATTGCATGCTGCAGTGGCAACGGCCATAAACCTTCACAGGGCAATCAGTCATGTGGTGCTGCATATTGCTGTGTACTGTAAACCAAGTAGCAATAAGGCTGTCAGAGAGACACACGCTTTCTCTTCGCAGTGCATACGTCTTTGTCACAACATTTAATACCCCTCCAGCTTCCTCTTCTGCTTGTAGTTTGCGGTGTCTCACCAGGGCTTTGAGGGGATCAGTTTGGACGCATCTGTCCAGAAGCTCCTGCATCCAATCAATATCTGGAGATTTGTCAACACTCCCCTGAGAAGCTGCCCGGCATCCCCCAACCCCCATCCTGCATCTGTTGACTTAACTCCTCTACCTGTAACCTGCAGACTCTTTCTTTGGAGCTGCACCATAAATCGATCGAGTGTTGTTATCAATTTGGTGCAAATGTGGTTTGGAACAATACCGTACTGTTTGTTTCGGTGTGCCACAACAGTGGTTTCTTGTCATGCAGTGGATGAAATCTCAGTTTATATTTAGATTTTACTGCATTGTTCTGTGATGTTATTCATCGAAGTGGATGTGAAAGGAGCAGCTGGTAAACTTTGTGATTCAGCACCATGTGAAGACATGCAATTTGAGGAGAAAAAAATGTGTTTTTTTAATCAGTGAATATATATATTATCTTGCTTTCTGTTCCATAGAGCAGTGGTTTTTTCAGGGGAAGATGAGCTGTGCAACAGAAAAAATACCTATTTTTATCTATTCTTCTTTGTGAATTACTACTAATAAGTAATTTCTGCCTTGTCTGATTAATGGGATTCATCCGTTCCAAGTCAGTTTTTCGTTTTTGTTCCCCACTCACAGCTTTACCATTATTAAAATCATCTAATTTCCCACTGCTGTGGCTGAGTCACTTTTTTTCCAGCTTATTCAAGCTCTTTATTGAGGCTTCATGATGTTTACACTGATTGAAACATTCAAACCAAAGACTCCATGTTTCTTTGGCAGCTCAAACTGTTGTATTCCAGAGGTCCCATGAACCAATTTATATTCATTTCCCCAATAAAAAAAAGTTCATCCAGAAGATTTATAAATTAAATTGGAATATGCTTCACAACATGCAACCACGTCTAGAAATTATATTTACATACAACTAATTTGCGAGAGTAAATGCATTTTGAAGGAAAACCATAATGAGGCAGTATTGTTATTTATGTTATTTATTAGCTTAGAAATGATGTTGAACATAACAGTAAAGGTTTAATTAGTTTATTACAAGAATATCTGATATTGCAGTGTAATATTTGTTCATAGCAAGTAAGCATTATTATAAACTGTGTAATGTTTTGGCATTTGCAGCAATTGGTTATAGTTAGTTAGTTAATCATCTTTAATATTATTATTATAATTATTATCATCTTGGGTTTTTTTTTTTTTTATTTGACCCAACAGAGATATTTAGACTAAACAACCCTAAGGACATCACTAGGGCTTTTTAAAATCAAACTTATAAAAGCTGCTATAGAGTACTATAGAGTGTTGTTTAATGCAAAGTAAAAACTATATGTTTTATTTTTTTAAAGGAAAATTTACAGTTATATATTAAAAAATAATGTTCTTAGTCTTTTATACTTTTATAGGACTTGCATGTCGCTGGAATCCCAGAATTGTTCTTTTAAGCAAGAATCAGTAGCAAGCCTGGAAATCGTCCAGTAATTTTCACATATTTTACACAAATCTCTTCCTGCAGGTATCTTTGTTGCTTCTGATCTGCAGTTTTTGGTCTCATCCACCTCTCCAGAGTTTACTGTTCTCCTATGCATTGTTCATCTCTTTTCTTTGTTTTTTTTTAAAATCTACTATCCTGTTCTGTTTCCACTTTACCCTCAAGTCAACCGGTCGAGGCAGATGATTGCCTTCCCTTTGACTGGTTCTGCAGGAAGTTTCTTCCTGTTAAAGAAGAGTATTTTTCTTCTTCTTTCTGTCACCAAAAGGCATGCTAAGAGGGAATAGCTTGGATTTGTCTCAATATTACAATACTGGAAAGTCTTAACTTTGGTATAAGATGTGCCTTGAGATTGGCATTTCTAAAACTAAACTGAAATGAATGAATGATGGTCTGTTTACTTGTTTGCATTTATCAATATGTGAAGCAGAAAACTTCTCATCAGCTTAAAATTTTAATAATGTAATCAATGTGCATGTGAATTTCATAAGTGTGTCTATAGCAATCCCACATAAGATCTTGCTCATGGGTTTCTTGATAGATAGATAGATAGATAGATATATAGATAGATAGATAGATAGATAGATAGATAGATAGATAGATAGATAGATAGATAGATAGATAGATAGATAGATAGATAGATAGACAGACAGACAGACAGACAGACAGACAGATAGATAGATAGATAAAAAAATACAATTTGGAGGGACAGAAACAGGAAATATCAATTTATGAACTCTTGGGTTTTCATGCTAACGGTTGTCATCGTTTCCAGTCTGTCCAGTTTGGATGACCTGCCACCTTTTTCCATTTTCTTTCCCTAATCGCCTCTTGCAGCCCCCCTGATTTTGTCATTGCGGGGGACATTAAAGTCAGTATGCCACGGTAACAAGAAGCCTTCCCCCCGACATGCACATACTCACCTCTACTCTCTCTCTCTGTCACACACATTTGTTTGGCAACACAGTCACACAAGATATCTTCTCAGTTCCTCTGTTGGCACTGAAAAAGTCAGCTGTCGTGAGTAATTAATGGACGGGATATACAAACATTTATGCACAAACGCAATTAAGCATACAGTGCGTGTTTGTGCATGGTTGGGAGGGTTGATATGAGCATTCAGAAAAAGTGGAGTGAATTTCAATAATGAGAATATGAATATGTTGAGTTGTGCTAGGAAAAGCAGTCGTCCCTCCCCTCACATCAGTTACAATCACGCTGAAGGTCCTCCACCTTTATTCAATTATCGTAACTATCTCCTATAATTTACATACACACATGCACAGAAAGATCTTGAATAATTCATCATGCATAATATTGGCACCATTGTTCATATGGAGATGGAAAAGAAAGAAAATAGGGATTCAAAGCTTGCCGACTCTACTTGTTAATTCTCAGCGTGCATAATTGCAGATGCTTCTGCAGCAAAGAACAAAGAGCAGCAGGTCCTGCATCCACATTCAAATGCCCAAAGTAATTTTGTTTTTTTTTCACCAAACATGCTGAATGATTTAAGCCATTTGTGCAGAAATCATGTAATAGCAAACTGTGCAGGTAATTATAGAGTTAGCATTTTCCAGTCACATAAATTAAAGTTTCATTCATCTCTGGAGAGCTGTGTGTCTCTATGTTTTCTTTGATCTCATCATTTCTGTGCTTGTTCTCCCTTATTGTTCTGCTTCTTGTTTCTCTCTCAGTTGGAGTTAGGGAAATGTGCAGACGGTTTTTGGTGGAAAAAAAGAATACAGTATACAGTTGTATGTAGCAGCCACATGCACTATGGAGGTGGGTTTGTTGTCCACTGAGTTAGATCACATCACTGTTCGTCAGATTCCAACAATATCACACAGTCCTCCAGCCTCCCGGCTTTAATATGAGAAATATGCTGATGTTTGCCACCCCTGTAGTGTTTTTCAAATTTGCATTTCAATAGCCGAGGAGCCACATGTAGTTTCAGGAGAGATAATGCCTGTCAAGCACATGGCAATAACAGTGAACGAGGGAGGCTTCTGGATTTTCACTCAGGATGTGAATAGAGACACTTAACCGCCAGAGTAGATTCTACAGCTGAAGACACATCCAGGAATTGTCTGCTGCTGCTCAGCATGTATGAGTATTCATAATTACAAAGTCTTCAATTACTCGCTAATGCTTCACGGTTGGTTTAAACATTGACTTGAATATGCCTGAGGAATTAAACAAGCCTGTGTGTGTGCGAGAGCTCCGCTGTCTTCTTCCAGGTTGCTGTGATCTCCATTGTTCCATTCCTGCATCCTGAACACTTCCATCATCTCTGGCAGTAAAGAATATATGCGACAATGTCTCCTCGAAATGATGTTTACACACAACTAGTTTGTTTTGGATGATGCATTTCGAGGGAAACCTAAATGCTGCAATGCCAGGTTGACGCTGAAATGTTTTTCCACCTTTTTTGTGCAAAGGGAAAGTGGTTTTGGCAGCTTTAGCAGCTTTAGCAGCTGTAGCGCAGCATCAAAGCAGAACGAAAGATGGGTTTTGTCACATTTTCACAGGTTGTTTCCATTCTTTATGCTAAGCTAGGTTAACTGGTGGCCAAATTAGCTTCATATTCTGTTACATTTCTCAACACATTTAACTTTTTTATTAATGTAATTCAGATATCATTACATTTATTATAGCTGTTGCAAATGAATGTTATTTATAGCAAGCACGGCAGACGTTTAAGGCCTTCAAAGGGAAAAACTGTGATTTGTTTGTACGCTCTCCCATGGTCACAACTGTAACTGAAATTAAGTGCTTTTGAGAGCTGGAGATGTGAAGGAGGAACACAATGTTTGAAGAGCAGAGGGAGGCGTAGCAGTCAGGTTATTATTGTCTGTCGAAGGTCTGCTGAAGGTCATAGCGTGGCTGAGCAACAGATCTGTTCTCCGTCCTCCTCTCCCTTCCCCCACCTCAGAGTAATGTCGTTCAGCCTCCTGCGTCCCCGCCGACGGACTCATCGTCCCCTCCTGACTTCCATCAAATGGCCGGGCTGCTGCCTGTGAACAGGACACTGCTCAGATCAATTCACCTCCTGCCCTTCATCCGAACCCCTGGGACACTAATCAAAGAAGAGGAGGAGTTCCGTCATCGAACACTGTACAGAATCTGGTGTATTTTATGAGGCACTCAGGGCCCAAACGCCATTCATCAAATAAAAACCATTGGAGAATTTAATTTGACTTCTCAGAATATGAAACACAAATATTACTCTTTTAATGAGGTGTCAGGGATATTCTTCAATGTATGCTGCTTTAATAGTGCGCCTGGGATCAATTACACTGTCACTGTCACAGCCCATCATTCACTCATCATTTTTTCAGTCATATCAAATTTGCTCTGACTCTCACAGGGCTTCAATATAAATGGCCATCAGTGTCAATTTACAGTCTCATTCTTCTCCAAATAAAATGTTCTGATCTCTAAGAACCGAATAAACTTTTAGTCACTCATATTAAATAGTCCCAGTCGTGTGTGGAGTGTAAAAAAAAAATCTTTATTCCACATGGTTTTTTCAAGGCCAGCAAAGGTTACTCTATCAGTCCCTAAGGTAATAAAGGAGGATCTGAGAAACTGTGCCCTCTGACAATTGGAAATCCATCATGATTAATTGATCAGTGCGGTCCGGGGAATATAACCTTGTCATAAAATCAATTGGCCCAGACCAGAGAAGGACAGGAATTGACCAACTAATTTTGGCCCCTCATCTGCTGAGTTGCAAAACCCGCTGAAAATCAATTAGAAAAATTAAAAGCCAACAAAACAAAGGTAAAGATTAATTATGCTCTCAGGTCCAATGGCCGTCTCTAACGGAGGGTCAGTCAGGATGGTCTTTGAGTGATTGTGGCACTTGACTGCTATGATGGAAGGATTTATCCGTGCACACAGCTGGTAGGAATTCTCTTTTAATGTTCTTCCTGAGAGGTGGATCCATCCGAGGTGCCCTGCTGATGGATGGACAGATGACCTGAATAACTGGGGCAAAAGTACTGGAACAAGAGAGGATGTGGACAAGATGGGAAACAAAAAATGAGGTAAGAAAGAAAAAGAAACAAGAGGAAAGACATGGAAAGCAAGAAGAAAGGAAAGGAAAGACGGAATAAATTTGCTGGTATGCACTAATTTAAATTGAACTAAAAACAACTGTTCCAAATCATTTGAGCTGTAAATGCATGACAGTTAAAGGTTTTACAGCAAACAGACAAAGTCAACAGAATCACCGCTGCTGTACTTGCAGCTGACAGCCAATTTAATGAGGAAAAATTGTATCTGTTGACGCCGATGTTTGACAGTCAAAAGACCTTCCTCAGAACAAGGTGAAGTTGAGGTGGAAAATAATAAGAGCAGGCGGTTAATTTATGCAATGCAATTTCATCTGTGCAGCACATTTCATTGCAGGAAACTTATTGTATTTACATAAGCAATGCACACTATAACATGTTATGCACAGGATCACACGTCCGGACGAATACATTGCAAGATCGGCAAAACTGAAACTGTCCCAGTTTCAATCTGAGCACTGTTTTGCTTTTCCTGCTTCACCACATCAGGCCACTAGATGTCCTCGGAGTTTCATTTGGCTCCCAGTTAACTTCCTGCCACACCCATATCACCTGTCCCCAAGTCCTCCAATCATGTATTCAGATCTGCCTTTGTTCCTGTTCTGTCTTGTGTTTTTCAGCTGTCCTCTCCCAGCCAGCCATCTTACTTGTAAGTTATATTCTGATTTTGTTAATAAACCACTAGAACGGTTATCTCTTGGCACAAACTGTGATAAAAAGTTGACCAGATCATCCACACAACATGAAAACACCTAAAGTATCAGTATCAACCAGTGCTTATTGCTTCATGCTTCTCGCTCATGTGCTGCTTTTAGATGTATTCAGGACAAATAAATCTTTACTGCAGAATCTTCACAGCAAATATTGTGCTGTCACTGAAGGAATAATGAACTTCCTTCTATGTTTGTCGCAGGTGACTGAGATTAGATTCAGTGTTACACAGAAGCCTTTTGAAACAACCACAGACACAATCATGATGTTGCGAACAGTAAGCAGCTGAGCTTTTCATCTTTATAAATAAGGGTTATGAAGGCCAAGGTCTGCACTGATCTGATAGTAGGAGCTTGGTCCAAACTGCATGTACCACTGAGCTGAGGATCAGCACTGAATAGTAGTAATGAGAGCAGTAATGTTCCTGCTAAGCTCAGAAATTAACTGAATGACTAACAGAGTCGGTAACTACAAATCTTTTATTAATTTGAACAATTTGACGCAGAAAAGGGGTAATTTCCATTTCACCATTAAGCCAGACCATCCTCTATTAAGTACTTAGCAGATAATAAAAAGAAAAGCTTAATGTTAGTCAAATCGGTCGGAGGTAATGAAAATATTTTCAGACGTAGCCCATTAAAAATGTATTTGACTCATAAATCATTAAACTCCTATATCAGAGTATGGCTACTTAAAATAATGAATATACTGGTATATTAGTTAAGATTGAATTAAGACTAAATTCTGCAGGATCAGCTGCCCTTAATTCAAGGTACACTTATAAAACCACAATCACAACATAACTGATCTGACTAGATTATGTGCAGAAATGTTTTATGTAGCCAAACAGGTGCTACCAGTATAATAAGTCACTGAAATTATTAAATTACTAGAGTAATAGAGCTAGAGCCTCTTTTTAGTTTTTTTGGGAGATAATCCAGGAAAGACAGATGCAATATAACCATTAATGCATGAACCAGCCCCTCAGAATCTGCTCCAAGTACAAATCCTATACATAGTTTTCACTTGTTTGTACTTGTCAATCAAATCAGTCAACCAGAAAAAAATAGAAGCCTGTAGAAAAGAACCTGTGTTCACCCATGATAATATAGGCACTGAACAGCATTGATTTTTGCCTCCAAGCAATAAAGACAAAACTCTGAACAACGTGTAATTAACTGACCCATTGAAGCATTAACAAGACATTTTCTCCTATGTTCCTTCATACAAATAGCTCTCTTCCTCGTGTCAAGCAGCAATGTGGGAACCTTTTGGCTTCTGCTGAATGACGTTTGATCAAAAAGACAAACTTATCTCAGAAAGCGGGGATCTGTTTCATTGAAAGGAGAGTTCAGATGGACAAAACGGGAGACTTCGGAGGCCAAAGGAGGGTGGCGGTGTCAGGAGGTGAACATGGGGGAAGAAGGTGCTTCTATGGAGGAGATAAAACGAGGAGAGAATGGGGGTCAGAGGGGTGACAGTAAGTAAGAATTGGAGGCTGTGGCTGTTTGAGGCCGATGTCCAAGCTGCATTCAGGTCAGACCTGTGACTGCGTGGCTGCAGGGCACTCAATCAGTCCTCATAGTAGCTGGCTGATCCACAGGCACAAGGACAAAATGAAAAGCTTTGAAAGTAATCTCCAAGATAATAGACTTCTGCTCTGTCCAGAGGTGAATCAATGCTGTGCTGGATCGGGCAGACCAGAAGAGAGACATTTTCCTTCTTCATCTGCTAGAGATGGGGCCACTTGCAACTTAACCTCATCCATTATCTAGACTAGCGCAGGGCAGAGCAGTCCATGGGCTTCAATCTCTGTCTCTGTGATATTACTGCCACTCTGTACTTCATCCTTTCCCTCTACTCCACGCCGTCTCTCTTCGTCACACAGCAAAGATAGATGGAAAGACTATGAAAGAGGGTCACCCACTCCCTTATGAGAGTTCATTATCTTACACAGTGAGGGAGGAAGAGACACAAGAGAGGTGTTCACTGGGGATCCCTGCCACAGTGGGGGAATTTCTCTGAGCTCTAAAGAGGGCCAGAAGGGATGCTGGTCCCAAAAAATGCAGGTCAAGAGTGTCAGACACAAAACACAACACGGTATTCAGTGCTGGCAGACACCTCCACAATGCCAGAGAGGAAAGAGAAGTGTACTTTATTGTAACAGCAACTGTTCCAGTGTTATGGAAATGCATGTTTTAAAAAGGTGAACTGTAGGTTTTGTGTCGGTTTGTCGTCCTCGCTGACATTCACTTAAACCAAGCAGGGGTGAAGCTGATCTCTCCCTGTGTGTGTGTGTGTGTGTGTGTGTGTGTGTGTGTGTGTGTGTGTGTGTGTGTGTGTGTGTGTGTGTGTGTGTGATGAGTGTTGCAGCCAGCATATCTGCAAGGAAGTTGTGTGTTGGTGAATGTGTACAGGCCGCTGTTTGTCCCCTATCGGTATGCCGCCAATTGTCAAACTGGAAGCTGCTCTTTCAAATCGGCCACAAAAGGCCCTTTCCCAAATGTTCGCTCTCCGCAGATACACTGCTTTCCTCTTCAATGAAGCAAAGCCAGTAGTGCAGAGACAAAGCGTGGATAAACGGGGGGACACAAAAAAGGATTTATCAACTCATGTAAGCAGAACTATCTCAAGAGGTGTGAAGAAAGAGTGAGATCCAGAGAGAGAGGTTTGGGGGGGCCGGGGGGCGGGGGGTATGGGAAGAAAGAGCGCCACTGTAAGCAGAGAGGGGAAACGTTCCCATAGCCACTGTCGTTGTTCCTGCCACCCGGACGGTTATTATGGCTTGGAGAGGAGTTCTGGCTGCGTCCCGTGTGGTCGCTGCTACAGTGTGACCCAGTCCAGATGGCCTCTTCTCTTTCCCCTCTGTGCCTGCAACACACTGCTGGGACGGTGACAGACGTGCAGCATAGCTAACGGCCCACAGGGAGGATAGAAAGACGGGCAAGAGGTGTTTCAAACCAGCAAAACAGAAGCCGGCACGTTTGCAGACAAGTTACAAGGAAAACTTTGAATAAGTAAAAAATGCATTTTAATACATGACACAAGTGTGGTATGAATCATTTGCTGTGGTTTACAAAGTCACCAGAGAACCACCAAATGAACACCGAGGGGAAATTTTGGACCACATGTTTAACAGCCAAACCAAGAAGGAGGATGTTCATTCCTCCAGTGCAACTCTAGAAACCTGGATCCAATAAACTTCGAATAATCATTTATCAAGATGTACTTGATTGTTAAAGATCGTGAGACTTATCCAGACTTCAGTTCAAAGATTTGTTGCATCCACAGAGTTTGCTACTACAACAGTAAATAACCTGCTACGTATGTTAATCTCATATCTTTGCTATATTCATCGTCCTTCTTATGTGCATTCCATATTGGAAGTTTGAAGCCCTCCTTTCTTGCCAAACTTTCCTTTCTCTCTGCCTTTGCTGCGTTTGATAATGCACAAAATCAACCAGGCCATAAAATAAAACAGTCAGTAACTGTCAGTGAAATGCAACAACAGCAAAAAAGACAGCAGTTGTTCTATTCCTTTGGAGACAACAGATAACACAAAAACAAACACGAGAGAGAGAAAAAAAATGCAGCCACCATGTAAATGTCTAATCTGGCTTACAAGCATTTTCCTTCCCTGGTGTTTCAAGTCAAATGTATAAATTCAAAGGTTTGAAATGTGATACCAATTTGTAACAAAAGACCAATCAGAGGCTCAGTGTTTATGCCAAGCTGGATATATTTCTGAAGGGTGGATTAAATTACTGAGTGGAAATGAGGGGAAGCCAACCAAAGTATAATTTGCGGCCATAAAGAAATCATCTTTAAAACCTCCAAATGTTAAAACATTTATGGACGAGTGAAAAATTGAAGACAACTCGTGAATAACTAAGTAGAGACGCATAATAAATGCTTGTGCTTTCATACAGGGCTTGAGGGTTTGATGAATGAATGGTTTCATAAGTCAGAAATGGAGTCTCACGCTCGGGGGCACAGGAGCTGTTCTGGTTTACTGCAACACTTTATGTCGGAGTTTCCTTTAATTAGCCTCCCTTCTTAATGTACAGATTAACACCCGCAGCTCCTTCATCTACTGGAGATTTGTCTTGCACTGTCTTGTGAAAGGAGGCCACCCAGATCTCGTCAGGCCTGAAATGATCAAACAGACATGGGGAGCTTCATCATTACCGTACCTGACCAGCTGACCGTGACCTGCTGCCTGCCACCTGCTCCTCTCCTCCCACTCCTCTGAACTCCACCGGTGCGCCCGTCCAGTCTATCTCACCCACAAAGCCCTCCCACAAACCAGCTTCTGCCCTCCACATCCGCTATCATCTATTACCACTGACAGACAGGCACCACACTTCAATACACAGCCTGTAACAAGCTTCCAACAGCATATGGGATCTCCTCAGTCCCTCGGACACCGTCGTCACCTTTACCAGCCATGCTTCACCATGTGGATATGCTTCCTATTTTACCATACAGATATATGTTTTTGTTCCATTTGCTCTTGCAGCCATGCTTTGCTGTTTGGTTTTCATTCAGTGGCTGTTCTTTACTTATCTGTTACACACTTTCTTTCCGCAATTAAGCAGAAATAACTGGTTTCACACTGGGTTTTACCCTGAGGTTCACACTTCACACTTTACACCTAATATTGTAATCTTTAGTCGTGCAATTATTAACTATTAGAAATCAAAATGGAGATTCCACGTGGTTCTGTCCTTAGCTCACCTGTCTTTACTTTATACATCGATCAGCCACAACATTATGACCACTGACAGGGGAAGTGAATAACATTGATCATGTTGGTACTATGTGGTGTTCTGCTGGAAAACCTTGGATTTTAACATCCGTGTTGATGAGATTTAGACACCCAAATAAACAAATAGAGGCTCACTCCCTCATGCAAATGGAAATCCCAAATGTCACTGGCCTACCCCGACAGAAAAATGCACCCAACCACATGGAAAAAACATCAAACAATCAGGAACATGTAGAGGAACATGACAATAGCCCAACATGTTGATTTGACCTCCAAACTTCCTACACCTCATTCTGATCAACCATCAACAGGATGCAGTGGAATAAGTTTGATTGACAGAGGCCCCACTGCACAAGCCAGAGTACCCAAAGGATCCAGTGCCAACGTCCTGGTTCCAGACCCCATAGGACACCCTGAGAGGTCCTCTTGTCCATGCCCAGTGGTTCAGAGCATTTTTGACAACATGGCGGGGATCAACACAATATTAGGCAGGTGGTCATATTGTTATGCCTGATCCTTGTACATCCACAGCCATAACATTTAAATCACTTGCCTAATGTTGAATTGGGCCACCAGAACTGATCTGGTACAGGGACATTTTCAGCAGATTCTTTGGGTCCTGTCGTTTGCAGGGTAGGGCCTCTGTGGATCAAGCTTGTCCCATATCATTCCATGGCTACTCAGAGTGGGATCAGGGAAGTTTGGAGGTTGGGTCAAAAGTGTGGGCTCTTTTTTGTGCTCCTCAAGCCATTCCTCAGCAGTTTTTGGTAGTGTGATTTGTCACATTTTCCAGATGGTGGAGTCTACTGGGGTTGGAAAGTGCAGTTTGTGATATAAGGGTTACGCTTGATCTGCAACAGTATTTAGGTGGGTGGTATGTGTCAAAGTAAAGTCCACATGAACACTGGCATCAAGGTTTCTCACCAGAACACGTCAACTGGCAGCGGTTTTCATGTTGTGGCTGATTGATGTGTACATATATGACAGAATCATGTCACGGTGAGTGAAACTGTCCTCCAAAGAAGAACAACAGCATCAATTGTTTTAGCAAGTGACCCAAACCAACATACAGCAAGTTTACATTCAAGTGACAAAGCTCTCTGGTGGTCATAATAATCTGATTTGCAAAGAAATATCAAACATTGACGCAGAGGACAGCTGCCTGTTTAACAGGATCATTCCCCAACCCCTTAATCATACATTTATCTTTGTAACCATAACAACACAAGTCCTTAAACCTTTACAAAGAAATTTTACCCCAACGTGACCTTGTGCATTTTGTGCCTTATCTTACCAATCCTTAGCATAGAGTTGTCACATCATAAAGCAGATTTATTTTAAACTCAGATCCAAAAATGTGCTGGAGAGCATGGACAAACAAGTCTTTATAAGTTTTTAGATGTACCAACCATGCTGTCATGTATGAATGGGACTATCATCACTACAGAATTTACAGTCTAACGCTCAGGATTAAATAGTAATGCTGTAAAATCAGTATTTCTACAACAGCAATACGTCACTGACAATGTAAAAAATCATTGCGCAAGAGGTTTGCTTGTGGTGATTGAGTTACAGTGAATCTGCAAGTTACCATCAGCTTTACAGAGGTAGTAATAGTCCACATGTACAATGGTATTTTTTAAAAAATTTTGTTTGTTCTCAAAACTACATGAAAATACACACACTTGAAGCATTGTCAAGTGCAAAGCCAAAACACCAGGCAGAGATATAATCCTAACTTTAAAGCCATGTTAACCAATCAGAACCCTGAAAAACAGCTGTTAATCACCAAAAACAGTGCACTGGGAAACAAAGGAATCATATGTGGGTACTGATTCTGACACCTCTGTTCCTCAATATAGTGGACAATTAATTGTACATTTACGCATGATCATATACTAAATCTTGTTCCAACACTAATTTTGCCAGGTTTGCCACTCCACAAAATCAGCTCATGTTAACAAAGGAAATAACAACACAATCTGTCTGACTTCTCATCAACACTGCAAATGTCCTGGAACAAGTTTTCCAAAAGGCCCATTTTCAAGAACAGAAGTCCAAAACACATAGAAAAAAAACATTTTAAACGATACCTTTGTACATGCAGACAGAGCCTGAGTTTTGACATGTTGTTCAGCTGTTCAGCCCACAAATATCATTCACACTCACTGCTTTCATTGTCATTTTAGCCACAACAATCACGTAGTTCCAGTGAAACATCTCAAAGAGCCCAATGTACTCTTTCTATTCATCACCAGTGTTCATTTTTTCTAAGCATTTCGGTTCTGTATTTTTGAAATCTCTGGTTTTTATAAAGGCATATCAAGTGTAGTTATAGTCTACAAGTTGCTAACTTTGCATCCCTAACAAAAGAAAATATATATGGATGACTAATAATATGCATGTTGCCACATAAATTCTCACCTGTCAAGTCCTGCACAGTGTTCACACCATACACACTTTTCTGATGCACAGTACGTTAAGTTCTTGTCACCACAGACATAGAAAAAGCTTCACACATGTTGACATGTGGTTTGCAAATTGTGCAGCTCTGTTCTCGTCTCTGTGCCGTTAAACGTATGACTGCTGAAAGGGCCCCCATACCATCAAGCTAAAGCAGAAGACAATAAGGAAAAACAAATCTGCCACATAAGCTTTAATTGGGTAATTAGCAAAAGTGAGATGAGACATTTAGTGTCCCTGCTGGGAGGAGAATTGCCCATTACCCGGTGATTTTCTCGAGCATGACTATTACTTATGGTATGTAAAGGCTCTATGCTACAGTGACCAGTTAATTACATCCATTACTCAGGACTGTGTGGCAAGTTCACACCTGGGGAAACACGCACACACTCATACACAGAGGGACTCACAATCACATTTGAGTTGGCATCAACACATACATACAGGGGTAAGCAGTCTACATGTGTTTACACTTGGAAGTGGCTGTTCCAAGTCGTTTCTTATTTCCCGGAGCCTTCGCAGACTGTTTATCGCAGCCATTTTCAGAAAGAAAGAAGAAAGATTGATTCCATTAGCTGACGGAGAAACACCATTTTGCTGAATTTTTAAAGCAGCAAGGACATTTCTCCCTCATGGAAACACTTCTACTCATAGGGGATGCTAGTTTTGACCTTTAAAGTCATCTGTGCTAACCTTTAAAAGCCATCATGTTTAATGTGAATCTGGTCTCCAGAACAGCTGGTCAGCTGTGCACCTTCACACTGCACAACCTTTTGTTTTCACCAGTGCTCCAGATTTGAGCTCTGCTGGGAATGAGATGATTTTTTTTTTTTTTTGGCTTGACTGATGGATCTCATACAAGCTCTCATTAGTCACATCATATGGTGTTGGCATGAAGATGTTGTTAGTGTTGTGGTGAGAATCCACTGCCGAACAGTGACATCTACTGGAAACAAGAGCGTCATATGTCAGTTTGGAATCATTTTGGTTGTAATTCCACGTCGAAATCATAATTTCATATAGAATTTTTTAAAGTTTTGTGTGGAGAATGAGGTACAGTGACATGTAAATGTGACGTCACTTTTCTCAAAACACAGTCAATTCCCTAGATCAACACAAGTACTCTTCCAGATCATAGATGATTTTATCAGGAAGTAAAATGCTTCTTCAAATTCTCAACTTTTGATTGCTTCCTGCATCAGGAGTAACCAAAAGTTGCTAAAATTCATTTTTACAGTCATGCATCTGTGTTTCCATTAATCTCAACTTTCTACATTTATTGTGGAAGATTTCATACTAAGCCAAAAATATATCCACATCATGGGTGCTGCATTAAAATTGAGAGCAGACATTCTCATTGAAATATATTGATGCACAAAAAACACCCGAGATTGAATTTTTCACGTGATGATAATGTGGAACTTATGTGTTCATAATGCTTCCCCTTCTCAAAAACGATAAATTCAAACTGTCACATCATTTTTCTTTCTCTGTGTGAATACATATCAACTCCAGGGCTCTTTCTCTGTTTGTTCACTTGTTGCTACAAAAAGTAACTTGGTAAGCAAATCAGTTCAAACTGTCTTGTTTGGCTCATACTTGTTTTTTTTCTTTTTCTTTTTAGCTCTTTTTGTTGTGAGGGGATTGAAATCAGGCCTCCACTAGAGAGCAGCAGTGCCATTTGTGACCTAAAGGAAACTTTGTTCAACAGAGTCAAGTACACTGTTCAGGCATAACATTATGACCACCTGCTAAATATTGTGTTGATCCCCGCCATGTTGGACCTCTCAGGGTGCCCTATGGGGTCTGAAACCAGGACGTTGGCAGTGGATCCTTTGGGTACTCTGGCTTGTGCAGTGGGGCCTCTGTCAATCAAACTTGTTCCACTGCATCCTGTTGATGCTTGATCAGAATGGAGTGTAGGAAGTTTAGAGGTCAAATCAATATCTTTGGTCATTGTCATGTTCCTCAACATGTTCCTGATTGTTTGATGTTTTTTCCATGTGGTGGGGTGCATTTTCCTGCGGGGGTAGGCCAGTGACATTTGGGATTTCAATTTGCATGAGGGAGTGTGTTTGTGGGCTGCATGGTGGCTCGGTGGTCAGCAGCGTTGCCTCACAGCTAGAAGATCCCCTGTCCGCGTCCCGGTTAGGACGGCTGGGATCTTTCTGTGTGGAGTTTGCATGTTCTCCCTGTGCAGCGTGGGTTTTCACCGGGTTCTCCAGCTTCCTCCCACAGTCCAAAAACATGCTGAGGTTAATTGATTATTTTAAATTGTCTGTAGGTGTGAATGTGAGTGTACTTGGTTGTCTGTCTCTATGTGTAGCCCTGCGATAGACTGGCGACCTGTCCAGGGTGTCCCCTGCCTTCGCCCGAGTAGGCTGGGATAGGCTCCAGCCCCCCCGCGACCCTAGTGAGGATTAAGCGGTGTACAGATAATGGATGGATGAATGGAGTGTTTGTTCTGGGACAATATTTATTTGAGTGTCTAAGTCTCATCAACACGGATGTTAAAATCCAAGTTTTTCCAGCAGAACACCACATAGTACCAATATGATCAATGTTATTCACTTCACCTGGCTGACTGGTGTATATATTGTACAAGTTGTAGCCAAAACAACCTGCAAAATCATCTACAGAACTTTTGTTGTAGATTACAACCTGCATAAAGATGGAAAAAGTGAGAAATACAATAAGTATTACTATAGAATTCAGTCTGGCTGAACATAGCTAATTCCGACAAACTATCTTTGCTAACAAATCAGTTTATATTTAAGAGGACTTGGTTTAAAGTTAGGTTTGTGGTAAAGCTCAGGTAAGTAAGTGTAACGTCCTCTGAAGTGATGGGAACATCACCCAGTACATGTTTGTTGGAAAATTTAGGACTGATGTCTTTCCCAGCCTCAAGGTTTCCTGCTTGCAGACTATAACTGTCTGTAAAGGAAAGCTTGTCATGTTTTCCTCTACAAGGACAAGGTCTTCAACTTTTGGATGAGTTATGGAAGTTCAAATCATAAACAAAATGACATGGAGGAATTCTTTTTGTACTGTAATTGCTCATTGCTTAAAACACTGAATAAATTTGAGATATTTCAAGATCAAAATATTTAAATTTGGGTTTAAGTATATAGCTAACTAAATAACTGACAGGACAAAGGAATGAGTGCATGTTTTTAGTCCTGGATTTCTCTTCTGGCTCAGTGACAATTTTGAGAAAGAGACGGAGATGTAGCCTCGTCTGCTCATTTTTATAATCTTCACTTACATGCCAAAGCTTGCAAATCACTACAATTGATTGCAATAAATGTTTGTCAAGGAAACAGAGAATGTATCTTCCATCAAATCTGAGTTTAGAGGATTTGTCAGCAGGAGAAACATCTGGGAAACTTTTAGGGTTTTTTATTTTTCATTTTCTTCCATAAAACCAAAGTCATGACATGATAAAACTGCACTGAGATCAGCTTTTGTTAGAACATTTTTTAAAAAGTGCACCCTGTCTCGATCTAGAAGCCAAGACTGTCAGATTGCAAGCAGATGTCGATTTAAGGAGGACATACCACTCGACTGTATCTGTGCCGCCTGTTGTTTCAGATCAATGATTAGCACTTTGCTACAGTATGTAACACTTAGATAATCTTTCATGTTTGGTCACGCAGATAGGCATGCCAATATCACAACCTGCAATTTTTTTTTACCTTAATTCAAAGCAGCTTCCACTCGGTAATTACAAGCAGAAAATTGTGTGACTTAACTGTTTTATCAGAGTGAAATATGTCCTGACTCCCACAGATGAAAGCCCAGCAGACTTTTCTTTTAAGCTCGTTTTAAGTAACTCAAGCACCCAAAGCTGAGCTCATGTTTGTGCTGTGAAAGTGAATAATAATCACCGTCCGACAGGAAATATCGGTTTTCCACTCTGACTGTGACTGTTGATAAGCAGTGAGTCTGATGAAGGAGCTCCCAGACAGTGATGTCATACATTTCAGAAAAACATCAGCACCAGAGGTGGTTGCACAATCGTTTTCCCACTGAGCCTGCTGGGAGTTTTGTGTGGCACTGACAACATGTTCTTCTGTAGTTCACCAGTGAGCTCTTATACAGAGCAATCAGTAATTCAATAATAGATTCCTGCGATAAATGATGTTTCAGTACTCTACTGAAGTTCTTTAGATGTAAGATCATTAATATGATAGCATTTGCTTTTATTTGATGTCTGTTTTATCCTCTTTTACCCATTATTTACTCTTTAAAAATTTACTATTACTATTGTTATTATTACCCTTGTTTTAATGGCATTTTTGTAGTTTCTTTTATTCTACTTGTTCTTTTTTCTTAATTTGATGTGGCATTTTATTGTTGTTGTTGTTGTTGTCATTACGTGTTTTTTTGTATTCTCTTATTTTGTAGATCTTTTACCATGACTAACTCTATTTCTCCACTTCCTGCTTCTACAGTCCTTTTTCTTTTAAAATTGTCTTTTTAGGATCCTCCTTTTTCACCCTGTCTGTATAAAGCACATTGAAAATTCCAGCATTTATAGAAGAAACTTTTTATCATCAGCTGTCTGATAAGCATTTAACTACAGCCATTTTAAATATTCACTGTAGTTTGGTTTTACATGTTGCTTCTTTTCCAAGATCTTCATCTCACGTTTTTATTGCATTTTGATCACATTTCATGCCATTGTTTGTCTGTTAGTTAACCATCCCAACATTTAATTCTTTTTATATATATATATAGTACAAAATAGGTAATCTCAGGGCATTTTACATAGTGAGGTCAAGAACTTACAGTATCATAGAAAGAAACCCAATTCCCCTCTGAGCATCTCTTGGCAATGGCGGTGAGGAAAAACTCACTTTTAACATTAAGAAACCTCAGACAGAACCAGACTTAAGGTGGGCGGTCGACTGCTTCCATCATTTGGAGGGAGAGGAGCAGAGAGAGAAAAGATGAGTAGCAACAAACAGCTACCAGTGGGGAGGATGGTGGGAACAGCAACCACAGTATCCAAGAAGTATTTACATTTAAAAAGATGTTCAAATGAGTAATGTGAGAACCTATTGGTGTTTTTACATTAAATAAAGCATCACATTGTTTTTTTTAAACTACATTGTTCCTGAAACTTACATCCCAGTTCCACATTTACTCTTTGATACTGCTGCTCACACATCTAAGAGCATTTCTGATGGGTTTGATGGTCATAAATGGCCAAAGTACAGCGAAGATGCATCGCTGTACTTCAGTAAAAGTTCCCAGGACAGCTCTGTAGCTTCACCACATTAAGCACTTCCACAGCACTGGCTCAGAGCTTCTTCATCCTCTGTTGCTCTTGGCTGGAACGTGAACAAACTGTTTTTTCTTCTTCTTTACAGCCTGCAACAGTTTTCCTCATTATGCAGCGCTGGACTCCCATCCAGTAAAAGTATTGTTCTTTCTTGATCATGAGGTCTGCGACTCCTGTGTACATTTTCCTTTTTCTCACCGGATAAGCTTTTCTTCGACAGCACTTTTGGGTAGCCTTGTCTTAAAAACTGGAAGTGGATTTACATTCACCTCACTGTGGTGTGTGCTGAATGCTTTCCTGCTTCTTGCATCAACAGTATATTGCTGTAAACAAACAAATACATAAACAAGAGGAATACACTAATTAACTTTTCAATTATCTGAAGTGACATTCAAAAGAATATACATGCCATTTATATTATTGCTAATAGCAACAACTTTCCCTCAACTACACTAGGATGAATTCATTTTCCTATCATTGTTTTTCCTTCTACTGCCAATAAGTGAGTTTAGGCCAAAGTAAGCATGTTTCTTGCAGAAGAGACATTATTAAATGCAGAGAAGGTCTAGTATCTTAATTCCAATGGTAATATACATGTGTTTATATGTGTCTATATATCAAAAAGAGTTGTCCGTGTTAATAGACAGTGAATCAGACTCTTACAGTAAAGCTGCACAGATCTGTTATGCTCAGAGTTTTCATGGGAATCATTATCGCTTTCTACCTCTGAGTGAGTCATGTGATCTGGGAATAGTTTGGTCTGTTTTTGTACAGCTTCTTCTCTTCTACTGTTAAGCTGCAGCTGACTCAGGCCAGATTTTAAATAACTTGAACCTCATGAAACCTCGTGATCCTTGTGCGTTTCTCCCAGCTGCTGAGTTTCCCGTATTTTGCGTATCTTGGGACATAAAGGATGAATGAAGTATTATCTTCACGTAAATGTTCTCCTTCATGATCTGGATCAAAGTCCATAATTCTCCCTATTGTTATTCCATATGACTTTTATCCTCTAAGAGGAAAATAAATCCACTGCTGTTGATCTGCATTGAACATTTGTCTTCATTCATGTCAAAGACAGGCCAGTGAGTCCATGTTTTTCTTTTCATCTGTTTATTAGTTTTTCTGTCAGTACTTTCCAGTTTACACAGTGTGTCTGTGCTTCTCAGACTCAAACACATTTGTTCCTAATTGGGGTGTAATTGCCAGGAAATTATTTTTAATTTTAACAGAATGTTACTCCAAATTGAGCGAATAAACAAATCCTCCATGTGTTGGGGACTATTTGGAGCACTTTGGAGTATTTATGGCATCAGCTAGTGTATTAAAAATTTAAGGTATGAACAAATAAATGAAGAAGAAGACAAAGAAAAAAAAGGAAGCCAACAAGAACGTGAATAAGAAGATGACAAAGAAGAAGAAGGCAAAGAAAAAAGTGAAGAAGTTGAAAAAGACAAAGAAGAAGACAAACAAGAAGAAACAGGGTGAAATAAAGAAGAAGGCCAAGAACAGGAAGAACAAAATTGTACAAGATGAAAAATTGTGATTGGCCCATCCATCAGTTTCATAAAATATCAAAACAAACCCAGATAACAACACTAATTGCAGTGAATCTAAGCAATAAAACACTTGAAGAAGAACACTAAACCACGTATCTTTCAGTAGCCAGAAGTGTCATGTAGCACTGACCAAGGTTTAGCTTTTGGACAACAGGGGACTTGAAGGTTCCTTTGTTACATTTTTCTCCTCAACATTTGTTCCCCAACATCTCTCAAGTTGCTCAGAGGCCTTCTGATTAGTTTTATCTGTACTTTCATACCAGACTGTCATTCCCTTCCTGTCCTGCAGTAGTCCTCAGTGAACACACTTTACCTGCCAGCACACCTGCTCCTCATTCCCTATAATCTGACGTTCTGTATATATCCACCTTCCTGCAGGCCTCTGTCTGCTGTGTTGCGTCATTGTTGTTTCTTTCCTGCCTCCTGGCTCATGTTTGGATATGTTTACCTCTGCTGACCTCTGCCTTAAATCAAGTAAACCTCATTTTATTCCTCTGTCACTGAGTCTTGCTTTTGCCTTCAAGCATCACCTACCCAAAAACATTACGATACCAGAACAGATTAGAGAATAAAGCAAGCAGCTGCAACATTACTGAGTTATTTGAAGAGCAGCGTCTGTAGAAGACTAAGTCAGATTTGTAAAATGAGGCCCACAGACGAGTTTTAAAAACATGATTTACTGAACAAACACAGATTTGTTTGCAGATTGAGACTGAGATGTGGCTTAAGACTTCTTCCCAAAGAGAGTCTCTGAGTAAATTCAGGGATACAATCATGTGAAGACAAAAGGCTTTTTATGGAGACTATTCTGTTTTTCTTGTCCTAAGTCAAACATGATCCTCCTCCTCCTGCAGACCTTTAGTTCCGAGGGTCTCCAGAGGTCTCCAAACTACGATCCAAGAGGAAAATGGACGACCTCGCCGAGCACATATCATCCGTCTTCCAGGTCAGCCCCACATGTTTCTAATTTAGCCCCTTAATTCTGCATGTCTTCATGCTTTAGAGAGCCAGAGCCAGCCAGAAAACATGAAGGAGGTGCCATAACCTTTACATGTGCTCTCCATAATGTGTCAGCAGAAAAACACATGTCCTCTCCTTCACTTGTATCCAGGTTAGCGTGTCTTTACAGTCGTGTAAGTGGAAATATGTTTGCACTTTGGTCAGTAATGGGCTGGCCCTAACATCGTGCAGGTGTTTGCTATCTCTGAGCTTTCCTCCCTCTGTGCGAATCATTAGGCTGATAATCTTAGATATGTTAGATAAGCAGTGTTAAGGTTTTGCACAAATCAGTTTTGTGTACAATAAATAAGTGCTTTCCATTCTGCTGTGAAGGCATCATCAGTGGAGTTGAAGGCAGCATTGCCCACTGTATTTGTGTTTTCTAATTTTTTTTTTTAACTATTTACAGATACAATATAACTTTCTTTTTAGTCCTACAAATTTAAGATTCAGTGTGTTTTTGTTACTTACTGGGCAGAGAAGCATAATTGCAGAGTCTACTGTACAATGTCCTTATTTTTTGCATGGAACTTACATAATTTAACTAAAACTAAAGCTGCTGGTAATTCTTTAACCCAGTAAGGTGATGTATCCTAATTAAGAGACTTGATGTTTTAGGTCTGCTGTCACAGTCCTGTTGTCCAACTTTTATGGCGGCCATTAAAGTGGACCAAATTATTCCATCTCAGAAACCATCTCTATGCTTTTGCCTTTACTCCCAGCCCAAAATTAGATTTTGTAGAAGCCTATTTCAACCCTGATCATAAATTCTGCATGTTAAGCTCAGCAACAATAGTTCTCACTTACTTCAGTAAAATACAGCCTGAGATATTTGAACTGTCAAATGTGGAGGTTTCAGTCTGTCGACCTTTAGACTTCCTCTGTGGTTTACCTACTCATACTTTAAATAAGCACCTTTCTTCCAAACACAGAGCGCTGCCATGTTTAATCTGCAAAAACATGCTCACTATTGACACACAGACACAACTGTTTTTATTTTTATTGGCTTTTGACTGCGAGTAATGTCTCCCAGCCTCATAACATTACATTACATCTAAACATATTACAGCAGTCTGTGTTCTAAGAGTTATTTCAATCCAGACCACAACCTTTTAGTACTGTTTGTGATCAAGTGTGACACAAGAACAGTCTCTAAAAAAAGTTGTCTGTTGTCAAGTGATAACACTGGATTTCTTCAAAAAAATAACTTAATTTATCATCAGTAATTTGGTGGTTTCCGCTTCTCCAGTTGGTTTTGGACTGTGGGTTGGACAAAAGATGTTTAAAGACATCTCCTTGGGAAATTATATTGTCCATTTTTCATTATTTTCAAGTAAATGGTCTGTTAATTGAGAAAATGATTGCCAGATTGTTTGATAATGAAAATAATAATTAGTTGCTGCACCAAATTTCCTTGCAGTTCTTTGTATTACACAAAGGGCTTTTGGTTGCTGTAATTGCTCCTCCTCTTTTCGTCATTCGTGAAGTGATCCATGAATATTACAAATGTCCTGTAAGAGATGGACAGTCCCCATTTTTTCGCAAAAATATGTCCCAAAGTTTAACTGAAATTAATGTAAAGCTTCATTATTTCTGAGTTAGCCATTTTAAGTGTGTAAGGAATGATAATCACTAGATTTTTAGGCTGCTGAGGCATCATTTCAGCTTTACTGAACTTCAAAGTGTCTTTTAGCATAAAAGAGAGAACTGTGGATTTTGTGCAACTCTCTTCAAAGTGCAAACGGGCATGTGCGTATTGTTTTAAGACAGACTTGGAAAAATGCATGTCTGTGCTTTTCGGAGCACAGCATTTAAACATATTGCTGACTGGTGGTTAAACAGAGAAGACTCTTGTAACTGCAGACAGTAACTGTGCTTCATGAAATGTTCCTCCAGAGCAGCAGACAGGACAACGAGGAGACGGAGGTTAAGCTGGGGGGGCTGCTGTTGGTCCCTTTAATGGCTCTACCAGTGAAAATATGCAGAGCAGCTTCTGCTTCTGTCATTAGGGGCCCAGCGTCACACAGGGGGGAGGAGGTCCACTCGACTTCCTTTAGGTCTGTTCAGGAAAAAAAAAGTGATTCAGGTTTGAGGAAATTGTCAAGACATTTAGAAGTCAACACAATTTAGGCAATGTGGTCATGTTTCAGTGCACAAAAATGACATCGCTAATGAAAACTGACAGTTCCTATTGCAAGGATAGGTTTTTCTCATTGAGGAAGGAAATGGTTTGAACTGCAGGAGAACCATCTTGAACCATCTCCCAACACTGACAGATTGTTGCTAAGATTAGACTGAGATAAATCAGATCGCTTCATTTATCATGGACTGAATACAGCATGTTGGATGCTGATTGTAAAAGACAATGTCCGGTTGTTTTCTTCAGTAAACCAAAGTGTAGATATTCTCTATTACAAATCATGGATCAAAAATTAAACAAGTGCATGGTAATGTTGTGCAATAATGCATCCATGTTATTAATTTAACTATTCATCATGAATTTTATTGCACCATATTTTTTTTAATTTTTCTTTTAGTTTGTTTTTATTTATTCCACTTCAACTGAATCTGTGACATTATTTCTGCAAAATGTTGAATTTATTTTAGAAAGAAATAATCAGGAAAACCTTAAAATGTTCTGAGCAAATGTAGAGAAGCATCAGCACTCATTGAGCAAAATGGTCAACATTAGTATGATGCTAATTATATTGTGGGAATCACTTCAGCAATACAGCTGTTAAAGTATTTGTTAGACTAACAATAATATTGACTAATAAAGCCTTGTCAAATCCTAACCTACAATAACACATATTCATTTTATGTATGTATTTCCTAACTCCAATGTACCTAATGTACTATCGATGTGAATCTTCAAAGTATCTGAAGTCATTACATTAATCATTAATGTAGGGGACTAAAAAGTACAACTCTGACCTTTGGATTGTCCTCAAGTTAAAGTACGAGACACTTTAAACTTGTAGTGGGAAACTCTTGTCTCCCCCTTTAGGCAAAGAGAGTATTTACACAAACAATGTTGACGTGTGCTTACGAAGGATGCTTTTTTTAAAGGCTGTAATACTTCTTGTGAATGCAGAGTTTCTTCCTTATCTGGAGAATCATAAACTTTTCTGCACTTGTAAAAAAAATATTCAAACGCATTAGACAAATAATCATCTACATGCTGTAAACTGATCGTTAAATTGCAAACAAGTAAAAACTTGTTTTGCAACAACCACGTGTTCAAATAGCCAACAAAGCATAGTATTCAGATTGTTTTCCAAAGTAAAAGTATCACCATGTAATCATATAAATACACTCTATTAGTTTTTAAAGTGTTGAACTATCAATTTTGCTGAAGTGAGAATGCAGTTGTGTCCGCAAAAAGTTATTTCAAGAATCAAACGAAAAGCAGGGTGGCCAGTGTCATTATATATTATATCACAGTGTTATTTTTTCTGTTCTGTATCAGTTGAAGTAGTTAAATCTGCGAGAGTGCATCACATTTTATAGGATGATCGTGTTTTGTATTTTAAATTCTCTGAAATCTGAAAAGGATCGACAGCTGTCTGATAAATGTAATGGAGTTTGGTCCCTGAAATGTTGTGCTGAAGACACATGAAGTATCAGAAAATGGAACTAAGGTACTTCCATAAATGTACTTCTTTTATACATTTGTGTCAGAGAAAAAGGATTAAAATTTTAACAAACAATGATCCCAGGCTGAGACTAATTCACAATGTAAGCACAGACATACAGAGTTTTTGAAACAGCTCTCCATTTGTTTGCTATAAGTGGAGCAGGTATTTAATTGATTGTTGATGGCAGATGTTGCCAAAGGTCGAGTGATTAAAAGCCTCATGGGCAGCGAATCTGCTGCATGACATATTGCATCACATTTACTTTCATAATAACCACCTGTCTTATTTGATGTAATTCCACAGACTTTGCCCAACATGATTTAAGCGTTTGGGGTCCGGTTTTACATGTTGTTTGGCAAAACTTGGACTGTGTCTTCTTCTGTTGCCTGGAAACCAAACTTTGTGTGTCTCTCACTTCTCTCACTTTCCTACTCTGACATCATCACCATCAACCTCTGTCCTCCTTGTTTACTAAGACATAAAGTCCTTTGAGGACTTAAACGAGCGTCATAAAGTTGTCTTCACTAAACTGCTTGTGATGTAAAAAAACTACTGTCCACTCTGGTTGGACACAATTGGACGTGAAAGGGAGAACCTGACATTTGGAGCTGGTGCAATTAGGGCTAATGGATAAATGTTTTTGGTGAATGTAATTCATGAATTTCCACAAATAATTCACTTGAAGTAGAACATAAATCTGTTTTAATAAAAGGGATTCTAGTTAGTTTTGCATTAGCTTTGGTTTTTGTGGTTACCTGACCATATTAATAAAAGCTTGTGTGCCTCCCACACGACCATGTAGTATGACCATTGCAATAAAAGCTGTTTTTTCCAACAGTTCTTCTACCACTGTGCTAAAATAATTGAGGATGATTTCCATGGAGCATTGCTTAGGTCCTTCTTAAGCTGTCTTTGAACTTTACCAAACTGACATTTATTTCCTCACACTAAACCAAACAACCTCGGCTGGGAAAACACAGTCACTGATGGAAGGTAAACATGAGGTAAGCCTCATACTTGTTGAACATGACTGGTTTTTCCTCTGTGGAGAAGCTTGTCTTCATGCTTAGTAGTATTCATGCACCACAAGTATTTGTAGTTTATGTATTAAGTAGTTGACCACATTTTGCCATTGACACCAGTCATTTGCTCCTTTACCTGGCCTGGCACCACGTTATTTGCTTCCCTTACTGGGTGTTCTTTGCCTTGTAATTAACAACGATGAGGTCAGCTAATGAATGTTGTGTGGAAAAACAACAGATACTGGCGACTTTACAGGATCTCTAACAGACGTTACTGACAATGTTCCACATCCTCTCTCTGTCTGTGACTCGATGTCTCTGTCTGGATCAAAGACACTGAAAAAAAAAACACTAAAAGTGTCTGTAATCAATGTTTTTGATAATAACAATGAATCAAATGTGGAATGTGACAAGAATCACTTGTAGTGATGAGAGTTATAAGTTGAATCTGCAGCTCTGCAGAGCTTTACAGTGTCTTTTAGCTCAGTGTTTTGGTGTTTTGTTTTTTTGGTTCACTCTCACCGCTTTCATATTGCGGGATTTGGCCACAATAACCAGCTGGTTTAGATGAAAAAACTATAAAAACCAACTGTGCACAGTTTGCTTCACACCAGACAAAATTTGTGAACACCCTGGAGAATTTAGCAATAAAATAGCTAGACATTTCCCTCAGGAAACCAATTAAAATGGGAAAAAAGGATTGGATTTGCAATGACAGAAACATTAAATGAATGTTGCTTTGTAACAGCTAAATGCGTAAATAAGCAACTGTTTGTTGAATGAATTCATGCTCTCACTGAAACAAAACTGTTTCCCATGACATTTTTCCACTAAAATCTGACATTTTAAATTCATTTATATCAAACCCACTGTGACTGAGGTAAAGAATGGCCTCTGATCAAACCATCTGGTTATTACATAACAAGATGTAGACATGTATGAGATGTAAAAACCAGCTACAGAATGTTATTAGCCTATGTGAAACTCGGGACATGGGTTCAAAGCTGCTTAACATTTGACAATCTTTTTTTTAAAAAAATAACTCAAGGTCTACTTCAGGGAGTATTTTTAAATGTTTTGCATTTGAATAAATGTGCCTTCTTCAGGTGGTTTAAAGCAGCAGTCATGATTTTATTGCTACAAATGTTTTGTGCTTTATTTAAAACACAGTAGAAACTTAGTTAGCAGCATCAGAGTCACACACAAGGTCTTCTTCTGTCATCAGCATGCACACTCTGCATGCAGAATGATAAAACAGAAACGTGCAGGCAGAACAGAGGACAAATGCCCAATCTGACTCAATCAGCATTGATCCTGCATGTACGGCGTCGATTAATGAACACCAGCATTTGTTCCTCAGACCCCCCGACTGCCCCTCTTTCATATGTAGCACTATCTAATAACCATTGGGTGTCACGGTTGTACAAGGGAGGTGACAAATTATAAAGATAATAGTGTGATCAAATGACAATGTGGCATGCTGCCGAGAGAGGAAGGAGGGTTGCATAGAGGTATAAAAGAGACGTGAAGGACTGTGTTGAACCAGAGTGAAGAACAGAGGCGGAGAGAAGAAATGTGAGACAGAAATCTAAGGACATTCCTTTGCAGAAAATATAAAGGCAGGAGCTCAGAACAGAGATCGTGTGCTCAACAAAGAGGTAAGAAAGGAATAAATTATTTACAAGCTCATGTGTCCTTAAAAATCTGCCAACTATGGAATTAAATTTGTATAGAGAGATAGGAATATCACAGTTTAAGTGCAACTGGATGGTAATTACATGTATGACTGAAAATATTAAAATAGCCAGTTGTCTTAGTGGTTTAAGTCAAACTATGGTATATAAAGTGAATTGTTCATTCTAATTCCAGTGCTTTTGATCTGAATGTTTGTCATCTGTAATTTAAAACCTTACATGTTCTTTACATGAGTCCTAATTTCAGATTATTGTTAATAGTGTGCATCTCTCCTAATAGTTTTCTGTAATTTCTTTCATTGAACCCATCCTGCTTAATCTTAAACACTGCTGCAATTATGTTATCAGTATCTCTTCTGTTCTTTCAGCTTAAAAACAAAGGTGAAAAATCAGCCTGTTGTGTACGATTTTGCCAGCATTTTTGTTTTTTTCTTTTATAAACTGTACAAATGCAAACCTTGTGTGTGGGTGTTTGGATTGTGTAGCCAGCGTTTCAGCAGTGGATGCAGAAATGTTTGAGTGTTCCCCTGACAAATGGTGATAGCAAACACAGATGTGTAATCCGAGTGGGGGGCTCTGTCCAGCCATGTTTTTTTCACCCTAAAACCTAAAAGACAAAAATCATCGAACATACACCTAAAAGTATATTCTTTATTCTAGATATGCACTCTTATTTTATTCACTTTACAAGTGACCTTTAGATGTCAGATTTTTTATTTTTAGCCCACTACTTTCTATATGGCTTGTCTGCAGGTATGTGTGGTATGTGTGTTGAACGTTGGTAACATGGAACATGTTTCAACTTCATCTTCCCACCAGGAGTTTCTGCTGCTAGACTTTATCTTCTTTGGAGTTCCCGGTGTGAAACACACATCACCAGAGGTGAAAGTTCAGAGGTCAGACGTAGCGCCAGAGTGTGAGAATGTCACTGAGGCCTCATCTGCTGTTCCTGGGAATCACTGCAGTCACTGTTGTTACAACTCAAGGTGGGTATCTCATGAAGATGCTGACAGTCGTGTTTTCAATGTTTTAGTGGATCATGTGTAGAAGAATACTGGAACCTTCCTATGGCAATGTTTAAAAGGATCCCCATTAGCTGTCACCAAAGTGGGACTAGCTAGTCTTCCTGGGATCAACACAGAAAGACAAACACAAAACAAAACAGATATACAAGGTACAAATCATAATACCTTAACAATGATAATCTGAAAGCATCAAAACATTGTTAGACGTTATAAACATTATCAACAGTTATTCAGAAAAGCCATCACATTCATGGGTATTGCCTTCATTATTACATTTATATGGTAGGTGTATCCATTCCCTCCTCACAAATTTAAATAATACATTCTCAGATGGAACTTGAAAGATACTTTGCTATTCAATTAATGTATATGCAATGGGCAGTTATTCCAATGATTTATGGCACGATAAATAACTGTTCTCTTTAAAGCATTTGATTTTGGACATATTAACATCATCGGCAAACCTAGTACAATGAGAGTGAACCTGACTACATTTGACAATTTGGTTGTACAAAAAAACGAGTTGAGAAGAAAAGACAATGTTCCTGAAAAATTTAGTCATACTGAAAACTAGCCTGTTCTCTACTGTTAACCATGAGAGTTGACGGTGCATGCTGATAGTGTTTGTTCCAATGGGACAATGTAATATAGACATTTTATAAAACAGAAATGTCATGATGTCACCTGCATATTTATATACAGCAACTAAAGTAAATAAGTAAGTCAGTAAGTAATGCAAGAAAGGCTAATAAAATGGAAAGTCCACACTGAAATCTCAACATTTAGAGAGCAACAACAAAGTCCATGTCTGAATGTAAACATATGATTTAATAGTTTTTCTTAGATATCAGTTTCCTATTTGTATAATTATTCTCCCACTAAACTAAGGCTTTTGCAGCATTACAGCAACAACTGAATTACATTCTTAAAAATCTTTCTTGAGCTGCTTATTGGTTTTCAAAACTACAGTTCTCGCATTCCACCAAAACACAGTGTGGTAATGACTTACATTACTGTAGACACTGAATTTCTTAGTGTTTAATATGTTTATTAACTTTTAGACAGAAGTGTGCAGAAAACAGCAATAACAACAATTTTTCAAGAAAAGAATAAAGACAAAAAGAGAAAAAGAAAAAAACATATACATATAAATAGATATACACACATACATAGAAAAAACAGAAAACACCCCCACACTCGATAAAATTTCTTTTCAGAACCCCTCAACACAAAACTAATTTTCTCCAGTTTAAGATGATGTAAAACATCTTTCACCCAATGTGAAACAGTAGGTCAAGCGGTGTGCTAACAGAGTTGAAAAAGCAATGAGCTTCCACCCCCCAGCAGGTAGTCCTAACCTCTCACCAGTGACTCCGAAAAGCAGCAAAAGGGGATTTAATGCTATATTTACACCGAGTACACAAGAGAGTGCTTCACAAATACCCTCCCAGTACTGCTGTATGTTGGGACAAAGCCAAAAAATATATATTAAAGTGGCTGCTTCCAATTTTCATCTGTCACACGTTGGGTCAATATGAGGGTAAATTCTTGCCAATTTGGATTTGTGAATATGAGCTCGGTGTACCAGTTTAAACTGAATAAGAGAGTGTCTTGCAAATATTGAAGATGAATGAATTTTCTTCAAAACTTGAGTCCAGTCTGCTTCACTGATATCGGTAGACACTTATTTCTCAAAACATTTTTGTAATGGAAAATTTGGCTTTGGCTTGTCTCACCCAGCATTCATATATTATAGTTAAAACTAAAATATGTACCAAAGTTTGCCAGTCATCAATGTTTGATGACGTAAAATACAATTCAGAGACCTTAAATGCTGCTTTCAAGAAAGCGACATATGGAATAATCACTATAGCTTGTTGCTAGATATAAATGTAATGAAATTCATGTATGCATATAATATTAATACACAAATCATTAAGGCATCAGTCACTCATTTTGATTTGTCTGTTGCAGGATCATGGAGAAGAGACAACAAAGAGTCTAGCCCTGCTGTCTACCACTCTGAGGGTAATCACAATTTTAAACCAAATATATTTCAAATGTGCATAAAGCATCTTGTTCGTTTTGTTTTAATCCTAAATTATGGTAGATATGTTGAACACAGTCAGTATAAGCTGCCACTCAGGCCATGTGCACTTCTGTACTCTCCATGTGTCTAGACAACTATGAATGGACCACATGGTTCAATGTTGATCATCCTGGAGGTCGTGGAGACTATGAGCAGCTCGATGCCATCCGGTTCTATTACCGTGCCCGAGTGTGTGAGACTCCAAAGGCAATCGAAGCTAGAACCACTGAATGGGTCCCAGCCCGTGAAACTGGGGAGATGGTCCATGCCGACCCAACTGTGGGCTTCTGGTGCCTCAATGAGGAGCAAAGTCCAGGGCGCAACTGCTCCAACTATGCTGTCCGTTTCCTCTGTCCCAAAGGTTCGATGATCAACACCTTTACTATTCATTCTGATACCAAAACACTCGAGTCCCGTTCATTAAAAGTTTGCTTTATCATGTTTCTGTCTGGCTAATACACATGCAGCTTATAATAAATGGTATTTCCTCTTTGAGTGATGGTTTGAATATTATTCATGCTCTTCTTCCTATCAGATACCAGTGTGAATATTCAGGGTACTTGGGGTCCATGGTCAGACTGGAGTCCCTGCCCTGCCCTCTGCGGTCAAGTGGGTGTACAGGTTCGCCATCGAAACTGTCAATCTCGCTCAATGCCTTGCACTGGGCCTAAAGTAGAAGGGAAAGCATGCAATGGACCCGAGTGCCCAAAGACAGGTAGGCTACCTTTGGTTTAGCTGGACAGGCTCTTTCTGCAATTCCTTTCAGTCAAGCCCTGAATTAGCATAACCTTGTGGCATATTTGCAAAAAGAAATTGTTAACCCACAAGCCACAAAATGTTGTTTATTTTTATTCTACTCTTTAGATTGTTTCCTGCACTGTGTGATGGGGAAAGTGAACGCTGATTGTGACGCTTGCATGTGTGAAGAGCACATCCTGTTGGGCTCAGTACGTAGTTCTGGAGGTCTCACTGCTGAAGGGGCCACCATCCTTCGTTCTGGCAAACTCCTTACCCTCACAGACCACAATGGACATTTCCGCATCCCTGGTATCTGCCCTGATGGTAACACAACCTTGACCATCAGTCTGCAGGGTCATGCCACCCTTAACATTGTTGTGCCCAACAGCGCTGAACGCACCTCGGTCCTCAGTGTCCAGCTGAAAAGAATTGGTACAGTAAACATCTGCATCAAGATTTGAGCTTTATATTTACAGACAGAGTTTGTTAAACATACAGGGAAGCTTAGAGGTAACATGTCATTTTATTTCTATTGTTAGAGAAGCTCCATGTGTTGAGCAACCCTGAGAGCAAAGCCAGGAGGGAAGGAAAAAGTGCTGCATTCTGCTGCAAAGTGGCAGGAACGCCACAGCCAGACAAGTACCAATGGTAGGACTTGTGTGGTAACTTTAGCTCATAGACAATGTATATATATATATAGACTGTAGAATCCTACCGAGTCATTTCATGTTTACTTTCAAAAAATACAACATATGTCATGTCTTTGAATCTGCCATTAGTATGTTCTTTTGTGGGAACCAACAGGTTCCATAACAACAGTCTCATGGAGAAGCAGTCTGAAAGCACGTTGGTCCTAAAACATCTTCATCCTGAGCAGGCTGGGGAGTACTACTGCAGAGCAAGCGGTCCATCTGGGGCTATTAAGACCAAACCAGCTACCCTCAAAATCTTAGGTATGTTTCATGATAAGCTGATAAACACATGCTGGCACAGAGCACTGTGTTATGAATGGGGTACATGCTATATTTTACTTTGATAAATGTTAAAAGCAAATTTTATTATTTCATTTTAACCACAGGTAGAGATGAGCCTTCTTGCAACCCCAAGCCTGAATCCCACCTCATCCGTCTCCCACACGACTGCTACCAAAACAGCACAAACTCATTCTACTACGATGTGGGCAAGTGTCCCTCAAGTACCTGTGCTGGACAGCTGGACAGTGGTATCAGGTGCAAAGACAAAGTGGCTTACTGCTGTGGTGTGGCAAAGATGGAGGAGAGACAGCTAACATGCCAAGGGTACCAGCTGCCCACCATGGTGGTGAGCGAATGTGGCTGCCAGAAATGTGTTGACACCAAGGCCATTGTGCACGGTAGGGCCATTGCTGCAGACAATGGTGAACCAATGAGATTTGGCCATGTCTTCATGAATGGAGTCAGAATCAGCCGCACAGGCTACAAAGGTACTTTTTCCATCCAGGTCCCTCCAGACACAGAGAGGCTTGTTCTAACTTTTGTTGACAACATGCAGAAGTTTGTCAACACCACAAAAGTACTTCCATTTAACACCAAAGGAGGAGCTGTTTACCATGAGATCAAACTTCTAAGAAAGAAAGCTCCTGTGACCATCAGCTCAACAGAAACCAACACTCTGGAGCTTGGTGAGTTAGAGGGTGAGGAGGCAATGGTTGAAATTGAGATTCCTCCCCATTCCTTCTATAAGGAGAATGGAGAAGTCTTCACAGGTAAAGTCAACGCTAGTGTAACGTTTCTTGACCCCAGAGACGTCTCCACAGCTGCTGCAGCTCAAAGTGATCTCAGTTTTGTTGGAGATGAAGGTGATACCCTGCCACTGAGAACCTACGGCATGTTTTCAGTTGACTTCAGAGGGGAGGAAAACAATGAGCCCCTGAATGCAGGTGAAGTGAAGGTGTTCCTGGATTCTGCTCAGGTGAGGATGTCCGAGCACCTCAACACTATGAAGCTTTGGTCACTGAACCCTGAAACTGGCCTGTGGGAGGAGGAGGGAAGTCTGCAGGTGGAGAAGAAAAGAAGAGGAAAGAGGGAGGAGAGAACCTTTTTGATTGGTAACATGGAGATCAGAGAGAGACGTCTGTTTAACCTGGATGTCCCGGAGAACCGTAGGTGTTATGTGAAAGTGAGGGCCTTCCGTAGTGAACGCTTCATGCCCAGTGAGCAGGTGGAGGGAGTTGTGGTGAGTCTCATAAACATGGAGCCCACAGCTGGCTACTCCTCCAACCCACGAGCCTGGGGCCGATTTGATAGTGTCGTCACGGGCCCCAATGGAGCCTGTCTTCCTGCATTCTGCGATGAACAAAAACCTGATGCCTACTCTGCTTACGTCATGGCCAACCTTGGAGGTGAGGAACTTGAGGCTGTCCCTTCTGCTCCCAAACTCAATCCCAACCTTGTTGGAGTGCCTCAGCCTTACCTGGGTAAGCTGAACTACAAGAGGACTGACCATGAGGACCCCAGAGTGAAAAAGACAGCATTCAGTATCAATGTGGCAAAACCAAGTCCCAACACAGCCGAGGAAAGCAACGGACCAGTGTACACATTTGAGAACTTGAAAGAATGTGAGGAGGCCCCGTTCAGTGCAGCACACTTCCGCTTCTCAAGAGTGGAAGGTGACCGCTATGATTACAACACAGTGCCATTCAATGAAGATGATCCAATGAGCTGGACAGAGGATTACCTGAGCTGGTGGCCCAAGCCCATGGAATACCGGGCATGCTACATCAAGATCAAAATCAGCAGCCCACATGAGATCAATGTGCGGTCCCGCAACATGGGTGGCACTCATCCCAAGACGGTAGGCCAGCTATACGGCCTCCGAGACACTCGCAGCATCCGTGACATGGACCAGGCAACTGTTTCAGCTGTGTGCCTGGAATTCAAGTGCAGCGGGATGTTGTATGATCAGGAACGGGTAGATCGTACCCTGGTGAAGGTGATCCCACAAGGAAGCTGTAAGAGAGATCATGTTAATACAATGCTCCAGGAGTATCTGGTCAACCACCTGCCCCTAGCTGTGAACAATGACACCAATGAGTTCACCATGCTGGCACCTCTTGACCCTCTGGGCCATAACTACGGAATTTATACGGTGACAAACCAGGATCCACGCACAGCAAAGGAAATTGCACTCGGGCGCTGCTTTGATGGCACCTCTGATGGCACATCTCGGGTCATGAAGAGCAACGAGGGCATAGCACTGGCCTTCACTTGTGGAGATCGTGAGGTGACTCGCCAGAGTGTCTTCCAAGCCCTGCAAGGTTCTCAAGGTCAGACCGTGACGAGTGTGGTGAGAGGAGAAGGCAGACAGAACCGACGCCGGCAGCGGGCCAACACACCCCGCAGCAGTCGTAGACGCAGCACCAGAAATCCTGCAGGAAGACGTGCAGTGGCCAGGAGCTAAATACTGAAAATCAGGGCTCCACAAGGAGACCAAATGAACACCTACAATGGAAAAGAGACTGAATAGTGTTAACATCTTCGTTCACACATTTTATATTGACTTTTTCCCCAAATTAAGTGAACATGTAACAAAACTAAGTTAGGCCCATTTCTTGCATCTTCTTCCCAATTAATGTTTGCATTGTTTTTCTCCCACTTTACATTTTCAACTTTACTGTGGTAAATATTTACTTGAAACTGTAAATAGAGTATTTATTACACAGGTCTTACAAATCAGTGAGCGCTTTTATTAGTTGCTTTCATCAATGTTGTAAACAAGAACAAAAACACAACTTGTCCTTTTGACCAGTGATTTATTAAATTAGATGCTTATAAAACACTGCAGATGCTGTATCTTCCACATTGTATGTATCCAATTGTCCATGTAACATTGAAACTGGTCAATTGCAAGAGAAGAAAAGGAGAGATAAGCCCCTTTCTAATAACTGTAGCCCATATGAAGACATGGTGGGGTGAAGCCCATAAGCCCCCGCTCCTCATCACACTTGATACAAGCCTGCAGAAGCAATGATTAGGAGACCAGTTGTAGCAAGTTAGTCCACTTGCCTGATCCATACTTTTTCTGCATTAGTAGAAATCAAATTAGTAAATTACATTTTTGTCATGCACAAAAAATACCTATAAGCACTCTTTGCTCCGTGTTTTCAAGGATATTCCAGAGATGTATCAAGAGAATGGCTGTGAGGTTTTAAAGTCACATTTATTATACTTGTCTATCCCTTTTATCTTACAGTGAATGTCATGTGCTCTCTGTAAAATTACAACTACTACTTACATGTTGAGTCAGTCTCAAATCACCTAAAATGCAACCTTTCCAGAGATAAAGATGAACGATGTACTGAATAATTGTTCTGCATTTGGCAACCGAAGTTATAGATACTATATACACTTTCCTGTAAGAGAACCCTCTACAGGTAAGTGAGACCTATAATATATACATGACATTCTGGTTAGAGAATTTGCATAGAACCTTGTGTTTCTATGTCACTACACTTATAACTGCAATACTGTATCTGCCATTTTGACAGGAGCAACATTTAATAAAAAAATTGCCCTGCAAAACTCAGACAACAGCAGTTACAATGTATTTTCCATTGAAGCTGGGTTACCCAACAGATATCAAGATCATGATTGTGTATGTGTGTGTATGAGAGAGTCGAGGCTGAATGAGACAGAGAAAAGGCAATTCCATATGTAAGAACATAAAGAGTGGTGAGACTGGATGCTCCCTGGTATAGTCCCTCTGGTCACTGAAGCAAAATGAAGGGGGCAACATATAGTTCAGATTTTCCAGGATGGCACTGGACAGCATTAGAATGTACAGCTGCATTTCTGAGGGTTGGGAGGGGGAAAGGACAGTAGTGATGGAGCCAGTGTCACATGAAGTCCTCATAGTCTTGGGCGTAGCCACCATCAAACTCTGCATAGTCAAGGTCATCTCTCATCTGTGCTTTCAAACCACCTCCAGGTACGACACCTTTCTTCTTCTTCTTTCCTTTGTTTTGCTGTAAAGGCAAAAAAGTGACTTAAAAATGCATCCTGTATGACTATACATGTACAGCAAAACGGCTTCTCAATTTAATCTAAATTCTCTTGTGAAACTATGCAACAAACCACATTAATTATTAGTTCTGTTGGTAAACTAGCATATTACTAATATGACTGTTGACTTAAAATTAGTATAGAAACCACAGACTACCAGACTTTAGCACTAAATTTTTACTCTGAGCACACACTGGTCGCCCCCACAGCACCCCCTACTGCATACAAACTACTAATTCATCTATTAAAAAACACATTTAACCACTTACTTTTTCTTGTTTCTGTTTTTCACTAAGTAGAACTGACAGGGAATTACTGACTTTCTTCAAGTCATCTACTTCCACTGCAAAGAAAGAGAAGAAAAACTGTTAGTCAAGCCGTTGTTGACAAATTTAAGGTACTAATAACAACTAAGTGTAATGGTATTGTTCAGAAAAAACTGTAAAAGATGCTGTTCTTACATGAAATACAAAGCTCCCGAAACAATGAATCCAAGAAACTTGAATAATGCACAGATTTTTCAAACTGGGTTATCTTTTCTTTCAGCAATTTTTCAAACTCTGTGAAGTCTTCTTTGGAAGATGGACACATGGCATCAATCCCAGTGACACTGTTTGAAGTGCTGCTGACACCTGAAAAACAAAAAAATGCAGTTTGATGCCTCTTCTCAGGATAAACTAGGTCAGAGGCAAAGCCCTGTTGTTTATATTACACCTCCAGTTTGGTGCTCTTGACGTAGCTTTTTGGTGAAAACCTGGGCTGACTGCCTTATTATCTTATTGCGGATTACTATAGACACCTATTCTGGTGTCAATGTTGGCCAATAGGTACCTAGAAATTACAATCCAGAAATGCCAAAACAGGTTTGAGACTCTTTCGAAACAGTTTTAGCATTATATAGAGCGCTGACAAGTTGAACTCCAAAACACATTCTGAGAACGATCAGTCTCAGAAATCTAGTATAACTTTGACTGTAGACCACATAAGGTTACTACACATTTAATTCATGACCAGCTCTCGAACCAGTTGTTCTGGTTTATGAGCCATTCACTCTCTAGTAAGATAAATATACAATTCCAACAATTTGTTCTAATAGAAACCTATCTGATGGTACTTATAATTTCTCAGCATGCAAAAACCCCTGGCCATCTTAAGACAGTATTTAATATATATATATATATACATATATGTGTGTGTGTATGTATGTATGTATAATTTATTAAGTACTGAGTAGTGTTTTTAACAGTAAAGTTTAATTTGTATTTAAATACTGTGCAACTCTCAAAACCAAACATATACAGGACAGGCTATGATAGCAGTAGTTGGGTGTTCACGTGTTTCTAAAAGAAACATGGGAGCAGTCAAGACTTTAAACAATTCAATTTAAGCACAGATTAAACTTTAACTATTCACAGCACCCTTGTTAAAACAGTATGCAATAGTTGCACAGCTTTATATGTACAAAAAGTCAAGTTATAGAACACTGCTGAATTTCTGTGAAAAAAAGGAGTTACACATTTGAAAGTTACTTATATTCAAACTGATCACATCTTACCGAATGCATCTTTTGCTAGCTCCAAGTCTGCGGCTTCCTGTAATTTCTTCACTCTTAACTTTTCTGCGAGTTGTTCTTCAGGAGTGAGCTCTTCATTTTCCTGTGATAAAAGATACAAAAATTGCATCATAATTAGCGATAGGAGAGAGGACAACCATCTTGAGTATGAGAAAACAATAAAAGACACACAAGGACAAAAAACTACTCACTTCCGTCTCCTTTAGCTCCTGTTGTTTTTTCTTTAACCGGTTTTCTTTCTCTTTGATCTTTTCACTCAGCCTTTTCTTTTCAGAAACCTTTGTCTCTGAAAAAGAAAATAAGTAACATTTATATTTTCAGAAAAAACAGGCACTGATTCAGTGTTCTTAAAAAGCAGATGAAAAATGAATACATACCTGCTTTTTTCACCTCTGTTTTTTTCTCCTCATCTTCATCCTCATCATCCCAGTTGTCCTATTAATAATCATTTTAAAAGAGAAAAGTTGCCACTATATTATGCAGGGTAGGTCATGCACACAATTGTAAAAACATTTCTCTATTAATCAATTACTTTCTTTGATTACAAAACAGACAATAAATAAAAATGAATATTGTGGATGCCCAGAGCCCAGGATAATATCCTTTAATGTGTTGTTTTGACGGATCAATATCCTAACATATTCTATGTACAATAAACCAAACATGCTCAAGAAAAGCATTAAATTTATTCATTTGAGAAGCTATACCTCTTTTTCTTAAATGTGAAAACAATATTACAAATATAGTTGCCAGATTATTTTTGGACGATCGACTTCTAATTGTTTAATTTGTAGTCCTAATAACATATATTTGTTATAATATAACAAATATACCCTAATTTGAATAATAAAGTGTTTGGACAGGTTTACAGGCCAATTACACAAAACATACAGTCATTATATGTGAGCAATGCTGGGCCCGACTATCCATAATAACAAATACCTTAATACTCTGCATTTGCAATAACGACATAACTAAATTTTTCAAATTCTGGTTGAATTAAATGGTGTGATTGTGTTATACCGCTTTACAAATGCTTGTTCTAAAAAAATAAAAAAAAATCTGAACCAGATGAAATTTAAAATACAGTAATCACACTGCAATTCTTTATGGCTTGGAACATCAGGTTCATTATTTTATGTGTGATTTTGGATAACTCTACCATATTGTGATGTACTGTATGCTGTTTTAGCGTAATTTTAATGTTGATAGAGGGATAATGATTTTAGCAACACCTGCCCTACTAAACACTGCTTCAAAAAAACACCACTAGTGCTGAGGACTGACCCAAAAAACAAGTTCAAACAAGCAAATCAAGGTCTGCCAAGTAGTCTGTGGCGTACTGCACTCCAACAAAATCCATATAGTCACTGATAATCGTACACTGTAAATACAACAATTTCCATCCACTTAACAACTAACGGCTATCTGACAATTATTTTGACCACAAAAGTCAATACTTAAACTGTACATGTATTAACTAAAGGGTAAACACTTAACTACTCAATGAGCTCTGACAATTAGTCTGTTATATGTGGCGCATGCTGTATAAACAACAATAACTTCACACAAACCCCTTGGGATTAGAAATTCAATTATTCTGGGCAGTAATTAATTGTGTTAGTTCCTGATTTGCAATGAAACATTAACCCTGATTTCAAAATGAGACGTGTTTGTATCAGAGGATGTGAAACCATTGCTGTCTTTGGTTAGAGCACCATATGTGACAGAAAGCTGGACAATTGAAGAGGCCTCTGCCAGCACTTTCCACGGGTCAATTATCTGAGGTTTCTGGACGGAAACCAGTCGACATTCACGTAGTAGCCACATGTATTGCAGTATCAACTGAGCAGCAGATTCCTACTGCCACACGCCAGCTGTAAAGTAGGAAAGTTCTAGGCCTAGTTCTTGGCTGAGTTGAGTCATCAACCCAGATGATTTCATCTGACTGAGGCTAAAGTTGGTTAGCAAGCTAACGCCGCCTCATGCTGAATGTGACTCAAGCTGGGGGAATTCAAGACAAGACACAAATGCTAATCTCCTGTAATCATTTAATGCAGGCAACTTTGGGCAACGACGGGATAGGCTGCAGTCTACATTAAACACACACTTCCAAGCCACTTAACGACGCAATCTTCGAGGTTACCTAACATTAAAGCTCATTTTCAGACGTAAGCTGACACCGGAGCTAGCCAGTTTGCTAGCTAAGTGGCCCGGCAAGAGGTTAGCTTCAAGCTACGTTGTAAAAATTTAGCCCGGCTGTCCGTGAATTACATCGCTAAATTGTAACTCCCAAATAACAACAAAGGCTATTCGCTTCCATAATTTATTTTTAATCCACAACCATCTGCTGGCACGTTAACGTTTACTGTATTAACGGTACGTTGCGACTGTTAAAACCAAGAATAGTAGCGTCCGTTAGCTGAGCTGGAGTTACTACAAGCTCCCTAACCGAGCCACATGAGTTAGCCAAAAGCTAGCTTGGAGCTAACACGGTATCGGAGGTTGACAGGCAGCCAGAAACCGCGGTGAAGCATGGCATCACAGCCGAGCCGACAACGCTTCAGCCCGGCGTTAGCTCGAAACTCGCCGGCTACCCGCTCTCAAACGGCGGCAGAACTAACACGTAGCTAACACTAAACCAGCGTTGGTCACGAAAATTTACCTTAACCTCTTCTTCTTCGTCTTCGCCTTCCCATTTGTCCAGCGCTGCCGCCTTTTTAATCGGCTCCTCCGGCTCGAAGTTGTCAGCGTCTGTAAGAACGACAACATGAAATTCGTTAGGCCAATCCACATCTAAAGACCGAGTTTGGCAATAACGGAGTGACAGGCTCCTAAAACAAAGACTGCGACGAGCGGCTGATGTACAGAAAGCTATCCTTCCCAACTTAGTTTCTCACCCCAGTCCGCCATGTTGGCTGTGTTGCTTGTGTTTGACAGGCTCGCTGTGAAGTCAGTGCTGCAGCCCGTTGGCCACATTCAGAAACTGCTCCCACCTTCTGGACGTCATTCCTGCCTTATCTAATGTCCCCGCCGCTCACCGAGTCCTCCGATCAACATGACACCGAGCCTGCTCCCGCCTGGCTATTTTTTTATTCATTTAAATAGTAAACACAAGGCGGATGAGAGTTTGAAGACTGCATTGTATCTGAAAAGTCATTAAACACTTCTGTAGCTTACCACACATTTCACCACTTGAGTCAAAATTAAAATATAGCTTAGTAAATAAAATACTGAGTGAGTTAATAAGTTTGTCTTTTTTAATTTATCATGTCATAATCATAATCCTTACTCATTTTGTTACAGTCTTCATATCTATATATATATATCTATATATATATAGATATAGATAGATAGATAGATAGATAGATAGATAGATAGATAGATAGATAGATAGATTCTTGGGGGAAATCCCCTACAAAAATACTAATAAATAAAACAAGAGACAGTAGCAGACAGATTTGTTCCATTTAATAACTTATTCCATATTAATCACACTGGAAAGTGTGCACAACAATACAAAACTCACAGCAACAAAACACTGAAGTTGATCATTACTAATACAATCAGATCTGACAGAGCTTTATGTCCCTGTTTTGTAATCAAGATAACTCACAGTGGATATACAAATTTAGCAAATATATATATATATATATATATATAATTTCACAGAAGTCAACAACTTTGTGGGTTTGCAATAATAACTGTATATGAACTATATTTAAATCTTTATATTTTTTCGATTGCTTTTCTGGATATGGCTTCACATCCCTGAGAAGGACACATCAGGACAGTGGGGGTTTGCATAGGTTTATAAAAAAATAAATATGCCAAGTGCAATGAAAACAAATCTACTGCTATTAGATGAATGTGCTGCTTAAAATATAGCCCACCATTAGTCTCCTTTCTTAAATTAAACTATTCATTTGCTTTCTTTAGTGCTGATTTTTCAAAAGTGAACCTTGCACAAAATAAATCACAGTAAATACACTATATAGAAAACCTGAAGTGCTGCTTATTTCACAAAGGGTTGGTATTGCACAGATAAATGAGATAATTTGGGTTATGTGGATGAGGAGGTTTCCTGACCCAGCTGGGGTGAGTGGGGTCATGTGTCAGGGCAGAGCAGGACAGTAAGCAGCATCAGCAGTCCCAATATGAGACACACAGGACTGTGGCTCAGTGCCAGCCCCAGTGACCGCCCTGCAGGGACACAGTGAAATAGTACAAATGTAGAGCCATGCAAAATATGATTGCTGTGGATTATCGCCACAAAACACTGTAAAAACAATGACAATGCACTGACTGTCACAGCGCCTGGAGGGATTTGCATAAGTGGTGCTTTGCTTTGTTAATAACTTCTGTTTCCTATTTATAAATTCCACAGTGATAAATCCTGAGAATTCACACGGGATTACTCTCAAGATGACTGCTACTCACAGACTGCTTTAAAATTAAACTACTTCCACAAACTCAGTCTTTAAAACAGATATAAGTAACTGAGATTTAGGAATTAAAGCATGAGTCAGTCTGCACTGGGTCCCAGTTCCTCACTACATACTACTCTAGCCAGAGGTTTGAATCTAGATTGAATCTCTGTTAGAAATAAAAATCCTAACCCTGATGTGTATGATATAAAAAGGCACGGCTTTGGAAACTTCTAGAGGTACTGTGAGAACAATGTGCTGAAATCAACAGATAGACAGAACCAGCTGTCGCCGGGATTGTCTCATGTTTCTGCAAACAAAGACTTACTCCAAATAACTTGCCGTCACATTCTACAATCATATAAAAATCTTACTCACAGTCCATTTTAAGTAGACTGAAATTTTTTCGTGTGTGATTTCTAACTTTGCTGGATGTGAAATGGAGAAGGTTGTAGCTTAAAAATTAAAACCAAGTGCAGATTTTGAGAGAGTTGGCATGGTGTTACTTCCTTTCCATTAAGAGCAAACAGTAAGTACTTTGTGTATTGTATAATGACTTCCAGGACATGTATTATTAATGTTGATATATACAACTGTATGATATTAGCATGCAGATCAACCCAACTTTTCACCAGATCAACAGAAGTTTGTGTAAACATGACAAAACAAAGTATGCCTCTGAAAGTTACCAGTCTTTACAATAATCAGTGGACAACTGAGCTTCAAAATATTCGTGGTTTACCTCTGAAGTTGACAGGCCGATCCTCCCAAGGTGTCAACACCACATCAAGAGCTTTCCTCTGAACAGGTGACAGAGCATCACGCTTCTTGTCATTTACTGCAATGGCTTGATCGTAGGATAACATCTCAATCATTTTAGGGCTAAATGTCACCTTGAGAATATGAAGAAACAGACAAAAAATAGAGGAGCAGAGAGAGAGAGGGTTTAAGACGCAATAAAGAGGACACAGATTAACACATTTGTGACATGTGTAAAAAAAAATGTCATCACTATTTCTATGGTCCAAATCATATGACCTTATGAAAAATGTGAAATGGAAAAGACTTGTTGACTCACAGCAAACTTTTTAGGTGGTATCATTGTGATAGCCAAAGGTGAGATTCCTTCAATTTGCGCTTTCACCAAAGCTGACATCGCCATGTCTGGAAGACCAGCTGCAAAACAAGCAGAGCGATGTAGAATAAAAGTTGTGGTTTAGGTCAAAAACACTGGGATCCAGCAACAAGGTCGTGGCAGAGGACTTTTAGAGGAACAAAATGGCTTTATTTTAATCTGTGAGCACCCATAGCTTTGGCTAAGCAACACAAATGACATATTTGTAACAGATATTATATCAGAGGATGAATGATTAACTCTACAGAGAATCAAGATTTTTTTCTTCTAGTCTCATGTCATTTAGTGCAGCTCTCTACAAACTTTATTTGTCCCCTGGGGGCAATTCCACGCACGTTGGATACAGAAAGGTCACAGCAACTATACAATAGTAGTAGCAGCCATATGGTAGTTAAAATAGGATACATAAAATTATATTTACAAATTAAAAATAGAATATGTTGAGAAAAGAAAAAAGTAAAATATCGTATTGACGACAAATAATGTACATGAGGTGCTAAAATGGTTGAGAGCTGCAGAGTGACTGTACATGAATTTAACAGTATGGTTAAATAAGGAAACGAATTACAGCATTTACATGAGGTGTAATTGAAGGTGGAGGTGGATTGAACATACACTGATCAGGCATAACATTATGACCACCTGTCTAATATTGTGTTGGTTCCCCTCATGTGCTCAAAAATGCTCTGAACTATTGGGCATGGACAAGAGGACCTCTCAGGGTGTCCTATGGGGTCTGGAACCAGGACGTTGGCATTGGATCCTTTGGGTACTCTGGCTTGTGCAGTGGAGCCTCTGTCCATCAAACTTGTTCCACTGCATCCTGTTGATGTTTGATCACAATGGGGTGTTGGAAGTTTGGAGGTCAAATCAACATGTTGGGCTATTGTCATGTTCCTCAACATGTTCCTGATTGTTTGATGCTGTGGTGCATTTTCCTGCGGGGGGTAAGCCAGTGACATTTGCATATGGGATGATTTTTATTGGGGTGTCTAAGTCTCACTAACACAGATGCCAGAACACAAGGTTTTCCAGCAGAACACCACATAGTACCAATATGATCAATGTTATTCACTTCACCTGTCAGTGGTCATAATGTTGTGGTCGATCGGTATAAATAAGTTTAGTGCAAAGCAGGAGGGTGGAATTTAAAATGTATTAGGAAATGGCCATGTGGTGAGACACAAAATAAACAATACCTGCCAGGACTCCAATCTCAATGAACACATCAGTCCCCCACGAACTCATGACTCCAAAAGCAAGACTGTGGGTCAGCAGTTTAACGAGAGCCTGCAGCTGCTCCTCTGAGCAGGACAGCCCGAGCCGACCCAGCCAGAGAACCGCCTTACTGCAGCCATCAGGGGGAGACACAGCACAAGTAGACAGCTCATTCAAGTGTCAAGCTGAGCTGGAAAAGAAGCCTCTTTTCAAGTGTCTGTGGTCATTTTTGCTCACCTGAACTCTACATTATTGAAAGATTTCATCTCTGAGGTTGTAGCACCACACACAGTGTATCCCATTGCCACCAGTGTACTGGAGTCAAGCTGGCTTGGACTCTGCTTGGTGGAGTTCAACACGTTGGAAAAGAGTACAGCCAACTGGGATGAAAACAAAGATTATAATTTAGATATCCTCTTTGTGCATTCAGTTTGTGAGAAACACCCAGCTAACATTAAGACTTTTTTAACATCTGATTTCATGGTCATTTTAAAAGCTGTAGTTTATTGTCCTGTTGAACTGCATGGATTAGACTGAGAAGTGCTAGATAATAATTTTTAATTTTGACCAAACATGCACAGTGTTTAATGCATTCAGAGAAGTAAGTACATGTGGTATGTTGTTTGCTGTGGCCAAAGCAGCTACCTGTCTACTGTTCCAGGTGCTGACAGCACCCATAGTAGTGATGCTCCTTCGCTCAGTCAGTTGGACGGCACCCAGCTCCTCCAGGGACATCTCTGTCACTATTGTACCCAGCTGAGAGATCAGAGACTGGGAGAAGGAGGAGGCTGGACCGTATATCTTCATACATGCAGTAAAAACAGAGCAGACAAACAGTATTAAGACCTGAACTGAGCAGGTTAACTTTTAACTAATCTGTGAGGCTGTTAAAGAAAATGCAGTAAATGCCAAATAACTCCCACCTCTTTAACTCTCCTGTGCACCTCCTTGCGTTGGTAGGGTGCGAGGAATGGGTCCTGACCAATCAACTCCAGACAGCTGGAGAAGGCTGGTGAAGGCATGTTCATCAAGCTGTTGGAGGTCCAGGCAGAGGGAGCTGTGGTGTGCAGAATCTCACAAGTAGGAACCATGAGAGGCGCTGGCAGAAGACACAGGCACAAATGTCTTATCAGGAGATGCTGTTGACATACAGCAGGGGTCAGCAGTAAGGTTCAACCATGGGGCAGTGGCTCAGCATTATTTAACTGTGGTGGCAACAGAGTTCTACAGGCTTGGTGAAGATGCATCCCTATCGTAAGTTTGTCTGTTTGTTTACTGATATAAATCGTTTTTCAATGTTGCATTTTGTAGATGTCATTTTCCACAATCTAGTGAGTGCAAACACAACTACAGCAGCTTCCAGCAACAATGAACTCAAATGTATATTTTTGGTTACATCATATATTGTAATTAAGGGGTTATTAACACTCAATAAACAGTAGTCTGTGCAATTAATAATTTTTTAAAAACCAGCATGTGATATATTCCGATCAGCCACAACATTATGACCATTGACAAGTGAAGTGAATAACATTGATCATATTGGTACTATGTGGTGTTCTGCTGGAAAACCTTGGATTTTGGCATCTGTGTTGATGAGAATGTAACACCCAAATAAACACTGTCCCAGAACAAGCACACTCCCTCATACAAATGGAAATCCCAAATGTCACTGGCCTAGCCCCGCAGGAAAAGTCACCCCACCACATGGAAAAAAACATCAAACAATTAGGAACATGTTGAGGAACATGACAATGGCCCAACATGTTGATTTGACCTCCAAACTTCCTACACTCCATTCTGATTAAGCATCAACAGGATGCAGTGGAACAAGTTTGATTGACAGAGACCCCACTGCACAAGCCAGAGTACCCAAAGGATCCAATGCCAACATTCTGGTTCCAGACCCCATAGGACACCCTGAGAGGTCCTCTTGTCCATGCCCAATAGTTCAGAGCATTTTTGAGCACATAAGGGAGACCAACACAATATTAGGCAGGTGGTCATAATGTTATGCCTGATCAGTATAAATTCACATAGAACCACAATATGTTGTTTTTGCACAAGACAAAGGAACAGTTTTAGAGTTTTAGAGGTGCTGTTTGTAGATTTTGTTACATTTTGGACAGAGCCAGACCAGCTGTTATTGGATATCAATCTTCTCACCTAACTCTTGGCAAAAAGGAGTAGGCCTATAACCTTGTATCTTAAAATAGTCAACTATTCCTTCAGTGATTGTTTGGTTAATGCCTTGTGTTTGCTTAAAGGATGTGTGGCCTATTACCACAAATTGTGCAGTATTGTGTTATATTATTTCACAGATTTTAGAAATCAAAGTGATGCTTACGTGCATTGGGAAATACTTTGAGGAAGCCCAGGAAAAACTGCAGAACAAACTGTTGCTTTTGAAAGATCTTTTTCCTCTCATCCTCGTTCAAACAGTGGATCCCCACATCCCCACTTTCCCACTGACGCTGGCTCATGAACAGCTTTTCTATGCGTCCCACAGTCATCAACTCCTGTGGGAACACAAACAACAACACACAAATACGCAAGGAAACAGGGATCTGATCCTGACACCTGTTGGAAATGTGATACCTGAGGGATTTCTTTACAATCCTTGTTGGCCTAACGTGCCATAGCATCAAGTTCCAATCACAAAACCCCACACCCACAAGAACAAATTTTTACATTTTCTTCAATCTGGGGAGATAAAAGTCCAGTTTCTGGGACAATTAAGATGTATTACTGTATGAATAAAAATAAACTGACCTTGGAAATATCCTGCAGATTGGTTTCAGGCAGGAAGAGGAGAAATCGGTCCACCTGACTGAGTGTTGTCTGATTCCAGTTTAGGACCGGGCTGTGGTGAAACATTAGAGCACTTTATCATCTTTCCACAGTTTCCAGTTAAGTGAATGGCTGGTATACAAGAGCTACTATCATATATAACCTTATCCATATAATTGTCATAATTTTCATGTTTTCTACAAAACTCTACAATACACATCTTTAAAATGCTAATATGATAGTTTTGCTTAGCTGGATTTTTTTTCAAGAGAAACTTTAAAATTTGTTGAATATTTCAGTTCACTTAATGGCAAATTATCATATGCATGAAGCTAAATTCATGATAATCCTACCCACTTTTTACTGACTGCATTGCAAATACCTCCAAAACTAAAAAACTAAAAAGAAAAGTAGCTGAACCCTTTCAATGTGTAAATTAGTCCTAAATATGGTCAGACCTTTATCTCAGTTACAGTTATGAACAAACATAACATGCTTAACTAGTCACACTCAAATTGTTGTATTCTTTCTGTTCATATTGAACATTCACAGAGTAGAATGGAAAAGCTTTGTGGACTGCTAGACTAACATCAGCAACAAATAAAGTGAAAAGTTAGCAAGCTTAGAGGGGAGGGTTGGAGTATTGTGACTTATAATAAAAATACTCATTCATGAAGACTGAAGGCTGCAAGAAATATCTGCTGATGTGAGTCATGTGTTTGTAAGAAAATATCTCAGAATGCATGTCAACAAGAATTTCTGATTTGCATAAACTCATATAGGAACTATTGATGTTGTATAATATTTCTCTTCATCAATCTACTACACACAAATCATGGTGCTTGGTTCACTTCAAACAAAACATTACTGTGCGCATTAAGTTAAGAGTGTTCTGACACTAAACAGCACTACTGTGGAAATATTTTGTGGACTTCTGGAGCTAAAGTTCAATTGTTTGAATGAGACAAACAGCACTATTAGAAGGGGCACTGCAGAACCAACATAAAACATTGATTAACAAAAGAGAGAGGTCCGAGGCACTCCAGATAAGTTACTTAAAAGTCCTTTAACATTGATTGTTGGGGTTAGAGACCTCGCAAGTAACAAGCAGTAAATGAATTACTTGGTTTATCTGCGTATCTCACAGGATAATGTCAGAGTGCTTTTCATTTTATACATTAGACACATGCATGGATATACTGCCTTGTTATTCGTTTATTCCTTGTTAAATAAAGCATTAAAAAACAGTATTGTCTGGCATCGAACAGTTCAAGCCTTATGTTTGTGATAATGTTACCCAAAGACAGCAGGTTCTACCAGGATACGAGCCACAATTTCCATCTTGCTGCTGCTGTAGCAGAGCTCTTTGAGGAAATCCAGATTTTCAGTGAAGAAGCTGCGGTCCACCCTAATGAAAATCTCATCCACCACAAACGGAGCCATAATGCCCAGTGAACGAAACTCCTCCTCAGTGAACACTCCCGTGTACATGTCCTGCAGAGAGGGGGGCGACAAAAAACCGATTACACAGCAAATATACAGCATACAACAGTGTGTAAAATATACAAGTTGCAATATTACTTAAATGACAAATGATTCAAAATTGTATCACTTTACAATAAATGCATTGTTTCTGAGTTGAACAGTATGGTATTTGCTCATAAAATCAAAATCAAAAACAAATACTTTAGATAGGCTATATTGCAAATACAAGCCACGAAGCAGAAGTTCTATTTCGTTAAAGTGACTACAACTATGAACACTGACACCCAAGTTGGAAAATCTGTGATCACAGAAACCACATTGAATACACCTGTGACTTTCAATTAGCCTAACTGCATGAACATGGTTATAAAATGACCTGTGAACACCAGAAGTTGCTCAGTTTTGACCCTCTGTGTGTATCTGCATGCCCATATCATGGCTCCACATGTTAGAATTCACAAAGATTGCTAATGATACAAGCAGATCAACTAAAAATTAGTTGAGACACAGTTGCAGCAGTAATCAGGAGGTATAAAATGAGCCATAGTACCACTAATCAGAACTGCAGTGGTTGTCCTCCTAAAATGATGCCACTACTTGTGCTGTCTAAAACAGATTGGCAAGTTTTTCCGCTATGTCAGATTTGTCTCAGGGGTTATCAGTGTAAATCAGAGTTTCTGTGACAGCTCTGAAAGTGGAAAGGACAGTTCGTGATGTTAAACTCTATGGACAACATCCAAGAAACAAGAAGCTTGTTTGCTGTCAGAACAAAACTGCAAGATTGAACTTTGCTAAAGGACATAAAAAGAAGCCTGCTAAATCCTAGAAGCACGTGCTTTGGTCAGTAAAACAAGTAAAAACTCATTGATATTGTACTATACCAAACTGCACAAGTAATGCACAAGGCCAAAAGTAATAAGCTCCCCGGAAATATTCAACAACTGTTTAATATACAAGAGGGTCATTACAATTTAAGAGAACAATTTAATTTTAAGGCTCAGAAACAGAACAACTATGAGAGGTTTCAGTATATCAACTTGTGGAGTAAGGCTATGGAACGGCTTGAATGTGGAGTTAAAGCAATGTCCAAACATAAATCAGTTCAAAAAAGGTATAAACAGATGGTCTTCCAGCAGTACAAGGATGAAGATGAATCTTGAAAGGGTGGGGTGGGCGTTGTTTGCTCCAACTTTGATGGCTGGATTCACATCGTGGATCTTATCATCTGGGGTGGTGGGGTTGCTACAGTGGCATGATGACACTCCCAGGATCAATGGTAGTGATGATGTGGCTGTGTGTATGTGTGTAACGTGCATATATGTATGAATTCATGTTTATATGAGAGTATATATATATGTATGTATATTTGTGTATATGTAGGTATACTGTATATTAGTATTATTTTCATGCTTTAATTGCTTTTATTGCAAGTTTAATTTAATTAAAGGGAACAGGCAGTTGTTTTCGAGTTCTATGATTTAATGAAAAGGGGTGGGATTAAACAAGTGTATACTTCGTCCCACTCCTTTTCAAATGTGTTAAGAAAAAAAATGGAAATCCTTGTTTTGTATTGTCAAATTGTTTCTTTTCTTGCATATTTGAAGTAATTTAAAATCAATCAATCAATCAATCTCACTAATGAAGGGTGCACTGGATTTTGTTGCATTGAGTTCCTACTGTGGGGTCTGAATTTTTAGTATAATAAATCTAAATTGTTAGTTTTTATTTTGGAAACTAAACCTCAAACATACAGTGGCAAGAGAAAGCTTGTGTGACCTCATTGGAATTACCTTGTTTTGTGCATTAATTGGTCATAAATGTGACTTCATCTTCATCTAAGTCACACGTGTAGACAATTACAATGTGCTTGGGTTAGTTACACACTAACAGACACAGTAAGTGAGTCCCTTCAGGCCATCCACAGTATATCTATTGGAGTAAGGTGGGGGCTTTTTAAAGATGGGTTATCTTTGTTTGAGATCATTCTGTAGTAGATTTACTTCAATGTTTAAGGCAACTGTCCTGATGCATCACCCAACTTCCACTGAGCTTCAGATGACTGACAACCATCCTAAAATTATCCTGTGAGATTTCCTGATAAATTAATTTTCTCCAAACACCTTTGAAATGCTGTTTATTTCGCTGCTGAAAGTACTAAGCCGTATCGATTTATCTAACTATAAACTGATGAACTTCTAAACTCGTTGAAATTACTTAGTAACCCTTTGGTTCACAGATTCAGGTTCAGCAGATTGATTGTGTTTGTTTATCATAGTAACTTTATCTGAAGCTCTGACAATATTAAGACAAATCTATTAAAAAAAATGTCTTGCCACTTATGAGTTTCAATCTTCTTTAAGTTTCTTTGCATTTACCTTTAAAATAGAAGAGGGCAGAGGAAGAAGTAGAGCTGTTCTTACCAGTCTCTGAGCTATTTTGTCCACCAGCAGCTGCTGTTTTGCTCGAGACAGCAAGAGAAAGTGAAGAGGGTCCTCAACAATCATCTTCCTCAGAATGTCCATCTTTTTAGTAGAAAACTTCTTAATGGTGGTCACCCTGCAGGCAATGGCACAAATGACACAAGAGCAACGTGCTAAAGAATAATTTCCATTCTACACTTAAGAAATCTTTTAAATTGCTAATCATAAATTGCTGTTTAAAAATCACATTTGGGCAAAGGCATGAATCAAACGATATGCTAATCAATCTTTTAGCTAAGACTGACTCATACAGATTATCTTTCCAAATCAAGAGAGCAGACATAAAAGTTTTTGACATGCAATTCTTATCAACTTATAATTAGTTGACCATTTTTCTTGAGTGTATGATGCCAAATTTAGACTCACGTCATGGACAGAGCAATCTCAGCTCCAAAATCTTCAAGCAGCTCAGGAAAGAACTCAAACTGATGCAGGTCCTCGATGACACACTTTTTCTGTTCAGAAGAATCAAGAAGACACATGACAGTGTTCGTACAGATGTACACTGATCAGGCATAACATTATGACCACCTGTCTAATATTATGTCGGCCCCCCCTCATGTGCTCAAAAATGCTCTGAACCATTGGGCATGGACAAGAGGACCTCTCTGGGTGTCCTATGGGGTCTGGAACCAGGATGTTGGCAGTGGATCCTTTGGGCACTCTGACTTGTGCAGTGGGGTCTCTGTCAATCCAACTTGTTCCACTGCATCCTGTTGATGCTTGATCACAATGGGTTGTAGGAAGTTTGGATGTCAAATCAACATGTTGGGCCATTGTCATGTTCCTCAACATGTTCCTGATTGTTTGATGTTTTTTCCATGTGGTGGGGTGCATTTTCCTGCAGGGGTAGGCCAGTGACATTTGGGATTTCCATTTGTATGAGGGAGTGTGCCTCTTGTGGGACAATGTTTGTGTGGGTGTCTAAGTCTCATCAACACGGATGCCAAAATCCAAGGTTTTCCAGCAGAACACCACATAGTACCAATATGATCAATGTTATTCACTTCACCTGTCAGTGGTCATAATGTTGTGGCTGATCGGTGTATATCACATGTAAAAATTCTTCACTGAAGTCAGATATCTTATATGGCATCATCATCAATAGTTAAATTTACCAGCGAGGTGTGAAGAAGACCCGGCTGCTTTCTGAGGAAGGCCAGGAAGTCTCTCACTGAGGAAGCTGACGAATCAGCCTTAAACTGTTTTTGTAAGAACGTGCAGCTCACACCCCGACCCAGTGTTCCCAGTTTCCTGCTTACGCAAAGAGATGAGTGTTAATAGACGCACAAATCAGTGAAATTGCAAAGTTATGCTAAAATTAACCAACACAGTTCAAAAAGAGTGAGGGAATGTGCAGAGAGTGTACACACTTATCACAGGCATGAATTGAACTTACAGAAAATCTTGTTTGCTCAAGTTTGGGTTCCTGTCAAGCACTTCTGTGAAAATTGCTTTAGCCTGGGAAAGAAAATGGAAAAATGTTGTGTTGTGTAGTTGTGTTACATTGTAGTTATGTGCTGCTTTTTTCCCCCTAGTTTATGTAATTATCGCACCACACAGGCAATCTGATATGAGGACAGTTTTTCTCTCTGGCATTCACGTGCTGCTCCATTCACAGTGTCAGTGATGATGACGTCTCTGCTTTTGCTTCTCCATTTAATAATTTAGAAGCTAATCGAGATATTGTCATACACACCTTCTCATGACAAAGAGAGGAAGCATATTTAATTAGAGGAAGCATGAAGAGATCAAAGTACACAGTAAAAGTCACTGGCCTGGTGTTAGATTCGTTTACATATTGAAATACTGTAAGTGTTTGTGAACTGGCTAAATACATTCTATAATTATAATTCATTTTTTGTATCTAATAATGTGCATACTTTCTTCCTTTTTTCTGCTTACGTCAGTGTACTTAAATTTGACCATTAATGTGACATGGCAGGTTTACAAACATTACTTTACTGATTACTTTTTTTGGAATATCACTACCTCTACAGTGTGTTCATGCAAGATGGATTATGTGATACCTGCTGTGTGTTCCAGGTTTTTGTGAAAGTACTGGAAGGTTTGTTTACGAGCACACCAGTCCTGGGCAGGACACTGAGCAGCGGTGTGCAGTCAAGCAAAGGCCCCACATCATTCCAGTTAACCACCTCAGGAAAGCCCTGATCCAAACAGGGGAAAGATAACACAAGGAAAATTGCTGCAGCTGTCAAGGATGAGAAAATGAAGGTTTACTCTTTTAATTGCATTATATGTGGAATTCAGTGAAATTATGAAAGTAACAGGATTTAGATGTATTATTATTATTATTGTTGTTGTTGTTATTATTATTATTATCATTATTGTTGCTGTTGTTGTTATTATTATTATTATGCCAATAATCTTTCATATTTTTTTTTCTTTGACAAAAGCCACTTGAAACACAAAAAATACTGATTTTTCCAAGAAAATCTCCAAGTCAATAGCTGTAAGTGTGTGTTGTACCCATAGTTTGGTGGCAATAGCATTGGCTTGTGCTGGGTGGAGGCCTTGTTTGTGTGGTGGGCAGAGGACTGGTGTGTGGTGGGCGACAGCACGCAGGGACGACAGCAGCCTGTCCGAGGTCAGGCTCAGCAAGTGCTCCGTCTTCACCCCCACAGTGAGGGAGCCGAGCTGCTGCAGCTGGGCTGGATTCAGCTGAGCACAAGTGGGGAGGTGTGAAGGTCAGACCACAAATTGCACCTCTTTATTAACTTCACATTGTGATGTGCTTAATGAATTACTCACTTTGCCACTCGAAGACAGCTTGTCTACAATCATGGAAGCCTGGAAAACATGCAGAATGTCAGCAAAGGAATAAAAAAACTTCTATGTGGTCATTTTAACTATTATACCTCCTGTTGGATGCAATATTCAAATTAAATATCCTGTCTTCACCACTCCTTCAACACTTATTTGAATATAAAATATAGCTCTGCTTGCTTGAAAAGCACTTGTTCACATAACACTTGTGCCATGCTAGACCAATCAAACAAACGCTGGGTTTCAATATGTTACTCCTGCTCAAGACTCCTTCTAACATCTAAAACCAAGACAACAGCTGTGAGGCTGAGGTGAAAGTAAAAGGCTCCAGTTCAAATGATAGGTGTGGGTGAAGTTAAGCTCAGGTCTCTGCCTCACGAACCTCCTCAGCAGGGGTCAGTGGGCTGAAGACAGACTGCCTGTCAGCTGTTCCTCAGACATACAAGCCCCACCAGCTGCTAGGAAACCAAACAATCTACTTATAACAACCAGAGGATTGTGCAGTGAAATGGAACAACTAAGCCCCAACTCACTGATACCTGAGCTTTATTTTCTAGGAAAGAATCGCTTCGCTTGTAAGGCAAAAAATAGTATGTTAAATGGTAATCGATCCAAGTTGTAGATGATGATTGTGCTAGCCATCTTTGACTGTACATCACAGGTTGAAATCACTCCCCTACCTGTGCAGAACTGAATGAGACAGAGTTGAGAGCAGGGAGGACAGCAAGAAGCTGCGGCGTTGTGAGACTCTGCAGGAAGGTTACACCTAGTGCAGGCAACACTGGGGCGAGTTCTTTCAGTCGCTCAGTAGAGAGAGTGGATGGAACGTGTAATTCTGAGCTGTTCAGTAACAAATTGAAAACCTGGAAACAAGGTTGAGAACAAGCACAAAAACAGTATCATAAATGCTCCCCAACTGCAATTCAGACATGAAAGCATACATTTGAAAAACAATAAAGACACCAAACATTAGTGTTTCTGTACCTACCAGGTGGCTGGGCAGCCTGAGTCCATTGTGTGTGCAGTTTATAACACTGTCACGGATGACACTGAAGGCCTCAGTGTTTTTGTATACAAGGAGGTCCCCAGGTTCTGCCAGACATGAGATATTACCCAGCCTAAAATTACAAACACTACTTTAACAACTCAGCCCTTCGAATGATAACATTGTGCATTGCATTGCTTTATTCAAATGAAGTGCTTACAAAAAGTATATTGAATCTCCCTTGGGGTACAGTTAAATCCATCAGTAGGAGATTGGTGGAACATAGCACATACAGAAATCTGCATAGAGCAGGCAATCCTCAGAAGCTGAGAGACCGCGCAAGACAGACACTAGTGGGAGAGACCGCCTATGGCTCCTCTGGCCAGGTTCTTTTTTTTAACAGTCAAACCTTTACGGGACAGTAGCAAAGAGAAAACCACTGTTGATAAAAGCTCACAATAAATCTACACTAGACTTTGCCATAAGGCATATGAGAGACTCTGAAGTCAACTGGACCAAATAGCTCAATTTTGGTCTCATCAGACTAGACGCTATGTTTAGCCGACCACACGTTATCACAAACACACCATCTCCACCGTGAAGCATGGTGGTGTCAGCATCATCCGGAAAATGCTTCTCTGTATCAGATCTGGGAAGGTTTGTAAACAGAGAAGGTCAAATGAATGCAGTAAATATGGGGAAATCCTGGAGGACAACCTGATGCCGTCTGAAGGAGAACTGTGACTTGAGAGAAGATTTTGCTTTCCACCAAGAAAAAGACCCGAAACATACAGCAAAGAGCTACGCAGAAACAGTTTAAAGCCAACAAGGTGAATGTTGTGAAGAGTCAGAGCCCAGATCTCAATTCAAATAAGAATTTTTTGGCTGTACTTGAAAATGCTGTTCACTCATGATACCCATGCAACCTGGCAGAGCTTGAGCAGTTTTGCAAAAACAAGAAAGGGGCAAAATTGCTGTGTCCATGTGTGCAAAGCTGACAAAGACCTATCCACACAGGCTCAATGCAGTAATTGCAGCCAAACGTGTATCTAATAATACTGACTTTAAGAGGTGAAGACTTATACAGTGACACATTTTTATGTTTATAATGGTTATAATAATCTATTTTCACTTCAAACAGTCATTCTTTTGTAGATTCCTGTCTTGTCCAAATTGAATTAATCATGATTAAATGTTGAAAAGTAACATAAAGGGAAAACTTCCATGGGGAGAGAATACTTATATGTATAAGCACTGTACCGGGGGCATCAAACCAACAATCTGTACCTGAAAAATCATCAATTATATTGAGGTCGTAGATAATATCAGTGGGTTTTGGATAGGATTTTTAAGATGCACCTTCTGAGCTGATGTCTAAAAACAGTTTATATTGACAGAAAGACTGAAAATGCCTCCACACAATCATTCCCAACCTGGCAAAATCCTGTGCTGTCAGGTTCCTATAGGTGCCGATGAGGCTGCGAGCTATGAATTCCTGCTTTAGAGAAGTGAGGGTGTTTCTCTGCAGCACATCCAGCCCGTCTAATAGCTGTGAATAAACATGATGACAGACATAATGCAATGTTAGTGTAAATATGCTCATTTGCTTGAGTTTAGCTTTCGTACATTGCACTCTGAACAGGGCATAGCTTAAACATAAAACTGCATTTTTGTTCTGTGCTCAACTTTAGTCGGTTTGAATTAAATGAAACTGATTAAGTAGAGATTAAGCCTCTCAAGTAATAGTTATACATTTGGAGAAACAGGATTATTTACTTTCTTAGATCACAAAATAAAGCACCTCTAAAGCTCACCCATGAACACATACTACCTTTTTATCCAATCCATACAAAACAGTGCAGAATGATCAATTTAAGTTTTTATTTCAGGGCATTTGACCAAACTAATTGCTTCATATTTACTGAGCAGACTCACATAATGAAAATAGGTGTATGTCCCAAAATGTTAAACTATTCCTTTAAAGTCTTCTTTTCATAGTTGAGTGCTCAGAGGTCGTTAACCGTGTATCTTGTGGTCATTCTTAATTCATGTGTTCCCATCTTTACTTATTGAACATCAGCCACATGCATATGACACACATTGGTGGTGATAGAGAAAGAAGAGTCTGTGTTTTCTTTTGACCAGTATGTGACAGGTAGCGCTGCTGTGCTCTGAGGCTAATCGAACTGAGTCCAGGCGTCTCGGGTTTCCCAGCCAGGTGTCAGAGCTCAGAGGGCTGTTACCTGAGCAGCGGAGAGGTGTTGGAAGTTCTGGAAGGGCAGGTAGGCGATCAGGTTGCCGGTGTCCCTGATGAGCGACTGATGACCTCTGATGATTTCGGAGGGGGGCATCACTTTGCTGTACCACAAGCCAAAAGCCTGCTGCTGGTCAAACGTCATGCTGCCCAAGTTTTCATTGATGGTCTCCTGTCTGGAAAACATGTAAATGTATCAATCCCAAAGACAAGTACCAGATGTTGCTCTTAAAAAACATTACATAAGAATAATTGCAGTGCTTAATAGATAAATAATAAGATATAAGTATGCTTCATTCATAAAAAATAAAAATAAGTAAATGTAAATAGACTAGAATAGAAAAGTAAGAAAAAATTGTGGCAACGTTTGCTTGAACTTGTGAGACGTAATCTACTAAATATTGGAAAAATATTGTATGTGGCCTGCTTTGACAGATTGCGACCAAGCAAATTAAATATTGTGTGTTAAGGAAAAAATTCTGCCACAAGCAAGGTACAAATTAAATCTTCAATTGAATTGTATGACATCTTGGGAACTTTGCTTAAAAGTTGCTTTCTTGTTCAGAGTTACAAGAGAAGAAAAGATTAATTAAAAAAAACACTTGAGGGTATCTGTTGAACATAATTCAATAAACTTAGCATAGAATAAAGACTGGAAAAGGGGGAAATAACTAGCCTGACTCTGGAAATTTTTTTTTAAAAATATCAGCCTGCCCAGTTGGCCCAAAGCTCTCTAATTAACACGTTATATCTGCTTTGTTTAATCCTTACAAAGTCTAATTATTTGATCTGGAGCAGAGCTAACTGTCTTCAGTTTATGGCTACATATTTACAGATGTGAAAGTGATATCATATAACTTGCAGTAAAAGAGAGAATAATAATAATAATTTTACAAAATGCTAAATCATGTCTCTAAGTTGAATGTTGTAAGGAATGTGAGCCCTTCCTAGATTGAAATATAGTCTGTGAACTAGTCTCCTTTGCTTTCTATGTATAATGAATGTTCCTGGCACCCTGTGATGTGACACATTGCTTCTCACAAATCCCTGACACCAGAGGTGTGTTCAAATGGAAACATGATTTAAGGAAGGCTGTGAGATTGCATGATTTTGCACTATTGAAACAAATCACGGTGTTGAGTACATAATGATATAGCCGAGTCAAAATTTCCCATTTGGATTGATGGAACAGCAACTGACAAGTGATCTTCTATTTGAGGATTCTGGCACAAGTCCTTCTACTGTGGAAAAAGCAGCAACCTTGTAGATGAAAACTCCAGTCAGCAGGAAAACAACTAATTTCAGCATACAGTATTTATATTGGGGCCAGCACATATTGGGCACATATCCCCCTGCTGATAAAATAATGCCAATCATTCTGGAGTATAAACTAAAAAAATCTTCACAAATTGAAAAGGGGCAACCTTTCATAAACCAAACAGACTTTTTTCACCATTCACACAGCTGTTAGAGTAAGTTACATAATAATCATTAATAAATGCATTGGTTTCATTACTAACTAAAACAAAAAATAACAAGCTGACAACATTACTCACACATTGATGTTGTTCTGCAGGGAGGGCAAAGCCTGGATGTCAGCTGGGCTGGCTGCAGTCAGCAGAGGAACCAGTTCAGAGAAGAGGTTAACATCTACTTGCAGGTGGGTTTTGAGTAACATTGACACCATGGTGGACAGGTATTCATCAGACAACTGGCAAACAGGAGTAAACAGTGTCAGCAAGAGGGCAAAATTATGCAATGTGCAGTCAACTAAAAGTGAACAGAGAACTACTAATTTCAGGATGAAACAGAAAGAGGCTGTGTATAGGTTTCAGATGGATTTGTGATGGTACGGTTAGTTACCTGCATTGTATCCTCGATTCTGTTGTAGTAGCGAAGGATCAACCTGACAGTGCTGATGTGAGCTGCACTGAGTACTGGTCTCAGGCTGCTCAGTGGTATATTGAAGTACTCCTGCACGTAGGCCTGTCAAGCAAATAAACATGAAAAACACAGAACTACATTTTCCAGTTTTTCATAAGCATCTGGGGTGATATATCTTACCTTAATGAGGGGCAATTCATCATTAGTTGCTTCCCTTGTCGACAGCAACAGGTTGGTTAGTGCAGTCTACAGATGGGGAAACACAAAAATAAATACACAGTTGTAACACTATTTATAGAGGGTAACATGTAATCTGGGTGTCTGTTTCGACTCATTATGATAATCGTCAAATCAGGTGTGAGCCAGTGGAGATTACACCCAGAGGAAGAGATTCATCATGTCGATATCGATGACAGGAGTGTAACTGGACACCAGCTGTAGGCCACATGCACACTGGAGGTCAACATCTACACAGTGACACTAATGGAAACTGATAGGACGAATAATTAGATAAATTATAAAGTCAATGAAATGTTCTACACAGAGAGAGGTTGAGTGCATCTGAATAAAACATAAGGGCGGATCTCTGTTCACACTATAGTCTGGTAAACATACAGAGTTAATGTCCAAGAAAGGTGCTAAAATGTACTTCATTCATTCTCACTGACCAACAGATTCCGGTTCAGTAAAATCCTGAACCTCAGCCAAGAAAATAATGAAATCCTATATAGACACCAATCAGTCAGGATAATCCAAATATGTAATATCAGAGCCAGTGGCGGCAGAAAGCAGCATAGTACATATTCTCAAGTCTGAGATTCTTGTACTTTAATTGAGTCGTTCCATTCAACCCAATTTCACTTCAACTCCATTGTATTCAGTGGACCGCGTGAGTTGCTTGACAGTCTATTATTACAACATATAATCACCTAAAGAACTGGGATTTTGCCGGCGGTTTACAAAGTACTTAAAATGATCTCCACCTTCACCAGCATTAAAAAAGTTACACATTGATGCATCAATAATTTTTAATACAATAACATGTCATTCTGAAATGGGTAATTCTGCATAATGAGTACTTTTACTTTTATTATTACTTTAAGAATATGTTGATGCTAATATTTTTTTGAATGCATGAAATGTACATGCAGCAAATTCCTACACTGTGGTATTGATACATTTACTTTAGCACTTTTTCCATCATTAAGTATAACCCTCACAAAGCCCATTTTCTGTGTAAATATAGTGACTACTATTGATAGCTGCAGCACATTTTTCTAGTAATGCTTTCACTTAAGAAGAATTTTGAATGCAAGACATTCAGCTCTAACAGAGTATTTTTAGATGGAAGTATTGATATTTTTACTTAAATAAAGACTCTGAATGCTGAGTCCACCACTGATACCAAGATATCTTCCAATACCTGCACAATTAAACAACCTACCCCAAAGCATTGCAGCAAGACCCTCTTCTTGTCGGCGTTGGTCTCCCTCTTGAAAAACTCAACCACAGACTTGAGCACACTCTCTCTGATGGTCTCAGAAACATGCCATGTGTTACTCTGGATCTCCTCTAGGGTCAGCAGGACTACAACAGTTGTGCTGACTGCCTGGTCTAACACTGTAACTACGGGTAAATTCAGCAGCTCCTCCACCCTGAACCTCAGATTCTCCACCCAGCAGCGCACAATCATCTGCATGACCATGTTCTGAGTGGCACAAGGTTTGCAGGCTGAGGCCAAGTAGGAAGAGCAGTTCCAGTTGAGCTGTTTCATCAGATTTCTTGCAAGGCAAGTACCAGGGTCTGTGGTGGTGTTATTAGGGGTGGGAGTGGTGTAGTTGGTGTAGGTGGTACACATGCTGCCCACCCAAGCACTAGACGGCTCCCCAGACAGAAAAAGGAGAAGAGCAGCGTTAGGGCAGACAGATGAGACGAATTTGCTCTGGTCGTGCTCCCAGCACAGAGTCAGGAGTGCTGCATCTGGAGGAGATATGGTCCAGGTGGAGTACTGACACTGCTCAGCAGGTTCAAATCCAGTCAGACCTCCTCCACCTCCACTTCCACCTCCACCTCCACCGGGAGAAACCCCAGGCCCAGAATGGTTAGCGCAGTGCTGTATTAACCAGGTGTTGTCCTGATTGGTCAGCAGGTTGTGGAGGACAGTATGATTGGCGCAGACTTTGGAGGTGAAGTTAAGTGGGTCAATCTCAGCACAGAGAGCCAGCTCGGTCATGTCCACGACGATGGGACGGGTCCACTCAGAGTACTTGCACACCTAAAGCACAGGCGAAGGTAAATATAACATCAGGACTCAATATCTGTACTATTTAGTTGTGATAAAATGAACATAATGAACTTTGTTGTCATCCATCTATTTTTTGTTGTTGTCTACAAAGAACATGAGTGGATAAATAGAATAACACACACACACAAACACTTGTAGAAATATTCACTTTTTTGTTGAATTGTTTCACGCAGTGTTACCTTTTGCTCATAGAATAAGTTGATTCTTAATTCTTATACCATCTTTTTGTTAGTATTTATGGTGCTTGTTGATCAGACTTTAAATTCACAGATTGATGTCATCCAGGTAAAAGACCCACCTGTGGCATCACAGTTATATCCTCGATGTCTGTGCAGACTGAAGTAAGCCACTGGTTCTTAGGGTTTTCTAACAGCTTTTCAAACACAAGTGCTTTGCAGCAGACATTCTTCTGAAAAGCAAGCTGATCATGCTGCCAACAGAGGCCGACCACCGAATCGTCCACCTGCCGTTCTCCCCATGTGTCATAATCACACCACCCTGCGATGTTGAAGGACTGGGTTGGCTCAGGGGGTTGAAAGTTCAGAGAGCTGTCGCAGTGTTCCTGAAGCCAGGCATTGTCAGTATTCTGCAGAAGTTGGTTAAGAAAGGTTCTGTTAGAGCAAACGTCCCGAGTAAAACCACTCTGATCAAAGAGGATGCACTTGGACAAAAGATCCGTGGAGACTTGCATCACATCATGCCACTCGGAGTATTGACAAGAATCTAACTGCAGAGTGTCTTGATTCGGGAGTGGTGGAGGAGGGGGCGCGTTTGTGCAGTTAGGCATGAGCGGCCAGTTGTCAGGGTTTGAGATCAGAAACATTAAGAATCCTGTGTGCTCACAGATGAGTTTGGTGAGTCTGGGGCCGTCCAGGTTCATGCAGAACTCAAACAGAGAGTGTTCCAGAGGCACCTCGAGCTGCTCGATCCACTGCTGATACACACACAACTGGCTCACCATGTAGCCAGGGTCTGCAGTGGAGTTAGCGCAGTATCCATAGATCCAGCTGTTCACCCTGTCTGAGAGCAGCTTCCTCATCAACAACGCATTGTTACACACCTGCGTCACAAACTCTGCACGCTCATTATCACTGCACAGTGACACGAGGACGGGGTCCACCACGTTGCTCTCCAACCAGCTGTTATAGTTGCAGGCGAGCTGTTGGAGGTTGGAGGCCTCTCTAGCTACTCGACGAGGTGCAAAATGAGAGAGGGGTTGAGCTCCAGAGAGAGGGGTGACGACAGTGAAAGTCTGTGTTTCCCCATCACTGCAGTCGGGTGACCTGCTCATGAATGCAGACATTAGTGCTTGAATGACGTAACACGTGTTGCTCCACACCTCTTCTTTCTGGTTGGAGCTGAGGGAGTTGAGCACTTGGCATAAGGTGAACACGGATCTAGGAAATCCCTCTCCTGAACCCGCCAGGATGTCGGCACACATTGTGTCATTGAAACTGGCCAGTTCATGGCGATCACACTGGATCTTGTAGCTGCTTTGGGTGTAATTTTTGGTTTCGGAGCCGCTGCGTTGGAAGGGGAGGTTGGGAAGATTCTGGCACTCCGGGCCTGGATGTGTGTACGGTGGCTTTTGTGGAGGCAGGAGGATTTCCAGGAAGACGTCAATGAGTGAGACACCGAAAGACCAGCTCACATTGTGCTTTATTCCCCTAAACAAATCAGGAATATATTAGAGATTATATCTGTGGCATCAGAGTAATAATTACAGAAGACTAACTAGAGTCAGAGCTGCTAGAGCTGTTATGTATTTTACTGATGTGAGATGTTCATCAAAGTTGCCCTATGGAGTTTTCTTGCAAACACATAAAAGTTATGTTTAGATTCTCTGTTGAATACAAAAATATATTGCATTTAATGTATAAAAATACTGTTACGTGGTTTTTCTTTATCAAAAAATATTATGAAAAAGCAGATTTTCGGAAATTTAGATGCTGACTCTGTATTCACATCTCTTAATTCTAAATATCCTCAACATTTTCACTCTCCTGGATAATAAAAACCACTGTATGGGCTTGCGTTATGACCATCAAGTATTTAAGAGAAATCACATTTTGTCTTATTTTGACATGACAGAATGAGTTATGGATTCAAAAGGCCTTAGCATTTCAGGTGTGAGCGAAATAGAGCACCAGATTTGCTAAATTTATCCAAAATGAATGCAGGCTGTTAATAATTGTTATTTAAGCTACAGTTAATCCGCATCTTTCGCTTCAACACCATTAACAGAATTTTAGGCTCAGTGATTGAATTTTTCCTGCTGAAATGCCCTTTACATGATTGTAGCTAAATTCTCCCATCTTCATCTTGCACATTTGACTGTATGTTTTCCAACACATTTGCCAAATGTTGGTCTCAAAGCCATGGAAGTGCTCCAACTGTCATGCAACATTGTCTGGGAAAACTGAATGAAACTTTTATTTCTAGAGCCAAAGGTAGCGTAAAAAACAGCAACGGGAATGAGTAATGCCTCATCTGCAACTTCGCATACCGGCACAAATTAACAAGCAAGAGGTAGCCCTCTCTTAAAAACATTTTCCCATAGTGATGATATCAATCCAAAACTCCACAGGGCAAACTTTAATATGAAAAATGTGAATTGAACTATTTACTATGACTCACCACATAATGAGCTGCTTGAGATCTCCTGCAGAACAAGTGGGGAAAATTAATTTAGCATAGATGAAACAAAGATTTATAATGAACTGTATAACACATTATATTATATAACATACAATACAGTTTAGTTTTCAGCTGGCTCTGATCAAATGTTGATACTCATGAAAAATAAAGTTTTACCTTGCTCACATGTCCCTTGTTCGTCTAAAAATGGGACTTTAATTCCAAACTGTAAAGCTATTCTGATGTAGTCCATTGGCAGCTCGAGCACCATGGCCAGGAATTGTAGGCTGTATTTCAAGGCTCCATCCATGATGCTGCTCGCAACATTCATGGAATCCTCGGAAAGTGAAAGACTTGACATTAAATTCAGAAACATCTGCTGAACACTGGTTAACGCTGCTGTCACTGATTCCCCAGTCCTGAGGTAGGCACTGAAGAAGCTGTTTGTCTCCTCGTCGGTGGTCAGCGGGGCGCATTTCTGAGATTTCAGAGATGACAGAAACGTCAGTAGTGGCTTCCCCAACTCCAGAGACACCGTCTTTGTTAGTTCGGCCTCCAGTCCACAGTCTTGTCTGCCAGACAGAATACAAACCAATGTCTTTGGAAGGTCTTCTATGAATCTTCCTCTCAGCAGAGGTTGAAAGACACCATACAAGCGATTCAGAACCTCATAATATGCATTTAGATTAGAACCCTCTCTTGCGGATCGGGCGCTGATGCTGCGTGTATTTCCACGAGACAGAGAGTGGATCTGATCAATAACTGAGTGGATGTCGTCCTCTAACTTGGAGACCTCATCAGGAGCCTGTGTTGTCTTTCTGTGTATTGATTTGGGTTGTGAAGACACTTGCTTGACATCACATGTGATCCCTGTAGAGAGCGAGAAAACAAAAACCATCAAGTATTATTTCTGTTAAGCCACCATGACAAAAAACTGTTTTAATCTTAATTCAGCCAGTTTATTCCCTTTTACAGCCGGGACAAAGAAAAAAGCTTTTCATATCATTATTAAGGAGCTTAATATGAAAGCAGCATATTGCCTGTTTTAACTGGAAGGTATTAAGTGAGATGTATTTATTCTGTAGGTTATTATGAGCAAGAGAACAATCACTTCTTTCAAATAATCAGAGCAGTTCACCCTCATGGATTTAGCTCTCCTTATCAATTATTGAAATTAGTTCTGCATTAATACATCGACTTTTAACTAGAACTGGTCTAAACGCTTTCTAAAATAATATTGTTATTAGTGGAATTCAGCTACATGCTACAGAATCGAAGCACTTGCACTTTACTAGTTTTTCCATATTGTGCAATGATTAAACTCCGTTAATCACAAAGACAAATATTGAAGCTTTCACTCCACTACATTTTTCTGAGCCTTGGTTACTTTACACATTACATTTTTTCATACCCTTCCCGTCCAGTGAAAACCATTCCTCTCCAAATATAGTGAGTTTGAATTTTTCTAATAAACTGAAATCAGTGTTACTTAATGGGTTGAGAACATGTTGCCCAAGATATATAAACTATTTATATAAACTGTAGGATTAGCTGAAAAACATCACAAAGCTGGAAACAGGATTGTTTTTCAGAGCTCATGAAAAGCTGACTTTTCAGACTTTTAGGACAGTGACAATACAATTATATTCAAGAATATGAAGCAGTGCTAGGAACTGAAGTATCCAAAAGTTCATCAAGAAGTTAAAAAAGCTCAACCTTAAACATCCTTAGCAGTAAAATTAGTCCAGAAACATCCTCTATCATGGTAAAACACAGGTTTGGAACATTCTTCTCTATAACTAATCCTTCTACTTTTGATACTTTAGGTAAATCTTGCATTCTTCTACTAACTTTGAATGCAAGACATTTTGTTTGATTTGTACTTACCAAAAAAGATGCACATCATGAAAACACTTGATGCCGACCACATTTTAAGCGTCCTTCAGTACAAGCAGGTGACCACTCCAGATACTGTTTTGCTTTATTCTTTAAAAAATCCACTTCATCCCGTTGCTGTAGAGGAAACATTCAACTGAGGCAGAAGAACCGGACTCAGATCAGGCTTCATGTTTGTCAGCCTTTGACAGAAAAAGTCATTCAGCTCCCATCAGACTTCATCTTTGCCTGTCAGGCCGAGGTGATGATCCCTCTTACACACAGGCTGCTTGCCGCTGTGTCCACCTGCAACTCTACACCTGGTCTGAAAGCAGCGTAATTAAGGACACCGGTAAAAGGAGGGGGAAAAAGTAGGTGCGAAACGAGGGCTGTGAAACGCAGAAGGGATTTCAGCAACAAGCACGGCCACGGCTGCTGCATTATTAATCGAGTGTGTTGATTAACTCCTCTGGCTGAAACCCGAGTCCTGCCAGGGAAGACAGAAGACACCAGACTGACTGCTGGAGGATTTGCATGACATGGGCCTCAAATATTCCGGCAGACAGCTTATAACACCCGCACACAACCTGCAAGACGTTTAAGATGCTTAAAAACCAAAGAAATCATAAATGTGGGTAAGTTAGGTGATAAATCATGGCATGTTATGTTTGCTGCTTTTTCAGATTGCTTCTCCTACATCTTTATAGGGGTAGATGGAGAAAAACACATTAAAGCCCTACAATTAACACCTTCAATGACAAATGTAGGCCCTTTTAAGTTACAAATTCAGGGTTGGCTTGAATGTAACACAGCCAAAGCTCATACTTTATCTCTTTAAAAGCTTTCAGAGCCCCCCAAATGCAATGCATTCACTGTAAAATCTCATTTTTAAATGTTAATTAAACCATTATCAACTCGGGGCATTATCAGAGATAACAGGCTACTATTTTGCAAACATCTGGAAAACGAATACTAAAAAAAGATGTTACTGTATGAATTAGTCGCTAGGTAATTTAAAAAAAAAATACTGTGAATTAACAATACAAAGAAATAACTAACTGCCCATAATTTTAAAAAAATGGTACTACACTTTGAAGGTCTACTCTTACAACCTCTACAGTCACTAAAGGCAATTTGTTCCTCATATTTTAGAGTAATGTCACTATTCCACTCCTGTGTTTTCTCATTTCTTTGGCATCATCTCAGACAGTGAAGAGAAATAAAAACAAATGGGCATGCAAGATGTTTTTAACTTTAAAACTTTGTTTCAGAAAAATCAATGTAACTGTATATACACTTTACAATAGCATACAGCCTGACAGATAACAAAGATGTCTTAAAACATTTTTTAAATACATCTTCAGCACAAATAGCAATTCTCGCAAGTAAAATGGCTTAACGGATATTGGAAAAAAAGAAAATAAAAATCATTAACACGACTGCTGTTTTTCTGCAGAAAAAGTGCCATGATTAAAATTTAATTCAGGACTTTCCCACAAAAGCAAGCTGTATTCTCTACATGCTAAGTTTAACAGTTCAGTGACATTGCGCTAAACTAAACATACAGATATTCGTAAGAAAAAAAACAAAAAAACACTCCATCTGATGTAAAGTTAAATCTTCATTAATACATTTAAAAAGTAGATATGACATGCCTTTTGAAATCAAAAATACAAAAGATTTTCCTTACTTTAAGGATTTTTTTAAACATGAAGCTGCATGTATTGTACAACACTCAGTGTACAATAAACTGGTAATGCACATAAAGATGAGCAGGATGAAAAGTATCAAATTCCTCCCACTGATCCTTCAGAAAAAAGCCATGACTGATAATTTTACAGAATCACACAGCCCACCGAGGAGACGAGCGCACCCGGTGCTACATCGCACACTCAGAGCGAGGCTTGCATACTAAAAGATGGCAGTCAGGATGGTGAGAGGTCATGGGGGACAGGGCGGGGGGGCTACCATGGTGGGATCTCAAGACACGTTCCCGATTCCACGTATATCATTTTTGCCTTCTTCTAGACATCTGAATGGCAGCTGTGAACCACCATCCCTCATCTGTTTTTCCTAGTTGAAGACAGAACACAACATGGAACTTGGAAAGACACTTGAGCCTTCACCCCATGTACAATTTACATTCATAGTCTGGACATGTGCACTCGTGACGTTAAGTCTGAGTGAACACCATTGTGCCCTTTAACAATTTCACTTGAGTAAAAAAACAAATCCTAATTTCTGGAGAGCTACTAACTTCTGGTGAGAAAAGGCAAAAGACGGGCCAGTACTGAACAGATGGAAACCACCTCTGAACAGAACCTGTGCTAAGTGAGCAGCAGGGATTGTTTGGGCAGAACAGAATTCCCCTGGCTAGTTTACACGTGGGGAGGGGTACAACTCATCGGAGTCACACTACACAACACACACTGAACACTGAAAAAAAAAAAGGTTGGGCGTCTCCATGTTTTTGTATCTGCAGAGCTTTGAGGTCTGATTGTCTCTTTCCATCGAAAACATTTTAAGGGTGAGAGCGTAGGAGATGCCATAGGGAGGAACTGGTGAGGAGAGGAATCGTATGGCACTGTACAGGCAACCCAAACACTCACTTTTGCTTCAACATAAAATGCACTTTCAAACAAGAACTGAAAAGAAAAGTTCAACAATGCATGCCAAATTATCACAGAGATTCAAGTTAACTCTAGAGGGTTTGGGAGCTGACTGATAACAGGCATTCGAGTTTTCTTCCTTTACCTCCCTGGGTTTAGGCTCGTAAAAGTCGCCAACACAACATCAACATTTCTGCCTGCTGTGTGTCTCACTATCAAATAAATTAAGTCGAAACAAGAGAGGAGGAAAATGTCAGTTTGGCTCGAGAGTCCAGCCTGCAGTTGGGCAACAACACATTCATATAGTTACCATTCTTGAAACACAATACCTTAAAACTGTGCTAAACAAAAAGAAAGAACAAATGTTTAAAAGTACTAAGCAAAAATGTATGAAACAGACAGGTAGAGGGGCAGTCAGTGAAGCTGACAGTAACAGTATGTTGCTGGTTCCAGATATGGCTGGTACAGGGTCTGGCCATAGACTTCTACCATGGGTAGACTTCATGACACACTGGTAGAGATGTGCTACATTAGTCATAATGCTACTGATATAGCCATCAAATCACACATTACAACTAAAAGAAACAGCTCTGATTTAGCCAGAATACTTGATTAGGAGTAAGAGACAATACTGATTACACATGAATGACAAATCAAATACTATTAATAAAGAAAGGTTAATGTTGACACATCACTTTGAAAATGAATGCCCTCAAACCATTACAATATGTCAGATTTACAGGTAAGAAGATTCTTAATCCTAACATTAATTAAGGAGCCATGTTGTGTCCACAGTGAAGCCAACACATTGATTTAAACCTCTATTTGTTAGAACAAACTATACTTAAAGTCCTGGATTCATTCCATTTCATTTGATTACGCAGTGGACTGTCATTAATACGCACCCATGTTCTCCTAATCGGAAAAAGGCTTACAATAAAACTCACATGACCCCTTTTAAAATATCATATCTTACAAACAGAAGTAAAACATTTTTGAAACGCTATCTTTTCTTTTTAAAAACAATGAAACACCAGTTTTACCAGAAAAAACTGCAACCAACAATAGAAACTTGACAGAGCTACAGAGGAATGCATATGATTTTAAAGGCTACAGATTGTAGGTTTGCCCAAACACCAAATCAGTGAGTGTGTGTGTGGCTAGAAGTAAACATACACACATGCACAGATTGATTTACAGGCCAGTCATTCCTGCTGAAAATGGTCTGTAGCCACAGAGTGTCGTTATTCGTCAGTGTCAACAGCGTGAGCACCAGAGGGTCAGTTTGGGTTCAGGGACTCTGTCAGGGTGGAGTTCCTCTTTACCAGGTGGCATTTTCATTTCCACTAAACCAGCACCAAAACTACCGAATTTAGTGCGGAGCCAACATCTGGCTCCACAGCTGGAGAGTCACTCAAAAAGACGAGTCTACCTGGGCTTGTGCACAGTATGTGTGATTTCATCTATGCATTAAATTTTTAGAAAATTTCACCCAGATCTTTAAAAATGTTTTTCTTTTGAAGTTTTTAAAAAGCAATGGTGTATTTAAAAACAAAAAAAGAAAAAAGGCTAAAATTTTAAAAGTAATGGCAATGTTGTAGTTTGTAATCCAAAGAGAGGCTTTTTACACGCATGTTGTTTTCAGTCTTTTCATGTTGTCCCGTTCTGAGAGACCCACGGTTGAGTTCAATCGGGAGGTAACAGGTCGTGAAGCCGGAACCTCTCTCGAACATGCGGCCGCACATCCTCATTCTGACGAATTCAGCAGGTAGGAGAGCCATGACAGGAGGAAATGAAAGAACAGATTAGACTACATTTACAGAAATAGTCTATTATTACTCTGCTGTTGTGACAGTAACAATATGACGCCTTACCATCTCAACCAACTTCTCCAGGAAGGGCACCAGCTTCAACAGCTCATTGTCATTCTTGTCCATGAACCAGCTCTCTATGGGAATCCCATTGGACAACTGTCAAAACACAAAAACACATTGATTGTGACCACTTGAGTGACATCTTTGGTATGTTCAGACAATACAAACTAAAAGAAGAACACTTCCACTAATGTTTGAAGAAAACGCTGCACTTTAACAAAGCAAAGCATGAACTTTCAGGAAAAACAAAAACAAACCAAGGAGCCACAACACACGTACATGTCTACCACATATGTAATTAGTGAGGAGTTGTTAAGATTGTGACAGAGTAAGTGGATTTTTAAAAACTATGTGTAAGTCTAAGTATCTGTTAGATTCAGCTCAGCAGGTTACTCAACCCCTTCCTTGGGTTGCTTTGTAGTAATTAATCAGGAGCACAAGTAAATGTTGGGGAAAAAAGAAAATACTCAAAGTTGAAGTTAATTCAGCTGTACATGTATAGAAGCTTTATGTTGTTCATCTCAAATAATCAGAAGAATTTTTATATTGTTTAAAAAGGGTTTGGCCTCATCCTTTGGTCAAATCCTGCATTTCCAGGATAAAACTGGCTATACAGATACAAACAAGTGATTTTTCTGTATTTTCCAAACTGTGGTTTGTTTATTTAGTCACAATACCTGATATGCAAAGGCTTGTGGTGAATTGTCGATGATGATGGTCTTTGACAGATCTCTGCCTAAGATGTTGAGGTCCTTGATGTAGTTTCCCTGGACACAGACACAATGCTCACGAAACAACCTGTGTCTACAGTTACAGTAAGGGACGTAAGGAAAGAGGGGGGAGAAGAAAAAAAATCAATCAATGACAAGGTCAGCAAAATCAATAATTCAGAAAAACCACAACACTGACACCTGAACAGCAGCACATGGCAACCTCAATGGTGCTTTCTGAGTTCTCTTCATTCAGGCTCGCATCAGCTATCATGTTTTGTTGTGCAATGATAACCGACTGACACAAAACCCATCGTACCTCACTAGCTGCTTTTTAGGGTCCAAGATATTGAGCAGTTTGTCTGCATACACCTTTTTAGAGGCTGTAAAAAGGATGATCTAGGAAAGACAGAGATGAATAAAGGTCAGTGTTTTCAAATCTGATGCACTTAGATTAATTGACGGGAGTAGTAAGGCTATATTTACCTCATATATTTGAGACATGCGTTCCAGAAACTCTCTAAAGAATGGCCTCAAGCGCACATACACCTGTACAAGACAACAGACCACTGGTGAGCAAAAATGTATAACATACATCTTATCAAAATAGTATTTGTCTTGGTACATCTGTTAACTGGACAGTTGTATAAGTTTATGATTAGTTTATCTTTGCAAGTACAACTGCCTCTATAGGAGGCTTTTTAGAAATATGACTTTGCCACCATCTAGTGGCATCATGGAAAAAAAGGAGTCTCGTAAGGTAGGACATACCTGATAAATGACATCCTGAAAGAGGACAGGGAAGGTAAGTGCAGCGTCCTCCAGTTCATTTAAACTGCAGTGGACCAACGTTTCATCCTAAACAACCCAAGGAGAAATTAGGAGAACTTTCTGACGTGTTTCAATGTTTCCAAAAACTTTCAATAATCCCCCCCGCCAAAAACCTAATAAAAACAAAACTTAGGAGTCTTTAACTGACCAGATCTAGGACCAGAGAGAATTCAGGCGTGCTGCGTGTCTTCAATGGCAAGGCTGGCTTACGGGTGAGCTGCTCTTCTGTCAGTGGAGGGACATGCTTGATGAAGAAGTACCTTCAAAGGAAAATATTACAAATACTTTGAGTAAATTAAAATACAAATACTCTTATTCCACAATATTCTGAGCATCGTGGAATACTGCAGGTTTCAGCCAGACAAACAGATCATGATAAAGATTTGAAATGAGTGCAGTTGCAGTTAAAAGTGTCAAAAATCATTCAACCAAGATGTTTTATGTACTCTACTCTTTGAAACAATAATAAAATTCAGATTTTGTCCACCAAGAAATACAAGTGATGTCTCTCTCATTAGGTGAATATAAGCCAACAAAGAATTCAGTCTAAACCAGCATCTGCTAAGAATAAGGTCACATGACAGTACTGTCCATGTATAACAGCTGTTGTTATGAGAAAACTTTAAGAATATTCTAAATTGTACCCAAATCAAATTGCTGCCTATAAATTCTACTTGCAGCTAAAAAGTCTGCTGTCACTGACCAATATCCTACTTGTGTTTTGTCAGACTGGAAACCTGAGCAACAGGTCAAGCTGTGGGTTAGACTCTAACCATTAGATTACCAGCTTGGTGGCCTGGATATCATTTACCTCGACCTTTAGGCTTTATTCGCTATCCCACTTCCCCTTCTTTTCCAAATATCTGTCCTGTTCAGTGAGGTGTGGCTATAGGCAAAAGTATGTTATGACTGCAGTGTTTTACTCACGGGTCAAAAACCTCCCAGTCTTCCTCATAAGATGCCTCTGGTGGTACTGCGGTAGGAGGAGCATCCACATATGCCATCTCTGGACTGGCACCTGGAGCTTGGATCATAACAAGAACATTCGACAAAAACAAGATGAGACACAGGACAACAAAGCAGCAAGATAAGCAAAAGTAGCAGTTGTCAACGTAAAATGAAAATCTTAATGTTTCAGAAGCATGTTTTCTTTTTATCTACCTGTGAGAGGGGGAAGGTCAGCATCAGCATCAAGCTCTCCCTCCTCTGTTGTGGGAGATGCCTCGAGGATATGAGGAGGCCGCAGAGGTGGCAGCTGTGATACACTAGAGTAGAAGTTAGTGGGGGCACACAGTTCCTGTGTGGACGTAGCTGTGCTGGTGGGAGTCTCCACCGCTTGCTCCATGTCCAGCTGCTTGACTATCTCCTCAGCCTCCAATGCCTGGTCTGGAGAGTCTGAACCAGAAGAGGCTGAAAAATAAAAACAATGAAGAGTCATTAAAGATGTGTTCTATCCTGACTTAACTGACAAAAGCACATACTGTAACATCACCACTATAACATAAAATGCACAGCATACTACACTACATCACAGTGGTGCAGCATCTAATTAATAGAATGAATGTCATCAAGCAGTAACAAAACACACTTTATGACAGCAGAATAACCATCATGCTTGTAGTCTCAATTGCATCCAAAAAATTAAAACAAACAGCCTGATGACATGTTGTCATAAATTTAAAAAAAACAAAAACATTTTAACATTAATGCCATCTATTATATTATATTCTTAATTAGATAGCAAACCACTGGAGCTATACCTGCAATGAAGCCTTCACTAATATATGTTATTGTAACTCAAACTAAATCATGGTCTCTCTGTACAATTCTAGCCATAGAGCAAACAGGCTATACAGTCTCCTTACCATTCTTAGCTGGTGAAAAGAAGTTGAAAACAGGAGAGAAGATGGTCCCTAGAAGGGTCGTTCTCGGGGGGCTGGACACCTCAACAGCCGTCGTCTCCTCCAGACTACCATTGGGCTTCTCCTTACTCCTGTCATGATTGGTTGCCTCTGCAGAGGAGATTTAAGAGGTTTAAGAGAGTTGGCAGTGACAAGTGGAAAACAAAGACTTATAGTTAGTGACACTCACGTCCATTGATGGAGCCTCTCCTACCAACTCTGCTTATAGTCTTTCGAGGGGTGTTGGTGTTTGTGGGTGTGGAGGTGATCAGGTTGTTGTCCACATCACAGTGGAGGCGTGTCTTCTTGGCTGGGCTTTCCTGCTGCACCTGATGAGACATCATACAATAAACAGTTGTAATAAATAACCAAAAACCAGAAGTTTAAATGACTTTAGTTCAAAATAACTGCTCCTGAAAGGTATCTGCATTTGTGTTCTCAGACCAAAGTAAACCATGGAAGGAACACTGAGAATATCTTGCTCATTTATCCAACATGGATCATGCTGTGAGACACATCCACTAATGGGTGATGAAAAACCAGTGATCAAATACAGGCTGCTCTGACCAATGCATACAAAGCATTCAATAAGAACAGCTTAAATGACAACAAGCTGTTTAAAAACAAACAAACAAAAACAACAACAACATGTGACTGGTCCTTTATATATCATAGCAAGACAATTCGACAAACCCATTGCACAATCTGCACAACCTTAGAACTGATGCCATACAGTTTCATAGAGCCTGCAACAACATTTTATTACAACCCTCTTAATTAGTGTGACATGCAATAAACCTACAAGACCACTTATCATACAGCATATAGAGATCATTAGGTGTTAATAGTCAGAGAGGCAGTAACTTCAGCACTTATTTTATCACTAAGCTCATAAAGGAGTTAAATACATTCTGATAAAATTTTAAGCAGTATGCATAAATTGTGACTTAATGAGAAAATACAGGAAGGAAATGTCAATGTGAAAATATTGAAAAAGCCCCTTCGTCTTCTCACAGGAAAAACTTCTTTTAGCCGAGTTGACTTTTCCACTTGTTACTACCTCCTGTCCCTGCACACCAACTCAGTGAGCCAGATGCTAAAATTAGACGAGAGTCCGAGTTCTCAGACAAGCTGCTGCATTCCAACAGACATTTCTTAGGAAACATGACACTCTGTACAAGAAACACTGTATTTAACTCTGAGACCTGGAGAGCACATTGTTAAATACAGCCTTAGAACTGAGAAGTGCCACAAAGCTTTGGTTTAACACTGTTAAAGCAAACACACTGAGGAGGAGGAGGAGGAGGAGGAGGAGGACAACTTAGACTCCAGCTCCAGGATTTTCACAATCCAAGGAAAGGACATCACGCTCATATTTGCAGTGAACTCAGTTAAAAGGCAGCTTTGATGTGATCACAAGAGGTAGTTACCTTAACAGCATTTCCTCTGATGAACTTCTTGATGGTTGAGAACAATCCCCTCCCTCCACTGGTAGGAGTGTCCTCCTCTACTTCTGAATGCCTCCGCTTGGTTCTGGATGGGCGGCTGGCCAGAGTGGGGTTCGGTTGCTGAGAAGCCTTACGCATTCTCAGCCTCATTGTTTTAGCAGTCACATGTACGGCTGTTTTAGAAAAATCACACATAAGGAAATACATAAGATACAGGGGAAAAAAGGCGGGAAATAATTATGACTTTACAGTCAAGGAAATAAATTCAAGCAAATACTCAGATACTGGACAAACAGGTTGTTCTGACACTCAACTTGTTTAACTTTTGAAAAAGATAAGTCTGTGGAGTGTGTAGAGGAGTAATACTGGTGAATTTTCTGCCAACATCTGGATGCATTCAAGATCCCATTTCACTTACATCAGTGGATCACAGCAGCCACAGCTGGCTTTACTTCCATTTGTACATTTTAAAAAAAAAAACATTATCCAGGACCATACAATACATGCACCAACACTCAAGCACTCCCAAACACTGGCTATTTCATGTACAATCAGAGTTTAAGTTGGGACAACAAAACGCAGAACCTGAAAAAACTGTAGAAACAGACAAAGACTTAGATAAATATATAAATACATCTGCTCTGAACCTAGATTTATCTGAAAAAATATGCTAATTAATTATCTAAAGCTGAGTTATTTAATTGCTTAGCATTGTTCTTGAGAATGCAAAGTGAAAAGTAAAAACAATTCACAGTGAACATAAACTGTCTGTGGAGCATGCCAGCCCCTTGCGCTTACATAACTAAAAATGTGTCCGGACATATCCACAGCCTGTCAGGAGCTCTCAACACACAACAGCGCCTTCTCGTTACATACTGTACATCTCACATACTGTAAAGGTCCTTCACTACATCTGCTTTACATTTACAAAAAGGGGTGTATCCATGAACACACAAGAAGTGTACGTGCTGTTGCCCAATCCCATGCACACACACACACACACACACACACACACACACACACACACAAAAACACCAGCAGTGTCAGAGTACATGGTAAAATTAAAGTTACAGGCAAGCAGGAAAAGTGGGACAAGTCTGAAAGCTGCGACTGTTCAGAGTATCAAATAACTCTGCAGATGTAGACAGTGAAATTACATCAGTGTGCATGTAGTAGTTTGGGAAGGATGCACACAGCGATTCATCAAAGCATTCAACAAAGCCCTTAAATCTTTTTTTCTTTTTTTGTGTGTGCTTTTTTAAAAATGTCAGAAAAAGTAAGACATCTATGAGGAACGACTTTAAAATACAACTTGAACTGAAGGTTGTAATCCAATTTCACAAGATTCAATATTCCCTGATATCATTAAAAAGTAAAAACAGAGCATATCTACTTTTGAGAGATACAAATGTGATTAGGTCAGAGTCCATCTGAAACTACTTTGGTTTTGCTGTAAGGAAAACAAATGCTTTCTTAATGACACATCAAATCATTTGGCAGTTCTCCTTTATCAACTATATGTCTTTACGCATTTTTAAAAATTTTCTTAAAACACCTAGAGAACAACTCTGGTACATAGTACATAGTGTTTTCTTGTCTTTAGCTCTCCAGTGTAGGAGATGACCTCTCAAAACCACTGCCTTTGGAAACATTTATTTCCTACTTCACATACAACAAAAGCAATTTACAGTTTTAATATCATCATGGCACTAACAAAATCCTTAGGAATGAATTATGCTAATTATGTCTGCATAAAGTAAGTCTGAGAAGATCTTGCACAGAAAACAAATTTTACTTCAATCCAGAATTGGCTCATAAACTAATTGCCCTATTGTTTTCTCATTTATATCAAATTGTGCAATACATGATGATAACAGAAAATTGTTTAGCTAAACACAGCAGATTGGCATAATAGGACAAATGCTTTGCAAAAGCCTTGCAGTAAATATGCCAGTGAAGCTTTTTGTTGTTGTTGAGATGATCAGAGGTGGCATTTCAGTAACGTGGACATTACAAATTAAATTAAATGTTGTTGATCCCAATATCCCACAGGTTGCCCGGAATCAGTGTTGCCGATGGTATCCTTGAGCAATGTTTGATAAACATCTTCATATTTCTAGTACTTTTTTCTGCTCTCATCCCATCCTATAATCTGTTCTCAATATAATAAAATATAATAAAACTGACCGATGCTGCAAAGTGGCATTCAGTCTCACTCACTACTGCTCGGGATTTCTCATGTAACGCGATTAACTAAAAGTCTATTTTATGTGCACATTTTCATATGTTTTCACGGAGACTGCATTGCACTGGAGAAACTCACATGTATAATCCATACTTTGTTGTTATATCATGTGTCGTGTCTTTCTTTTCTCGCTCTTATGCGTCGCACATGTTAGTATGTACAACACATCCGATTTTCTTGTCGTCGCTAAATAAAAATTAAAATGAAATGCCCGTTCTGTTTACGGTGTGATCAAACCCCGCCAAAGCTCGAGTGACAGCAACACTATAGATGCTAAATATCCACGTTTCTAGGCAATCAGCCACTAACCAAGGATCATGCACATAGCTAGGTGCGAGCAAGTGAGCGGGAAATAAGAACATGCATGCAACCGAGACTGTATGAGCAAGCTAGCAAACGCTAACACGGCGGAGAAACAAGTGAGGCCCCTCCGACAACCCGTCCACTGCAAAATTTACCCCGAGGCTAAGGTTAGCTAAGTTGCTTATCAAGTTGACAAAGCATAGATTAGAATCGACACTAAATAAATGACATTTTGGGTTGATTGCACATCCGGTGGAAATACCCAAATCATGCGCAAACCAACGTTTGTAAAAGTTGCACTAGACAGTCTTGATTTCTAAGCTTTGCGGCTAATCGAGAAGCTAGCTCGGTTAAGCTACTCAGCTGAACGAAGTACAACAGGTCGTGTGTTGCGGTTTATGACGGTCGGTGTGCAACACACCTTTGCTTTAGTGCAGATTCTTTTCACATTGCACATTTTTACAAGTTGCTAAAAGTAACGTTAAATTGTTAATAGGACCTGACACCGCAATTTGCTAAAGGTAACGTTAGCATTTCAACAAGCCAAGCCCCAACTGGCTAACTTACCGTTAGCAATCCAGTGCGGCATCGTAAGTTGAGCAAAATAACGTTAAAATGACATGTTGGCTAAATCAGGGGCATTGGTTTTCTAGCTGGGGTCAAGTTAAGTGAGTTATTTGTTTCTACTATCAGCCAGCAGTATGATTAAGGATAGTGTCTGCATTATTTGACAGGGAAGCTCGTCAAACATCGTTAATCAAAACACCCAACACAGTAACGATATCCAAATTATCTGCTAATCCAGTCAACGTTATCTTTAGCTAACACCACAACTGATGGGATTTCATTCATCGGCTGAGGTATACGAGCATGTCAAGCTCAAAACCCTTTTAAATGATATTAAATGGAAAAGACGGTGCTAACGAGCTAATGCAAACCTAGCAAACTTCAGCTATGGAATGCCAAATTTGGACGACGCTAGCCTCAAAGCAAGCTAGCAGACCTAACCTGGCGATAGTTTACGTGGACTGTCCATTGATTTAACAAGATGTTAACAGTTACACTTTGTATGATAAACGTCCTAGCAAGCTTTTATTGAACTGCTTTGCAAAGAGTGTATAGGAAAGCGAAAATGAAAATAAAATGTCGGGGCACACCACGAATTAGCCAGGTCCGCGGTAGGCCGTAATTTAGCTGCCCTTAGCTATGTAACTTAGCCTAGCACCGCTAGCTTAGCGTTGACCCTACCTAGCCTTCTTGAAAACGGCTCCGGGCTAACAGATGTGCACAAGCAGGGAAGGAAAATATTTATCCTGTCGTTAGCCAACATTACATAAACGCAAGCCCCAAGAAGACAAATGCACGGCCAGGGTTTGGCTAACATAGCCGACTTACTTTACTGTGATCCGCAGTGTCTGAAGACAACGACTCAGGTCCGATTAACCATCACAACAGAGGCACTGGTTGTTTTCGTGATCTGGTCCGACTTTTTCTGTGTATCTACTCAAGGGCCGTCTTCGAAATGACACACCGTTGTGTTACCAGGCGCCATTTCCCGCCTCTGCTCGGTCTCTCCGAGGCAGATACCCGTATGGGACACAGACACACCCCCTTACCTCTCAAAAACACCAGCCAGTCTGCCGCGAACACTGCCTCTTCTTACCTCTTTCTTCTGCCCGCGATGATAAAGGTAGAAGACTGCGCGTCTTTATGGTTCCTCATTTACAAGCAAACAGTAAATAACTGAACAATCGGACTATAAAAGATGATCAGTTCTTCCTGTATGTTCTTAACGGATGTTTTACCAATACTGAAAAAAGCTGGACATCACAATTATCAACTGTATTAATTCAGGCGCTAGAATAAACCCCAGAATAAACTATTCACTTTGGCAACCTATCATTTATGCATCTACACTAAAGCACTATAACAAGTGACAAATGACACGAAGCATCACCTTTAATAAAATTAAATTACATTCAATGTGCCTTTCCATGAGAAATCATTTTTTTCCTGGTTGCACAAACAGAACTGATTTCATGTTCACAGATTTCCCTAAAGGTGAGGAATCAGGTGTCCTCGGTACAAATGGTAACAGTTCAACTACAGTATGTACAAGAGAGCTCATTAATGGAAGCATGTGTACAGTAAGTCAGTCCCACTGCAGAGGATACTAACATTGCTCTAAGTATTGCTTAAGCATCAGTATTTTGCTGAATTTGATTAATAAAAAGTTTCAAATGCATGCAATGGCATCATGTAAAAAAAAAACTGAATGAGGAGCACTTTGAGTGTCTTGTCACAAAAGAAAACAAACAGATTTAATAGGCCATAAGCAAAGTCCTTGGCATTTGTAATGTATTCCCACTCATGTAAACAAACAACAAAAAAATAGTGTTCCATTAAAAGTCCCAGAATGATGTTAGAAAGGCAGAATGCTGAATTAGTGTCTTTGATAAACATCTCAGGCGAAGGGTTTGTTTATATCAAGCAACAGCAAAGTGAACAGAAAAGTAGCAAAAACGAAACAAAAACAAACAAAACACAGTTTGACCTTGAAGTTCAAATGGGAGTCAACAGGGCTCTTTTAGACCACTCCGTTATGAACTGAGGCAGTTATCAAAAAACAAAATAGTCAATGTACAGTATATTATTTCTACTGTCATAACTTACAACCATTAGCAAATCAACAGCAGCTCAGAAAAGAATGCCATGATTATTATTTTCTTTGTATTATGTTACATTATTCAGAATTAATTTATTAGTTGCAATGTCTGTTCTTCAAAATAGTCCATGACATTGAGGATGCGCCCTATAAATTCTTAGACATACGGATGTTTCAGACTATTTTGTCAAGAATGACTTCGGTTGTAGAGGAACGTCTGAATGTTTTTTAATGAGTTACGGCTGCACAAGTTCCCATTCAAAGAATGTCATTGGCTTGATGTCTTTTCCCATAATCCACAGCCCGATCTCCCTGCATGTCCCGATCGTCGTCATCTGGGAAAAAAATGAAAGCAGCAAACATGAGTGATTATGAAACTGGTGACATACCTAATGCTGTGCAGCAGCCATACTATATTATCACAAACTGATACTTTTTGCCTCAAGTTACTTTTGCCATTTCTATTTGCTACAGTGTACCTGCTGAAAGGAGATGATCACATGTAGTGCACTCTGAAAGTATCAAGATTTACTGCATTTTCTCATTATTTTGGATATTCTTTGACATACCAGGATTTCAAATGAAACAACTCCATGTCAACATGCTGATTTTAAGCTTTAAAGGAGGTTTGAAGGCGTTGATGTTAGTCCTACTGACACAGAGCCCTTTGTTTATCCCTCAATTCAGCAAGAATTTATTATTCTACAAAATAAATATGAGAGAAAACATTTCCTACATCTATGTAGCCCATTAGTTTTTTGGGTCATTTTAAATAAAGACATCTTACATTTTTAACTGAAATCTGAGACTTTATACGAGCAAACAATTACATATATGTATATGATAGCTGTAATTTAAAAAACGAAACAGCCATACTCTGATCATTGAAAGGCAGTGATTGAAATCATTTTTCTTTGACGGATTAAAACATTTTGTCTCTAAATACAGCATAGTATCACAAGTATAAAATATTAACATTCAAGTCTAACAGACAGCCAAAACTGATGGTAGGAAACAATCACAACAGAAGGGGAAAAAAACATGCATTTCAATATTTCAAGGAGAACACAGACACATTTAGGAACACAGTGAGCTATATTTATCTGCTGGTCTAGATGTGGGTCAGATGCTTGGTGGGCACAGACAGGTGGTTAGCTAAAATGAAGCACAGGCAGGACAGAAAATACTAGATGGCAACTGAATTACTCTCACAGAACCGTAAGTTCCTGGGTCAAGTTGAGTAACACATGGGAGAAAAGGGTACTAAGATAGTTACTGTTTCTCGTAAGTCTAACAATAAGTTACTCATCCTGGACCGCGTACATAGCAGTCCTGCTTTGACCCTGAAGGTTTTTTTGTTATAATTCTTAAATATCTGTATTTGTGGTGGTTTCAAGGACCAAACTCAGGGTACTGTGAGCTACTCGGGACAAATGCAGTGGGGCAGAGGCAGGACAGGGGTGGAGGGTGGGAGCAAGGGAGGAATGGTGGATACACATCTGGACAAGCAGTCCAGCCCCCCGGCCTGGCTCACCTTGAACGTCTTCCTCCCCACCATCACCATCCTCTTCCTCATTGTAGGCCAGCTCGGCCTGCTTGTCGGCCTCATACTCACCCACGTTCCCATCATCCCCATTGTAGTCCGCTAGCTTAGAGCCGTGTTGCGGATCTACTGGGGACTCGTTCTCATCAAAGAACCGGCCTGCAGGAGGCAGAGAAGGGCCTCATCAGGAAGGGAGGGAAGCGGAGGCAGTTGTAAGGAGACAGGGAGGTGAAATACTGCATAATGAATGCATGAAGGAGTAAGTGACTGCATGACGAGGATGACAAAAGATGAGGCGAATGCAAGGTGACAGATTTTAATTTAAAGACAAGTGTTTCTAAAAAGGAAAGAAAAGTCAAACATGGACTTGGACGCGGAGAGTCAATAGGAGATTAATAGGGTTCCCTTGTAATTAGGGACTGTTTAGAGTCTGGAAAGCACTGAGCACTAATAAACGCAGATAAATCAATCAAATGCAACAGCCCCACATTAAATCCCGTCTTTGGTTTAGTTTTTATTTGTAGCGTGAGGATTGTTTTTAGAAGCCACAGATACAGTAAATGTATGTTCCAACATGCAGTTATCTCCATTAACTTATGTAAGGAGTATTATAAAATCCCCAATCCAATCCAGCTTCACCAGCCTGTTTGGAGTGGTCATTTTAACTTTAGATGTTAGAAGAGGACAACCATTGTTCTATATGTGAAAAAGAAATTACTTGAATGATTGATTTTGAAATTGTCAGAAAAAAATCTATATGTTGTATAAATAAACTTAACTCAAATAGTCTTTTTCTTTGCGGCAATCTGTTTTACACCTCTGAGGCAGTTTATGTTCAGATTTGAAATGGGACAGTTGATCGTGACAAGACTGGGTGGGCCTCGAGGTGCCCTGAGCCAGGCAGACAGTTTTTAATCTGATAGAGTCTAGTGAGCACCAGACATTGGGGAAAAATGACACATTTGGTGTGGGTGCTGGGTGTTAACTTGACATAAAACATAGAAAATTAGAAGAAAAACAAAATTGAGACATGAAGTGAGTTGTTTTTATGCAGCAGGGCTGCAGACGCTGAGGTGGATGTGAGAGAGATGAAAGAAAGGAACATTTAAAAAACAGTGGAGAAGGGGGGAGAAAAGGCAGCAGAGCAGAGCAGAAGCCAGGCAGCAGGAAAGGATCATCTGGGAGCCAGGTGTGTGTCATTTGTCTCCTCTCCTCTGTAACTGAGCTGCCTCTCTGCTCCCTGACTGTGCTCCTACCCAGATCCAGACATGACTTACAATCATACGCTCAGAAATTTTAAGTTTCATGAAAACGTGTTATGTTGAGGTTACGGGCGTATCCACTTAGCAATGGGCAAAATTCACACAGATGGCCCCACAGCAAATCGTACTATACTCTCTCTGTAAACACATCACAGAGAGCACAAAGATAGTGCTAACAAGAATTCCTATTTTTTTCATGTGTAAAAATTAACACCTGTGTGTTAATAAACATACACAAGAATTATCTCTATGTCTGTTTATGGTATCCACTTTTTCAAAATGTGCAAAAAGAACTCACTTTGGCGGTGGTGTACTGGCTCTGCTTGGTCTTTGGCGTGGTGAGGCTGGATGGGATTGGGCACCTGGGCAGGGTTGGGGGGCAGAGGAATCCTCTTCAAGTGTTCGCTGTCACCTTTGACATTATCAGGAGCTGACAATAACAAAGACACAACATTACGGCTTCACAATCATGGACAAATGATTGCCTTTTAAACATTCCTTATGATGACCTGGTGTTCTCATAGCGTAGTCTAGTAAACCCACTACATTTGTATTCTTTAATGCTGCATGTGAAGTTCTGAAGGGTTGTTACACACGACTGGGAAAACTCATTAAAAACTGAGAAACTGACAACAAATCATGTACCAAGATAACAGTCCTCGGCATTTCCTTCACTTAAGATTCAGCGAAAGTAACATAATTAAAAGCTTTAAATTAGTAAAGCTATGTTTCAGCCAAGCCTGACACCCAATTATCAAATGCCTAAAGGCTCGAAAGAAAGACTAATACAACAAACATAATTATATCAATGTGGTGTATACTATACCTCGAAGCTGTCTTTGCTGCTCTCCCAGCTCGTCCGCCTTGATACCTGCCTTGTTGTCTTCTTCAAACACTACTGGTTTGTCTGCCTTGATGGCGCCTGGGGGTGCAATGACTGCTGCTCGGCCATCCACTCGGTCCTGCTGGAGTCTGGGCTGGTCCAGCAACAGGCCCTGGCCTCCAGGTCCATCAGCTGCGCCAAGTCCAGGCCCAGCACCTGCTCCGACCACTACATCAGGGGCTTCGTCATGCTTCTGAGTGATGGCTGGTTTCTTCAAGGCTGTGGGCAAGTGAAATCCCAGAAAGGAGGAAAGTTTGGGGGAATTTTGATGAAGAAATTTTGAACGATGACTCCAGAAACGGTATTGTTTTTACGACATCACATTCCATAACATAAGAAAGTGTCATTTCTTGACCCTACCACAACACTACGCATTTGTAGGTGATTGTGAGACATACATGCAGTCTGTTAGTCTGTAATCTGCTAATTCTATCAGCCTTGTCTGTTTGCAGCCCCCCCAATAAGTCACAAGTTCAAAAATGTGTATGGGAGAGAGGCTTTATCCACACATACTGCCCCATAAATAGGTCCATGTGTCATTGTAATTGTAGAAATTCTCTTACTAGTAAATTCACTGGGTTAGCCGAACTAAAAATTGCTCTTAAAAGTTCAGGTTCACTGCTTACCAAACTGCATGTCATCGATTTTTCCCACCTCACTGTCTTCAATACCAGGCATACCAGCATCACTGCCAGGCTTACCCATCTCTTCTGTAACAGAGTACAATGAATGGGACTTAGACAAATTAGGAATACAATAGTTGAATTCCTGAGAGATTCCTGATACCACTTAGAATACACTTCTGAAAGAATCTATACGATCAATTGGTACATACAGATTTTTTTCTGGTAATCGAATTGTACATTTAGCAATATAGCATGGAATATTCAGGACTGTACATGCTTGTGTCAACATACACCGTACCTTTTAAATCTGACTGCCTGTCGTGTCGGTGAGTGGCCACTGTATGGCGCTCTCCACCCATCTCCACACCAGGTGCTCCATCCACGTGTCTACCTGCCACTACGCCCTTTTGGACATCCATTACGCTCTGAAGAATTATAGAGGGTGAATGACAGAAAGTAGCAGATGGGAAAACAAGAAGAAGGCACTCTGTTTAATGAATAGCAAAGCTTTAAAGAGCGTGCAGACATGGGAAAATTAATTGAGTATGGCTTCTGCTATCAATACATCTATGTCAAAGGTCCAAGAGCAATGACTGAATGTTACAGCAATGATGAATAAATGCAATGTGCGTCCAGTTGGTGAAAATGCATCAAAACCAACCTGTCTTAGCTTGGATGCTTCATCCTCCAGGGTCTTTTTTGTTTCTTCATACTCGTCTTTCAGTTGTGCAATCTGTCGTCCACACTGCAAACTAGTTAACACATTTTCATTGTGAGTTTCAGGAGCATAATATGCCATTTATTCAGCACAAATGAATCTTAAAAACTGCAAAATAAACAGTTAGATATGAAAACCTTGACAAATCAGTGAGAAACAAACAAGGAACTAGGAAAAAAGACAATCAGTGACCAAGTATAATCCGATTGTGAATGTTCAATAGAATATTTAATAACTGTAATAATAGTGGATTATTTGAAAAGCAAAAATTCCCATTTAGAGAGCTGTTTACATATCATTTCACAGCTCCTCGAGGTAAAGTCATCGCTCAAGGGCAGTCATTGAGACTGAGAAAGACGTTGACATACCTTTCGTACTCCAGTTTTCTTTCCAAGGTAGTGCTATTTTTCTTCACTTCTCTTAGCTGCTCCTCCTGCTTCATGAATTCTTGCTTCAGCTCCTTTAGCTGCTCTGTTTTCACCAGCAAGCACACACAAACACAAAAACAAGAGGTTCACTCTTCGTCTGCTAAATGAACTTCTCATCATTAAATACCCATTACTGAGGGATACTGCCGGTGTGCTGCTGGACAGTGCCCTCTGTTGGCCAGGAAAGGCAGCAGCCTTACCTTTCAGCCTCTGAATTTCTGTCATCTGGGCTGTGACATCATTCTGCAGCTTCATCTGGAAGGAGACGAAAAACACATTCAGGAATCTAATTAGCTGAGAAACTCTTCTACACCGAAAAAACAATTCAACAAAAGTGTCTTCAGATAAGCATCTAAGCTGTGCAACTGGTTGTTAAATTGGCAGAAGATGACACCATTGAGGTCAGGAGAAGCAGGAAAACAGGTTTGTCTTGATTCACAGCACAAACTGGTGGCATTCCGAGCAACATTTTACTCCGCACTAACACTTCGTATAACTAAATATCAACCCAATGTCTGATTTCTGATCTCAGGCTTTTTGTGGACATTTTAATTGAAACAGAATCCCCTGTACATTGTAATGAAATCCAATACAACAAAACTCTTCCTATATCCCCAAAACCACTGGTTGCCTTTCATTTGTTTATTTTTGTTGTCAGAAAACTTACAATCGTATGCGCTAACTCTTAAAAGGAGGTAGGGAGTAAGCAAGCAAGTTAAGGAGAGAGGTGGGGGGGAGACTAGGACTTTAAAGTGGCATCCAAAATCTTTTTTGAATATCAAACACTTGATTTGAATGTGCCTGTAAAAAAGCTGTAGTTGTATCCCACACACACACACACAAAAAGCAGCTATTGTTATTTTGAATAGTGCAAAGCAAAAAGCATCAGAGTCCACAAAAGCTTGCAGCCTCATTGGGTTACAACATTACAGCTCTGTCAAAACAGAAGAAAAGATGCACAATCTCTGGCCAAGATTTGAAAAAGAAAACATATGTAGTCATATTTTTGGAAAATGATGACTGTAATTTACAGAGCATTCCATGGATATACCTTATTCTCTCTTTTCCCGAAAAAATGCCATCTTTTCAAGTCTTGAATGACTTGTAATTGAGGAAGAGAGAGGTCAGTGCAGAAAGAGTACACAGGAAATATAGCATCAGAGTCAACTGCTGTCGAGGCTCAAGCTTCATCCTGTTACACCCTCACAAGTGGTTAATGGCTTCCCTGTGCTGCCTGCTGAAAGTGACTCTATGAAAGACAACACAACCAGACTGTTTACAGACTGAATGAAGAGCTTACTATGAGCTTGCGTGGTTCGTCCTTTCATCGTATGTGTACAGAACTAGCTATGCTACACTGTGTTGAAGTCATTTAAAACTCAAGTGTCACAATTTTGTCTGCATTGCAGGCCTCTTACTGTGTGTAGCCTGCATTTCTGTTCAAATAGGGCTGGGCTGTTGACAAAAGAAAGGAGTGGAACAACTGCTATTCAACACCTACTTTGATCATGATTATGGGAACAAAGACCCGGATCCTTAAATTTACGAAGAACCAGGAAAGAAGGAAGCTTGGATTCTTCCTAATTCCATGCTTCACCTATTCTGAACCAAACAACTAAAAAAAAAATCACATTTTTACTCTCACACACAGCAGAAGTTCTGAGAGTGTTACAAAATTTAGCTAAAAAGAGATGCAATAAAATCAAACAGGTTTGGTTTGTAGAATACGACACAGTGCACACTCGACAGGAAGCTAAACAGAAGGCAGAGTGTTGCAGGGCCATTGTTTTGCTATGATTTGATTTGGCCGCAGAACAGGGAACGCACAAACACAGTGTGTGACTGGCGGCAGGAGGAACGTTTTCAGAACGGGGAATCATTTGAAAAAAATGTCCTCATTAGGCTGACAGCTGTCTCTTGTTGAATTATCCATTTAATGTCACTTGTATTCTAACAGGTGTTCCTTTCTAAACAGAACTGGCTGGTTTTAATTTGCTTGTTTGCTGAGCATGTGAATCCATTGCGTACGTGTCTTTATATGGCCTTTTAGAAGCAGTGCTATCTTGCTGGTCACTAAATAATTACTCGTATCCCCACTCAAAAAGCTTGAAAAAAGTTGTATTTCTTGTGATTTAGTGCAAGCATATGTTCAGCAAAGCAAGAAATTGTTAGTCATGTCTTTCCATCCAACCTGATATTCCTACACAATTCCTTGAAAATATAGCTCTTTTACAAGCCATTCCGTATCAATGAGCAGTGATAGTTTACCAAATCAGGGCCTAATCTCTTGAAGTCATCTTCTGCATCTGCTTAAAATTAAGTCTCACAACTCCAGAGACGTCATGTCTAATGTGTCCCAGTTTAGCTCAACCAGATGGAAACTGAATCTATTCTGTGCTGAGGTTTGACACTAAACCACACACAGGACAAACATGAGTTAAACCAACTCATGCCTCCTCATTGGAAATGAGCAAGTCAGGCTGGATGCAAATTAGAGGAAAATTTCACCCTATCTGTTGTCTAAGCGTCTCCCAGGGCAGCTGGACGCACACCAAAGTTCAGAGGGTGCTGGGACACAAAAGCCAATGAAATGCTGGCTGGGCCACTGCACAGGACAAGAGACGGGGACGGCCTAGAGGAGCATATTGATGTGACACTCGGAGTGAATACATAAATCCCCACAAATGTGTAAAAATGTGCCCATTTAATCAATGAATAAAACAGCAATGCAACACGAAGAAGTTGAACTTGATTTGCTTTTCTCTGCAACAGTGCCTGTAATTTACATGATGAGGTCCTGGGAGACAGCCGAGTGTAATTTAGGGGCATGTGGATTTTAAGCCACTAAACTGAAGACTAATGGTAGTCTAATAGGAGTCATTTTTAGCTGACCAAAAGCCAGTTCTGTGTGAAGTATAATGGATTGCCTAAGTTGATTTTATAGTTTTAAAAAGAGGATCCACCAACAGCACATGCTTTAAATCCAGCACTGATTAATGCATCCACAAATCAATGATATACATAATAATGTCACCCACACTTAAACACATTTTAAGTGGCTTACAGGCATCGGCACCATCATTACATCATTTCCTGCTAAAACGCACTGTAAAATACTGTTTGTGGAGCAGAACTCAGATGAAAGCAGTGGAGAAATTGTGTGGATGAATGGGTTTCCGGTCAAGGACGAGTTGCATGCATCATCTGAAGACAATTCAAGACAAACCGTTGCCCTGTTCGTCACCTTGCCTCTTTAAGGAAGTTAGAGACAATAATATTCCCTCTGATACAGACTGAGGAAATTAAAGCAATAAAATAACTGTGATTAGACTAGATATGGTGCTATGATTTAGGTTACTGAAATACTGTGGTAAGATAGGAATACTGTCTTTTCCTAGTTGGACTACAGGTGAGTGATATGTGTCCAAGCCTACCCGACTTAAATAAACAATGAACCTTCTTTGACATCATATATCCGTATCACTATTTGCTCACATGGAAAACATGACACCCACCTCCTAGTTAAACATTGTGTGAGAGTCAGTCATACAGAAAACACGGACCGAAGATTAATACATTGGTTGAAAGACTACTCTGATACTTGACTTTGCATGGTCAACTACACTGTGCTGGCAGCATACATCAGTAAAATACTGTTTTAGCTGATTTAAATACAGAAAATGATAATTAAACAGAACATTTTATGATTTGTAAAAAAAAAAAAAACCTGATTTTTGATGTGGACATTTTGTACAATTTTGCTATTTTTGTGTATTTTTTTGGACATTTTTACAGTCAGCATCTATAAGTTAGCAAAAACGAGAAATTGGTGAGATAACTGTTTTTTAAAAAGGGATTTACCATTTTCCAATCCACAATATACTTGACTTTACATTCAACAGCAAATATCTGTAATGTTTATATCTGATTTAAATGTGAAAAACCTGTGTAATCTTACAGGGAAATTTTGCAAAGGTGCAAATTATCATTAGTTTAAAAAAACTATTTTTGATGTGGAAAATTTTTACAGGTTCGGCATGTTGTATTTTTGTGTTTTTACAGTTCACATGTAAATTAATACTTTTTTCTGTGATTTTACTGAATATTGTCTCTGAATGAGCAAAACGGAAAATATCTGCTACATAAGTTTATAAAAGAATTCACCATTTTTCAGACCCAATATGCATATTTTTTTCTTTTCAAAAACAGCAAATATCTTTAAAATACTTTTTTACTGCAACTTTACAGTCAAAAAGAACAAAATGACCATTGATAAAAATACTAATTTTTAATGTAGACACTATTTAGTTTTTCAGGTTCAGGTTTACTTTCTTTGTGATTTTACCTGCCATTTAGCAAAAAGGGTGAAAATCTTCTTTTAAAAACTAAATTGTTCTAACACTTAATTACCTGAGAGTGATTTTGTCAGAGTGTTTGTGTTGTGATCTTTGATTAGTTTGCATGTACAGCATTTCTCCTACTATCATATTTCACAGCTCTACTGAAAGCTCGTCTACCTTTTCGTCAGTGCACTTTTTAATGAGCGTCTCTCGGGCCTGCAGCTTGCCCTCCAGGACGCTGTAGTCTCCATCCTTCTGGTCGATCTGCTTCCTGTGCGTGTCCACCTGCATGATCAGCTCCGAGTTGCGCTTCTCCAGCCGACTCCGCGCCGCGTCCGTCCGCTTCACCTGCGTCTGCACCTCGGCCAGCTCATCCAGCAGGCGGCCGTGCTTGTTGGACACTGTCCAGTAGTTGAAAGACAGTATGGCGATGATCACCATCAAGAAGATGAGGATGAAGGACGGGAGGCGGCCTCCCCGTCGGTTTGCACCAAACCCGACCATTTCAGAAAGCGAGCGTAGCGTTACTTCAGGTTGTTACCTACTGAGCTCAATCAGAGTATTCTCCCGGTGTAACACACATCCGTCTACGTGACATGCCGTGCATATGCGGCAACCGTTCGCGAAATCAAACGCCACACAGACAGTCATGAATGTTAAAAAGGCTTTTTTCACATTTCCAACCAGCTTCACTCTCCTTCCTCCTTCCGCACACTGGGCATCTTCTCCGCAGCTCGTCCAATGTTAGTGGGTGAAATCCGCCCGCAGGGACGTGGCCTACTCAGCTGGCAACGTTAAACACAGCAGACGAGACGAGACGTGGACAGCTACACGGCGCCGTGCCACTGAGCGCAGCTAATAAACCCCACGGCTCGCTATGTAATGTTAGCCTTCTGCTAGTCTTTATTTTTCTCTGATAAATTCCCCAGGAGCTGCACTCACTGACGCCCGGAGCTTGTCTAATCACAGAAACCTCCGTCAAACCGGAGCACCGATGATGATCTTGATTCTGACCTGACGTTAGTGTTAGCTCGCATTAACGTCCAGCTAACCGCCGCACACTCACACTAGCTAGCAGCCGGAGATGAGAGAACATCACCGGCTGCTGTCAGGCTGAAGTGGCGTCTCTCTCTTCTTACAGAGGACGGATGTTAATCCCTCTAATACAACCACCCGGATCCTGGTAACACTGTGAACACAGGCTTTGTATCACACTGTCCACGATTCACTGCCTACCAAACATCATATCTGCGCGGTGTGAGGTTAGCGGCAAACACTCCGCTCTGCGCTACCGAACATGCGCAAGTCTATTTCAAAATAAAAGCATGGTATTTCAACTTATGCAGCAGATTTAAGCTCTATATTTATGTTCTAAATCAGGGGTGCTCAATCCTGGTCCTCGAGAGCCCCTATCCAGCATGTTTTAGATGTTTCCCTCTTCCAACACACCTGATTCAAATGATCAGGATGGCTATCAGGCTTCTGCAGAGCTTGATGATGAGCTCATCGTTTGAATCAGGTGTGTTGGAAGAGGGAAACATCTAAAACATGCTGGATAGGGGCTCTCGAGGACCAGGATTGAGCACCCCTGTTCTAAATGATACGCAATCACGGGCCACAAGATGAAAGCAATAAACCTGCTTGAAGACACCTTGTTATATACGCTCTGCAGACCGGAAGTACATGGCTTACTAGAAGGACACTTTACAGTTTCTATATACAGCCTGTGGTTGGAATAAAGGTCTCAGTTTTCAACATGTATTGCCATATACTGTATACGAGAGAATATGAAATGTGTATTCCTTTCGTGGATGAAACAGAAAATGTCATTTAAAAAAAGAAAAGCAGAGTAGGATCCAACGTTTGGGGCCTGTGATTTGATTCTGAACCTATTTCTGTCTTCATGCAATGATGCCATTAACTTAAAGATTACAGTCTGATTTCCGTTTTAAAAAAAATATTCAATAATTCATCCCCCAATTACTGTCAGCAGCCATAGACTGCATTTATAGTCTATACTATGTTTCAAGTAGATCACAACTTACTTGTGGAAAATTTCTGTCGGAATAAATCTCAAATAACAATAAAAGTGGTATTTATCAACTAACTAACTCATGTGAAGCACTCCACCTTTTAACTTTAGTTTATAGTGTTCTGGCATGAGGAACAGTGGCCACTACATAGTAAACAACACTAGCAATCTCAGTATCACTAAGGCTGTAATTGTGGCCACTCCTGGTTGAGCTGACGAAATGTCCAAAACATAAATAATAATAATAAGACGAACACAAACCACAATATACAAATGCATATTTTATTGTAACACTGAAAAGAATTGTAACACAATGAGGTAAGTTAAATAATCCACATCTGTGATGTTCTTCAACCACAAAATATTCACCACCCGATCTGCCACAATTCCACAAAGTCTGCAAACAATGGCTAATAATGCCCTGTCAAGTTCAGCTCACAGATTAATACAAACATATTTTCTCTGTTTCTTATGATGACAAGAGGAACACTGATAACACAATCTCCTTTGTCTTTCAGCCACAAATCCAAACTTACCAGCTGCGTATTTGTTTCTTTTTTTAAGAGATGAAACTCAGTAGAAAAGATCCCCTGAGGGAGAAACATTCTTTTGTTTTTCTGATGAGAAAGAAGCCACTACAGACACTGGCAGGCTCAGTCTGAGTTTGCTACCATTTCTGCTGATGACTTGGCACGGTCTCACAGGGCACTAGGAAATACAGTTTGACAGCATTTCAGTTGCTTTGTACTGCAGTCACACTGTGCAAAAAGTGATCTCGTGAAGCCTGAGGAGTTGTTAAATACCCCTCAGACATCAGCAGCACAGGGCAGTGTGTCTGCAGCACCAGCACCCTGGAATGCCCTCAGAGTTTCAACCCGAGTCCTTGTTGGGAGAGTGGTCAGAGAATAGTTTCTTTGCACTCAAGGCTTTGTTCAGAGGAGGGGGAGCCCAGTGGGTTGGTGGAGGCGCTGGTTGTTTGTGGGAGATGTTTTGGACGGCGCATGGAAGGGGACGGGGATGAGCTCAGAGCACCGCAGCTCTGGAGGTGAAGATCCTCATGACCTCGCTTTCTGGGGCTGCCTATGATGCGCTGGGTCATCACCTGGAAACACAAAATCACCGAGAATGAAAACAGAGAAACATGCTGCCACCTATTAGTAATGTGAGCTGAAATACAGTTTAAGTCAATACAAGTCTTCATAAATATTAGCAGCACTGATTTTCAAAATCCCAGTCAAATGTGTTTCATTGCATTTTACAATTTGTGTAACTGCCACATTGCTGTAGTATGATATAGTTCTAAACAACCAAAATATCACTCATAATTTACATGATTTCATACTGTTTTCATTACAAATTACAAGTATGCTGATAGATTTTTGATAAAACAAACAAATTCTGCTGCAAATTTTCTATTTATGATCTGAAAAATAAAGAAATTTAAACGTGTACACCAAGTTAGGAACAAGGTATGTTGCTAACAACCGTTTTGCCCAATAACAAATAACCATTATTGGATCATCAGGATCATCACCTTATTCTATTCCTTTTAGAATATGGTGGCCTTTCATCAAGAGCAACTCTCAAGCCAAAAATTAAAAAAAAATCCCCAGTTTTCATTTCTCTAAGTTTGTTTTCTAGCATGTGAAGGGCATTGCAGTCTCTCAGGGCCTCTAACATGCTTAGTGCAATTTGATCATTGCTCACCAATAACCATCAAAACCAGAATAAGGTCTCCAGTTTTCTTAATCGCTTTAAGCTATTACGGGTTTTTTATTCACTGTCTAATCCACTTACCTGATCTATGACATTGGCACTAAAGATGGCCTCTTCCATGTGTTTCTCATCTGACTTGATGACGCACTTGATGTTGTTGACAACCTGCTGGACTTCAGGAGGTAGACTGCAGCTTGAGTGCTCCAGGAACTTTGCCACTAATATTTTGGTGTCTTTGTACATCTTAAGGTCAGCCAGGGAGTGTGGGCGCTCGTGGGAGGAGTGGGTGTGGAGAGATCGGGGTTTAAGGTGGATGTCGACTTTACGGCCCTCCTTCTGCTGCTTTCTGATGCTTATTTGACTGGGTTTAGCTCCGACTATCTCTGTTGAAGTGTCTCTTAGCTCTGAAGATGAAACAGAGGATAAACTGTTGAAACATATCGAATTACATACAGTTTGTAAAACCAAGGCTGATGCTGGTGGAGTTTGTGCTTTTTTGTCACAGTTAAAGCAGGCTGAGGATTCTTTCCCCTTATGAATGCATGTATTTTAAATAACAGTGATGTGAAAACTATGTACCTCAATAAAGGTCGAATTTTCACAAGCTAGGAAAAGCATCCCCTTTTTCAGCTTTGGGGAAATGCATAATTTTAGAAAATCTAATGGGCCTATTGAGTTTCAAAACCATTTATTTGCCTTTTGAAATATGAGAATTGTGTGTAGCTCATCAGTTCTTTATCTAAAAATGAAAAAATACAATATTTCTAGAGTCTATGTGATTTTCATTGTAACAGTCACAATAAACACTGTTTCAGTGAAGTTTGTCAAATTAGGTTGTGGTTTTGCAAAATGTACGGTTTGTCCCTTAAGTTTCACTTATTGGCAACATAAGCTCTGAACACTGTGTAGCAGCAGATGTGCAAATTGTAAAGATCTGATTTCCTCAACATCACATGAATTAATTATTTGTGTGTTCATACCCTGGTCTGGTGATGTATGAGCTGAATCTTCAGCAGCAGGGTTATTTCCAGGGGTGCAGCCACAATTTTCTCCTGTAGAGGGAGACAAAATCTTAGTATAGACCAACAACGCGGCACTAACTGAGAGTGTTCAGTGATCCAACATTTCTGACAATAAAAAAATGCAGTAAAGCTGCCAGTAATGCTTAATTTTATAATCAGTAAATCTGACTGTTATATTTTTTGTTTACTTGATTGCTTGTTTAATCCATAAAATGCAATAATTCTGTCTTCAAATGTCTTAGTTTGTCCAGTCAACAGTTAAAAATCAATTGATAATCAGTTTACAGTGATATAAAACAGAAAAACAGCAAATCATCACATTGGAATATTTGAAACGATGAAATGGCTGACTAATGGTAATTCTGATGGAGTACATAAGATGTAACATATTTGCAGCACTTACTTCCTGTTGTGGTGGAACAGGAGATTGGGTCACTGGTGGACCGGACAATGCGAGCCAGTTTGCGGTACCTCCTGGCTGCTCGGAGCCCTCGAGGCCTGTCTGAGGGTGAATGGCCGCTTTGGACTGAGGTAGAGGGGGGCTGTGATGTGGAGGAGGGTGACCAAACACTGAAACAGAGCCTGGGGCCGCGAGGCCTGGTGGGAGGAGAAGGGGAAGGAGAAGGAGCCAAAGGGCTGATAGCTGAAGTTCCACCAGAGGAAGCCACAGAGGTGGGGGAGCAAGGCTGAGGTGGTGGGGGGATGGTGACGGGGAGTGTGAGCTTCCTGCTCATCATTCGTGCTTTAATGAGGGAGTGTGTGGACGCTTTAGGTGGCTCCTCTGGTAAATGTTTGGCTGAGGCCAGCTCATCACATATATGCATTGCAGCCCTGAGTTCCTCACATGGATGTGTGTTCTCTGTGGAATCCTCCTGGTCCAGATTGCTAAAGTTTCCTGAGGACCAGTCCGGCGAGCGTTCCAGGGACTCCTGGGTGTGTGACGACTCGCTGTATCCGGTATCACTAGGGCGAGCGTCGGTGTTGGGCAGGCCGCGATGGCAACGTGAGGAACCACGTGTGCAAAGTTCCAGGCTGGTGCAGCTTCCGTCAGTGGGGGCGGTGTGAAGGGTGCCGTAGGGAGAGGAGTCCGAGCCCTGGACCTCCAGAGAGCACAAGTCCTCTGAGGAGCAAGTCTGGTCCTGATCGGCCACCTCTGACACCATCAGTGATGCACTATCAACTGAGGCTGTAAAATAGAGAAAAGGGTACAATTTGCATAACTCCTAGTTGTAAAACACATTCAACAAATCTGCAACTGTTCATGATGTCCTCACCCTGAGTGCTGAGTCCTGCAGTGGTGTTCCTCTCACATAGACTGGACTCAGTGGCCTGTTGCTCGATGCTGGTGGTCACCTGTAAAGAGGAAAGCATTAGACAAAAAGCACTGTTGAATAAATATGGATATTTTGCATGTACTGTATGTATTGCATAACAACTATGTGGCATATTAACCTTCACTACCACTGGCTGGTCTGTAGAGGGCTCTGTAAGACCACAACACACTCATTTCTCATTTTAAAGGGCAGAGGTGCCAGTGCAGAAAACTACAGCACCATGTGGAGTTGAATAATAAACGTTAATTAGGCTCACTAATGCCCTTTTCAAAGTGCAGTATATGACACATATGAGTTCATATAGCTTGTTCTGTAGAATCATGCAGGGTCTCACACCTGAGAACCATCAGCTGATTCTCCTCTGCCCTCTAACTGCTCTCCCACACAACCGATCGATCGCTGCCAGCTTATATTAGTTTCTTTCACAGAGCCTGCTGCAAGTCTATTTCAGGTGAGAAAACCTTCTGTTGATTCCTATTTGAGGGACACTGTTTAAAATAGATACGAAGAGAGCTACAGATTTAACATGTATAATGGGACGGTGGATTGAAAGCCCAAAGTGTTAAATGATGTTGAGAATACAATAGAACATAAAAGGATTTGCTGGCACATGAGACGGTTATTTTTAGCATCGAAGAATGAGATGCAGAGAAAGCTTTAGCCTGAAAAAAGAAGAAGCTCTGATCACTTTGACATGACAGTCAAGGCAGTCAGTAAGTCTGAAACAGCGGATGATACTCCGCTTAAATTTGCAGAGTTTTCACAACAGAGTCGACAGGCAACATCCGAAATGCAGAAAAATGATGACTATACTATAGTAGCAATTCTGTTTTAACACTTAAGTTTTTAAAAAGACCACTATTTGGAGCTGAACATCTGACAAATCACATAGATTAGTCAAATTCACATTTCTAGGTGGATTTGTGGTCTATAAAAACATAATATTCACACATACGACTTTCAAGCATCTTGCAATTAACTCTGAAATCCATCTGTCTTGGCATCTCATGAAAGTTTTCATCATTTCAAATTTTAACTAAAAGACTAGTTTTTTAAAAAGTGGTGCACATCTGACTACCCTCTTATAAAACATAAGAAATGATTAAAAAAGTTGGAAACTGCTGAAGGAATATTCGATCTTCAACTGGTAAATTTAAGATATTACTGCTACATGTGTGGTTGCCTTTGCAGATGACTGTTGTTTTAAGGACAGAGTTGTTAGTTTTTCCTCACCTGGCTGGCAGGGGTTTGACCCACCACAGACTCATATGGAGGCGGCAGGTCGGTTGGGTAGAGGGTCCCTGGACTGTTGATGGGAACCCCATAGATGGCACTGAAGGGAGAATGAGGGAAGTCCAGATGCAGGCCTCTGCCAGACACATAAATGCAGAAGTCCATCAGACACTAAACAAAACTGAAAATCCAAATCATAGCTCAGATAACAGGAATATAAAAGAGTGGAGAGTGAGCTGAGTCACACAGTGTCGGGTGTTTAAGAAATGAGCACAGCCAGCGTGGATATCTAGGTCAAAAATACAGTACTGTCTATTAAAACATTGAGACAGAAAGGATGAAAGACATCCTCTTGTCTCCGACACTCCAGCCCAGTATCGCTGCTGCATTATTCCACGTGCCCCACCACTGTTTCATATGCTGCCAATTAAGAACAAGCAGCCATGCGTGCTGTCATATCTTTTAATTACAACCCCATTCTCCTCTAAAGTGGCGGAGCATGAAATACAACCTGAGAGTTTCCACCAATCATTCCAGGCATGATGATGTCATGACACATCCCTGGCCCCGAGCAGGGACACCATAAATGCTTCCTCTGCCTTGTATATATTTATGGCATAATTGACAAACAGATGGGGCTTCCTGCCAAATGGCTACAATGGCAGCACTCTCTCTCGTAAGACTGGGAAAATGGAGGGAGTGATGAGGGAGGGGTCAATAAGATCTCCACAGAATCTTGGATGTCCATGGATGGTAATAAAACATGAGATGCTGACAGTGAGATAGGAATTAAACACTTCCCTTTGTTTATTTAATATGATGGTTTTGTCTTTACGGCTTCTGTCATCTGTACATTCACCATCTAATAGGAAATTCTGGAGTGGTTTACAACAGTCTGCATTAAATATAAATGTTAAAGCAGTCTTTAACCTGACTATGTCCCTTTACGATGATACTGTACCATACCAGTAAGAAAATGCTTTAGATTTCATCCTTATAGATCCTCCTAGAGTTAATGTCCTGTTTTCTTTGGTGTGCTCCCTTTTGGGGCTTTTTGGCTCCACATACTTCCTTCTAGATTCATTCCAGGTGCCTATGGAGGATGTGGTGCTATACACTTAGAAAATATGCGCATCACCGTGAAAAACTGGACACTTGAAAAAAAATGCAACCCCATAAGGTTGATTATCATCTGTCATTGATTCCTCTAGCATATATAAATGCAGTTCAAGAAGGAATAATGAACTTCTGATCACTTGCAGCTACTAGCACACTTCCAGTGTCATTACAAATTGCAGGACATATTGAGATTGGTCTCTTTAGCAGTTTTACACTGGATTTTCCAATAAGTTACGTGACAAAAATCAAATTCCAGAAACAATGCCTAATTGATTCTTTTAGGAAAACATGCAGCAACTTGATACCTCATTTGCATTGCTGCCCTCTGGGGGATGATTTAAGCTGCCTTTTATGAAAACAATAATGCTACAGGCAGTAGCTTACACTCACTGCAGTTAACTTGTAATTTCTTTTTCACTTATTTACCTATTCTAACTTGCTTTGAACAAAAATATAAAGGTGTGGCTTCCATTAAGTACAAGAAAAGACAGAAAAGATACAAAATGTGACAGAAATTTTTACCACACTATTAGTTACTGAAGTATTTTTGCTCAACAAGGCATATTTTTAAGGTGGGTTCTGATTTACAAGGAGACTATTATGTAAATTTACTGTCTTGCACTGACTGGAATACTGTTTTTAGCAAATTAGCAAATCACAATTATTATCACGTCCTCCCTGAAAGCATCTGAAGATGTGATGCTGATCAGTAGTATTTTGCCTCTCACCTCTGTCCATCCATCGAGGGGGTGCAGGTGTACTCTGGGGGGTAGTATGGTGGAGGGGGGATGGGAGGAATAAACTCATCAAAGTCCAGTGTTTGGTGCAGGATGGTTCCATGGGGGGTCATACAGTCAGCGTTTAGGGCTCGAGCTCTGTGCGGCATAAACTGAAACGCAGCATAAAAAGTAATCATTATCAGGCCTTTATTACACACAGTACTGAGTCCTTTGTTGTTGATTCATTATTTTGAACCGCAACTTATCCAGGGGCAAATGATTAGGCAAATATGATTTTCTTTATTGTACCATTCTGCTGATATTTCAAGCAATTACATGTATTCAGATCTGGGTTGTAGTAGTGAGGTGTGTGGCTCAACAGAGGTTCTTCTTAGAGCGCTGCACATTTAGTCGCCTCACTCATACTTTTCTAAGTGGGACAACTTTCCAGTCACAGCCAACCTGCTTTTCTAATCTCCTGGCTGCCACTGCTGCTATTGACTTGGCTAAATTTATTGAGCTAAACAAAAGGTTAACACCTTTTGTGGTAAACGGGAAACGAGGCCACTCTTGGACTGTTGGAGATAAGCTTTTGTTCTTTACTTCTCTGTGAATCAATTATTAGATGGCACCGGGTTCAACTGCTTTAATTTATAGAGGTGCTTCTGTTGGTGTTCATGTCTGCTTTGGTGTTTGCGTTTATAGAATACTGTAGTTTTCATATAATGTTGTATATACATTCTGCCAACACAAGGTTAAAAGGTTCCCAATTTATTTTTCAGTAGATAGTAGCATCAAAATGTATTTAGATCTTCAGGTTTCCACAGCAGACATGCTCTAAAGATGGTCTGTCTAGATCTCAGATAATTTATGCCGGGCACTGAGGCAAGGTCTGCTCTGAATTAAGGCCCCAATGTCAAGATAAGAATGATTTTCCACTTGCATTTAGAGTTTCAAGCTCTGTATAACTCAGACAGCTTCTGATAAATTTATCTTTTCCCACTTATCACTGTATGTTTCTTATTTAGTAGAAGTAGGTGTGACGGATAATATATAGACGGTACTTAGTTTTATTTCTATGGTTCAAAAAGCCATTTTCTGGTGATTTATCCTAATTTCAACAATAACATAAGATAACAAAGTACATTAAAATCAGGATTATGAATAGATGTGTGATTTGTTTTCATTATAGCAATCAGATGCAATCATATTGTTTGCATTAATGCCTCCAGCAGCATTACAGACTTTGTAGAACTCAAAATTCATTAATTTGTGTGAGCCAGGTTGGATTTAAAACTCTTTTTTTTCTGGCTACTAAGCAATGAATATCGCTGCTGATTTCCTGCATCTTCAGTCAGAAGTCAAACCAAACATCACAAGCAGCCCATTTAACCATGCAAAAAAAAATACAAAAAAGTTCATTAAATGTGTAAACGGTCCTTGCATCAGACAGTACTGCTGTGCTACTTCATATTTAGTATGATATTGACAGCGCTGCTCCACCATTTGAGTTGTTGACATGTTTAGAGACATGAAATTACTATTGTTGTTGTGAAACACACAAGGGGAGCTCGGCCATGCTAATTTCCCTGATGGCCGAAATCATTTAGCTGTTGATAATCATTCCATTGTTCCACATAAAATGACAAAACAGGGTCATACTGAGGATGGTGCACCTTTTTGGGAAAAGATCTAGAGTTGCTCTTCAAAGCCAACATTGTTTCGTGATGCAGAAGGACACACACAGAGACAGGTCCTTTGGCAACTGACCTTCAATCTGTGTTGATTCTAACTTGCATTTACCGAGCAGGATGATTCAAACACCATCCTCCAGTATCCTAAAATAGCTAAAGGTTACCACAAGTGGCCTGTGTTTGCCCTGATAATAGAAATCTTTAGACTTTTTTGTTAACAGCAGGGTGGACAATGACAAGAAAATAAAGTGAGCTATTGTCTGCCTTTCCATCACACTCACCATCTGCAGCACATCAGTTGAGACCATCTGCATGCAGCACATTGCAGTGGCGAGAGCGCACACAATGGTGGAGATGACGTTGAGGGCACACACGCTGAACAGCAGCTCCTAAAGATGAGAGAAGGGGGAGACTGTTAGAGGAACAGGAAAACAAAAGAAGAAATGTGTGACAAATGAGAGAAATTATCAGGGTGTAGGAGGAGAAGGTGAGGAGAGGAAACAGGAGGAGGTGAGCATATTATGTGTTAAAGATGAGGCGAATGTAAAAGAAAAGGAGAAAAGGAGTAAAAGGTGTGAAGGTGACGCAAACAGCGGTGACGCCATCAGTAAGGTAACCAAGTCTAGAAAGACACAGCAGGGTGGCACTGCAGTGAAACAATTCATGTACAAATATTTGGTTTATTAAGAATAAGGGGAGTTTAATCTGCATTGTTTTAAAACAAAGGTTAAAGGCCGATAAAGAGAAATATGATGTCTGTGTTTTCAGGGATTGTTGCAAACTAATTCAACAACAGGGGAAACAAGCTCATAAACATCCAAGGTTAAGCATGAACATATTCACACACACACTCTGGCAATGCAGTGAAACACCGAGGGGACAAACCAGTATTTAGTCTGTCAGCAAAAATAAATGTGCATGCTGGTGAAATACTAGCCCAGCACCCTGAATCAGAGGAAAGACTTATGACTGCAGTCCTATTATGTTGCTGTTTGTGCTCTAAAAGATAGAAAATAATCTCAATTAAATGGCTCAATTTTTTCAAACCACATTGGTTTTTGTATGTCTGAAAGAAAAAAAACTTTAATAACCGTACTATGTGAATTAATTTCCTGAAGAAGAACAAAGGAGCAGCAATAACATCTGTCTAAAAAAAACCATGGCTTTGGAAACAGCAACTGTCTGGTACACATAATGTAGCTGAGCGGACAGAGGATGATAGCAGCTTGTATTGCTGGTCCCCAAAATGAAATAAATGAAATATGATTTGTGTTTTTATAAGTCTGTGTGTGTCCGTGTGTGAACACAATCACAAAACTGACATTCCTCTTTATGAAGTTCATCTGTTACAATGGATTCTCTCACATTATCCTCATAATATTGTCATTATCAAGTAGAGTGAGAGTGACAAAAGATGACAGAGGAGGAGGGGAACAACATGGGTGAGACTTTGCGTGTGTAACTATGTCATAGCAAAACGAGTGGAGATGTATTCTTAGCACATATAGCAACAATCAAACTGCTGTGCACCCACACAAGTGCATAAATGACACCAGCAGACACACGTAGCAGGAGGCACACCTAGCAGTGTCTGTGAATACATCAGTATGATTTCTTAAAGTCAACAACAGATGGGCCTGGAATTAAATCCCATTTTTTGTGGACACAGGCTCCGAATTGAAACGTTTTCCAGCTTGTCGCACAGATTATTCCCCAGATTCAGGAGACGTGCAACTATCAGCAACATCAGCAATTATCAGCTCACCTGCTGGAGTTGAGGTTTGTTGTTAGGGAGCAAGTTTATTAACCCTCATCCTACTGATAGGGGGGGACCTGAGATAGTTTTTGTCATATCTTACAGGGTTCTTTATCATGACTTTGTCAATCATTTTATGCCTGATAATTTCATATCATTGTTTTCTGCTTTTGTTTTAATTGGTGCTTTTTAAAAATACCAACATTGTTGAGGTCCTAGGGGAAACTGTCAGAAACGCACAGATATCTCAATTTCCCCTGTTAGCAACTTATGATAATGTATTAAGTCAGAAATACAATACACAATTTCATGATAAAACAATTTATCACTATCAGAATAAATGTTTTTCTTTTATTATACAAAACAAAACTAAAATAGTGTGTCACACATATGATTGGCATGCAGTCCGAGCATGATCAAGACATGATGTGAGTGTTGGAAAAAGCATAAATGCAAACATTTTTAAGGCTGCCGAGGAGGTGGTGAGAAGGAAGAGTACGCAGAGAGAAATAATTGAGGAGGGACGATGTGTTTGGCTGAAATACATTGAGAAAGTATGTATAATGTAGTGTTAATGTTGGATTTTTAGGCAACAATACCAAGCAGATCAAGACTGGCAAGATTTGGTGTTGCTGAAAATTTGAGAAATGTAAATATAACACAAATTATGTGCACTTGAAATTACTAAAAAGAAATAAGACTGTAAGTAAAATTTGGATTGTACTTGGGATATAAGGTACAATTTGCATCTATTCTTGTTTGCCATAAATTTCCTCAAATAATAATAAGCTTTTTCTTCAGATGACATAAATTACATACCTAATAACGTTTTTAGAATAAATTACTTGATATCTTGCTATGGTGTTTGTTTTCTACAGTGGTTTATTCAAAGGGTCACCAGGGATATCACTCTGCAGTCACTGTATGTTAAATATATTGATGAAGGTTAAAGAAGGTTCATGCTTGGTGTATATAGAAGGCCAAAACTTTTTTTTGCCACCCAGACACCACAACTCACTTTCATTCCTTTTGAAGTTTGTTTTTTCTAAAACGGATAAAGTTGGCATGTCAGATGTTCAGACTTGCCAGCCTTGCAACTGTTTTTCAAACATGTTTGATACCCAGTAACTAGTTGCCAAAGATCAAGTCTGTGTGAGCTGGAAGTTGAAGCAGAGGCAATGCCAACTGGAACCAGGCTGACATTGTGCAGCGCCAACTGTAAAATACAACCTAATACATGTTTGCTTTGGAAAACCAACAGTTTTGGAACATGTTTTGTGTTGGAAGGAGGACTTGTGGACGGAGCACAAGCTGGTCTGACTTTTTAAATGCAGAAAATCACCACCAGCTATTGAATAGAACTAGTGAAAAGAGACTGTTGCTGCTTTTAGCTTAGTGATAATTTGGGTTCATAAGGTTAAATTGTGTTGATGGTTGGCAGAGTAAAAGACTTTGTAACTTCCTGTATAAAACGTGAATGCACCACTGTTTCACTCCAGTAACAGTTTACACATGTCCTTTTTTTCTTTTTTAGATATTTGAATGTGTGTCTCAGAATGATATGACACATGACCAACAACTGACATATTGCATCGCAAATTTTTGTGTAATTGTGTAGGGGAAGAAATCTCGAATTATTTGGAGAAATAAAGAACGGTGCATCACAGAAGAGTTGTTCTGCTTCTGTAATTTTATGACCGAGCATTCATTATGTTTATTTTTCAAACAACATATCCATTTTTTTTAACAAAAAATGGCAAATACACAGCGTTGCACATGTTTAACCTTTAGAGAAAATATCAAATGACTGCACCAATATCAAACTTGAGACAGTAATAATAATCATCAAACATAGAAATAGAGAAATAAAAAATGAAAAACTAAACTGTTCCTTGTATCTCTACCTGCTGCCTAATCTGGCCACAGCCTCATTGTGGCAGATTGTACAGAGGCCTTAAGTGGTTTTTCACTTCACTGATACTCAGCTGTTGTCCCCCTGAACCGTGAAGTTCTCGACCAGACACAAACTACACACATGCCTCAATTAGCTGCTCCCTCCAGCTCCCCAAAATACGACAGGTTCGGATTAACAAAGTGGCGCACTCTACTTTTCTGCAGCCAGCGTAGTGTTTCTGTTAATAGTCTGACTGCTGGTCTCATTACTGCCCTTGTTTTTTTGACAGAAAACCCAGGACTTCCTTCTGGAAGCCCTACAGCACAGATTTTATAACCTCCAGTGACAGGAAGCAACAGCTCTATGATGCTACTTCCTATGAGCTAATAAAAATGCATGCTCTGTAGCAAAGGAAAAGTTTTTCTCTTGTTCTTTACCCAACAGATCTTAAATATAGAAGAATTTTTTATAGCCTGGGAAGACTTTGACCTACAATCCAGGTGGATCACACTCCATCTGTCTTCCTCCACCAGTGGTTCTTAACCTGAAGGTCAGAACGCCCTAGTGGGTCATCGAAACTGCTGCAGTGAGTTAATATTTAATAAAAACTCGAATTTTCTTGTTAGTTTCTTTGCTTTGAATGACTTCATAAAATATTTGCACAGTGACACCACGTTTAGAGCTACACCAGTGGACTAGACAGAAATCGAGTGCTTCCTGGCTGATACTTTCCCATTCAGATTTCATGATCTGATTGCAAGACTGCAGGGAAAATGCACTGCTCCTCATCCTCTCTGATAAAACAGAAGCAGGGACCTGAAAGCTCTTGTACTAGTTCATGTGTCTAGACAATGTCGTCTTTCCATTACTGGATAATTTTCAGAGCAAGTACAATGCGTCAATTGCTGACTAACAGCTTGTTGTCAGGGCTCACTTCGTTAGAATGCACATGCAGTTTCATTTCCCAGAGAAGCAGACAATCTGGTGCAGAAGAGTGGACTAGAAATCCTTTTGCAGTGACAAATTTGACAGAAATGCCAATTGAATTGGAAAAGCCACTGATTGATGTTGTAACCGATATGGCTCTGAAGTGGCGGTTTGCAGAGAAGCCATTAGCTGAAATTTGAATGTCAGTGCAAAGTGAATACCAAGAACTGAATGAATTTCAGCGCCAGTGAAAGGCTCAAAGTACAGAGACTGTCTTTTGATCCATCAAGCTCAGTCATGATAATACACCTTATTGTGTTGTCAGAACAATCGCATGTCATGTCTACCTTTTAAATCGCTGGCTATGCATTACACACGTCTAAACTTCTTGTTCCAAAGAGGATTGCAGTCATAAAAATGTAAAAAAAAACAAACAAAAGCGAATTCAAAAGAATTTCAATTGTTCCTTGTAGATTTTTGCCTGAGAGACATTAAGAAAGAGGTTACTCACTCAAAAGTTGATCATTTGTGACTCAGCACACACCATCAGGGCTTCACTACAGAGCCAATAAAGCCAAAGACTGATGACACACATAACCTCACGTCTTACTTTGACAAGTGCAAAGACTACAAATGATCACTAGCTGGCAGCTGACATGCATGTTCTGCATGTACAATAGCAACTTTCCCCGTGAAATAAGATGGAAACAAATTCATGTGCTGCATTTTGCAAATATATTGGACTGTTGTTCATAAACCAAACCAAATAAAAAAGTTCAATTGTCTGTTTTTGCACTTCAAAGGAACCTGCAGAGAGGCTGATAAAAGATGCCAGCGTGACATTTACATGTGTGCGCCTCTGAGGTTCGTATCATTTTTTGCTCAGAATACAAATGGAAAAAAGTCTTTGAGAATATGGTCTTGCTTTGCTGTGGACAGATGTCCCTCTGTTGTGTACTTACAGAAGACAGAATAAGCAGAAAATGCAATGAATGCAAAATCACTTGGCTAAACAACTGCTGATTTTGGATAAGCAGAGCAAACAGTGCCAACACACACCACAACAACGACAAGCAACAGTCAACTAATAGCAAGGCGGAGGGTGAGAGGTTTGTCCATTGTGTATTCCTCCAGGGAGTGAAGAGATGTGACTCAGGACCTTCATTGTATTTACATAATAAATTCATTCACTGTGAGCTGGCTGAGTGAAGTATCTTCACCATGAGTCATTTTTAGATCCTGCTGTGCAGCTTTTGATTGTAAAGAATCATTCCTGCAATAAAACTGAGATTATTGTACACGGCATTGCACATAAACCAACCTGCGTGCAACTGTTGTAAATTTAGCTTTTTCAATAGTCTAAAAGCAAACTGCAAGCATCCAGTGAGCCAAGAAATATTTATGGTGGCTTCATCTGAGCTCATTTTTGTTATGGTAATGCATCTGCACCACAGATGTGAGTAAGTGCATTTCTTTGATTTCCCTTGTGAACACAATGTACATAATGCGACAATAAATCCCGCCTGGCAAAGAAATATAATAACACCTCCACATAAACGGTTTAACACTGCTGCTCACCACATATTTAACCTCCAGAAGATACCTTGCCCCAGGTCAATCCGGTTAGCGAGTTACCGAGCAAGGTTACACATCCGCCCCCTTCTCAGGAAATCACAAATTACCTCAATACTCCCCCTCACTGATGACTTACAGCCGCAGGCAGTGTAATGAAAAGAAAAAAATCGGGATGGAAATTAAATGTGTCTGTGAAGAGTGAATGGCACATATCAACGGCAAACTGGATTGCTTTATTTTAAAAAAAACTCAAAGAAGAGCTGCTGTTCTTCAAGAGAACAAGAAAGTTAAGGTCTACCTGCTTTGATAATTCAGCACTTCTCATATGCTGCTGTTTTTAAGTGACAGAGGAACTATATGGCGAATGCATCACGAGTTCATTAGGATAGGTGACAGTCTAACAGCCATCTGAAATGGCCAAGGACTCTGGGGACTCGGGCATGACAGCTTCCCCTTAGACATAACTCAAGACATCTGACTACTTTGGCACTTAATAAAGGTTTATGGCACCAATTCCCCATCTCTTTTAATGAGTAATGATCACAATGACAAATGTGCTTGATCTTTCCTCTTTTCATAAGCATGCTTCATCCTAAGAAGTCTTTTATTTGGTTATCAATGTTTTATAATCAATCAGGGACATAAAATGAATGGATATGATTGTCGTTATCCAATAACGGCACCGTAAGACACACTGTATTTCATCCCTGCGTACACTCGGAGTCAAGATAATCTACCGAGATCATGCACCCGCAAACTCCAGCCAGCCCCGGCTAGATACACCCTGCATATTAAGGGCTCTGCCTCTTGGGTAAGACAAATGCTGTTGCCACCTCCTGCCCAATTAATCTGACTCATATTGTTTTGCAATGTTCACACATACGGTACGCTGCAGAGGAAACAAACTTGTAGACTTGAGTTTAGAGAACTGACTGTGGCTCAAGTTAATGCTGTTATTCTGAGCAGAGAAATAAGAGTAATCTAGAGTAGTGGTGGTGAATTTCTGAGGGATTTTTGTGTGATGTTGTATTTTTTTCGGTTCCTGCCCAAGAGTAGCAGATGCAAATTAGATACTAGCCATCTCTGGTGCTATTACTTTTATTTGTGCACTGTCCCAGCAAAAGTAAACGACAAAATGAATAAAATAAAGCACAGCACTTTGAGCTAAATGCTAAAGTCAGAATGTTAGCTGCAATCCTAACATGCCATCAAGCATGCCCATTGAAAATCTAATGTTAGGGTGTTAGCATGCTGACTTTTGCTGAGCAAAATCTGAGGAACACCAAGGGAATGTCATGTTTTACAGGTATTTAGTCATACAGAAGAAATAAATATTGGGTCTTATTATTAGATAAAATTAATCGATGAGATATTTTACAACAAAAAACACCTTGTGATTGAGATCACCAAAGTCACAAGTAAAAGTTCATGGCAATCTATCCCATAGTTTTGAGATTTTTTTTGAGAATTGACAGACTGTTCCTCGAGTTACCCAGCACGGCTAAAAACAGACAAGTAAAATCTCAAAATGTAACATCTGTAGATGAAATCAAGTACTTTGTGGTATTTTACAGAGCAAAATCCATTTTCCCCACACATTCACTTTGATAAGATTTCCATTTTCTACTCTGGATTGCAATAATACAAGTAAGAAAGGAAATAAATAAATATGTGAAATCCAATTTTTTACAATTCAAACTGGTACTATGAGATTTGGAGTTTGATTCACGCAGATTTTTTAGAGCTGAGTCTGAGTTTGGCCTCCCAAATGGATTTCAGTCTCGAACAACTGTGATGGCAAGAGTGGCACATAGCTGTAGATACAGTCACATGAAAAGTCATTATTTTCCATGAACTGGAAAAAAATGCAGCAAACTCAGAGAACACTACTGTGTCTCTACCACAGCTCCCAGTTACAGCTTAGATAAGTCAAACCCAACTTCTAGTTTGATTTGTAAGAATCGTTTTATTAGTATGATCCAATTTACCTGCAATCTAATGACAAGCTGTCTTAAACAAAATGTTCTAATGTCAAAATACCAATGTTCTCATGTTCACCATTAAGCAAACACATGCCTGCTCTCACCCACCTTGAGACGGAGGCGTATGGTGTTGCAGTCCCTCAGTGGATTCAGCTTCAGCGTCTCTCCCAGGTTGTTGCAGCTCGAACTCTGCTTCTGTAGCTCGCAGCAAACACACACTCCATCGCTGTCAAACTTGAGCTGGGGGGGAGGAGGGGAGAACACACATCCACACTCATGCATGCACGCCACATACACAAAAACACGCACACGCACACACACACACACGCACACACACACACACACACACACACACACACACACACACATGCACAGATCAGACCTGAGCTTGGTGTTCTGATGTAATTCATCCTGAAACGTGTGGATGATACATTTACTCTTGACATGAACTATATTCTCAATTAAAGCATGCAGTCGAGATGTTAGACTTGGGAGATACATAATGTAATATAGTGTGACTGAGGGAGTCTGCTGCACGTGTACGGCAAGACAAAGAACTGTGAGATATGATGAGCGACACAGGAAAGGATTTGAGGTAGAGCGCACCTCAGCTATGTGTCCCAGATTGTGAGAAAGCAGGACATGAACCCAACAAGTATGGGTTAATTACATTGGGGAGAGGAGATGAGGAATGTTAATATTTCAGACACGACTGGGGGAGGGTCCCCGGGGAGCCGCATAAAGCGCGAAGTTTGGTGTACTCGGCTGGTCCCACTTGCGTAAGGAGAAAAGCTGCTTATAATGTGGAAGTGGTCGGGTTAGTGTGTTGGTTGCTGATGAATCGCTAGGGGCATCATGAAACTGATAGAAACCCCCGGCGCTATGAATTCAGCTTAAACAAATCAGCATTTCACTGTGAAAAGTTTGGAAAACAAGTTCCTAGTGTTTTGATTACTTTGTGAAATGGGAGTTCAAAGTTTTTGACTCCACTTAACTATGTAAAAGTACTTCAAACTGATGGATAATTGTGCTGGAGGCCGGCTTCAGTAGACAATAAAAAAGGAAGGAGCATCTTGTTTAAATATGTGGATATCAGAGTACACTTTAAGCCCTCAAAGGCATCTGTAGTGTTGTACTCAGTTGTGCTAATAAAAAGTTATGGAAATAGCTGAAAAACTAACTTGAATGAGAAGTTTAAAGCCCCCCAACTATCTCACCTCTGCACAGCTGACCAATCCCTGCATGAAGGGTGTGTCAGAATGCCAATTTTAGAAAGGTACAGATATCGTTGCCGACGGCTTCGCCCCCATTTCTGACACCAGAATGCTTTGGGGAGAAGAGAATCCCAGCAAGAACTGACAAACAACTTCTGGTGGAGCTTACCAGGCTCTTTTATGTATCTGTATATCTGAATGCACCGGTTAAGTCAGGATAGCTCAGAATCTGCTGCCTTGGTTTTGGCCATTCTTTTTCAAAAATAGTCTCCAAACCTTATCTGAATGCAATACCAAGTAACTGCATTACTCTTAGAAAGTTTTCTTATTTGTAGCTGAGTAATCTTTGGTTCTGGCATAGATGGATGTGATAATCATGAGTCATTTGTCATCAACAGACAAATAGTTCAGTTCTCTTTGGTGCTGACTCAGTTCTGCAGCCTGTTTAGAACAGCAGTGCTGCCTGTCAGCTCCCCATGAGCTGACATTCAGAAATGTGGACTCACATGGAAACAACAGGCAGCACACGTCTATTACACACTGACATCTAAATTACTGGTTTTACAGTTGATACAAACTACACCGGCAGATTTTAAGTCCTACAAGTGACATCTTAGCTTGTGAAGTGATTCACCTTCATCCATAAACCCTTTGAGCCTGGCACTGTTTTCACCTTTATTCACAGACACACAGCTGCAAGTGTTAGTGATGAAATGTTAGTAATATAATTCCTGTCATATTGGTATTTTCACTGAAGGTTAGACTATTCAGAAATTCAATAAACTGGCATTTCTATGCTTTAATAAAAAAAAGTCTCAATTTAGAGTTTTTTCGTTGTTTTATGGTTAGATGCACACGGGTTTAGATTACTATACTTAAAAAGAGACAAGTAAATGTCAGAGTTCTAGAAATATAAAAATCATGTTGATGAGCCTTGACAAATTTAGCCTTTATTTCATGACATGTTGCAAAATTTCAACCACAAAATGTCAAACCGGATTTACTGAAGAAGGTGTCAATCAGATAATTTGATATAAGAAAATGCATATCTATTGTATGGACCAATGGGACTGCATCATTTCTTCCACTGTCAGTAGGATATAGGAAAAGTTTTCAAGCCTCAAAAACTGACAGCATTAAATGACTTGTTAAGATCTTTTTTTGTCCATATTGCTCGAGTGTGGGTACAAAGCCGACGAGTGCATGGGTTAAGGTCCAGTTGGTCTCACCAGTTGACAGTCTTCCAGGGAGTTGACAAGCTGAGCGTTCTGGCAGGAGAGGATGGAGCCGGCCAGGTTGAGCATCACACACACTGCAGACAGCAGCATAAAGAATGTGATCTGCGACAGAGGGAGAGGAGAGACAGAGAGAAATTGAGAAAAAAACCCAACAGCATCATGTCAGAACGCTGCTGCTTGTTGCTGCTGACACATTGTGTAGTGAAAGCAGCAGTAACACCAGCAGCATGGTGAACTTTTCTAATCAATCGCCACTCGCAGTGATTTCAATAGATCACCAAAGAGGAAATTAGCGCTGATGTCAAGAGAAATCCATAAGCTGTTTCTCCTCAGACCTCCAGAATGTGAAGGTGAGAAAAAAATCATAACTGCAGAAAAGCTTTTCACACAATGACACAACAAAAAACTATTGATGGGTGGAAATTGTATACCCACAGTGAACTTCTTCTGTGCTCCTTGATATCAGAGCAGTTGTAATGTCTTTCAGTCAGTGTAAAACACACATGCACCAATTTCAGCTGTTTCTCTGCTCTCTAAGCCAATAGAGCTGGTATTCCCTTGGAACCCTTTCCCTCAGGGTAAAGGCTTCTTTTTATTTCCTAGCTGACAGCCCAGTGGATGTCAATCCTGTTAGCAGAAATATTGCTGGTAGTTGAAATTACAGGTCAAGCGTAACGGAAGTAGTTATAAAACTGACAACAGACAATCAGCCGTTTCTGTCCAGGAAACTGCAAACCAGGCCGCTGCACTGTGTGACGGAACCGACTACACAAGTCTCGGCTTTGGAGAAACCTGATGACTGCAGTGGAGTTTCACAAGCACAAAAACTGATCAATTTAATTGAAAAGCGCAACATTTCCAAAGTTAGCTTTTGCGAAGTGTTTGGAGCCCTGGAACAGTGTTGGTGGAGGACATAAAGGGCACAAGCAGGAGGAGTCTGACGGATATAAAGGTTATAGAGAACACACATAAACAGATGGAGAGGAGGAGAGCGGGACAAGGGGGTGGAGAAGGAAAGAAACTGGAGGTGGTTTGTAATAAACAGATGGAGCGATAAGTTTAAGTGCTTTTCACCACAGCAGAAAATTGAAAGATTGAGAGGCCGATGGGTGAGCTCGAGGAGCAAACTCCTATGATGGCAGAAAGGAAAATCAAAAGAAAAGAGGGAAGGGAAATGAAGACAATAGAAAACAGAGATGAGACAACCAATAATAGACAGGAACATGCAGGAGAGGATCCATAGTGTCCCTTAGTGCATTGGTGGTAATGATGTGTAATTCTGATTAATTAGTATTTCATCTGAATGTGATATTAGCCGTCTGGTTTCCTGGTAAATTAGCCGCATTAGAACAAAATCAGTCCTCTAGGAAAAGCACTGAGTTATTGGGTCCTGACAAATACAAATAAATAAATATCTCTAAAACCAGGAACTTCATGCATTATCCCAGATATCTTAATTGTCACCCACCACAATCTCTACCAACATGTTAATTATGTGTCATCAATGTTTCTGAGCAAGATTAATTTACAATTGCACAATTACCACAAAAACACAAGAGCCTCCACAACAACACTGACAATTATAATATTATAATAAGAGAAAGGTTGAAAAAAGGTTAAAAACATGAATAAAACAACAGTAAACCAAAAATAAATCAGAAATGATAAAGAAAAAAGAAGTAAAAGGCAAACAGACAAGCTTTGGTAAAAGAATGTTTTCAGAAGAGATTTAAAAACAGAGACAGATTTAGCAAATCTAATCTCAGCAGGTGAGTCATTCCAGAGTTTGGGGGGACCAGTTGGGAACAAAGAAAGACCAGAAGACCACCATCTGCTGATCTAAGGTGACACTAAACAGCGGCTTGGTCACGTAAGGCCCTAAAGGTCAACAGCACAATTTTTAGGAACAGGAAGTCAGTAGAGGGAGGTTGTTTTTTTTGTTGTTTTCGAAGGTGATGAAGAGAAGCCTGAGTAGATTACATTACATTTACATTGCAGAAGACTAGACAGGAAAAAATATAAAGCTTGGCTGACCCTGTATAGTAATATAAGTTTTTTCAAATTAATTTAAGGTGAAAGAAATAGCACTGAACTTCCTTCTTCACTTGATCATCAATTCAAAGGCCAGAACTAAATAAGACACCCAAATTTCTAACAGTTGGCTTAAAGCAATGTGATCGCGCTCCCATGTTGGGACCTATCTGACTGATGGAACTGAGTTTGCCAAACAAGACAGTTTTCATTTTGTCACCATTGGGTTTAAGGCATTTTTCAGAGGTCCAGCAATTGGTGTGAGAAAGTCGATAAGTTGGGTTGGACTGCTGTGAGATATACAACTGGGTGTCATCTGCGTAACATCGATTCTATACATTAGGTTTCCCTCACTGAAGGGCAGCATACAGATGGACAATGGACCCAAGACTGACCCATGAGGAACACAATGAGAGAAATGAGGAAATGAGAATTAAAAAAAAAAAAACACATAAAGTTCTAATAGACAGACATTGGTCACAACATGTCACTAGTTATTGGGTGGCATGAAGAAACACATAATCCAGTGATATACTCCCTGTATCTGGTAAGATTTTATATAAAACTCATCCATTTCCTCAAAGTGTGTGAAATACAATAATGTTTAAAGCAAATGAAAGAAGCCGGCAAACAGCAGTCAACAATAATCTGGATTTGCCAATATCAGCTAATTCTCTGTATAAATTATGAGTTGCCTTGTAGACATGCATGTATTGCACAGATCCTGCTGTCATAAAATCAGTTCTTGATATTCACTGACAACCTTGTGGGCCTTTGCAAATGAATGATCACACAGTCAAACATTTAAAACCACCCATAATCTGAAATTCTTTAGGAGATCCCATTAAGACAGCAGTTATAATGTGGAGCCTAAGTTAGAAATGGTGCGTCTTTCTTTCTCTTTGAAGGTGTTCATTTGAATGGGTACATAATGAAAAGTACATATAAATGGTAGTGTACTAATGAAACAACAGCTGACTGATGGCAAAAATGAAAAAAGATTTTGCTACATGCTCACACTACACAGCTGACGTTACTTCATCACATCCTGCCAAGTAAATTTAATTTGCATATGAAAACAGGATCATAGGGGTTTGTGTGGAATTTGATAAATCGCTACCTTGGACAAACATTAGTTTCATATTACTGATGAGATGCTTCTGTAAAAAAACATTTATGATTGATTTTCTGCACACTGGATAAAGTTTGAAAGTGTCTCTGTGTGCAGGATGGACGTTTCTCACTTAGACTGATAGGAGTGGTCAAAAAAACATGCCCCCATATAAAATGAATGCATGGTGTTTCTCTTCATTCATAGTGACAAGTGTTTTGAAATTCCACAACTGAGATTCGTGAAAACTCAGGAGGTATCACTAATGTAAGGGTGTCTTACACTTTCAATTATTTATATGTCTGCTGGCAACTTGGATTTATTTCTTTTTGTGCAGGATGCAACAAGTTAATGTGAGTGCTCTTCATGGTGAAAATTAATTTGGCATGGAAGATGAACGATGTAAACACTTTCTCTGTAGTATCCACAGAGAGACTTTTGTCACAACATCCAGACTGGCTCATATACTATTGATAAGTGTGACAATAACAGTTTCCACAATGCTGTCCTGCGAAAGTGAGCGACAAGCAGAAAGCATCTCCATTCGGTCACTTGGGGGAGCGTTTAACTTGAATGATGCCATGACAATAACTATCACAACGAGGATATTGTAACACGCCAGCCGGTGACAGTAAAAGCTCCCTGCCTGGCACACAGGCCCTAAGTTGTACTTTAATGAAACCTCTCCGGGTTTTTACCTTGTTGCCTGCTGAGCCGGTCAGATACGATGCTGCGCCTTAAACAATTACCAGCTGCAAATCCGGTGGAGGAGAAAACAGTTTCTCTTTATCAAAGCTCCAGGGACTGCTGGAGTGCTCTGCCATAATATCGTGCTTTAAAACGATATTTAAATTTCAGCTGTGTGCATTTGCATAAATTCTCTTTTGAATGTGTGTCAGATCCTAACAAACAGCCTTTATCCGAATCTACAGCTACAATAAAAAAAAGCACACAACCATGAAACAACAGAGCTGGTGCAATCAAGCTACTGCTGCTGGTTCAGGCAAACACATCATTCCAATGTTTTTTTTGTACATTAGTGATAAAAAAAAGTCGCACAATATTTTTTTGAACCTCTTTCTTCACTTGATATTCCAATTAAAGGCCAGAACTAACTACGACACCCAAATTTCTAACAGTTGGCTTAATGATATGTGATTGTTCTCCAAGGTTGGAACCTATCTGACTGACAAAACTGAGTGTGCCAAACAAGACAGTTTCCTTTTTGTCATCATTAGTTTTAATGATTCAATTTAATTTTTAGAAGTCCTGCAATTGATGTGAGAAAGTCAGTAAGCTGGGTTTGACTGCTGTGAGATATACAACTGGGTGTCATCTGCGTAACAATGATTCTATGCATCAGGTTAGTTTAATTGTGTGTATTTGCATAATTCTTTTTTGAATGTGTGTCAGATCTTAACAAAAAGCCTTTATCCGAATCTACAGCTACAATAAAAAAGCGCACAACCATGAAACAACAGAGCTGGCGCAATCAAGCTACCGCTGCTGGTTTAGACACATCATTCCAATGGGTTTTTATACACAAATGATAAAAAGCTGCACAATATTTCTTTTTGAAGGCCTGTGTGACCAAAGTGTCACCTGTGTGCCCTGATGTTCTCTCTCTGCTGAGCTGATTGTCATGCCTGGCCTCACACCAATGCCTTCTCATTACCATGTAGGATCACATAGCACCATTTAGCAGCTAGTCATTAATTACTGCTGCGCTGCCCTCTGCATGCCAAAGAGGAAAACACACACACACACAAGCAATAAGAAAACGCCACGCACACGCCTGCTCGGTCGCTGTAGCAGCCGGGGCAGATTTACGCGGCGTGTCATCATCACATCGTTTAGCGCTCACTGCGGAGGACAATACACCATAATACAATCACCATTCATCTCCATCACACACACATAGATTACAGTGGAAGACCCGAGGTTCAGGTGTGCCGCTGTAACTCTCCATAACTGTCACTGTGGTTAAAATCATTTGGTGGTAGCTCTGCCTATTCCTATTCTGCATCCAGCCTCTTTATCAAATGATGATGTTTGAGATCTATGCAATAAAGTAGGCTGCATCCACAGGGGTACAGTGCTAAAGTGGACCACTACTAGCACTACAGGGCAACATATTCATGACTATAGGATACATTAAGGAGAACTGGGATATTCAAAGATGGTATCCCTTTACTTCCTATAAAAGTCGCTCACTTGGTGAATACTCTGAAAAGCACATGACCTGTATTTCCCTGGAGCATGAGTGATATGAGACCTTATCTTCATCTTCCTCTGCTGGCTAAGCAGGTTGATGCCTGTTCGACTTCTGCATACATGAATGGAATGAAGTGAAATTAATCATGTTGCACTTCTTTACTTTCAGAATGTTATAGGGTTATTTTATGTGGTTTTTGAAGCTTAGACAAATGTAATTTTCTGTTCTACAGCAGTACCTTTTATAATGACTTTGTATGGGAAGAATTTGGGTTTTCTGGGCCAGTAAACACAGAAAATCCTTTCACAACTCCATATAAACAAGTACTAAAATTGAACAACCCATATTTCTCCCAATGGCTACACCTCATTCCACTACAGGTGGCAGTAATGTGGCAACAAATGAAGCAATGTGTCAACAAAGGCAGGGAAGAAGAAGACTGCTAGATAAGAAAACATAAATGAAAACATCATGGAATTTAAAATACTCCAAAAAACATCTACTCGTTTGTCAGTTAAACACTAAATGCAAACAGAAACTTTGTTTATCAGAAAAACTCTAGAGGGCACCTTTAAAGCAAAAATTAATTTTGTGTAATCTACTTATTCACTCAGAGTTAGATGAGAAGACAGATACCGCTTTGTCCCTTAAAAATGGTGCCAGCAGGGGAAATTGCATTTTTATATTTCTGTTTTTCTAAGGATCAAACAAAACAAGATGTAATGTTTTGCTTTGGAGCTTGAGAGGTGGATTTAGCCTTCTTTATGCAGAACCAGACTAGATGTCCTTCTGCTTCCAGTCTTTGTGCATTAATTTAACAGATAAAAAAAAAGAGTGGTATTTTTTTTGGCCATTATAAAATTCATCCCTTAAGGACAAAATCTTAAAAAATGTAAATCCAACACTTCAGACAAACGCCTAAGTCAGTATTTATCTTCAGTAAAACTGTATAAACAAACATGACACACAATTCGTGAGAAAAATAGATGCTTGCATGCCTGTCAATCGACACATCTCATCTTTCTATTGTAAAGCTCTCCCATCCATCTGTGCTGCCACCAGCAGCAACAAAAAACCAGCCTCATTCATCACCTCTGTTTGTTTCAAGAAGCGTAAGGCCAAGATAAGATGAGCATCTCAGAGGGGAAAGTGCGGCACCAAACAGTAATAGTGTAGGTGTTCATTGTTAAATTATAAGCCAACTAATATAAAACACTAAGACATTTAATAGAAGTAAGCATAGAGGAAATTGGGGGCTCATAGATCATTAACTGACAATTTCTGCGGTATTTTAAGCAGAAATGAATGAATATTTAATGGGCTGAGACTTGCACATGTACGCAAGTGTCATGCAGATGTATAGTAGGTTATAACAAAACTGCATATATATTTTATATAAGATTGTGTACAAACATTTATGTACCCCTGGGAAACTGCATATTGATTATTTTTAGATGAAAAGTAAATATCATGCCTTATCACACATTAACATGAGCCTTTCTTTCTTCAGTTTTTAATGCACTGCAAATTTTCACATCATAAGCTTAAAAAATTCAAAAATTAAACAATAATTGTGACACATACAAAGGTTTGGACACCTTAAGTCACTACTTAGTAATTTTCCTTATCAAATATCACAACTGCTAAAGCTACATCCAGCTAAGAGTGTTCCTTTTCGTAGTGATTTGCAGCCATTCATCCTCTCAAATCACTTCAAGTTCTGAGATATTTTTAGGCAGTCGTGCACATGCAGCATTTTTGAGATCTACCCACAGATTGTCAGGCCGCGACTCTGGGAGGATAGTTTTCAAAAGCTTCAGTTTGTGTTTCTTCAAGCAGCTAATTGCGGATTTTGAGATCTGTTCTCTCCTTGCAGTTCTTAACTGGCTGTGTGACATTAGCATCTAGAATATGCTGACGTTGAGTGGAATCTGTTAATTTGGTGAATCTAGTTTTCCGGTGCCGCTGGCTGTCAAACAATCCCAAAGGATATCTGATATTAAGAAAAATTTTGTTTAATAATTGGCAGGTTGTTCCTTTCATTGACCAAACATTGTGGACAAAGAACTAAATTTGAATGTCATCTGTAATCAGCACTTATTTCCAAAACTGCTGTAGCTCATCCAGATGTTGTTTTGTGGACTTTACAATGAGCTGGCAGGTGAGGTTTCCTCCGGATGACTCTTCCATGTTGACCCTGTTTGTGCATCGTCACTGCAGACTCCTGTGTCAGCTAAGCTTTCCTGCAGCGCTTTACAGTCAAACAGGGATTTTGCTTTCTGTCCAGCAGATACGTAGTTTTATATGAGTGGGGGTTTTTGCCTTTTTCAGATCTCGTCATCACATCCACAGTTCCCTTTAACTGCCTTTTCTTGTTTGAGCCGGAAGCGCTTTGATATTTTTCATGACCTTCCACTGCTTTGTAGGCATCAGTTAGCTTCCTTTTCAGATCCTCCCTCGCTTGCTTAGAGGAGCCCACTGCTGTTGAGTATTTAAAGACTCCGATAATTCATCAGCCGAAACTTATAATGACAGTTATTGACCTGTCTTACAAGCCCTAATGAGTCAATTAGGGTTTAACAAGTTAATTAGGTTTGAAGACTTTACAAGTAGAATGTGTAAACTTTAGCACATGCCACAGCTGCATTTACATCAACACTACATTAACATTTGGAGAATTCTTAATGTGTATTTGCGTCAGGGGTTGGATTTAATCTTTTTTTAAATCTACAACTTAATTGTCATTGGAATTACTAATGTAGAGTTTTAAAGTTTTTACAACTCAGCTGGAGGAACCATATGAAGATCAACTCTGACAATGTGCAAAGTGCAACAGTGTCTGTTTTTTTTTTTTTAGTTAAAATGATACGTGTAGATGTCAGCATATAGTGTAGTGTATATGCAGAGAACAGTGCCATGTATATATATATATATATATATATATATATATATACATGTGTGTGTGTGTGTGTGTGTGTGTGTGTGTGTGTGTGTGTGTGTGTGTGTGGGTGCGTGTGTGTAAGTGTGTGTATATATACACACACTTACACACACCCAACTGCAAAACAACAAAACAATCAAACCTCCAGCAGAATATGGGGGCAACACTGACACATAAAGATGCCTAAAAAATAACCTTGAGCACAAAAACTTGTATGAATTGTGTATTAATTCTAGATATTATCTGCTTTTTCTTTATGGAGCAAAGCAGTTGAAATTCCAACACTCTTCAGCTCATTAAAGATGCATTAAAAGTGCAAACCATTGCATGCTATGCAATTGAGAGTGCACCTCCTTCTCACAAACCTCACAGATTCAAGAGTACATGTGTTGCATTTTTAGCATGCTCAATAACCGCAGGAAATCAGTCAGCTTTGCAATATTAATTCTACACTACCCCTTGAATAGCATTAGCAGAAGTGTGTGTGTGTGTGTGTGTGTGTGTGTGTGTGTATATATGAGGGTGTAATGGTAGAAATTGTTTGCTTCTAAGAAACTTTGTGAAAAACTTAAATTTGTCTGAACCAGCTGTTTGTTATGTCATGCAAAAATAAATATATAAAACTGCATAGTCAATTTATATGTGAATTTAACACCTATAAAGCTTGTCTGTAAATCACTGACAATATCAATAATTTAAAACGTTTCCTAAAAAATAAGCCCCCCATCAGCATTTTCAGTTGGTTTTCTCAGCGTGTCTCGATGATGCATAAATAAACTTATGTTACCATAAATGAAACATGCTCTGCGTATTCACTCAAGACTCCAGAGAACCCAGAAAATATTCAGCCCTACTGAACTCTACTCCTCAAAGACCATGGTGCCTCTTTGTTGTCCCACACTGTGTCAAATCAGGTGTCAGGCAGAAACTAAATAACTGCTAGGAAGGAACAAAATCACTGGCTCTTATCACAGCAGCTGATAATGTTAATGTGCTATGACAATGAGAGGAGGTTCATACTGGGGAGTTCTACACTATGTGATAAAACATCATTTAAATGAGCCTCTTTGATGAACAGACATCATGACCTGTAGTTGTGCTTTAACCCTTCAGAGAACAAAATAACTAAAGATCAGATTGTTTTACTCAGATGGGAATTTGACAAAAGGAGAATGTGAAACACAGTGAGCATCCCCTGACTGCAGCACAAATTAGTATTTAGTCTGCAGCAGCACTGCGACACAACGCTATTTATTTTCAATTATCCCTGAGCCATGAGAAATGGAAGCAATGTTTTGTTTTTGCTGCTGCTCAGCAGATCAGAAACCCTCTGATTCAGTTTCCTTCTGATACTGTATATCAATCCTCAGGCCTCTGCAGAGATCAGAAACATCTTTGCACAGAAAGCACTTTAACAATGAGCGATCATTACTCAGTATTGATTAAGAGGAGGTGGTGTTATGCACTGGAACTTCCAGGTCTGGTTAAGTATTCTGCAACGTTAAAAAAAGTTAAATTACAAGCAACCTTTGGGTTAAGCCACAATTAGGAAAGAAAACAATGTTATTTCTGCCGGTGTGCCTCCTCATGACTTTAAAAACACACAAAAAAAGCAAATCCAGGGCAGCGACAGCTGGTTCTCATTGGTTCCTACTGAGGTAACTTTCTGCTCGCTTCTCTTACAGAAGGAGTGTATTTTTATGTGTGTGTGTGTGTGTGTGTTCGAACCACATCACCAGGATTAGTTCTGATGGAAGCTGAGTGACCCTGAGTTCAGTGCTGGTCCAAATAAACAGTGGAGGTGTTGATACTAACCCTCAGCAGCAGAACCCAGGAGACATCACACTAAACCACATGTAATGACTTTACAGACCCTCAAGCCTGCAGGGAAACAGCTGAAAAACTTAGAAAAACACATGAAACTCTTACAGGTCATTGATAAAATACGCAACATTTGTAATGAGCAATATGCCAGTCACCTCAAAGAAGAAACACAAGAGTCAAGCTTTTATAGTAAACTAGAACAAAGACAGTCTCTTCCATTGGTCAGTCATTACATAAGTTTGACCAATAGAAGCTGTGCAACACATATTAGAAATTCAGTTACATGAATTCTATGGCAACAGAACATCCTGGCAACCTAAAAATAACTACTCTCTTACTCTACAGTGTTCTCTCATATGATGTGTCCACTCACAAGGCTACTGCTGTCTCTAAAGACGTGTTGAACAGAAACTGCAATGGAAGTTGTGGCTCTGGCTAATTCAACATAAAGCTTAAAATGGAAATATGTGTTTCTCCAAAAATGAGTAAATACACTGTACAAGTAAATAACACAAATAAATGATGAAACTAACTTTAATTCTTCAGTCATGTACAGATATGTGACACGTTTGCAGAAGCCAAAACCCGCCAAAGCAGGATTTCGAACACAGCTGAGCACAGCACATTTGCATATTCTAACCACCATACGCCTTTTTCTTTTTTGGAAACTGCACAGCAGGAGGATCACATGAGGATTAAAGTCACAAGAAATTGCCATTTTAAGAGCATCTTGCTTCCCTACGTTAAAGCACAGTAGGTCCCAATAAGCACAGCACTGGGGCATTGAAGGTTAAATTGAAGTCATGCCAGACGTTTCCACAGTAACATGATGAGAGTAAGCGAGTGGACTCCTGCATACTGTCAGCGCTAAGAAGTGATGTTTAGACATCGACCTTTGTCAGACATAAGCTGCTACCACAGAGATCACAGCATTTAAATTAACTGGAATCTTGCTCTGGATTTTCCTGCTGGTTTGTCTCTAGAAGGTGTTCAGGAACGAACACCAGGTATTTATCTATTTTTTATTTTTTTAGTTGTTGACTGTAAGAGTAAAAAAAACACCTTGCCTCTCGACTTTGTGGGCTTTGATGTGTAGTGATGTTGACAGCATGTCAGACTGCATCTCCACAGGATGTGATGGATTAGTTCCTGTGGTTAGAGACATCATGTGGAAGTTACAGTCCAACAACTTTTTTTTTTTTTGGCAAATGAGACATGAAGCCTGGACAACAGGTGTGCTATGTAGTACTGTGTAAATGTAACCTTTTGTAACACTTCACACAAGTACTAGATAGATGATAAGTAATCAGAGGGAAGTAGAGGTGCACTGTGGGCTCAGTGTGAGGAGGTAGAGGAGTTCATCTGTGTGCCACTGCTCACACTTATTGATTAAAACAGACCATGAAAGACAATATCACCCTGAGGGTCAGCAGCTGATTAACCTCCACTTCTCAACATTTTAATCAACCACTGACCTCTAAAGAGCTAAAACAAGGAGGCTCTGCCTTCTCGGCTCCCCTCCTCCCCTCCACTGGCTCTTGGTGGGGGGCTGCTGTAATGAGACAGGATTGTAATGAACGTGGTCCCAGCAGACACCCGAGCCAAGCAGAAGTAGCCTACAGCAGGAAAAAAAATGCTGCTCGGCCTGGGTGTGGGGGGTGGGGGGTGGGGGGTGGGGGTTTCATTGAAAACTGCTGATGATGCCGTCTCAATTAAGTGAGTCACACCATGAAAAAACTCTTTCAAATGTGGCGCATTGAGCGTAAAACACAGGCGGAGACCAATGAAGATCAGCTATAAATTTCTGTTTAAAGGTACAAACAAGGAAATATTTCATCTTGCTGTGACAGTACATCTACTGATGCCTCTGGACACACCTTCAGTGATGTTCCTGGAATCTTCAGGTGTTTCTTAGATCATCATTGGCTTGTTACTTAACCATCCCTGATTTGCTTGAAATGTTTTTATCATAAACTATGGATTTCACATTGATCCATTTTCAGCACATTTGTTTGCACATTAAAATCTGAGGCCATGTTTGGATGACAATATCTCAGGAACTATTAGATAAAAGCCTGTAATGTTATTTCTCATCCTTTCATTGACTGAGAATCTGCAATACTGGACAAATGGATCAAATAGTCTTTGATTATGGACGAGTTGCCATATGACAAAAAATTGAAGTTGACATGAAAAGCCCCATTTTTGAGCAAAAATCACATAAAAAAGATTGACGTTCAGGGAGACGGTTATCTGTTGGGTTTAAGGTAAAGAGAAGGAAGAAAAGGATGACAGATGGAAAACAGACAAGCAATGCAATGGCCTAATGATATGAAGATGAAGTCTACAAACTTTGGTGATCTCCTGACTTTTCTTTTCATGCACATCAGGTTGGAATTTGTGCTTCTGAGTGAAATATTTCCACGACTACTGGATGAATTGTCATAAAATGTGCTCCTGAGATTCATGTCTCCCTCCAGACAAACTGTCATAACTTTGCTGACAGCAGACTTTTTATTGAGCACCATCATTTCAATTTTTTAATTCGTCCATTAATTTGGTTTATGACTAAATACCTTGTAAAACTGATAAATTTCCATCTGCCTCAGTTGCTGTCTGCATTTAAGCCAAGCACAGTAAACACTTCTTCTGCTTAACATGCATTTTTTATTTTTTTTTATCATGCATTTAATTTTTATTTAAACTCAAAATGTTAATTGAGATTAAGAATCTCTTTAACAAGAACATTCTGGCCAAGACAGGCAGCAGCATAAATTAACAGGTTCAATTAAGTTAACATAAAGATTAGGGGTGTACCAGAGTGTCTTAAAATCACAAAAGATATATGCCAGAAGTCATCAGTGACATTGATCAAAGAGAGTCAATGTGAGTCAGTCATAACATGTACATTCAGATGTGTCTGCCTTCAAGCCGTGTAAAGTTGCTTTCTGAGATCAGCTTTTCAAGATTCACAAAGTTTTGAATTGATTCCAAGCAAAGAGAACAGCACACTCAACTGTTCATATCCCCAATTCAGTGTGAGCTCTGGGTACAGACAGCAGGAATAGGAACATATGAAGGAAGCAGATCAAGAATAGCTTTATAAATAAGAACATGCCAATGATTTAGTCTATGATAGGACAAAGCAGACCATCCAAACATGCAACAGTGAAAAAGAGATTGCTGATCTATAATAAACCTCGGTGCTCCATACAAGACTATATATCACATCTCCAAAATCCAGCACAGACATAAATGTGGTGACAACAAGCTTCTTTTTGGCCTTAAAGGACAGGCAGGAGTTCATTTTGAAATAAAAAACTAATTTAAACTTTATTTTTGCCAACTACTGACTGTGAGGTGTAAAAAAAAAGAGAACATCTCTGTTGACATTAGCATTAAGTACCTCTTTGCAATGCAGTGTCACAAAGCTGCAAGAGACTTTTAAGGAAGGGTGGTTAAATGTATTAATGACCTTTGGAGCCAATGTGACATTAACCACTGGCATTTTGTTTCATTTATGGTTGTACTGCAATCTTCTACCGGCACGTGTACTGAAGCCTTTGTTTGTTTTTTCACATAAATTTGATAAATCTCTCGTCGTGTGTTTTATAAAATATAATTAACCCATAAACAAAGCTATTAAATGATATCATTAATCCCTTATGCTCTTTGTTTTGCTCTAAAAGTGGTCATAACAACTGAAAGAGAGCAACGTGAGCTGACTATCTGCAGAAACACCTCTGCTGCTGCTGCTACTGCCTGGATCATACTGCTGCTGCTCCTATGAGCCATCAGATAAGAGGGTCTTAATTCATATTCTAATTAATGTGGAGCTTCACTTCCTGCGTCTCGGGGCCTTAGGGGACGGCACCATTCATCTGGCATTATCTTGAGCCAAAAGGTTCACTCAGCCAACCATGCTCTTTTACACTCTGCCCCAGCTTTCCCTCACTCTCGCCTCGTACCTTTGTCTGATTCCCTACCTGTCCTATCCTGTCATTTTATACACAATAAGAGCACGCAGAGGACAGAAACAAAGAATCAACAACGGTTCCTGTAGGTGTGTGTGTGTGCATGTGGGTGCTTGTAAAGAAACAATGTGATATAAATGCAAGGGAGAGGAATCAAAAGAGGAAAAAAACAGGCAGCAGGATTCAAAAAAGCTTTCCAAATCGCCTCAAGGGAGGCATCTTTTATTCTATGTAGGAGACAAAGCAGAGAAGATCATCTGTTTCTTTCACCTATGGAGCAAAAACACATCTCACATCCGTTTCCTTTTATTGATGCTAGATTCAGTTCCTTTAATGTCATTGTGTAAGAAGAATGAAATCAGGTTCACAGCAGCCTGAGTTTAATGAGAAAACAAAAGGAAAGCAGAGGTGTGCAGTAGCTGTAGGGGAGGCATAGGCAGTGATGAGATACATTTAATCATTGCTCCGGCAAAGTCTGTTGCTTATTGAAAAAAAACATTGAATGAAACAAATTGAATCAGTCTGTATGATATTATTATATCATAATTGGATTTGTAAATTTGCCACAATCACTGGGCATGAAGAGCTTTCTGTATCTGCAGTCCAAATTACAACCACAAGAAATAAAGGAAGGGAATTAACTTTTTCCATTTGCAAATGTTATTTAGAGACATGCACATATTCGGGCTTTTTAGGAATGAAAACATCCTCTCATCCTCGCCCTCTCATGTCTGCTTCAGGGAGGAGGGTTTAGGGTTTGGTTTGAAGTTGTACCATGTCGTGCCCCCCTGTGGTTAAACCCCCTCCCACCACTAATCTCAGTCTTATTTCTAGGAAATAAAATGCTGCAAAAAAAGTAATCTATTAATGTAGATTCAAAGATGTGGTTTATGGTAAATCCCAATGGAAATGGGACTGCGTGAGTACAAAGCTAGATTACATATTAATGCAAGACTTTGTATTTGCACATAAATCACCGCTTGCGAGGTGAACCAGAAGACGTGAGCAGCTGCTGCACAGTCCGCAGGTTTGTTTACTGTCTAGAGCTATGTCTGCTGAGTTTAAAAATGTCTCAGCCACCAGCAAAGCACAACAAATGCTCAGCTATCTGCGAGTTGAAGAGTGAACACAACAGTCTTCATGCACTCCCAGCTTCTGAGGAACTGAATATCCAGTGGATTACTTGTATTTTTGATGGCAATGTCCCCACAAAAATAGAAAAATCCTCAGTGGTAGTACAGTTACTGGGTGGCTGGCCTTACCTTTAGCTTGATTGTATGCACACAGGTCAGAGCTTTGTAGAAACTGTAACACTGCAGGACATTCAGAGAGATAGTGAAAACTTTAAGGCCAATTCAAAACCCATGAACAAGGACTGGGTGGGTTATTGAGTTTTGATGTTGCCTGTTGTGCTAGGAAGAAACCAAAATTTGGCCGCGGTTTACATCAGTTTGCTTCTCTCCTGCTCTCTGGGCTCACATATATTGATTTTAACAACAATATGAGGTTTTTATTACGAAAAATTACTAGTACTGCAGTTGTCAGAGAAATGTATAAATTATTTATTATTTATATATTTCTGTATGCAGCATGTAAAGTGCCAAAGAACTGCACATAGATACAGTATTTGTAAAAATGTACTCAGTTAACTTCTCAGGTTGTGTATAAATGTATGAACAGCCCAGGTTCGTTGGCATGTCACTACTTGTATAATCTTGTCCTTTGGTGCAAAGACACACAATGAAACCCTGACAGCTATCCAGAACCTCATGAATGCAGAAATTACAGAGGTATTGTAGTACTTGTAGTAAAGTCTCCACAGCACTACATTACCTGAGGCGCAGCCACTTCCCTCACTCAGCTCACACTGCAGTTAACCACTGAAGGTGATGCGAGCTGCTCCCTCGGGTGGGAATCACGACTGCAAAGAAGCTTCCAGAATCACCCTTCTTTGAGCTGTTTAGACTGAAGCTGGTTTGTGAAGCAAAAGATGCTCTGACTCAGTAATTTAAATGCATCCTTGACAGATTCACAGTACACGAGAAGAACGGAGGTGATCTAAAGAGCAGTGGGAGGCCGAGAGTGGCAGCACTAATGCAAACTGACTCGAAGTGGCAGGCAAACTGTGACCAGAGGGAGGACACTCCTGAGGCACACTCACACTCACATCCTTGTACTCTCTCTTTCAGCTTGTGGCGTATAAAGAAGTAACACACACTATTTATTCAGGTTGGCAGCGAGGTGGCTTTAGAGAGGCCACTCTTCAACAGGAGTACTTGGGGTGAAGCTTTCACGTTGGCAGACAGCCACCCTGCTTAAGTGTCCCAGAGCAAGACACTCCAGCTCCGTGCACCAGGTTAACAGAGCTCACATTAACAGCTGCTGTTCAGGGTTAATTATACGACGTTTACAGCTGATCCTGCATTGTGATCAGAGAGTAGACACTCTTTAAGGCTTTATAAACCCACCTGCACCTGACCACTTGACCTAGGTCTATTTGCTTCTGTTGCACTTAATTAACTGCATTCATAAAGCAATGGCACTCGCTACACAGCTTTCATTATCGCAACCAAGAAACCAACAACAAGTATCTTTTCCAGCCTGCAGACAAGTCGGCATCATATTTGAACTTCTAACATTCCTAGAAATACAGTGAATCAGAAATGGCATTAGAGGAACGCAAACACATCCAGATGAACATCCAGACTGGGCCAAAATGAACTTTAAGATTTAACAAAGGGTGCTGGAAGGATGCAAAAGGATGTTGCCTAGCAACGGTGAAAATATTTTTTTCTTGGCTGAGGACCAAAGAAAATTTATCAAAACAAACCCAAAGCTTCTGTCTCTGCCTTTGTCCCTGTGCCTCAGGCCACATCACAGCGGTGCTACTATCTTATGGTGGAAATCTTCTCCTCATGCGTTATGTTACTGTTTAGCTTCCTGAGCCACTTCACATGCGACAGGAGTGGGGATAAATGGGGGATAATGTGTTTAGAACAACCATCACACAGCTGTGAGGGAGCTTGCCGGTGAAACTTGGGTGAAATAGGAGCATTATATGGAGGGAGGTGAGCGAGGAACTCATTCCTCAGTAATGTGGGATATTAAAATATGCTGTCTTTCAGCTTTCTGTTTGGCTAAGATCAAAATATCCCTTATGAAATCACGAGCGTGAATATTGAAAAATGAGTGCCTGCAGTAACTTTACTGAGCTTTATGAAAATGTTTTGCATTTTACATCAAGTTTTATGCATTGGTCCTCGATGCATTTACATTTACTACTCGCTGCCAACACTGCACTTTCACTCTCACTGCGCACCTGTAACCACTCAGTTGTGGCTGCCAGCTAGACTTTAGGAAAGCCAGTGATCAACAAACTCACTAATCAAACATGACTGGTAGTTGTTGCTGTGCCAGCTTGACGAAAAGCTGACATGTGTGTTTGGATAATGATAGGAAGAAACTGCAAAATGTGTAATAACTTTTAATCAACAAATCATACGAAGCTTTGTCTTTTACCTCATTGCTTTATTTATTCTTTAGTTGTCTATCAGATGGCAAATGTTTGATACCAGTGAGATACAGAGGCTTTAAACTTTTTTCTTTTAAACTTTTTTAAACTAAGCAGTATTTGTATGCATCTCACCCAATGAGTGTTTAGGCACAAATCAATAGGCAAACTCTAGTATTGCTAAAGAAGCAGAGAGATGTTCCCAGATCATTTCAGTTGAACCTTAAATGAAAGAATCAAGCCACTATTTACAGACGTGCTCAAAGACCCATGAGAGGTTATTTCAATTTGCATTGGCTGGGCTTTGTGCTATTTGTGTTCTTATCCCTGTGAGTACAAAAGATACATTTTCATAACATTACACTTCAGAATGGCTCTTATTTTAAGGCCCTCTCCTACTACTGTTCCCTTGGCAGCTTTGTAAAATAACTGGAAAGAGAAAAAAAAATCTAAAATCCTGCAGAGAACATGTGAATGGGAGTAATCGCATCCCAGAGCTATTTTTGAGTGCTTTCCTTCTGTTTGAAGTAGTGTAACACTTCCTGCAGATTTATTCTTTGTATGCTGCGTCTCCACCCCAAAACACTACCTTTCACTCAGCCTTTCCATGGCTCACACATTTGCACACGTATGCACTTTTGTTTTCATCTCTCGGTGTCTGTCTGTGTGACACACACACACTCACACTTCCTGTCTCTCTGTTTTTCTTTAGCGGCTCCTGACAGGTGGTCCTGCGAGGCCCATCTCAGTTGGCAGTAGGCTACATCTCCCGCTAAAACCTTTCCATCTGGGTCAAGTCAGTGAATAACAGGCCTCAGAGGAGGAGGGAGACAGGAGATACACGCACACACAAATGCAAACACAGACACTGATTTGATACCAGTATGCATGAATTCTTTATGTGCATCGTGGCATCTGTGAGTCTCACTATGTGTACATTTGTGCGTCTACGTGTGCACATACAGCTGAATTAAAAAAAAACCTGGAGCCTGGAGTCTCTTCACAGCTTCCTAATCGCACAGGATAGTAGGCGGCAGTGGCAGCTTTTAGACCATTTTCTTACTCTGAATGGTTCCCCTGAAATATATCACACCATCTTTCCTTCCTTCCCGTGTTACATTCTGAAGCCAGTTTGAATGAACAGATCTGTGCCGGTTCCCTGACAGGAAAAACTACTTAATGGTTTCAGAAAACTATTGCCAAAAATTTGATTAAAAGCAAAATGTAAGGAGAAGAAAAATGTGCTTGGCTCCTAGATGGTAACAGACTCAAACCTAATATAAAACAAAGAAATGGCAGCCGTTCCTCCAATTTTCTTGCTTATTTAACAGACAAAACAGCATCTTTGGAAGAAGGCTGAATCATGTTTGTGTGTTTCTGTGAGTTTGAGTGCAGATGTGAGTGGGTAAAAGTGCTTTAATCTTATGAAGCTATGTATCTTCAAAATGCCCAATTTCCATAGATAAAAGAAAATAGGCCTCTTTAAAAGCTACATGACAATGCATTTTATGGGCAATTTTACTAGCATAAGAAAAGATACATTTCTCAGCCCATAAAAGAGAATTTAATGCTTCGGATGTTCAGACAAACTCTCAAAACCAGTTAAGCAACCCAAAGAGTGGCCATCAGCTTTTACACAAGGACAGTTTTCTCATCTAATAAGCAATAACCATGTGCCTTGTTGGAGGAAAATATTAGCCGAAGTAAGAGCTCCTTCAACAATGTCAGCTCTTAGTTCAGTCTCAATGTTAAACAGAGATGCAACAGCTGGACATGAGGAACTCTGTAGAGCAAAATCTTATATGTGAATGTTTTAAAACAATGTACGGTGTGAAATAGAGCTGTACAATATATTGCTTCAGCACCAACATCGCATTATGCACATGCACAATAGTCACATAGCAAGAAGTGCGATGTGAAATAAGGCAAACCAACTCAAACACAACTTCGTGTCTTGCAACTGTTGCCACTATGTGAATTATCTGAACTGTTTGATCATTCAAATCAGCACCACAATTCTCTGTATGACGAGTGCAAAGCCAGATCTGAATGTCATCCAAAGCAATAACTATTTAGGATCTTTTTCAAGTGTTACACCATATGAGAAAGGTTCCAAACGGCTTGTTTTAAAAACCATTTTTAAATTATTCTTTATATTTGATGCAGATGCGCTCCCCTGAAAAATGCCCCCAATCTTTCTATAATAATAAGTTATTTTCATGTAGAGTTATTCGAGTAATCTGGTGAAAATTCCTGTATTTTTTCACATAGAGATATATATAAAACAAAAGAGCAGAATGATAGTTCAGCCCTGGTGTTAAATATAAATCAAGCAGCATTGCAGGCCAACTACTTTTTCAATGTTTGGTATTTTTCTCCACCATTTCTAATGTCAGTACTAAAATGGTTATTGCAGACCCAATGTAGTTGTACAATATATTGCCCAACTCTCAGCCTATCCATGTTCATCCCCTAGACATGAAAGGTCAAAAGTTTCTTCACGGTGGCTTCCTGCAGCCAGCAGTTGTAGCTGGCGAGTCTGCATCAGCTCTAAGACAGGCCCGGCCAGCGCTGTGAAGTAGTGGCTGTAGTTCTGCTGCAGTATCAACTCACTCAGCTGTGAAATATGGCTGACATGATTGTGTGCAAACCACAATTACATCTCGAGTCCCTGACAAGTGACCACAGAACACTAGTTGTTCAGTCAACTGTGGAGTATGAACTGGTGGACCCTGCCTCTAATGCCTCTATTTGCCCAAAACACAATCACTGCTATGTCACACACAGTTCTAACTGTTTGCTATAGAAGGAGATTGGCACCAATGTGACAGCAGGGAGAAAAGAGAGCAGCCTATTTGTGCCGCTTAACAATAGCTGAAAGGAGAGCAGAGGCATCATTTTGTACGTGCGCTCATGGCCTGAATGACTACAGTGAATTCCTCATCAGCTGTGATTTTATTATTATTGTATGATATTATGCAGCATTTAAGTTAAACAGGATAACAATACACAGAAAAAGGTCTTTCTTTTTTGTTTAATTGCTGTTTGGAGGAGCAGCTTAGGGAACATTTTCCTATTCTTTATTTACTTCACAGTTGGAAGCACCCATTTCCATATGCAAAGTCTACTTTGTTAATTTGTTAACCTCTCTTTACTGACAAACAGTTCATTTAAAATCTCAAAAAATAGAGCACTCTGTCATTTATTACTCAAACATACGTGCTAAAGCTGCAAACAGGATGCTTCAGAATATACATCACCATCATCTTTGGTGTCTTTTACTTTAATAAATAAACCTGGATCATGGATTTGAGCTTTGTTGCAGTGTATATTACAGAAGTTAACCAAAAATGCTGCAACATGCTTCAAGTTTTTATTCATTCTGTTATTACAAAGAGTAATTCATAAATGAAACTAAAGTAATTCCCGTAATGAAATATGCAATACAAAAGTGTACATAATGAATATGCATACTTACAGAAGTGCAACTGTGCTACTAAATCATTGCTACTGCATTTGGCCACACTTTACACCTACAGTTCCATCTTGCAATACATCTGGGACAGAATGTTTTTCCTACCAGATCTATTCCTGCAATCTTCTGCAGATATGTCCAGATATAAAACATTCATTTCTACCAGGAGAGATATGAGATCATGCGGCCGGTAGACATAAACTTTCCACATTCGTGACGAAAGACTTTTTGGGGTTGAGGAATGGAGAGTAAGTTGGATGTTAAAGTGACACACCACGTGACTGGAAAACTGAATGTCAAATTGTGAAATTGTCACATGCAGAAATGGTCACACTGGTATGTAAACATGTGCAAAATGGAGTTCAGTTCACAAAGTCTGAACGTTGTGGTCACTGATTGCATTTTGTGTTTAAACAATGGACACAATTATGCAGTTTTTACTTCTGTTGTGCCAACTATGTGAAATTTGTAATACTTTAGTGAAAACTGTAATAAGAATTTCAACAGAGGTAGGAAAATTAACTAATAATGCCAAATTAAAGTAGTATAATTTTATTAGAGATAGCAGGTGAATAAAAGATGAATTTCAACCAACGACTTGCGGCACTTTGTAAAGTTCACAAACGGCTTAAAAACTAAAACTTATAAGGACAAATAAAGCCTGGAGTGGTGATAAATGCAGGCAGCAGAAGAGACGACACAGGACAGATTTATTGGCTTTACTACTGCTGTTCTTCAAGAAACTCCCTGGTAATTATCTCTCCGTGCTGAAACTCTGCTGCAAACCTCGTCTTATGAGTCCGACATTCAAAAACTTGTGTGCAGATGATGGGTAAACACATAAAGACATTAATAAAGTCGAGATTATCAGCTTTGCATGAAAAGAATAGCTTGTTTGTTTGCCTGTTTTTATGTGAAAAACTGTTAACTGTGTGTTTATGTGTGTGTTAGACGTACCAGATGGTGCTGATCGCTGTACTTTACCATGCGGACACGAGGCTTTCTATTTTGAGCAAGATGATATTTGCTGATGTTCGACGATGGAACATTTCTGTACTTGTACGTATTTGATATATGTTCAGGGGAAAAACAAGGAGCTGCATTAATGAGAATTTCTCTGTGGTACTCGCAGCCTCAACATGTGCTGAAAATAGAAATACAGCTGCAAACTAATTTTCACACGTGTGTGTGGTGTCATCGCCTCTGCATTTATATTTACGGCACACGTGAGCAGCATGGCTAAAAAAACAATCTGAAGGCGAGATCATTATGATTAGAAGGCAACCAAATCGCTGAAGTCTGCAAGCTACAGTTTCTCATCATTATGTTTCCTATTAGCTATTCATGAATTAAAGATTTAATAGTAGCCTTGTAGCAGCAGGAGGGGTTTTTAAAATACAACCTCACATCACGTACCGATGAGCCTAACTCAAATAGTCAGACCACTCACAGTGCAGACAGGCTCAGAAAAACACAAACCAATCCCTGCTCGCAACAGAGCCAGAAACAGAGGCTGCTAATGGGCTAATTTAACTCCTAATTGGAGGATTAATTTCTCCATTAGGGTCTGTGTGAAAAATGCTCAACTACTGGAGGCCAAACTGGGCAGACAGACTCACCGTGGCACTGTTCTGCACGGCCTTTTTTATCATTTAATGAATTGGATGGTAAGAAGTTGCACTCACAAGCTGTGCAGTTTTTGATTTTTACATTGTTGTGGTTAGTATAAATCTTCATTCCACTGGTGTAGTGATGTCTGTTCTCCCATCACAATCAGTCAGTGAGGCACATCTCTTCCTCTCTCTCTTCCTCCCTCCTTCATCTGCTACAGGCAGTAATATTTATGGACTGTCAGGGTCACAGGCTGTCACAGAGAGCACCTCGTAAAACCTTTCACCGACGTCCTGCTGGCCCTGCTGTAGTTATGTGATCGTAATGGAAAGTCCGCGATTATGACGAGTATGTTCTGTTGGTGATTTGTTGCCATCGTTAGCTCGCTGTTTGGGTATGTGAAAAAACAAGGATGTGCATTTATGTGCATTATAGTTTTAAAAAAACAGGAAAACTGCTGCTCTCATGACCATTCGACTGGTATGAGGTGTTTGTGTGTGTGTGTGTGTGTGTGTGTGTGTGTGTGTGTGTGTGTGTGTGTGTGTTACATGCAGACAACAGGGTGGAGTACTGAACAAATTTCCTCTGGACTCTTGGATTTATCCCCATGAAGGCTTTGGCCGTCAGTGTGTCACTGAAATGGTGCTGTAAATCACACACAGCCTTCCAGCATGTGATCTGAGATAAACAGACACACACATTCAACCAGCGGCAACATGACACCCTGCTACGGCTCTCACACAAACACACACACACAAACACACATATCTTCTCCACAGCCAGTCAGTCATGTCTGCAATCTTGCAGCATTTAGTCCAATGCACGTGTCTCACCCTCGAATCTGAAGGAAGCTGCAATACAGATTTGTTTTCTGCATGTTTTCTTTCACTGGACAAATAACACACTCTGAAAGATAATGTTTGGGCTCAACAGAAGAAATTAACACAACAGTTTGTGTCAATTATTAAAAAATTCTATGGATTTATGTTCCAACAACAACCTATGCTGAGTTAGGAGAACTGGCTTTTCTTCTATAATCAAAGTTACTCATCTTAACCATCTGAAATTGTGCAGGCAAGTTAAGCAGGGAACTTGAAATCATGAGCTCAAAGAAAAATGAAGTTATCCAGACAATTTAATTAAGTTACCTCAACTTGAATTTAGTTTCAAATCAACTAATGCAGAAATTTGAGCTTTGAGTGCATACAAAATTAAATTGATGCAAATGCTACCATTGTTATGTCAAACTGACCCATCAAAATAATGTTTGCAACTTAAATAATTTATCTAAATTAGTAAATTATTATTATTATTTTTTTTTAATTTAAATCTTGCAACCATGCAGTTAAGTGGCATGAATGCGCCCCATGAATGACTTTTCAGAATGCAGGGGGAAAGGGGCATAACATGCATTTGAGGTATTTACTAAAAAAAGTGATACAAATGGGTTATTACAAGAAACTAATCTCCAGTGACACAGCAGAATCTGCATCAACATTCTTTTAAATCCAGTTTCACCTGCAGAAACTCACAGTATCAACACTCAAGCTTCTGAATTTAAAATACTTACACACGTATCAGTTGTTTTTTTTTGCTACCTCAATTTATTATAAATGATCTTGATTGTCATTTAATCATATACAAATACACACATAACATTATGACCACCTGCCTAATATTGTGTTGGTCCCCCTTATGTGCTCAAAAATGCTCTGAACCATTGGGCATGGACAAGAGGACCTCTCAGGGTGTCCTATGGGGTCTGGAACCAGGACATTGGCACTGGATCCTTTGGCTACTCTGGCTTGTGCAGTGGGGCATCTGTCAATCAAACTTGTTCCACTGCATCCTGTTGATGCTTGATCACAATGGGGTGCAGGAAGTTTGGAGGTCAAATCAACATGTTGGGCCATTGTCATGTTCCTCAACATGTTCCTGATTGTTTGATGTTTTTTCCATGTGTTGGGGTGCATTTTCCTTCAGGGGTAGGCCAGTGACATTTGGGATTTCCATTTGCATGAGGGAGTGTGCTTGTTCTGGGACAATGTTTATTTGGGTGTCTAAGTCTCATCAACACAGATGTCAAAATCCAAGGTTTTCCAGCAGAACATTACATAGTACAAATATGATCATGTTATTCACTTCACCTGTCGTGGTCATAATGTTGTGGCTGATCAGTCTATATATCATCTGCACATGTTTTTGTTTTACTTCCACAGAAAGATTCAGGCACAATTTTGCTAGATGCTTCGCACATTGATCAAAACCATTAATCTGTCTGTGCAACTGTTTACCTCAAGGTTGACAAGGTGAGTTGTTATCTGACAAATGCTGCAGCAGTGTTCGGGCAGAGACCAACCTCCCACCTGCAAAGAACGCTGGCATCTGAAATATATTCCTAAAATTACTACAGTTTAGTAACCATTTGTGTCTCGAATCTCCTCCCTACGCAGACTGTCTCTTTGACAACATCAGCAGACCCAAGATAAGAATAATGTTCAATTTGACAGTTGATGTTGTGTTTATGGGGATGTGCTGAAACAACTGATGCTCTATGTTCTAGGAGGGAAAATCTGACAACTGAAATACTTGTTTACCTATTTCTTTGCCTAAAAGTGGTAGAAGACGTAGACAGAATATATACTGTAGTTCTATTGTAGAAACTCCCTCTTTAGGTTATTAAAACATGACGTCAGTGTCTTCATTGGTAACTACAGCCCTTTACTGTATTGTATGTGTATGTTTGTGTTTCCAAGTCGCAGGAGTATTGCTAAATGGCACAATAATGTGATGACAGGACACGATGGCAGGCTGTAATCTTAGAAGATCGAATGTGAATGATTGTCTTTAGTGTCCCTGTACGAGCAGGCGGCAGAGGGATGATCATATCCCTTGGATCAGGCCAGAAACATGCTCAGGCTCCAACCTATCAATCTAAAGGTTAATAGATGCATCGAGAGTCACATCGCACCACTGCAGAGGTGACTATCTTAGTGGAGGCATGAACAGCATCTTACATTTAACCAAAACTATAAAAACAGAGAACCAACCAGCACTAAAAATAAAGATTTTTCCAGCAGAGGCGCAGTTTTAATATTCTCAGGACATACAGTATTGGTCAGGAGCTCACCGGTGTCAAGATAAAACGATGCAGCTCGGTTGATTAATGCATTATAGTGGAAGGCGGCCGCAGTTCTTCTGACAGCAATTCAATCCAAAACGAAAACCCTCCAGAATATTTCTGCTTGTTCCACAAGCTCTAACTAGCTGGTGTGTGAGTCTAGTGAACAAGTATAATGAAAGTGAGACATGAGGTATTTCAGTTTCAGCCACATTAATAAAGAGAATGTGTGCGTGCACATAATCAAACTGCAAAAACATTTGAATATTCACAGCGTTTTGCAGTACTTCTATATGATAATCTGAGTCTGCAGCGAGTAACACCTCAGTGAGGCAGTAAAACCAAAGCTTTGAGCAAACATCCATGTGCTAACATGCTCACAGTGACAAGGCACTGGAGGAATAGTCATCAAAGTAAGAACAATCCATCCTCTGGGCACCACGGACATCTGTGACAGATTTTACAGCAAACTCCTGTCATATTTCACTTGGGACCAAAGTGATGGACTGACAGACAGGTATCCATTACAGTCACGCTGCGAGGACGGCGAAAAAAGTTCAGCTTGAAACACATTTATCAGTTTTCCAGAGTAACAGAAACAGAAGAAACTGCATCTTTAACCATTCATTGCTCTACATCCATGCACTGTAATATGTAGCAGTTTTATTTGATAAAAGATAGTAGTCAGACGGTTGTAGTTAATGCAAACACAGTCAGTGACACAGGGAAGCACTCAGACCACAGTACAGAGCTGCTCCAAGCTCTCACCAGAGGACAACATGCACTTCAAATCCTTGAGGAAACATGAACAAAAAGTAGCTGCGCATGTTACACTATGTTACCTCCTGACACCTCACCAGTGCAGTGACCTCAAGATGGCTGCGCTACTCCATTATTTAAAGCTCTTCATGCTACACTTGATTTCAGAGAGGCATCTGGTCACTATAGCGTAAATACGACCTCTTTTTTATGAATGAGGCAGCAAGACTGAGCTGAAATCTGAAAATAGAGGCAAAGCTAAAATTAGGCCTACAGCCTTAGTTCAACAAATGTGCTTACTCGCTGGTTTGTCCCCAAAAAACTGAGGAAACACTTTCACGTCTGTGTATCATTACAACAACAGGTTACAGGTCATATTTGAAATCATTTCACATTTACTATACAGCACACTGCATGATATAATGTGTCTCAAGATGGAGTAAACTAGTAAGTGTTTACAATGCAGTTGTAGTCGCAGATATTCGACAGAGAAAGCTATTCTGTGCTCTGCTCCAGTCTTGTGATCATCATGAGGTTTCAGGGCAACTTGCAGAGACTCAAAGAAGTGAATGAACCAAGAGAAAGTTACAACATGCAGCTACTCTTTTTGTTTTTATATTTCTGTGTGTGTGCAGATTAAACAATTTAAATGCAACATACTACAAGCTAATGTAGAGGTATTTGTATGTTTGAACTGCAGACAGAATCCACTTTGCAGTTTCCTCCTGATTCAAGTTTTAACCCTGTGAACCCCAAAACCTGAGCCAGAAACACTGAGAACAGAAAGAATCACTGGATTTTCATCTTAGTGACGGTCCTAGGACTTGTCATGTTTGACGGTGTGTTATGGTAAATGGTCTACACTTATACAGCACCTTTCTACTTTGGTGCTACTCAAAGAGCTTTACAATGTGTTTCGCATTCACCCATTCACACACCAATGGCTACAGAGCTTCCATGCAAGGTGCCTGACTGCCATCAGGAGCAACTTGGGTTCAGTGTCTTCCCAAAGGACACTTCGGCATTCATTATCTCTCATGTCAGGAAACGTATCAAAATCTACGGGTGAATCAAACTCATGATTTCTCTGTGACTGATAAAAATTCAGTGACTTTTTTTTTTAACTGCAAACTCAGGTGGTAGAGCAGGTTGTCCACTGATTGCAAGGTTGGCGGTTCAATCCCTTGCTCCTCTGCATGCCAAAGTGTTGTTGGGCACTTTGAGTACCACAAAGATAGACAGGCGCTATGTAAGTGCAGACCATTTAAAAGCATAATGATAAAATAAATGCAGCATGGCTCAAAAATGGAGCATTTTTTTTGGAAGAAACATTCAGCATGGTGAAATATTTCTCTAGAGTGTTTAGTAGGAGTGTTAAAAACGCCTAGTGTCAAGAAGTTGTAAAATTAAGAATCAAAATATCCAAGACCACCAATTCAGTTTTTCCAGTATTCTTAGCATCTGTGGGCACTTGGAAAAATGTTGATGTGTGTGTTTTCTTCAAATTTTAAATAATCAAGGAACTTCAACTGTCACTTCTCTTTTTTAATGATTCATTGCATTTAAACTTTGTCAGACTGCACAGAAGACATTTTTGAGTTCTCTCTCCTTCTTCGTGGAGGTGCAGGACTTTATACTGCAGTGGAAAATGAGGTAATAGTGAGCAAAATGTAACAGGAGCAAAAACAAAAAGTTTCAGATGGTTAATGCTAAGCTAAGCTACATAAGACATCTCTTACTGCAAGTTGATTGACGAACTCCACTGACTCTCAGCAATATATTGTGCAATAGTATTGAAAGTGAAGGAGACGATATCTTTGTAGGGTAAAGTTCTGCACTGGAATCGTTCATAAAACTATAGTTAACTGTATATTAGATATATGGAGACATGTGTAGAGGCAGGTGTTGTGCCTCCACTTTAAACAAACGAGAAACAACAACAAAACAACAACAGCTGAGACTTCCCGAGACAAATAGTCCAAACGACAGACTATTACGGCGCTGTTTCCCGACAGGGCAAACAAGGACTTACTGCCCTCTAACTCACTCTCTTTCTTTCTGCCTCTCTCTAAACACATAATCCATCACAGTCACAAACAGCAGAAGACTGCAGGTAGTCTTGTCTGTCTCCTTGCTCTGAGTGATATGGAGTAAATCTGCTGTGGCATTAATGCAGCGGAGCAGACTGGCCAGGAAACTGGGTAGAAAATGTTTATTAGCTATTTTAGATAAGGTGAAGGAGGAGGATTTCCTTCAAATGTGGACACGGTGTGTTTTCTCATTCCACCGAGCACAACATATCAATAAATCTTTGATGTGCTGTTTACAAGGAAAGTTCGGGACAGACAGAATTTCCTATTCAACACATCTTCTCTCTTCACAGTGGAGCACCTGTTTCTCCATTCTGGCATACAAACATCTCGTCGCTACACATCCAAGCGTTGCAGTCGCCGTCATACGCTGACTTGCCTGCAATATGTCAGAGCCAGAGATTTTGCACAAGCTTTCCTGTTTATATTTTCTCACTTGTTTTATTTCTAACTTATACCTGACTTTTTAAAAAATATATTTTGGGGGGAGTTTTTCCCGTTTTATTGACAGTGTGTGTGTGAGAGAGAGAGACAGGGTGAAAGGGGGTATAGAGGAGAGAAAAGAAAGACATGCAGCAAGGGTCGTGAGCCGGACTCGAACTCACGACCACTGCTGGAGACCTGTGCCCCTGTGGTAACGCCTTAACTGAGAAAGCTATATGGCGGCCCCATACCTAACCTTTTAATACTTGCACACAATGCAGCAAACATTTTAAAAACCTACAAATACTAAAAGATCATTATAATTAGAGAAGCAACTGGAAAATTGTTTTAGGGCTGCAACTAACATTATTTCAATCCATCACAACTTCACTGAACTATAAAGGAACAATACATAGAGGAGTTACATGCATTTGCTTTCATGCTAGTTGCAACCACTCTCACACCTGCCCCTTTTAATATGAAGCAGCGCATTAGCTAAGCTTAGATGGACTCTCAGGGGACGGAGTTCAGACACAGCTCTAGTCTGGCACTTGCCGTAGGGTTGCCAGGCAACCAGTGGTGACACCAGGAAGTCACTGAACAGGCCGAGAATTAGTGCGGCGCATGATTCTCTTGTTTTTGCACTTTTTTGGCTGTTTTTGCACATTTTTAGATATTATTTTAGATAACAACACGTCAATTAGGCAGACAAAGATTCAGGTTGTGTTACCTTTAAAAAGAGCCTCACTCTCTGTTTTGTCTTGTTTTCAGTCCTTGTGCTAGGCTAAGCTAACTGGTGTCTGGTTCCACTGCAGATGCACATAAGAGTAGAATCAAATAAATTAACACTTCTCTAAAAATGTAACGCATAATTACTGATTAACTGTATAAAACCAAAAGAAACTGCAGTCAGTGCCACTTATGCGTCAAATATTTCCTCAATCTTGCTTGACAAAAGACTTCAACAATGAATAATTCATCACAAAATGCAGATCAGTCTTCTGAGAATTCAGCTAATTCTTTTAACACAAACTTGTTTAGCAGAGTAAAATTCTAAACTGCCCAGATCATACTATTACCCAAACTAATCTCGTAAAAGTCATTTGAGAAAGTCTTTAGCAAGCATACTTAAACGGTCTGGAGAGGCTCCAGTTATTAGGAATCACGATGTAGAGCCTGGCCATGGACAGTTGGCAGATGGGTGCTGCCAGGCCTGAAAGCGTCCAGCCGGTGTATTAGTCACCTGCCAGTCATCACTGGGTCCAGGCCAGAAATGGAAAAAGCTCCACTGTCAGGAGTGAACACTGAGTGCTACAGTAACGAGTCACAAAAACAAGGCCAGACATTACCAGTGGACTCCTGCGAAGACAGGAAGCAGAGACCAGGAACTGACATCTCTGTACACTAGCAGGCAGCAGATTACACCACTAAATCAGTCATGCTTTTTAAGAAAACAGAGGTAAGAGGATTTAACTCTTTTACGGCGCACAAAGTGTGACCAATTTCCACACACACCTCAATGATGGGATATTTCTTTTGACTCCCAAGAGCCGGAATGATTCAGATCTCTGTTCTCTGATCTGATGTTTCACAGAGGGGGAGAGATGGAAGGGAAGAGGGACAGAAATGTGAAGAGAGACGATGCTGATATGAGTAACAGGGAAGCAAGGTGATAAAACCAAAGGGAGTGAGACATGCGGTGAGCTGGGGGTGGGGTGCAAGATGACGTGGGTAAAGCTGCAGAAATGAGATGAGATTATTTATGGCATTAAGGGAGCATGAAATGGAATTTGACGGGGTTTTCGTAGTTGGTGCTCTTCCCCAATCTTGATCTTAACTTTAAAGAAAAGATCAGCAGTGATCAGAAAGACTCCAAGTAAATCATCTGTGTGCCTTTTTGTAGAACAAAGGGAGGGGGGAAAGAATGATTTATGTTATGCAGTGTATTACACAGGGGTAAAGCGAATGTAGGCTACAACATGCACTACATGACAGTCAATTAACAGTTTTCAAGGTCTATAGAGGCAGACAGACGATTCCTTGGAACTCTACACTCAGATGTAAAGCAACATATGCAAATTCAACGCCTGCAATAGTTTTCTTTAAATATGTGATTATTTCTTTTACTTTTGCTCACGAATTTAAGAGGATAATCTGTACACCGAATTCCTTACAACTTAGAAATGCTCTTATATTTATAAAACATATCTTAGGCTAGTTAAGAGTACATTCAAGATGTTTGAAGCAGAAGTCAGCAGACACTTTCAGAGATGTGTTTTGGAGTTATTGTGAAAGATATTGTTTTCATAATGAATAACAGGTCAGCTGTAGCTCATGTGTTTAAAAAATATGTTTTTTTTATCATATTAACTACAGTTTTTTTAAGTTTACTATTATTTTATAGATTTTAACTTAAAAAAGAAAATTAAAATCACATATTTACATGTTAACCAGTAAAAAAAAAGATGAAAATTGTTAAGATACCCATCAAAAAAATTATTTTTAAAAATGGTAATTATTTAGTTTCCAATATTTAGCTGTGAAATTAAACTATTTTAACTGTATTTAAATCATTAAAAAAATAAAAACTATTCTAAAGATATTTGCTATTATTTATTTGATTTGAAAATATGTATACCAAGGGTTGAAAAATATTTAAAAAGTAATTTTACTGCTACAGATTTTTCCAGTTTCAGTAAATTACACATAATTTCTTGTAAAATGAGAAAAATGTACATGTTGACTATAAAAGAAGAAGTGAATAACAACTGTGCAGTCCTTTCGACACCGGCTGAGCCAAAATGTATGTCTCAGAAATGACTATTATTTTTATTTGGTAGATTGTTAGATCTCTTCTTCTTTATTTATTAGGGATGCAAACAACAAGACAGAAGCTGGTACTTACTATGCAGCTTGTCTTGTGGTACAAACAAGTATTACTCATTAGCTGGATTTTACATTTATTTTTCCCTTAAAACTTCACCTGTGAGAGTCTATATGTGAGACAAATACGTGCACAGGTCCTGTCATCCTGTGATCCGAGTTTGAAGAAAACTATTCACATGACAACAAGACGAATGATCTTATGTGTGTCTTTAAACTGAGCAACACAGTTCAGCTATTTTTCTCCATCTGTGCAGGCAGAGACTAGAAAAGTGAAAACTGCGAAAACTTCTAACTGACTTTGGTCATGTTGTTTCCAGGTCATCGGCTGTGAAAACACAACACAACACTGGAGCTGTGACCCAGGGATTTTAACACAACCTGAACAAGGCCCAAAGTGAAAACTGCATTCGCTGGCAGCTATGGTTCTCTACGGCTGCTAAACGACAAGCGAGACCAGCATCAAGGTTTGGACTCATTACCTCTGTCACACTGTTTTTCTACAGCAAAGTAGACAAGCCTGCATTAGTGCTCCATCATTTAGTTAACTTGAGCTAAGCATCATTTAATCCTATTATCACATGAACACAGCAAATCAGTTTTTTTTTTTTTAACCTAACAGGTTTAAGACTTATTTCAATAGACTGCAAATTCTGATACTGGCTGTGAAATAAAAATTCAACTGGTTTTAAGACTGCTTGTGTTTACTCAGCTGTATTTGGTCCTGACAGAAAGAACATCATGTCCCCGTCACTGTAAGAAAAGACTCAGCTTCTCAGGTATTATTGTGTTGTTTGCAGTTGTCAGATTGGCAGCTGAATGTGGGCGTTCAGAGGAGACTCACCACGAGAGAGAGCGGCCTCTTCCACGACACCACTCCGATGAGTCCAGAGAGCAGAACCTGGGAGACAAAACCCAAAACAGATGCTGTTAGAGGTGAATGATACCGACAAGTATATGAAAACACAGAAGGAATTTAATAAATGATGTTCCTGCCGCTGCGCTGAAGAGATATTCTTAATTTAAAGCCTGTGTTTCTAGAGTTTTTGGCATCATTCTTGCTCGTATCGAGATCGTGAACAACCACTGATGTCATCTTATCATATTGTTGAAATTATGATGGCCAAAACAGCAAATATCTGTACTGAAAAACATGTATTTCAGTTAAATATATACTAATAGAACAGGAAACACACTTCTTAGAACAGTCCATCTATATAAAATCTCCTGGTACACATAAAAAGACCTCCGATATTGAATTCACGTCTTCTCTGAAAAATACACTGATTCAAAACATCACCTTCGGCATGCTGAGTTGTGTCATACTGGTGGGACTTTTTTGCTCTTATTTAGCGATACTGTGACCAGCTTGCACCAGATTTGTCACCCGTGTTTCACTGTGGCTGTGGATTTCTTTGTCATCATGTGTTCACCAGCTCACTCCTCCACAGATTCCTTTTAGCTGGGAGGAAATGAACAATGCGATCCTGTAGTTTGAAGCGGTTAATTAAAGAAAACTGTACCCGCTGAGCTTTTTCCAGCTCTGCATTGTGAATAAGTGTGATGCCACAGAAGAATTTGAATTTTAAAAGCTATTCTAATGTGTTTCCAGTTTCTTAAAAGGGTGACTCACTCCTTTCACAAGCCGGGAAACTGTGCACTTACATCTCATTTCATTAGGCTGCTGCCAGTGATTGAAATGAGCTGTAAAGGCGGCTGACAGTCAACAGTTTGACTTCAGGATGTCCTGGTTTTCATTAGGTGGTTACTTCTTTAACGGTGCCATATTGTAGCCATTTTCAGCAAATTAATGAAAGTCTTGTATATCTCTAGAGCCTATCTTACAGCTTTTCAGCTCAAATGTTTAGGAAGATGGTTAATATCTTTAAATACAACTGAGCTGCTGCTATTCATGCTCCCTTCAGGAAGAAGACTCTCTCTGCATCTGTGATTGACAGCGCAGACAGCACAAAGCAGTGGACCAAACATGGACCAACATGGACATGTGAGAAGTTTCTTTCTGAGCGATCATTTGATATGGACATATCCCTGAATTTACAGCACAGCCATTAACTTATGTGTATACTGACTTTGTTAGATCACATTGCAGTTATAAAACCTAACATTTAGTATTAATGGGCTGTATTTTATTCATGATTTCATACTTGCTCAGATGTCTGACAACAAAAACAGAAAATATGCAAATGAGAAGCTTTACTGAGCTTTATTGGGAATTTGTCTGTTTTAACATGCAGCATATGTAAACACAGAAAGCAGTAGCTAAACAAACGGATGTAAATAACAGCTGAGTTTAGAAAGCACAGTATTCGCCATTAAACCACAGTAGCCCACACAGTCCTTGTTTAGTGGTTTCAAAGCACTCTTAAAGTTTCCATTATCCCTGAATGACCCCCAACTTTGCAATTCCCACAGACATGCAATTAAAGCTAATGGTAACGTTAGCCACATTAGCTACACATTGCATTAACACCAAGGATTTGCCTATTGTTGTGGAGACACTGCCAGCAGAAACTAAAGTAATCCACTAGATCTGCAGTTCCTCAGATGCTGGGAGTGCATGAGGACTCCTCTGTTCACTCTTGCAGCCAACAGTAAAACATTTGTTGTGCTTTATGCTCTAACATACTACATGTAATCCATGCAGAATGTATTGATAAAGTTTTCAACTCACAGCATAGATCAGAGTAGAAACATCCCAAGATTTTGACTGTCTATGAGTTTGAAGCAGATATTTGCTTTAATCTTTCCAGTCTTTAAAGAGTCACGGTTTGCAGAAGTCTTTTCCAACACTCACCTGGCATAAGAGTACATGAGTACGAAAGCTATAACTTTCCTTGAGGCTTTGAGAGAAGAGCAACTGATTAAAGTAATTTTAATCAGCTATTTTAACCAACTAGTTTCTTAGAAATGACCTTCCTTCCAAGAAATTTGGATTAACAAAACACCTAATTTTAACACAACACAACACAAAAGTATTTTGGCAGCTTTTAACCAAAACAATTGGTCAACTAACCCAGTTGACTTCTCTCTGGAGGGCTGGTGAAAACTATGTGTGTCTCTTTTTCTTTCATGGGAACTTGTTGAAAATGCAGCATCTTGTCTTACTACCATGGTGACTTCATCAAGCTGTCTCCCAGGACTTATCGGAGCTCTCGGTTCCTCCATTAGATCTGATTTGCTTTTAGATTTTGTGTTCCATCTACCTGGAACCAGTTACCCCGAAGCTTCCTTGGATGCAATGAAACAATTCGAGCTATTGTGCTGTGATGTCTGCGTTTCCCTCTAGTACTTATTACTCCCCTCTGTTATTGACGTATCTGTGTGATTTAAAGTAATTCTGCCTCAAACTTTTTAAATGAGATGCATGATTAAATTAAATTAAGATTTAAAGAGGAAAAAACACATCTTGGATTTCTCTGTGCGCTCTCTCGGGGTGTGGTGTTGCATTTTTACAGTGTGTGCAACTGTATGTGTGAATTTGCGTATCATTGAAATGTGTGTGAACAAAGGGTACTCATAGCCTCCAGCACTCTATTCCTCCTTGGTCTCTTTCCCTGCCTTTCAACCTTCTTCACCCTCCATTAAACACCAACATGCTCTCTCCATTTCCCCCGTCACATCATACTCTGCTCCTTCCCTCTCTCCGCTCACTTTCTTGATATTCCACCTTTCCTCGTGGAGTTTTGCCATCTTTCCCTTTCCAATTTCTCCCCATATCACACTCCATCTCTGTATTTCTTGCTCCTGCTCTGCACCCACACAGTCACACTATGCTTCTGCACTTACACACCCATTTTCACTGCGCTCCATCCAGCTTTTTCTCATTTCTCTTTCCCTCTCCATCTTGTTCCACTTTCTAGTCAATCTTCCACTTCTTCACTCACCTTGATACCCACAGGACCTGGCAAATGGGATGTCAATATTTCATTTGAGCTCACACACTCAAAGCTGGCAAATAGAAACCGAGATTAAAGGTTAAAAGTCTGTTTCTTAAATATGCTTCGATGAGTATAAACTAATTCCACAAAAAGCAAAACCTTTGCAGTATTAAACGTGCAAGCTGATTTTGCCTCAGTATCATAAAGCTCAATTATGTAAACGCTATGAACAACATTTCCTCCTCTGTAACATGTCAGTGCAACAGAGTGACCTTTAAAATGATGATATACCAATGATACTGTTTACACTGATGCAGCTGTATAAGTCTTTCTGCACAGACAGTTTTACTAATATGATAAATTTAGTGCTTGAAAGAGATTAAATCATTATAAATTCTGATTTAATTGCAAAAATTTAGTAGCTACATGCTTCAGAATTCAAACCAGAGGCTAAGAAGTCGGCCACATTCTGCTTTTCTGGCATGCTGCAGAAAGTGTTTTACTCTCAGTTTGTTTTTGTGAGATCTTGTTGTAAGTGTCATGTGTTTACAGTAGCAGTCAGGCCTGTAGTGATGCTTAGACAGCACCAGAATAAAGTCTGTTACCCCCAGTGTCCACTGGGCACAATTATTTTGTCACTGCCCAGCACTGTGACTGTCCAGAGAAGACCTGCAGCCAACCTGTGCCGATGTTATCTGTCTCTTTTATTATTTGGCTGTCTTTACAGGCTATATGTTCTGTTCTTATTACTGAAAATGGACTAAAATGCTTTTTTGGGTCCTTCTTGTTTTATCACTTCCCATTCAATGTCTGTGAAGCAGCAGGACTACAATTTTTCTCTTAGTAATATGCAGTATTCAGGAAATTGAGATATAAAAGAAGGCGCACGACACAGTTAATTATAAACATGTAAAGCTCATCCACAGAGTAGACATGTGGCTCCACTTTTGAAATGTGGACACTAGAATCTTGACAGAAACTGTTAAGAGCTGCAGCCACCTCCAGTGGACATCAGAGTGTCTCTGTGCTAATAACGTCTCTGCTGCCTCTGCTCTTTGCTGGTAGAAAACTGCATTAGGAGACAGAGGCTTGTGTTACTGCAGGTATTGCATTCACCCTTGTTTAACTGGTGCCAGGCACTGCGACAAGGAGTCCAGAGATGTTGTCACCGCTACAAAGTCTCTCTCTCTCTCTGTCTCTCTTTCTGCTTGGTGCTGGCAGCAGAGAACCACTGCTCTGCACAATCAAGGTTGAAGCGAGCTACTATCATAATGCAGCTCCTGCTTACTCTTCATCAGAGATTTCCATAATTATGCAACATGATGCAACTCATGTTATTGCTTCCAGGAATTTAGAAGCTATGTAGACTCTGATTGAAATGTTTTTTAAAATACATTTTGTGAGATTGTGCTCACTTCTCGTCGATACTGTTGTTTATGCAATTAATCATGTATGTGGTGTTTATAATATTATCACACTTCCCGGCTGGTGTGATGAAATGGGAAAGTCCCTGGACTGCAGGCATGTTCAGACAGATGGGAAACAATCTGGAAATGTGATTGGAAACATGTTTCGGTTTACTCAGTGCATATACTGTACTTATACAAGACTGGCATCCAATACGCAGGAATCAGTTTAATAGGATGAAACTGGAGGATTTTGGTTCAAATATCTTAACTGATGGCCTGCATCTGGTCCTTTCTGTTATCACGCTGATGCAGAAGCATGGAGCAGGTGATGTGCTTCACACGATGCTCTTTTTGTATTGTTCTGTGAGTGAAGGAACAGATTTAACATTCAAGCGCACCTTTCCTTCATATTATTGTAGATATCAGGGGTGCAATCAAGCATTCACAACACACACAGACACACACTGAGGGCTGAATGGTCACTGCAGCACAGACTGAAATGTAAGGAAGCTCTTTTCTTTTCCAGATTTTTTCTTCCCCCTCTGCTGTGCTGTGTATGTCTGTGCACCCATGTATACATGCATGAAGGACAATGCGTGTGCGTCTTTGTGAGTCTGAAATGATCAGAGAGCAGGAGCCATGTGATAGCTCTGCTGGCTGTCAGTCACTGGAGGCTTTTCCTCTTGGCTGCTCCCAGAACAGGATTAACATTCAATACTTAGCAGCATTAGTCACTGAAACCTTGGTAACACACACCCACTAACATACTGAAAATTTGCAGAAGAACCTTTCAATATTTACTTGGTTTTGTTGTCTTTATTTCTAAACTTGTTCCGTAATGCACAGTCCAATCAAAAAGCAATGAAAGTAGGAGAAGAAGAGATGAAGTAACCAAAATGCACTGATCCTGATCATAGGTCGGAGATCCTTCAATAAACAGCTTTCAGCGCAATGCAGCAAGGCGAAAGATGAAATGTGATCACTTCAAACTTGAGTTGAATTCCCTCAAAAAGCATTAACAAATTTGTTTTCTGAATAATGTAGAAAATTTCAAGTTGCCAAATCATTAAACAAGAAGAAATGCAATAGCAATAACCAAATCTGGAGGAGGTTTAGATAATTCAGCACAGTATATTAGTAACCTTGAATGAACTTTGAAACTGTTTACTAGCAGAGGGTTTGATGTAAACAGTCAAAGCCTCGAGGAAGATAATGCACGCAGAATAATTTGTTCGGGAACAACAACCGTAGTCTTAATTTGGATTTGGATCACATTTAAAGACATCTAATCTTTGATAGCTGTTAGTCAGCAGAGCGACAGCGTTCACATCATCAAGCATGTCAGCTTAAGTGACATGCAGCCTGTGGGAAACGACTTTAATAGATGATGTGATAAAGCGAGAATCAGAAACGGAATTAATTTTTAAAAACTTTCCAGGGCCGATATGAAACTTTATTTCACATTAAGCTATAGCTGTGGTTGTCTGATACTTTCACACAAGCAGTTTCGCATAAACGCACACACAGAGTACTGACAAGTGCAAATGGAACAGAGAGATAAAAGTGAGGCTTTGGCTTGTCACAGGACTGGATCAGAGGAGTCAGTGTCACAGCCATGAAAGAATGCATTACTTCGATGCTCTGACAGAGACAACTAATACCTACCCACACACACATATACTGGCAAAAACACAGAATGACTTGCAGAGGCGACGTGTCATTCGAGGCCAACAAGACAGAAAACACTTTAAAATACAACAATGTCAAATTCCTTTTCAGACATAAGCGACTTATTGCAGAGTCAGTGTGAAAACGTTGAACTGCTGCAGGACAGACAAAAGGCACATGAGCCCCGATGGATCCCCAGATGGGACGAACCCATTGAGCGATAAGTGTGTAGCTGTCACAGCAAATTCCAGCCGTGCACACGACACACATTCACAGTCCGACACGCAACTTCATTGTAAGAAACCTTTACTTTAGCCAGCAAGAAAAAGAAAACATGGAAAAGGGTTTCCATATTGGTCATAAGATCTAAAAATAGTCAGAAAAAAACACAATGTTGTTTTTGTTTTCACATCATTTCTGGGTCATTTCTGTCCCACGTGTAAACTTTTTGTTGAGATACACGCATTTCATTTTGGGTAGAGGTTCTGAAACAGGCTGTTTCCTGGACACTTCTCTTTGGATACACTGATCATGACTGGCTGAAGGGGAAACCTGCAGGGCAGACTCAGGACACAGCAGAGGATGTTTGTCTCCCAGCTGTTCCAGGAGGAGCTTCTGGGGAAAAATAACATCTGGGTTTCTCTGCTGTGCTCTGTTTGTAACCTGACCTTGATACTAATGAGAGAAAAGCAGACAGACTAACTGTTACTGATAAGAGAAAAGATGGATTATGGATTATTTTTCTGGTGTGTATGAATTATTTTCTGTCTTTAAATGTATGTTGTCTCTCTAGACAGTTTTCATATTGGTAGTACTATTAATTATTACTGTTGACAAAACCACACTACTAACTTATTTGCCTAAAACTGGTGAAATTAATTAAGACGTGTTTATAATTTCACCTTGGTTCCCTTTTTCATTTTACTTTTAAATGGTCTTGTATCTACTATAAAGGCTGCTCACATGTGAACCATAAGCTTGCTTGTTATTCCCTTCACTGTTTTTATTTACAGGTACTTGCCAATGATGCAGCATTAATGAGTTTTACTGCAACCAAGTGGTTAGTAAGTAAGAAAGTCTGTTGATGACGACCCTGTAGAGACACAACAGAAGATTGTGTGCACTTATGAGCAGTTTTTGACAGTGGGCTGAACTTTGCAGTCAGCTGTGAAGACTATAATTCTGTATTGACAGAAGGTAGATTTATAGATTTCTATTCTGTTATTGTTTCTGTGGTATATTTCTTTTGTTTAAGTCTTATTTTGTGTTGGTTCTTCTATTCTTCTTCTATTTGCAAGAGAGTGAATAAACAAACTTTTGAACCAAATATTCACCGCAGAGACTTTGGATAATAACCAGGCCGCAGTGGGGGTGTTTATGACTCTGCATTATTAGCTGGAAGAAAAAGATATGCGGCTGCTGAAACTGCTATGGATTCCACCTAAATCACAGTCTTGACCTATTCTTATTCATTTATGCATGGCGCCAATCAAAGAAGCCATTACTGAGAGTGAGGGTTTAGAAAGCAGGCCGTTTCTCAAACATCATCACTGCCAAGATGGATGGAGCCAGCGCGGTTGCCACGGTAACCACGAACTGGCCATTTGCCAGGATCCATAATGATTTCCCATCAGCTGCTGAAGAATCCCCTCACAACCTTGGCACACAGACATGTGGTTCTCGTGCAGTAGAAGCCCTGTTATATGGTAATGCTTAACGCCAAAGCCAAAATAGAGACACGGCTCTCTCTGACACACACTCGCATAACACACTATTTGCCTCTCTGTCAGTTCCTCCCCTGCTGTTCCAAGTGAGACAGCCCATTTCATTTCCTTTCACTTTCGCTTTACGTCGGTCAAGAGAAGGTCTTTCTACAGAGTCCACGTCTCTGAGCTCTTCTTGCTCTGCAGACTCTTAGCTCAGAGTAATCTGTCACACAGTTCATGTTAAAGACTGAGCACAGCCTCGCACCAGCTCTGCTCTGTGTGAGTGAGTACATTTCTGCCCTTAAGTGCAGGGATGTGTGAATTTGCAGACTACGACCGAGCAGAACACGTCCAGGGGAAACGCTCCCTGGCTTTAATGAAATGAAGAGCTGCTGATTAAATGGAAGTCTATAAGGGATCTGCTTTTTAGAAAGAACACTTTAGTCTGCTGGAGTCTAACGTATTGATCTCATATTTTACTTCCTGTTCAGTCAGCTTTCTTTTTTCCAAACCTCTTTCTAAAAAATGCAGGAATACGGCTTCATCGTGTTAGAATGCTGATGTTAGCATTTAGCTCAAAGCACCACTGTGGCCAAGAACAGCCTCAAAGAGCCGCTGGCTGCTACACCCGATGGTACTTACTCCAACATACAGCTTCTAGTCTGGTACAACATACACTGCTGCTGAGCCACAACATGATTAAAACCTCTAATAGGTGGTGTGAATAACATTAACCGTTGTTATTCACATCCAAAAAATGGACAAGAGTAGAGATCTGAGGGCTAAATTGTGACGGCTTGATGATTGGCTCAAAGCATCTCCAGTATGCAGCGGTTAGTAGCTACAAAAAGTGGTCAAATGAAGGACAACTGGTGAACTGGAGGTGTCATCTATGGCCAAGGTTCACTGATGCACACGGTGAGCCTGTGTCGTCACAAAGAGCTGCTGTAGTACAAACTCCTAAAAACCTAAATGCGTGCTATGATGGAAAGGTGTCAGAAAGGCTTGCTGCATATTGGACTATGCAGCTTCAGACTGGTCAGAATGTCCATGCTGACTCCTGTCCATCGCCAACAGTGCCTACAATGGGCACAAAATCAAGCTGGTTTAGGGAGTAATGTTCTGCTGGGAAACCTTCAGTCCTGACATTCATGTGGATCTTACTTTGACACGCATCTACTTAAACATTGCTGCAGACCACACAGTATTTCCTGATCGCAATTTCCTCTATAACACAACAAAAAGTTCAGTGTGTTGACTCGGCCTCCTAGTTTCCCAGATCTTAACCTGATTCTGCACTTCTAACAGTGAGGAGACCACGGGCTGGACCCAAAACTCGCTTTAGGGATTACATATCTCATTTGGCCTGGGAATGCCTCGGGACCCCCCCCCCCCAGGAGGAACTCGAAAGCTTCATCGAGTAAAGGAAGATCTGGAGCGACCTGCTTCATCTGCTGCCTCCGTGACCAGACAGCAGATACGGAGAAGAAAATGGATGGATCAACCTGATTGAGCATCTATGGGATGTGCTTGAACAACAAGCCTGATCAAAGCCAGTCACACCTCACATGACTCATAAAGTCTGCTGCTAACATTTAGGTGTCTGTTACCACAGGACACCTTCAGAGGTCTTGTTGAGACCTGCACAACATCAGGCAGGTGGTTTTAATGTTGTAGCTGACGCTGTATATTACCGTACTTGGTAATTACATCTCCTGTCTCCTCTCTTTTTTTTGTATCCCCCACTGAAAATCTTTTTTTAATTCTGTTCTGGGGATTTATTGTAGTGCACTACCTTAAATCCTGTAGTGCTTCTTAGATTCACCGAGGACCACCTTAAAAAGTGTGTAATTATTTATGTGATAAAGGCTCTAATCTCCTGAGAATCTCTAAAAGAAACTGGGAAACAACAAGCTGTTTTTGGCAGAATTGGTCCCCTACATTGGTGTAATGAAGTAATATTTTATCTGACTAAAACACAAATATAAACCCTGACAGACTGCTTCACTTGAGGAGAAAGAAGGAAGCTCTAAATGTGGATAAGACACAGTTTGAAAAGAAAAAGAAATCCCCTTGAGTTTCACCTTGAAGAACATTTCTTTCTTTGTGTGTGTGTGTGCTCATGCTCATGCACGTGTGTGTCAATGTACATGTACCCAAATGAAAGACAAATGAAGGTGAGCTGAAGCATCAGGGGAGCTGAACTCTTAATGCTTGCGTGACAATTTTGGTTTTAACCTTCAAGTAACCTCTACTGGACCCAAAGTGTGTCTGTAAAACACTGTATGCATACATCTGTGTGTGTTTATGTGTGATCATACATGACCTCTAAGTGAGCGCTACGGAGGGCATGTAAAGCACTCTGCAGGGATCATGGGGTGTTTGATGCTGCTGTGCTTCTCCACAGAGCGTGTGCAGTGCAGCCTGTCTAACTGAAGTTCATGCTGACAAAGCTAACAGACGTTTGCGCTTGTGTTCCTACTGTTTCAACAGCAGCAGCCGTCCTTCTCCAGAATCCCCCCCCCCCCATCTTTTCTTTCCCCAGCATCCGCTTCCTATGGTATTCCCTTTTCTCTCCACCCGCCACCTGCTTCTGCTTCTTAACCCCTCCCCCAATCTTGTATATCATCATTTTCACTTTGGCGCTCAGCAGCACCCCACCGCCGTTACCATGGAAACAGGGGGACAACAGCAGGTTGGCTGTTGCTGCTGCCTGGAGGCGTGGCATCTCTTCTGTGCTCCTCTCCCTCCACTCACGCCGAATCCATGAATCAGGATCGTCCTTTTGAATGCGAATCAGTCAGTAAAGCAACTGAACAATAACATACCAGAGCAGAGACACAGACTGTACTCATTAACACTGTTGTGCTGCACCACAGAAACAAAACACTGAACTGGATAATGCTCCAATGCAACATTTACAAGCCTCACAAGATACAAGCATTAACTTTAATGTGTCTTTTTGTTTGCTCTTTTACCAACAAACAGTGTGTTCTTCCATTGCTCAACAATACACACACCTATTTGCTGCGTTCTACTCAACATGAAGCTGAAGAGTTTAGGGTACAATCACATAAACTGACTTCATAAGCAGTCTGTCTGTGTAAAGGGAAACATGAATCTGTTCAAGTGCATGTTTCACAGTACATCAGACTAGACCTGAAAGTAGACACCGAGGAGAGAGATACATCCAACAGCCATCTGTATCATCATAATCATGAGGTTTTTGCCTTGCCGGAGTAAAGCCTGATAGAGCTGCTTTCACTGCACCAACACATGACAGCACATATCTAGCATTCCCCAAGGAATCCTTTAGAAAATAATGCTGTACTATACCATTCCCCATTCACTGCAGGTCGAGCACACCAGCTCATCTGCAACTCTGCTCAAACACTGTAAAACTACTACAGTACACAATGGCAAGTTTATTGGAGTAATTAAGTCATACATGTTTGAATTGGAAAACGATTCTAAGAAAGAATAAGGACAGGATGACAGGACTGGTTCCTTGGATTCATTATATATGAAACCCCAAAGTTTTGAAACTGTATTTTTGAGACTGTTAACAATACACTGCAGTTTATAGGTGAAACAGCTCAGCCATGATGTTGCTGATTTTGCTCATGATAAGTATATAAAAATGCCAAATGGGCATGCAAACAAGGTTAAAAAAAATAAATTTCCACCAGTTGGGGTCTTGAAAAAAACTAAATTATTCTTTAAAACATAGCATTAAAATATACATAATTCCCTAATCCGTCATTTTCTTTTTGAGTTTTGCAAAGTTTAACCTATTTAGTCCTTGAACAAATATTGAAATAATGTAATAAAATAAATTAAGTTAAGTGTAAATCCCTCCAGTAATAATGCCAAAAAACAAAATAATACATTTTGGAAAGACAACTAAACATGTAAGACTTAAAACCGTTACACAGCACAGTACTGTATATCACAAGTCTAAGATAAATGTAATGCTTTGATCTCTGATGTGAGATCCTTGTGCATCCCTGATTGGTCAATCAGTGTTCTTCTAGCAAAGTGTTCTTTTCAGATAGAGTGAATGAAGTGAGAGAGAGGAGGGTGAAACACCCTTGACCTGTTTCTGTATCGCAGGCATCGCAAGAACACAGCAGATCTGATTGGCTGCGAGTGTGCTGAGAGAAGGAGAGTGGAGTGGAGAGGCTGCTTGGTGGCTTCTCCTCCTGATTTAGATCACCATCAGACTCTCAGGATCCTGCACACAGGCTCGCCACATACGTACGAGCACAAACACACACACAGTCACGCAAAGACTGCCACTTGTCATTTCTCAGATGCTTCTTTGATCCTGCGACAAATGAAGATGGAGAATGAATAAAGAAATTTGCCAATGCTTCTTTTGAGCTACCTTGATGTTTGCTGTGTAGTGGCTGTACACCAGAATGAAAAGAATTGTGTTTTTTAAATCCTCACAGCAGAAAAAAAATCAGCAAGAAGGCGCAACAAAGGCACACAGAGAGGGTAGGTACTTTACAGCATTACTGCAAAGTTCCTTTAAATGATTTTATGATCCTGATGATATGATGTGTTGCTCAGCTGCAGGAAGAGGTTTAAAATCTGTTATATTCTACATTTTGTCACAGCAGCATTTACAAAACATCAAATATAACTGTATGTTTGCATATTAGGCTGCTGTATTTTGCAATAACTTGTTATTTTTCCTTCTTTTCACTCTCTTGAAGCTGCTACAAAACACCCAACACATCCTAACAGTCACCGCTCACACATTATAGCATGTAAAGTATGGACTGTATGTGTGAGAGTGCATGAGTTTAAATGAGAGAAGGAGGTATTGATTCACCTGGAATTGAAACTTACATAGAAATCTTCACACTTAAAGTTTTGCTCAGAGTTCTGATGTGCACTTCGGGAGGCATAATACAGGAGTAAAAAGTCCCAAACTTTCGGGTGAATGCAGCAGTGAGCTGAGCCACACATCCATCCTGGCTGCTGTGGCACCAAGAGCTGAATCAGGCTTTCAGTCCTGGGCTGACAGGATAATCTTGCCCCGCAGTCAACCAGATTTGACAGGAGTGAGTGGCAGACACGCAGCACACAGAGAGAGTGAGTATGTTTGTGTATGTATGTGTGAGAGTGACAGGTTGGCTGAGTTGTGGTTTGGTTGGTGTGGAGGTTGTATCCTCTCATCTACATCAACCGGCTTACAATCCACTCAGCACACCCTGTTACATATGTCATACTATATTTGCTGGACACTGAGATGTTTATATGTGTCTCACTGTGGGAGCTTCAGCTTTTTATAAATCTACACCAAAATTGACTCTAATTAAATATATATTTTTAGTATTTTTTAAAATAATAATAATAATGATAAACACATAATTATATACAAGTCTTTCTTCAGTCATGTTAGATCACTGAAGGAGGCAGAAATGAGTAAATTACACTTCAACCATATTCTTTGAGATCTGAAAACGCTTCTGCTGACTTATATTAAAAGCTTGGACCTGACAAACTGAAGAAAAAGAGCTGTTTTATATGATGGGCGGGGTTATCCTGTCATCCTAAATCACATTTACACACAGTTCAGGATGAGTCACCACAACACTTTACAGCAGGATAAAAGAAAGGATTGTTTACATGGAAATACTCAAAATGTGTTTTTTGTCATATATTTGGCGCAAAACGCAAAAACCCCGAACAAATGACACAAGGAAAAAAGATTAGACCTCAAAGACAAGATTTTTATTTCACCATTCCTTTGAGGAAGGATTTACAAGAAGGTTGTGCTTCCCACTTTTCAAGAAAAGCGTTTCAGGGAGTTTGAAAATCTCTGAATTCTTAAAAAGCAAAGGACTGATTGGACACTGGTTTTCGCACTGAATTTATCTCAACCAAAATGATGCTGCAGGAAGACACAGTTCAGTGCAGCTTAAAAAAATGGGAGAAAACATGAAAAAAGTCCATTATAATTACAAAAAAACTAATGATTTGCTAAACTTTTTAATTTTGCATCATTTATCTGATCTCAACTTGTCCAATTTCCTTGTTCGCTATTTTAAATATACCAAATTAAACCTCCAAAGTCCAAAAGACCTTTTTGTTCGGGTTTAATTTTTTAAAAAAAGCTGGAAATGATGAGCGCTAATGATCCTTTAAGATCTGGAAAGAGTTTTCCATCCGCTGCAAACTCTTTACACCCTAATGAGAGCGTCTCATCAGACACTTAACTTCGGCGCTGGTGGGAAAAGCTCGCACGCTGTACAGCCACACAAAACTCTGCAAATCATTAGAACAAACCGAGAAAAAAACACACCAAACTGTCATTCACAGGGAGGCGGCCGAGCAACACTTTCAAGTCAAGAAGCAATTAACGCAAAGAAAAGGCCTCTGCAAATGATTACGGCCACAAGCCTCATTCAGTGCCTTCTAATTTCTCAACCAAACACACACGAGCCGATAGATCTCCCTGAAACAGACACGACGACGATGAGCGCTCCATGATTCGTCTCCTGCTTATTGAACTAGGTTGTCTTGAGCATCACCAAGCCCAGATTTGAAATAAATGAATTCGGGTGACACTTAGAAGGACGGCTGGCAGGTTTCAGATGTTTCCGTTTGTGGGCACAATATTCCCACCGCAGAGTAAACGCATCTAAACGGTGATGACTGCACTCAAATGAGGCAGCTGGCATCCGTCGGTTTGTACAACTATAATTAAAGCTGCAGGATTTACTGCCACTGTGACTGTGCTTTAATCAGTTAACCAGGGCTTTATGAGCGCACATGTGTGGCATATTGGTTACTTTGCATTATGGGGGGGATCAACCTGGGCAAAGAGTGGAACCTCCATCTGTATCAAACCTCAATTTTACACAAGTAATTCCGCTTATACTGCAGCTGCGCCTTTACAAAAGACGGTTGGTTAAATATTTCACCCAGTACCAGCCAGCCACCGGGTAATGTTCTCACTTACACATCAGTTGGTGCTGTTGGCCCCAAGTGAGAGTGGTTCAAGCGACCTTACGCAGGATTTGAGGAGAGTGGAAGAGACAGGCGGCGGTGACTTTATTGTTCAACCTCCTCTGCTTGCTTTGACGCTCCGAGAGTAAAGCAAACACAAAGCAGTTTAAAGCTCGGTGATTTTTTCAGTATTAAACACTCGCCAAAACTTGACAATGTCCCACTTTATGAACGTTGGCAGCATGAAAATATCAGTGGAAATGTCTCAAAGTAGTCCTGCATCTACTTTTCATTGAGTCAGACAGCTAAGACAAGAAAACTTGCTAAAGTATTTGCCAGGTTGGTGCATATAGAAGCAGGGATCTTTGCATTATGTGGGCTTTGTTCCTCGATGCCTAATATCCTACAGTTTTACTATGAGCCACTGCTGCACTGCTGCACTTCACCACCAAGTCCCAAAAACTGAATTATCTCATAAACTAAACGACCACTGGTAGCGCTTTACTCATAAGAAAAAGATTTAACACCTGAATCTGCAGCTCCTGTCAGCTTTTTTCATTGTCTAGTCATGTTGTTTTCAAATGCAGGAGGCAGCTGTTTACAATAATGATGATAATAATAATAATAATGATAATAACACTTAAGAAAACTCCACAAAACCACATTACCCAACCTGCTCAGCACAAAACAGCAGACAGACACGGTTAAAGACTCGCTGGTGGATGCATTGGAAATTTTAGCACCTAAATAGCGTGATATTTTTCTCGGGAAATGGTAGACACCAAAACAGAGCAAAAAACACAGCGAATATTGAATTAATATTTGTCCAACAATATTCAAATGAGAAACTATTTGCTAAAAAGCGAGTCACGTTAGCTTGAAAGGTGAGGCGTCCATGTTGTATTCATATCTTTTTTGACCAAAAATGGCCAAGAAAGATTGGTTACTGCAGGTTTAAGTGGCCTTATTTAGCCCTTAAACAGTTTAAAACACACTTTAAGCTATGAGGTCATTATCACGTGTACAGTATTCATTGACAATTCTAACTTTTTTCACAAGTATTCAACATCCTTATGGGTATTAAAAGTTGCAGTTGACAAAAGTGCTAAATTATTTTATAAACCACCTAATAAATGTTTATATACTTCTAATTACTTGGAGTGAGAATTCATAAACAGCATATAAACATTTATTTAATGTGTATAGAGTGCTTATGAAAGGCTCACTTAAAGCAAATTATCCTCCATTCATTACTTATTAACGTGGGTGGAAAACCACAACATGCTCTGATGTAGACTACTGTCAGCTACAGGCACTCATTTGATTATGTAACCGTGTTACGTCTCTTCAGACAAAAGGTACACTGACACTGAGTTTCATGTATACATTCAAGTATAGTTATATGCTGCACTTATTTTCTAAAGTCCAAAAAGGCCCTTGCTGTCACCATGCATTTCAAACTGTTACAGGGATTAACTTGTATTCTAGTGATCCCCAAAACACTCATGAAGCTCTTTTGATGATGCCAACAAGTAACATGGAAAACAAGTAAAGCCTGCAAAATGAGCTGAACGAGCATTTAAACTGTTCTCAGCACCATTGACTAGATAGTCAAAATTTGCATGTGTATTGATGACAAACGAAGAAGGATGTGGATCAAGGTGTATACACAGAAGAGATATACAGCAGAGCCTAATTTGGTTGAATCAGGTCCTACTAGTGTTGTACTTTTTGCAACTTTTCGTCCGCTAGGTTTAACATCCATTTAGTCACCTCCCCAAGTCCATAAACGTCCATGCCTACCCTTTTGCAGACATCCACATTAGGGATGGACTGTTTATCCTCCTGGCTGATTATTGTGGCTGATATTGGGCATTTTCCCTGATTATTATATATGATTTGATTATTGATAAATCAAATACACTAGGTCAGGTCTGATGCAGCCTCCTCCTTCTGTCTTTCATCACTCTGTGGTCTCAGCAGAAATGCCTCAGCAGAAAAACTGAACAAAAAACAAAAGCCGCTGCCACAAGCCAGGAAATTAGTTACTCTCACAGTGATTAATGCTATGCTAAGATCTGGACCTTAGTGGGCAATAAAAGTGATAGAACAGTGAAATATTGGGAAAATAGAAAAGAACAGCAGATGTAACTGCAGGAGACAAATCCATCAGTTTCAGTTGATCCCACATAAACAGAGGAGAACGTCCTAATTTAATCACTCCTCTTTCTGTTTTACATATTCAGTTACAGTCACCCTTAATAATGAACAAACCTAGTTATGACTGACAGGTTCTCTGCTATCACATGTTGTTAAAATATTGCAAATAATCGGCATCGGCTCTAAAAATTTTTTAAAAAGCATATCAATGTAGTGCATTGATGTGCATGAGTGGAATACGTAGATGTTAATCTACTGTGCATGTATGGGAATGAGTCTTCCAAGTAAACCATAAAGGAGTGTCTCGACCACCAGACACCAGAGGATCATGTAGGTATAGTCATTAATAACAATTTCTAGTCCACTTGGAGATCTGAAGTTTGGCATCTATGTATCCTGCGCAGCATGCAAACTACTGTCCTTATAGCCTGTCTGCATGGACACAGATTTCAGGCTGACTTCCACAGATGTGTCTGCATGAGTTCTCGTCTACTTGGGCAGATGATGAAATTTACGAACACTGAAGGTATAACACTGGCTTCATTTTAATCACCCGTTGTCCTCAGCTGTCCCTGTGTGTGTGTCCAACAGAAGAGTCTAATCAAGGCTTTAGTCAGTGAGATGAAACAGCCCTGAACCCACAACATGATGTGACTATTTTTTTGCAGAGGGTTGGAAGGATGTTGGTTTGGTTTTTGGTTTTTTTCCTTCGAGTGGGAAAATCCAAACTACTACTGTCACCCAACTGAACCCAATTTAGTTTAAGAGGCAAAACCGCACACGGTACGAGCTAACCTGCACATTTTCCAACAAAACTGTTTTGTAAACTGTAACAGCAGAGGAAATGTTTCAGCGTAAGAGCCTCCTAATGAGCAACACTCACAGAAACGAAGAGCATTAAGCAGAGAGACACAAATAAACTATGTTTAACTGTCAACTCTGATTGAGGGGGGTGTGAGATGTTTCTTATTTGCAGGAATAATTGTGCAGCAACACCCAAGAAGAGCACGCTAATGAGCACGCATTGCTTTGTGTGACTGCAGTGGTCCACGATGCACAGTCATCATTTCATCAACTAAATGCATAAACAAATATGTGACTGACTCCCAGCTCAACAAAGATTTACCAACTTGCCGCAACTGCCACAAAGCAACAATAATTACGGTTTATGTGTGATTATGCAATGACTCCCCTAAAGAGAGCAGCTGAAACCAGATGAGCAAAGTCACTGTGGAGCTTGATGAGAGCTCAGTGCAAACAGATAGTAAAAGATGCACGTGTATTGATGCAAGATTGTGTTTTCATGCAAAAGAAATGCATTAATAACTGGAGTTCCTTCTGTTTTACCATTTTGCAAAAGTTTCAGTCTTAAAAAAAAACACATTCCTTACAAAAAACTGCAAGATCATTTTTGCTTTGAGGTTGCCCCAAAGGCATAATCCCTCTCCGAGTAATGTGATTTATGGATTCACCGCAGGGGAAGGGTTCTTTTATTTATTTTTTAAAAGATGCAGGAATTGAAAAAGTATTTGACAAACGCTTCATTTGTACTGCTAACATTTGCTTTCTATACAACACTACAGCCTAACTATTGAAAAGTAATTATACTTAGTGGGTGCACTTTACTAAGAGAAATATGTAAATTTAGGGAATTATAAGGGAACAGTTGACTGCATCTCTAAAGCTCACCGATTAACATGTTGTATTGCATTTCTTCAAGCTGTATGAAAATCCTTTTCAGTGCAGCTTTGTACTGAATGGACAGATATGAGCGTGATATCAGTCATCTTATCTAACTCATCTTCATAGTAACATTGTAGAGGTATGCTATTAGCAAAACTATATTTTCTGTTTTAAGCAAACAACTGGAAATATTTCTCACTTTGCAAACTTTTTGTCATTCAAATTCAAAGTGGTGTCTTATTTTCTTTGTTTCCTACAAATATTGATTTTCCAGCATCTTGCGAGCCGTGAGGGCAAACTCAGTGTTAATCACGTTAAACCACTGAATCATTTTGTGTTTGCATAACTCAAATATTTTTCACCTTGATAACTTCATTCCCCAACACAAACATCTCAGTCGTGTGGGAGCTGCAAACTCGATTAAAGCTGAGGGAGGGGAGGTTGGTCTGAAACCGCAGCACAGCCTCGGATGAAAGACAAGTCAATGCCACATGAAGAGAATCGATGCCTTGAGCAGTCATGTTTGAGACCTGCTGCTCCCCATTTACGCTGCTCAGGCTGAAGCGGAGTAAAAAGTTGAAGGTAGCCTTGTTGCTCGCAGGAGAACAGATTTCAAACATCGTTGCACGAGAGAAACAGAAAAGTACTGGGAATCAGAGAAAAGCACTGCTGTGGTTTTTCTTTCTGGATATAAACATCAGCTGACTTTAGCAGCAATACTTCTTGGGTATCTAAACCAAGGCAGGTATAATAGAAATAAGGTGATGACAGTTAAAGTGCAGTAACAGTAATACTAGAAAGGATAAACGAGTAAATGTGGGGTCGTTTGGCAAAGAAATGCACGATAGCATGATTTCTTTTCAAATTTTTACCTTAAAATTGACAGGAAGAAGGTTCTGGATTCTGGTAATTGATGTGCAGGTCAGTATATATGTATGTATCATAGATGATGAAAGGATGGAGGGGAAGGCACAAATCAAAGCATTGGCTCCTGATATTTGTGACATATAAAACTCCATAGGTCGGAACACTGTACTACGGTGTTGACTACATATTTGGTTCATTAAGTGTCTTCCAGCACATAAAAAACACCATAGGGACAAATTAACAAGGTAAAAAACTTGATTTTACTGGAGAGGGTCTTTAGGTTTATGTTGTGGAAATGATAATATGCTTTTGTAGGTAAATTTGTGTCTTGTAAGCCCATGTAGACTCATTAATTTTTTGTTTATGATGCTTAAATAAAATAAATATTCATTTATTCACTGGAAGTGCTGGTTATGTAGGCTATTAAATTTTAAAAAAGCCTTTTCAATCCCGTTTCACTGCAATGACATGGGTCATGCAGACTGCAAAATAAGGTTGTATATTACCCCTTTATACACTATGCTTATTCTCACATAACTACATGAAAAAATTTACTAGTATTTGGATCAAGCACATGCAAAAACACGTTGCAATTTAGAATATTATTATTTCAATGTCTCCTGATGGAAACTGATTATTCCATTCATCCCACCTCTGTCCCAGGTTTCAGTTTTTAGTTGTTTTGCTTGTTCTTCATGCAGTTGGAGTTGGTGCTTTTGGGTGGAGTCAGCATTTTATTCCACTGTTGGGTCTGTGCAGCTGTGCATTGTTTGTCCCCTCATTTTTAATTTCACGGCTGTGTGATTAACTTTCAAGGGCATTTCTGCCCCAATTAATTTCTGTCCTTTCACAATGTTGTCTGCAAAACACCTGAATACAGCATTACCCGACGCACACGCTAAACGTCAGCTGACTCGCACGCATTCTCTGCATTCAAGAGAATTTTAATCTCTTTTTCGGAGCAAACACCTTCCTGCTACTCGGAGAAAAGCACCGGGTCACAGCTGCAGTGGTGATAAAAACACAGCCCACCTACAGGAGCTCCAGTTGAATCCCCTTATAAAACCTAAATACAAAAAGACATTTTTCACCTACTTCTTCTGCTTTGAATTATGAACTGCATGTTGCCAAACGTCACCTCTGTAACAAATGAATGCACAAATGAGCCCCCACACTTTCATAAATATTAATAAGGATTGTCACCCACAAACTAATCATTAGCATATGAAAATAGCAGGTTGACAATCAAGTATCCTGTGCAGGAGAATCTCTTTTTTAGCAGGTCAAAAAAATGTGAATGCAAAGACAGAAACGGTTTAAAATACAAACTTTTAATGATTTAGCTGCGTTTTCCAGAGGGCCTTAAAGGAGTTTATACTGTAGACTGATCCATAGGCATCAATTCCAACACCCACACACCCACACACACACAACAACAACAACACAGAGGGAAGTGAGCACTGTGCAATGGACCAACACGAAACCTAAACCCCCCTCAATTTATCAAAGTGGCCCCACAAATCAATGTGGATTACTTTGAGAGAAAGCATTGCTCATGTGGCAGTGCATTTCCATTACCACACAACAACATTGGCCTTTTGGGAGGCTGCGGTAATTTTGTCTATTGATCAAATCGCAGGCAAAAATCACATCACCGTGTCTTAGTTTAGGCAATAACTCACATGTGGAGAAAAGGCAAAACTATCATCTCTGTGGATAATGGCACATAAACAACACACACACACATCTGAGCATAAACGCACACTCACAAAGAGCACAAACAACCCCTGTGATTGCACGATCGCATCGTCTGTAGAGGTCGGACCAGACTCAGGTAACATATTGCCAAATAATAAAGGGATTATCCCTGTAATCCAAATGGCGAACACATCCGCCACAGCGGTAGGTGTCACCTTGTCTGATGTCAGTGCAGCTGCCGCTCCACAGTGATGAGAGAAGTAAAGTTTGCAGCTTCAAACAATCACAGAAATTCAGATAAGCAAAATATCATAAACATGCGCAGTCTGAGTCTTAAAGGAGCAGTTAGAAAATATTCTTATTCACCTTTTGGATACTCATATCTGTCCATTTGATATGAAATTACAGCCAGTCAGCTCTGTGCAAAGACTGGAAATGGCTTAGCTCTGCTACCTCTAAGTTCACTGATTAACATTTTGTCTAACATTTACTAAATCAGTACAAAGATTCCAGTTTTTGTGCTAAGCTACGCCAGTTAGCTGCTGGTTAACTGATCAGATATGAGCCTATTAGAAATCTTCTCATCTAACATCCCCAAAAATGTGAAAGTGTCAAACAGTTGCTTTCATCGTCTAAGAGTAGTTTATTGAGATGATAGTTCAAAAGGCCAAAGGCCAGTCTTTTGTTTTCTCAAAAATACATATTTTCACAGCTTCTAATGGCCTGCTGAAGACAAAAACACAATCCCATTAAACCAGGAGTCATTCTGAGCATGAACAACACCTCACCTTGATATTTCACCTCTAAGGTAAACAGCGTAGACTTAAATCAGGAGAGATTGTCCCTGAGCTAAACCTGATTAGAGCTGGGGAGGGTAGTTTCTGTTCAGATACAAACAACAGCTGACTTTGGAAACTGACGCAGACGGGTATGTGGGAGTCGGACGCACACTGAGAGGGAGGATTCTAATAATGGGAGTCCTGTTGTGACAGCTCCTGAACTTCCCGTTTGGGCTGTCTTGGTTGGCTGGAGCTCAGGCTCCCTTAGAGAAGAATAGGAAGTCCATCAGCTGATGGCTGACACCTGTGCTGGTTGTTCATCAGCTTTATAAGCTGACTGGGATCAGCCGCTTTCTCTCTCTCTCTCTCTGGGCCTGGACCTTGGTTAAGTTGTATGGGTTTGTTTGTTTTCTACATTTTTACACGTTAGCTGTCACTCATCCACACACACATACATACACACATTACATTACTGATAGTACTGATCCAGATATTTAGTTTGTTTTGTTAAAGTATGTTTGGTCAAAATAAATTTAAGTTTCTCTGGTCAAGTGTGTTCCTCTCCTCTTTGTCCTTCCCGGAGCCGGGTCGTGACACTGTCAACTCTTCTTACACAGCCACACACACATGCTCGTCTCTGTCCATTTAAAATCAGTTATGGTTGATGAGAAACAGTGGATGTGACCGCAAATTTTATTAAAAGGAGCGCCCCAGCAGGATGTAAAGCAATAGTGGAACTTTGTTTCACTTTTGCTTTCCTTTTACAAATTAAAAATTCCTGCAGAGATTGTCTTTTTCCCCCATATATACTCATATTTAAGCAGACGGAACAGACAGTCATTGAAATGGATCAAATATCTTCCTGGACTGATGTTTGGAGGATAAAGGAGCAGTTTCGGTGAAACATCCACACGTGTAGCGAATCAGTATTCAGCTGCCAATGCAAGAGCCTCTGAGATTCACAGATAATCTAGTGACAATAAGTGAGTATTTATCTGAACAGAGCTCTGGGTGCTGCTCTGGAAATACAATCAATCCTGCCACAAGTTTGGTTCTGTTCTTTGCCTTGTTGGAAGATGTGAGGACACAAGTGTAGGGCTGCATTTACAAAATGTAATTAAACATGCTTTAGTTTGTCCCCCTGAGTTCTTACACTGCAGCAAAACAAGTGCAACTGCATGTATGTACAGAGGCGGGTCTAGGATTTTTTAGGGGGGGGCAGGTAGGGGCACAGACTTCAGAGGGGTGGCATGATAAATTAACAATAACATTTTGCACAATTAGAGCACTATGGTCACTGATTTTACAGGTTATTAACCATTATGGTAAAGTATTGTGTTTATTTCAACAAAGTAATGCTAGATTAAAATATTTCCTACAAAAAATAAATTTGAATCAATGAAATGTTTAGGAACTGTAAATTTTTCACTTCACTCTTGTTTAGTAAAATGTTAAACTGTCAGCTAGTAAAATATCTGCCTGAAAATACACAGGCTCTTGGCTTGCTCTAGGCTTCTGGTGGCACGAAACAATATTTGGTAAGATGCCTACCAAATGACACATAACTGCTTACAACTGAATGAACATAGTACAGTATAATAAAGATAGGAAAATAATTGCTAAACTAATCACTAATCTCCTAAAATGAAATGACTAATATGAGGACCTTTCTGATAATGTGGGTTCTCTAGTGGTTGTGGCTGTAAACAACTGCACAGTGTGTTTATACCAGGAGCTGGTCCTGAAAATATGGTTAATTAAAAAATTACTTAGTTCTTAATTAAAAAGAACAAAAAAAAAAAAAAATCCAGCAGACTGATTTTATCATTATGACCTAATAACTATGTTGTGTAATTGTACTAATGAAGGGTCAGTATAAGAGTTCTGTGACAAGCTTTTATACTCAAAGGTTCTTCGCTGCTCAGGCTTCTTCTGACAGTGTGACATTTTGATCAGATCCTCACTTGCAACATTTCAAAAGCTCCGCTGCCCTTCCGTGTTTGAAGCCCACCGGTTCTCTGTTGTTTCATGACTCCAGCTGTTCAAAGACACCGGCTGCGTCATCCCCACATTCGCAGACTCAAACATGCACTGAGGTCTCCTTTCATGTGCTCATATCAGCCCACTCACCCCGTTTCAGATGCTAGAAAAGTTTATTATTTAATCTAACTATTCCAGCGTTCAGTATAGCTGAGGCAGTGGGAAGGTGATAACAACACACACCTGCGATGCAAACACATGTATCATTTTTTAATTACGTATTTCTTCTTATTTTATTGAAATAACAACATTCATCTTCCGCCTAAGTTAATCATCGGAACACACAAATTAAACTTTGACCTCACACCCACAGACAGGCTGTTTTTCTTGTCTTGCCTGTCAACAATCACCTCCATTCTGCAAACCTGCACACTGATCGTTTTGCCAGCATCAGAGAAATGCTTCTTCATGTTCTGGTATGGATAAAATACATTCAGCTTTAAATGCATTTCACACCAATTTGTTTTCCCACAGTCACGTTCCTTCCCCGCAGCATAAATTGATTTTAAGGTTCGTACAGTGGCCAAGAGAGCTCAGCACTCAAACAGATGATAAGCAAGCAAATGAAGACACATCTTCGCTAATTTGACAACACATGCATTTGGAAATAAAGTAAATATCAAAATACAAATTGCTCAGAAAGCTCTCCATGGACATCCCAGTCTCACTGAGTAAAATGTTTAATAGCTACACTGGTCCACAATCCAAGAAGTAGTTCATTTTCACAAAAAAAGGCTTTAAAATTGAAAGATGCTTCCCGTTTTAAAGAGGCTATTCTTGAGAAACGTAGTTTTGGTGCCTAGAGTTAACAAAGTAGTTTTGTAGTGTACAGAACAGAGACCAGAAGCAAATGACGACTAAAAATCGTTTGCATGAGCATATTTTAATCCAAATCTAATCTTTTCCTAAACCTAACCAAGCAGTTTTGGTACTTACACAAAAGAAAACAGTGACAGAAAACAGTGAGTGAAAACGGAAGTAGACAGTGGGTGAAAATACCACAAAACACATAGGGCGGGAAGCTTTGTCTCCTGGGGTAAAGTACTGTGGTTTGTGCTTCCTAATCTCCTCCAGCCTCTTCATGTGAACTTTATTTCTTTATTTATCTTTATTTATGTGTAAGACGAAACAAATTTGTCAGTCACGTGATGTTGATGCAGGAAAATGGAAAAAATGAGCCAAAAAAATGTGCTCGTCTCTCAATTTCTACAGATAAATGAATACTGCAAACCAATGTCTGTATAATAGTGATGCCATGAAACTCTAAAAAGTAGTGAACACTGACTGACTCGTAGTCCTTTTCAGTGTTATACTGTGCAATTTGCGTCATTCCTATATTTGTTTGTGTCCTCTGTTTTGTCAGTTGTTTGGTTGGTTGGTGGTCCACTTGTTTTTTTCCATTTTCTTTTGATTGGTCTTTCTGGATTTTTTTTCTGAGATATGTGTTGAGCTCTTGTGGCCACCATAGATTAGAAAAAAGATTCCTGTCCTGGTTAAATATACATATATGAAAAAAACTACGTTAAAAAAAATCTGAGACTGATAACAAATCACATCCTCAGACATCAAAGCCCAAATAATTTTGCCACCAAAACCACTACTTCCCATCCTGGCAGCCCACAATGACTTTCTTTCAATATGAGCATCGTTTCTGGAAGGACGTATCTGATGCAGTGTCTCACCACTAACAAAATGTCACTCAGTTTGAGCATGTTGCTGGGGGCAACCATCAGTGGTGAATAAGCTGTAAAGGAGGAACATGAGCAGAAAGGAAGACTGGGAGCTGAGAGGCTGAATGAGTCATAAAAAAAACACACCAGCTCCAGAGATGGTACCAAATACAGACACAGCCTCACACTTATTATCCTGTCCAGTCTAACTTCTACCAGGATACTGCAGGACGTACGGCGTGAGGCTGCTGTTGCTGAGCTGTTGCTGAGCTGTTGCTTCATGCACATAAACACATGTAGAAACCGGAGTTGTCAAAACAATGTTTTTGTCCTCCAGTGCCAGCTAATGAGAAGGATGCAGAGGCATGAGACACGGACAGACTCATTACGCCGCTGAACCGCGGCTGTAATTGACTTCCACCAAAACATTTCACTCTCCTTCCTCGTTCCACTAATAGAAGTCACTCTTCTCTGAACCCTTTGTTGTGCCGTTGCTTTCATATTTCTTGTTCTCTCTCTCTCCGGCAGCCTGTCTGTCATTTCACCCATGACGAGCCTCCCATCGCTCTGATCTTCATGTGCTACAAGGCTTCTTCCTCCCCTTAAAGCTCATTTCAGCAGACGACAGAGAGAGACAGACGCACACATATTCCCCACCTCAATTCCCTCACCACCCTAAAATGATGCTGACTGGCAACAAGCCATAGTAACTGTCTCTGGTTGCCATAGTAACCAACCTTGACAAGGTCAAAATCGAAGTTGATATTGAACAACAATAGCGCTTCTGTTTTCACAGTTATAGACGGCTTGTCATCATGTCAAGATGCTTCCGCTTCCACTCCGGATATTTTTATTTTTGGAGTGTTTTCCTGAGACTGTATCGCAGCAAATGTGATGAAGCATCACGAAAGGACGCATGAAGTTGGTAGCTCACACGGCGTCACAATGGCAACAAGTGATTTCTCGTAATATTTGGTGCTAATTATCGTGAATTTGTTCCTGCCTTGCTACAAAGCCCTCTAATATGTTATAAAATGGTTGCAGAGAAAAGCCTGTTTTATTGTCAGACATTTCCATGAAACACCCTAAGTGTCGCCGTCTCCTGCCCACAAAATAACGCAATCAACAAAGCTCTTACATTTGTCAGATCGCCTGCAAACAGCCTCTAATGCTGCATCTTTATACTGTGCACGCTGGGAAACTGTCCAATTTCAATGCCCACAACTTCCTTTATGACGACTTTACAGTATAATAAAAAACACTGAAAAAGAAAATTGAAAACATTAAATCTCTGAATGGCGAAACAATTTTATTATATGAATTTTCAATATCGATGTTGTGTCCTTTGATGAAAACCAAACAAGGTTTCTGTCTGTTCAGACAAGAGTACATGCATACAATGGTGCGCCATTAATGGTGAATCAATAATTAATTGTTATTGATTTCCTAATTCTATAACTTCAATTAATCATTTAATGTACAAAATGTCAGCATCTTCAAATGGCATGTTTTGTCTGAAAGCGATATTGAGTTTACCAAGATGTGAAACTGAGAAGCTGCAAATCATGATGATGATAAGTAGAAATAGAGAATACTTGACAAATGAAACAATTAATCATTAAAATAGTGACTGACTAATTCTGTTGATCTGCTCAGCTCTAAAACAGTTTTCTTGCAGAAGGCCTCTTGGCGCTGGTCCTTCCTTACTAAGCAGTCAGAGCACAATGATCAGTGAAAAACGCTTAGAAGCAGCATATGTTTAGGTTTTGCACTGTAGTGCTGAGCTATTGATAGAGACCTGTGCTGAATAAGCAGTTATATAGGTAGTAAAATTGGAATGGTTTGCTGCTGTGGTGTGGTGTCAACAAAGACTTTTTTTTGTATATATAAAAACACTGCAGCTAGAATGTGTGAACTATAAAAAAAACTTGGCGCAAGACTTGCTGCAAGATGAAATAACGCTGCACACGAGACTTTATATGCAGTGTTTTAGACTGAAATAGATCCTTCATTGTTTCTACTAAGCTGGTCAGAAGGGAACACACACCCGCACCCCCAATTTTAAAAGCGCGATCCCAGAAGTGCTCACACTCCGACAGCCACCGCTGAAACATGGGATCCCACAGAGACGCAACCTCCAGGGACGGAAACAGGCAGTGAGTTGGATCAAAAAGAGTGCAGATTATGAGAGTGGTTGGGGGGGTGGGGGTGGGGGTGGGGGGGTGATGATGCATGCTAACCAAGCTGAAGTGATGCCAGCAGATACACTCTGAGCTGGTGCGAAGGAGGGAGCTGAAATATCAACCTGAGGGAGGAGCCGGTGGCCTCAGGGGCAGCCGGCCTCCTTCGCGCTGAGCAAACACCCACATTCCCCATCACTCGCAGCAGTGTAGGAGCTGCAGCAAACCTCCCTCCTTCTCCTTTTGTTACAGCATAAATTGCCTCCTCTCTTTCTTTTATAAAAACCCAAACAGCAAAAAAGAAAAATCAACTTGTGAGTTATGAGAAGAACAAAAAAACAGCAGCTCCCACAATCCACTCCAGCCCCAGGATGGTTTAAAATAAATTAGCGTTTAGCACAATTCCCTGTAGCGAGAGACAGTGAGGAGAAACTGAGCCTCCTCCTAAAATCTGTGATGTCTTTCCAGTGCACCACAACAGCAGACGCTGAAAGATGCAAAATGTGACGGGGGATAGCAGCTAAAGTCGGGATAACAGCATGTTCTCTTAATCTCAAAAGACAAAGCAGGCACTGGTGACAATTAAAAAGAGAAACTACAACCAAGGTATGCACTGAAAGACTGCCAACGAAAACACACCCAGAGGAGGAGAAGGTGAAGTTACAAAGCGGGATGATGCTTCTACTGAAGAATCAGATCCCCACCTGTCTTTTCTGGAGGCCTCCTCCTCCTAAGCTCTCGACGAGGCTCCTCTAAAAGGCAGATGTGTTAGATTGTCAGATCAATCAGTCTTCTACTTTGTTCTCTCCCTCTCCATTTCTTCTCTTCTCTTTTTTTCCCCCCGTTTTACACACATCTACACACTCAGGCGGGCAGGCAAATATGCACAAAGTCCTTGGAAAACGTCCAGAGATTAACTTATTGGCCTGTCTCGCTCTTGCCAGTCTCATCTGTATTGATGGAACAACAAGAACAGCAGGAAGCCACAAAGAAATGCATCATTCAGGCTATTAGAATGAAAAATGACGTTAAGATTATGCTCCTGGACTCTGTTAGGAGACAATAGTGACTACATTATACATGACGTGACAAATCTCATCACTGTAAGACGCTGAACGATCGTGTGTGTGTGTGTGTGCATGTGGGTGTGTTTTCTACTGAATGGAAAAGGCTTCCTCTGATCCGGTGACCTTTTGTACGCCATTAACTGCTGTTAAAGGTTTGACCTCTGACCAAGAGAATTTATCTTCAAGAATCATCTATCCAAACAGACAGATTTCATTGTTGTTACCCACTTCCAACAGGAAACTAGCACATTTTGTCATACAATTATACTCTCATTGTATTTTACACAGTGTAATAAAAAATGCTTTTGGCCTTGAAAATGTTTCACAAGCTTATTTAGAACACGTTAATGATTTCTTTCCAGCGTTATTCTGAAAAAGTGGCTCGGATTCCTGCCATTTCAGGGGCTATGTTCATTGCCATCTAATCTGCCAATTATTTTGTGGGCTTGTTGTACATAAAACACATGGTTGTGCGAAACAACACTGTATGTTACTGTGTTTTACGTACAACCAGCCACTTCAAACAAATTGCGCCCAGTGGGATTAATAAAGCTGTTTGTATTGTAATGTATATTTTCTTGGTTAATTGAGCAATCACTCCACTCAATGCTTTAAAAAGTGAAAGACGCAACTCATATTTTCTCAGAGAGCCTTGTAGATTTTGCCTTATTTTGTCTGACCACTGAAAAAGTGGTCAACACAACTTGCACCACAAAATTACTGTATGAAGCTTCTGCTATGAACATTATCAGTTATTAGTTCAATAAAAAGAGAATTCCGGTTTACTTCAACTCGTGCATTTCCCATTAGAGTGACTCTAAGTGTCAGGCTAACTTTGTACTCTTCACTGTCATTGTGGAGATTCCAGGAAATGAGAAGTCACACAGAACAGCTTGTGACTGGCATTTAGTGGTGAAATGTAGCATGAGCTGCCTGCAGCTTTTTCAAGAAAGTGGAGGTGAAGAGTGCAAAGTTAGCATGAAATTTAGAACCACAACAGCCGCATTAATGGGAAATAAACAGGTTGAAATAAACCAGAATTCCCCAGTAATGTACCTTAATCTTAAACTGAGATTCAGAAACAGTCCCTGTACTACTGAGAGCTAAGACTTCACTGGAATCATGTTTAAGTTGCAGAATTCATGAGTTGGTGTCCAAGAAGCATTTTCCCAGTCTATAGCAACGCAAAACACTTAACCTTATGAACATACATTATGACCACCTGCCTAACATTTTGTTGGTCCCACTTATGTGCTCAAAAATACTCTAAACCATTAGACATGGACAAGAGGACATCTCAGGGTGTCCTATAGGGTCCGGCACCAGGACAATGGCAGTGGATCCTTTGGGTACTCTGGCTTGTGCAGTGGGGTCTCTGTCAGTCTAACTTGTTCCACTGCATCCTGTTGATGCTTGATCACAATGGGGTGTAGGAAGTTTGGAGGTCAAATCAACATACTGGACCATTGTCATGTTCCTCAACATGTTCCTGATTGTTAGATGTTTTTCCATGTGGTGGGGTGCATTTTCCTGTGAGGGTAGTCCAGTGACATTTGGGATTTCCATTTGCATGAGGGAGTGTGCTTGTTCTGGGGGCAATGGTTATTTGGGTGTTTAAGTGTCATCAACACGGATGTCACAATCCAAGGTTTTCCAGCAGAACACCACATAGTACCAATATCATCAATGTTATTCACTTCACCTGTCAGTGGTCATAATGTTGTGGCTGATCGGTGTATATACAGAAAGGTAGCCCTGGAATTAAAACTGAAAACACAGGATTAGAACCTGTTGAAAGGCATAAACCGGATTAAAAAAAACCCAACACTAATAAACTGCCAATTACACGCATTTATAGTTGAACTGTTTATTATTTATACAACTAGACAGACGACTTGATGTTAGTGGAGCAAATCTCATTTCATCCTAACCTGCTGCAAATGAATGCTTGAAATGAGTTTTAGTCTCCACTTCATGAGCTCAGCTTGTCTGATTTCCTCAGAAGTATTAGAGGATGTGTGGTGACAGATCTGCAGCTGGTGTTTCCAAAAACTAGGAGCAAGTCGTGTTCACAGAATTCTGTCAACAGCTGCTTTGCCTCATTTTTACTCCATTAGCGTCATTACTGCACAGATTAAAAGAACTTAATTAAAAGAAATATGAGAAATGAATTTCCAGGCTTTCTGAGTCCTGGACCCCAGATACTTATTTCCACAAACCGTCTCAATAGTACATCTGTGTGTGTGTGTGTGTGTGTGTGTGTAGACAGGCCATGTGGGCTTCCCTGTCCTATGATAGATGATAATTTATTGCTGCACCTGATCTATAATTTGTGTAGTCGTTTCAGTTGTTGAGTAATAATAATAATAATGCATTGGTTTTATATAGTGCTTTTCTAGACACTCAAAGACGCTTTACATTGAATTATTCATTCACTCCATACTTGATGGCGGTAAGCTGCATATGTAGCCACAGCTGTCCTGGGGTAGACTGATGGAGGCGAGGCTGCCAGTCTGTGTCATCGGCCCCTCCGACCACCACCAACCACTCACTCTCACACTGCATTCACCCAGGCTTCCTGGTGTTCCCTCACGGTCTCCCATCCAGGTGCTGACAAGGCCCAACCTCGCTTAGCTTCCGATATCTGACAGGATCGGGCATCCACAAGGCGGTATGGCCACAAGACTGCGACTCCTAGACTCCTACAAGACTCATCTCTGCGTGTCAATGTACATATTTAGAATGTTTTTCTATGGAAATATTTCCTTTACACCTTAAAGTACCTCTATACTGCTGCTTCATCTAGAAAGTGAGATATATGAACTCCTGACCTCTCTCTCCACCCATCTCTCTGCTACTTGATTCAGCTCGAGCACACCAGCTCACCTAATACACTGTTCAAACACTGTAGAGGTATTCTGCGTTAAAACAATGGCATGTTGTAATTCTGGAGTAATACAGCCCAATTTGTTCAGCTGGAAACTGATTCTGAAGAAGAATAATAATACAGAAAGCCTGATGCTGCAGCTTGTCAGGATTAGTTCCTTAAGTATGTTTTAAATTGAACCAGAGAAGCCTGAATCCAACATTTTTGTCATTGTTATGCTGCACTCTCATGCTCAGCCATTGTAATTGACTGCTTATTTCACTCATGATACGTCTTTACACATAAGAAACTCATGATGTCGAAATGCTAACAAGATAAAAAGATTTTAAACAACTTTAACCATTAACCTGTTTGCTAACTTGAGCTCTTATGACATTGTACCAGAATGGCCTCTTGTATGTACTAATAGTCGTTTCTCTGTTATCCATAACATCCACCAACAACTGTCTACACTAACGATATATTTTGAGCATTACACTTCAGGACTAGCTGACCTCTAACATTTTGTCGTTTGGCCCTCCTTGTTCTGTATTTTTTTATTTATTTATTCGACAGCTACATTTGAACAAGTCAATTTACAGCAGAAATACCAAAAAGTAATACAATATCACTGCCTTTGAAAAATCTTTTTGCCTGCATACAGAGTGAACTGCAAGATAAGTTTTTATCTTTGGGGTTGCCCTGAAGGGAAGCGTCTTTCCCACCATTACTAATGTCACTGTGACACTAAATTACATTTTCTGCTCTTGGAACAAGTTTCACTTTGACTCCTGCTTTATTAAAGTTACATTGTCATGCTGCCATGTTGAAGCTAAAACGCCTCTTGAGTTGCCCCGGCCCTCCTGAATTATCTTTCTTGCTGCCTGATTAATCTCTTAAAACCACCACTTTCAATGCAGCTACTTTCTGAGAGAGTCAGAGCCTCAGAGAATATGATAATTCAGAGCATGCTCTCTTCTTTCTGTTACAGCCGTGGATCTGCAGCCAGTAGCCTGCGTCTGTCTTGATAACCACTTTGTTGCTCAGCTGCGTCTCTGAGGTCTGCATTCAGGCAGATAAAGGACGAGCTATATGAACAACCTTTACGTCCACTCCAGCCCAGTATAGACGAGTAATCACACACAAGGACGCATTGACTACACCTATGGCCTCCCCTGCTCACATGTGTACACACATAAAAAGCACCATCCTGGTTGCTAATCATAGAACAAAGAGAGGCTCCAGTCAGCAGGCTTTTCCATTGATCAGCTATAGAAAGCGGCAGGGAGGGTCGACAGCTGGCTTTGTTAGAGCGGGAAGAAGTTACGGCTCAATTGCAGGTAGAGGACAGAAGTCAAACACATCGACAAAGCTCCGTCTGTCTGAGTTCTGTTATCAGACCTTCACACTGATGATGGCCTGTTGCAGCACGTCACTGAAAGCTCTTTATTAAAAAAATAGACCTCTGTAAACATCTCTGCTCAGGTCGAAGCCGGGAGGGGGAAGCAGACATCTATCTCCTCGCTGGGAATGAAAACTCTCCTTTCAGTCCAAATAAAAGCTGAATCTGCTTCATAAAGCCGGTCTTTCCTGTAAGATTTGGTATGAATACAGCTGCAGAATAAACATAAGCACAGGTGTTGAACACTTGCACCACCTGTAAGCGTCTGCTTCAGTCCAGCACCCTGATTTTGTAAACCAACAGCACAATAACTAAATCTCAGACATTTGCCTCTGGTCGTCTTCCATCTCTTGCTGCTCTGGTCTCGCTGCTCTGGTTTTCCCTCCCTCCCTGTGAGCTCAGTTCAACCCTGTTGGCCTTTTCTATTCAACAGTCTGCAGGCAGACCTGCTGGCGGCTGGGTCAAAGCTGTTTGTAAAGAAGTGCAGCATCAAGCATTCTGTCTGACACGTCCTGGGCTGCGGGTCAGACTAACATACAGGCGCACTACAAACAAGAGCCGGTGGGGGGAAAGAAAAGGAGGATTTATGGGCGAGATGTGTGATGTATGCACATACAAATATGGAATGTATTCAAAACATAAAACCATTTCCCCAAACACATGATCCTGTGCGTCTCTTCTCCTCTCTGTTGCCCCAGATGTATTTACAACGGCCAGGTCAGGTCTGAAAATGTCCAGAAAAACAGAAATCCTGCAGCTTTCATCTCACATCAACCAGCTTCTCTCCTCCAAGATCAAAATGATGCATAACGGAGGCTGTTTGTGTTTTATGTGTGTGAATGAAAGCGACTCTGAATACAAAAGAGTGTGTATGCAGCGGTGTAATGCCTGTGCACACATGTGCAAGTACAGATATGTGTTTGATCATTCTGGGGTTTTTAAAGATCCCCCGCAGCCGTGTTTTAAAAGATGAAAATACGCTGCTTGGAATCATAATTTTTCTATTGTTTTCCTCAAAAGTATACATTTTTAATGGCCTTGTTAAGTATTCTTGAAATAAATCTTCTCCTTCTCCCAGATTGAAAATATATTAGTATATATTGGAGCTGTAGTCTCCAGGTGGACTGGTTGGTCGATACGCTCACATCTGACCAAATTCTCATTGGTCAGATAATCACTGGTGTTACTTTCATAAGGAGAAAAGCTCTACATCAATAGCCCTCAGGAGTACTCCATTACTATCGCAGCAGGAGGAACTTACTGCCTAGGAACACCTCCGTGTTTTCACGACTTTGAACTCACCCAACCTAACAGAGGCTGCTTGGTCTGACTTATTTAACATTTACTGAATGTTAAGGCTCTAATCTTACTGAGACCATGTCAAGGAAGCTGTCAGTGTGGCTGCAAGAACTAGGTGAGGGAGTAGGTGTATTTTCAGAAATTATGTGAATATGGGCAGGTGCACTTGTCAGCTTCAAGCCTGTTATCATTTGACTATAAATTAACCAGGTTAAAATGAATGTGTTGGGTTTTTCAGGGCCTACACTGATGCCGATTTTTGCTAAACAAAAAAGCCGATAACTGACATGTGAAGCCGAAATACATTAGATGCAGTTTTTTAACAGCATGGGTTAGCAGAGAACCTGTCATTCTTAACTAGGCTTCTTCATTAATAAGGGTGACTATAACTGAATATGTAAAATAGAAATAGGAGTGAATCATTGAAAATGTTTTCCTCTGTTTATGTGGGATTGACTAAGACTGATCAGTCTGTTTCCTGCAGTTATGTCTGCTGTTCTTATTCATTCACTGTTCCATCACTTTTATTGCCCACTAAGGTCAAGATCTCAAATTTATTGTTTTCTAGACTCTGTTTCAGGGTAATCTCTGGCTACCTTCTAACTTAGCTGCTATCCACTGGCATAACCTCTGTGAGAGCAAGTAATTTCCTGGTTTGTAGCAACATTTTGTGCTCGTTCAGTTTTTGCAGCCTCTGCTTGAGAGACATTTCTAAGTCGGAGACAGAGGAGGCTGCATCAAACCTGATGTAGCACATTTAATTTGTCAATAATCGGTCAATAAAAATACAGTTATCGATAAGGCCAATAACCAGTCTATCCCTACTCAGTGTGTTGCAAATACTAGGTTCAATGTTTATGGATAATTCATTTAAATGAAATGTGGCTGATTTAGTCAAGGTAGAGACTTACCCCTGGGATTCTTTGATTTGTTAATTACGGCCCTAGTATGCATTTAAAAAATCTTTTATTTTAATTATTTAACTGCTGGATAAATAATATTGTATATTTCACTAAAAAGTCAAGCCTCAGTGTTTGCGTACTGAAGGTGCTTCCAAACTCACAGTCATACTTGGACACATACTGCACATCTTAAATTGAGGTTTACAGTAGGAACAGGGAAACTTTCCTATTTGAGCAGATAAATGTGAAAACAACCTCATGTCAAACATACCTCATCTGCACTGTGAAGGTCAACCAACCATGCTTGTAAAACAAAAAGCTAAAACTTGATGAGCTTTGAGTCTGACTGCATCACAGCAGTGAGAATCCACACCATGCATTTAATTAGACAAAAATACATCCTAACAACCCTGATCCTTTGTGTTCGATCAGTCCTGAAACATATAGACATCAGCTTTATCGCCATCCGATTCAACACCTCAGCAAAATGCAATGTCAGCATGTGTTTGGACCAAATATAGCATTGAAGAAAGCCCTGCACTGTGTTGGTGAGAGCATGTTCCTTCAGGTAGTGATGAGAACACGAGATATACGACTGTCAGGCTTATCGGATGCAACACTTCAGTACAACAGCAAGTCCGAAAAGTCAGTATAGCAAGAATGATTTGTCTGCAGCCGCCACGATATGTCTCTTAGTCAATGGGAGAAAAGTAATCTGCAACTACTGATAACTATTTATAATTACTTAATGATTAAAATGTATTTTATAAAGCAAACGTTCCAAATGTTAAGGCGATACCACACGGGCTCAGTCCCTTAGCAGTGGTCATGAGTTCAAGTCTGGCTCAAGACGATTTGCTGCATGTCACTCTCCTCTCTACCTTCACTTTCACTCTGTCTCTATCTGTCAATAAAAAAGGGACATGAGATATTTGCTTAGATCTAATCTGACTAAATTTATCCTCTATCTAAACACCATGAGGTAAACAGCAGAACTACATTGTTCATCACACAGCAATCTAATTGCAGTGCACATTTGCACCACTTTTACTGGTCAGCACTGTATTTACTCTCTTTTTTTTTTGGCCAACCCTGTGTTTTTATGCCCAGAGCCTCTGCATTGGGACTCCCTCTGCATCAGTGCAGTGGAAAGAGCTGGTTTTTATTGTCAGTCAGGCTACCACAGGCTTTGTTGGGCACGATTTGTTCCAAATGTTGCAAAGACAATTCCCTATATTTGGACTCCTCATTACACACAACACGGGGCAGCAGTAGATACAATTAATATTGTCAGATCTCCCGCTGAAATACAACCCCAACATTTATCTTTTTTTTCTTTCCACTTCACAGATGACCGCTTTGGCAACCAGGCGTAGAACAATGACAGTTTTTCTGCTAGTTTGCTTCTTTGCTTCGTTGGGCAAAAAACAGCCGATAGAAAAAAAAGACAGAAAGAATGAAAGAGGGGACGACGTGTAACAAAAGGAAGATGCTCAGATCATCGTGTTCTTGGTGTTGAACCCAAACATATCAGAACAGAGGTACATGGAGACGAGGCAGAAAGTGTGGATGCACATGTAAAGGAAATGAAATGAAAGTTGACAATTTGAAATATTAGAGCATGTGTGTGTGTGTATGTGTGTGTGTATGTGCGTGATGGCAGCAAGGACACACTGTTCCCTCCACCATTATAGTGCTCACTGGTAGCACTGGAGTGGGGGGTGGATTCACTGGAGGGTCCTCAGAGTAATGAGCAGCAGCAGGCTGAGTGCCTACTTACTTATTATGGAAAGGTCCAGAAGGAAAGTGAATTACAGCATTTGAGCAACACCTCAGGACGGACCAAGTGCTAAAAACTACATGACATCATCACACCGCATTAAACATGAGAGTGAGGTCACTGCAGAGATGTTGAGAAACCACCAACAGCTTGAGCAAGAATGAAAGTAAACACAAGCTGGATGATTGATGGGGGTCCATCTTATCTTATTAGCTGATCAATATGAGATTTAAGGCAGGGCGGACGGGCCATGAGTGGTCTGGTCTGAGAGCTCATGTGCTGACCACAGTCTCCATTTAATCTGAGCTGACAAGATGAGGCGAGCGGCCGAGTAGCCACGTCCTCTATTGACAGCTGGGAATAAACGGCCGCATCAAAACAACAAAGTGGAGCTTTGTGTCGAGTCCCAGAAGAATGGCTTTGTGATCGAATCATGTGATGCTGTGGCTGTTTAACAAAGTCGTTACGCCATCACAGTGTAGAGTTGCGGGATAAATATCACGTCACAAAAAAAAAATTTCTACGTCAGTGTCTGAGGAGGATTTCCTTTGGGCCTTTTTTCCTGCCTTAAAGGGTTATTTGACACAGTACATGATATATTTATAAGATGTAATGTCTCGTGTGAATTTGTGGCGTTCATAGCACAGATTTTTTTTTACACATGGAATAAGTGTCCCCTTGACTCTGGACAATCCACACAATATTCAGTGAAAAGTTTTTATGTGACCAACTTTCTGCAAATTTAAATTAAACTTTTGAAATGTCGCACAAGAACTTAAACAGAGAATGAGAATTAAGCTTGTTTCCATTGCTTTTTTCAGAGCAAATAAACTATGCTCCGTAGAGTTGTCAGAAAGTGATACAGGCTACGTCATGTGTTACTGTAATAAACAGAACAGAAGAAGCTAGAGACAAAACTAGTTGTTTGCCAACTATTAAAAACCTTTAAGAAGTGGCGGCTGTGGCTAAAGTGTTAGAGTGAGTTGTCCACTGATCGCAAGGTTGGCGGTTCGATCCCCGGCCCCTCTGCATGCCAAAGTGTCCTTGGGCAAGACACTGAACCCAAAGTTGCTCCCAATAGAGCCTTGCCTTGCATGGCAGCTCACTCATTGGTGTGTGAATGTGAAACACATTGTAAAGCACTTTGGATACCAGTAAGGTAGAAAAAAGCACTATATAAGTGCAGACTATTTACCATTTTATTAAAAACCTTTAAAAAGAAATTAAAAAGACTTCAGAAAAATGGAAAGAACTTTTTAGGAATTGTCTTCCATTGGGCCTGTAATTATTCTTTCATGTCAGCTGGTATTGGACATGTTTCATGTTGTCCAGAGATGAAGACAATGAAAAGAACAGAAAGTGGTCATCAGTCATGCGAGTTAAATGTTTGGTATGTTAAAACTTCTTTTAAAAAATATGTTTCCAAAACTGAGGACATTTTTAAAATACATTTTGACAGTTTCCATTATGTTTTCTACTTCAAATGTTTGCATAAAAATGTGTTATGGAAGCATGGCTAATGACAGTTTCTAGAGAGGATTTTTAAAAATCTACCACTTATCAAAAAAAGTTCCTAGATGTTGATCTGGCAAAATCAAGCCAAAGCTATCTGCATGTCTACATTCCAAAGGAAGAGGGGAAACATGTCTTGTACTTTGTGTGAACTCATCCTTTACCAATTCCTTGCTTGCTGACGTCCTCGTGAATGATAATAATAAAATGTTTTTTTTTCTGATTATGACAGCTTCTACTTAAGTGCGGCTCCAGTACATTACCCAGCTCTATGGACTAGAACTCACAGACTCAAATTATTTTACAAGAACAAATTAAACATTCTCAGTGACTGAGGAGAAAATAAATTCTAAAGAAGGTGAAGGAAAGCAAAGCAACATAAGTGACACCAAATTGACATAAATTACTTTGCCGAAATAGAAAATCAATGGGAATCTAAGTTCAAGAACAGACTTTCAAATAGTAAACATTCAATTAAGTCTAAAGCTATTTCATGCATTACGTTACTGACATTAGGAGTTACATCGGACCCCATCATTATTACTCTTGTAAACCTTTTGTGAAATCATACAAAAATGCCTAAAAAATCTTCACCCACTTGACACTGAGGTGAAAGTACAGATATTCACTTTGAAGGCAAAGAAAGGCTGACTGAATGCAATGCTTACACCTCTCTTCTCTGCCTACTTTGATGTTAAGAGTTTTGAGCGACGCCAAAAGCGAAGCAGTTTTTAAAAACTACTGCATCAGTGTTCCTGACGACAGCCACATCCAGATTCACTTCATCCTTATGCAACCGACAGAAAGCCTTTTCGTCAAAGTACACGACGGTTTCCGAACCGACACTGCAGACTATGTAGGAGTGTAGCAGTGTGCACGTGTGTGTTTGTGTCTTAAGACTGTTGCCAGGATACAACCTAAGCCTAATATGCCAGGTAATTAATGATGATTCACACTGGCTTGTTGCAAACAAAACTAAACAAAAAGCAGAAATAACAAATCCAATATTTTATGCCTTTGTCTTCATCTACTACTAGAACCGCTGGTCTCTGTTTCCTTAGAAAGAATTCAGGACAGCAAGGGGTAAATTCAAACACTGAATGTAGTTGATTCTCATTAGATATATAACACTCAAATATAAAAACCTTTTTCCTTTCTTCTCTGAAGACAGCACAGAACAAAAAAAAGCAACCAGATTATGTTTTTGTAGTCAAACTCAAGACTAAAACGACTACAGCAGTGCTAGCAGCTATAGCAGCTTGGTCTCTCACACAGCATGCATATGGTCTGAGCACCTCACTGTCATTCTCCTATATGGGAGAAAAGCTTGACTTGTTTGCATTCCTTTGTCATCTTGGATGGTGCTAAGCCCAGGATGCAGAAATGGTGTCCCAGTGGTGTTATTTTGGTGGAACATTTGCATCCCGGAATTGTGCAGTGTCAATTAAAATGGCTAATTCACTGAAAAAATCTAACTGGGCTGTTTTATTGCTCAATCCAAACCTTCAGCAAAACTTTTCAATTTAGAAGGTTGGTAGCCCTCAGGTTGTTGTTTGCATTTCCTGTGGTGAAGGGGATTTTAAGACAGTAAGACAGAGCTAGCACATAAAGAGAAGAAGGCAGTATGAAATGCATGGCCAGCGGCATGCTTATACCAGCAGTCTACATCCCTCCAGATGTTTCACGGATATTTCACGGCAGGATTCATTCACTATCCAGTAGTTGTGTAAATATTTTGGTCTGGAATAAAGTGAAAACCGGAATCGCCCACCAACAGACAGAGCTGCAGGACAGGCCGACATCATGTGGCTTTCCTGTTGCCAGATTTACTCCAACGTGGGCTTCCACACACTCCTTCCACACACAGAAAGACAGAGAGCCCCTGCAACACAACAATTCACTACAAAACACTTCTGTTCAGGCACACACATTCACACACTCAAGCAGATTAGTGCAGAATTTGCTGACGGTCGGTGCTGGAAATGCAGCAGAGAGAGCTCCCTCACAACAAACACCAAGAATACCATCTAAAGCTGTCTTTGTTATGGCCCAGTCTGTAGATTTGGGATGCTGAAGTGTTACTTTTGGAGAGGCTCTACACAAAAATCAACACCCCTCTTGCTGCACACAAACAGGAGAGCGGGTGAGGAAGGAAAAGAAGAGGAGTAAATCCTTCTCTGGAGCTCAAGAGCAGAGGAAATATCAGTAATACACAGACAATTTGTAATAGATACCTGCAGTAGGTGCCTGAGTTGGATTTACATATTCACATATTTAGTTAAGTGTCTTTATTCTGGGCTGTGAGAGAGGCAGGTTGTGTGTTGTGTGTTTGTACACTTGGATCAGCTCCAAGCTCAACTAGTGGAGATGCGAGGTGGACGGCAATTTGTTCTGCATGTCAGCTGCTGACAGCTGCAGCGGCCCTTTGGCTCGTTCAGCCACGCCGCTTCATTTGTTGACCAAACCTGGCAGGACGGCGAGCATCAGCCAACAGGTAGACCTGCTGGTGATCCGGCCTCACACAGACTCGGAGGCGGTTCATCCTTGGTTGCCCAAATTACATCGACGGGAAGTGACTGTGGCTGGCTGCTTGTCTGGTGAGCTAAAGGAGTTAAAGGAGGGTTGTGGGATGATTATAAGCCTCGGGGTTGGCTAAGAGAAAGATATTTGAAGGATTTGTCTCCGTGGGTTAGGCAATTGTGTATATGTGAGTGCGTTAGTGCACCCATATCTATATATAAGTGTACCTTAACATCACAGCTTTAAGAACTGCTTTTGTCCAGAATGTGAAAAACCAGGACAAGGGTGACAGATCCACTGATATGCAAAATACTGATAAGTCGTATGTGGATTGATGCTTCTGTGTGTGTGTGTAGGAAGAGGAGGGACGGCCAAGCAGAGGCTCAGCAGTGATTGCTCTGTGTAGGAAGCAAAGATTACGCCTCCTCTCGCTGCGACCAAGATGAAATCCCACAACACCAGTCATCACACAGAGATCCTTAATGACGTCCCACAGTGAAAACACACACACAATCCCACACACACACACACACACACACACACGGAGTGCAGAGGTTGAGGATTTGTTATCACGTACCCTCATTAGCTTAGTTCACCGACATGGCAGAAAAAGCTCGACATCATGGCTTCGAGGTTCAACGCTAACTACAAGAGACCACACTGTCGAGGAGCTGAGTTATCACTTTACTCTGGTCGTCTGCAGAGCTTCATTTAGACAATTCAACTCAAATCACCCTCGACTAGGCTTTTAACATATATTCAGCCTCTTTTCTAATCCTGCACATTTGGCGCTCCACCATGAGGACTATTAATTGCTTGCACACAACACTCTCGCGCACATCGAGCCGAAGAAAAACACCACTTTCCTCTGCTAAAATTAGTCTTAAAGCAGCGAGCTTCTGTGTAAAGATGCACTTGTCTTATTAGATTAAATCGCAGAACAGAAAAGCTTCCACCTGATTAAGATGCTGCCAATTTGTGTTCTTCACCAAAACAAAACTCTTTATAGAGAACAGCGCAGCTCTAATGAAATCAGCTCTTTCTAGTAACCAGTCGTGCTGCTATTATAAAATGACATTTCAGAGCAAATCCAACACCTGACTCGAGGTGTCGAAGATCTTTTTCCTCAACATGTGTTGCAAACAAAAGCCTTGAGGGAAGTTTGGAGATATTTCAGTCTTCCAGGGCAGATTTGGGAGCATTTTAGAGCTCTAAATATTTCAAAAGAGCGACTTCCACTGTCTGATTGCTTGTGGGCAAATCACTTCCAGTCTCCAGATGGGGAGCTGGTTTCAACCACATTATCTGAGTTTTGGCGCCACTGTGGTCGGCGGTCCTGTGTTTGTTCTCTGCACCTGACTCCGCCGAGGCTCCAGAAGCTACTAAAATAAAAGATCTCTTCTCATCAGCATCATTTTCTCCGAAGTACCTCATCTTCAGTAACATCACAGTTTTGCACGTATATCTGAAACCTTTACATCGAAGGATTCGTTTATTTCTTTTTCCCCCAATCAAAGAGTCTACAGAGTCTGCTGATGCAATTACCAAACCTAGCTTAGAGTCTTTGGTGAGCATGTTACCATTAGTTAACAGGCAGGTTTTTTAAAGATAAAAGGCTTGTTTGTTGTGGGAGTTTGGTGGGACTGACAATAGAGGTCCATTTCATGCTCGTTATAAGGCCTTTTCACAACCATGCCTCTTCTCTGACATCTGGTTGTGTGATTAGAATAAAAACCTGAGACATGTTGACTGAGAATGCACAGTTGATGTTCCCCTGTGTGTCCGAACACAAAGATGCATCGGGTTTCGGCGCCCAAAGACAACAAAAAGCAAGATGCCGCACAACAGGCCGACAGACCTGTGACATCTCCTGCACGGAGGTTCAGCCAATCGGCTTGAAGGCACCGATGGAGAATGTGCATTGACCTCTGACCTCTGACCTCTGCGGTTCCTCTTCATTCCCCCTGTAACTATACACTCCCACACACAAATACACAGCACTAACACATGCTCTCTCTCCGTCTCACACACCCACCCACAGATGGCCGTCGTGCCACAGACCTCCCCTCACCCCTGCACTATGCCCCCACCGCCTCTATAATTAATGGAGCAGCCCTGCTCACAGTCTCTGGCAGGAAATCAAGAAAAGTTCATAAATATTTACAGAAACCAACATGAAAATTTCACACACACACACACAATAACTCGGTGACAGTCCTCCCAAATGTATTCTACTGTACACACACAAGGAAGGAATAAATATATCTTCACCATTTACTCTCTCTGTGTGGCTCTACATCCTTACAGCTAATTGCATAAGATTGCTTCTATCCACCAAATGTAATCCACAAACACAATTTCGACCCTAAAGCAACTGGATGACATTATACCTTAAACATCATTAAAATAAACAACATGTTTGCTCTTGGATGCTTTGGAAAGCACATTATTATTGCTGTTTAGGGTCTCAGTTGCATCATGATGTTGCTGTTAAACCATTGCATCTTTTTCTTTATGAGTACTAAAACTTGCATCATAATTGACTCACACCCCAAGCAGCCCACATAGAGTAGCGGTGGTACTCACAGAGAAACCAGCCCAGAAGGGGCAGGAGTGCCGGACTCTGGGTGATGTTGTGAGGGCCAGAGCCGCGAAGCTCACCGCCAGGATCAGACTCCCCAGGACCATCTGAGAGACTCCTAAAGCCAGCATGATCCTCGTCCGGGTCCGGAACTCCCTCAGCCGGGACAGGCTCCGGGACAGCGACGCCGGGCTCAGAGACCCCGGGCCGCCGAAGCCGCTGCTGCCGCCGCGGGGCAGCGCGTTCACCGGCATCGTCACTAGAAAAAAAGGGTTAGACGACTGCAGGTGTAGCGAATAAGTCCAATTAGATCCAATAACAGCAGAACCGTCGCGTTTTCCGCCTGCAGCGAGCCGATCGACGCTGGAACTCGAGGTCAGTGTCCGATGAGGAGGATCTCCATCAATTAAGATGCTCGGAGTCGCTCCAATTAGAGATGCGCTGCGGCTGATGGGAGGAGAAAGGTGAGGAGAGAGCGGGCTGGACGAGGCACCGGATGCTTAACATAACACACGGAGAGAAGTGCGAATCTTTTCAAATACGCAAAATAAACCGCAGGAGTTCTCCGTAACTGCTCCGGCGAAGAGCCCATTCCTCAAAAGTCAAAACGCAAAGAGGAAAAAAAACCCAAACCTAAAACGCATCATCCTGCTGTCAAGCAGCCTTGCACCATTGTCATGCTGTCATGCTCGCCTCTGCAGGCTCCCCAACTACTCAAAAGCGAGAGATGGAGCCCGGATAAGACGCGTGTTTTACAAAAGAATACGCACTCATTGAAGATTAAAGGAAGCGAAAACGCGTAAATGCGTAAAATAAAGATGGATTCTGTTCGTCTTTTTGGTGTTTGAAGACCCCGCAGGTCTGAGCGAGCAGCGTTTCTTCTTCTTCTACTGTGTGTGTGTGTGTAGAGAGAGAGAGGCACCAGCCGAGGTTTTCACAGACGACAGCAAATCTAACAGCCAGGACAGGAGATGCACACTGCGTATTGGAGATGTGCCACTCTGTGCGTCTTCATGGCGGCGAGCTGCACGGAGTCTGCTTTTACTACGATGATGGTGGTGGTGAAGGAGGGGAGGTGTGCTCTCTCTCCAGCCTACTATCAGGGAGGCAACATCACAAAAACGTGCCCGTGATTTGCTGCCGATGTAGAAACGTGCTGGGAACCTGATCTCCAGGCGAGGATCATCACATTAAGAAATCAAGTTAATTTTGCGCATGAAAAATCCGCAGCTTTTTGAGATTTTCATCATGCAACGCGAAGAAAAATACACTAAAAATGAAATTTGAAGTCCAGGTGGGCTCATGGAGCAAAGTGGCTGCAGAATAACATCAGCTCCAGCCGCAGAGCCTCAGCTGCATTGTCATTTGTCTCTGTATTGTCCTTCATCACGCAGGCTCCAGGTAAACAGGCCTGGCAGGTAGAAAATGCGGCACAGCTGGGCAGGATTTGACCCAAAGAGCTGCGAGGAGTCAGACCTGCTGCACGTTATTAAAGAATTAGTGGCTGGAAATGACCTGAAAGCTTTGCCTCAGTGCAAAGTATGACTCATTAAAAAAAACAATAAAAGTAAGATTATGGACAAGGTTTCTTCTTCTTTTTTAAGGAGTTTAACTCAGAAAGTGCCCACTATTCCACCAAAATGAAGAAATAAAAAGAGAAAAGAGGGAATTTCTAATCATCTATGAGCTCCTCACATTGACGAGCACTGGAGGCTTCACCCTTCATTGGGTTTCATCATTTTTCATAAAACAATCAGTGACTGTGAAGTTTAATTACATCTTAAATTTACTGCAGGTTGCAGATGCAGCAGCGAAACCTTCACAGATCCTGTAAATCAACTGAAAAACTAAATTTGCTTTTACCTCTTTGATCCTCCTACATGTCTTGCTTCATCCTGAGGTGGTCACAAAAAAAAAAAAAATCGCAGCTGAAGGACTTCAGTCATTTCTGACCTTGTGCAGCAGATTTCATTCACAGCTCACCTGCGCCACCTAGCTGTGATACATGGGGATGCAATGTCATTGCAGAAGTGATGGAAAACCAAACGGAACATGCAGAAGCAGAGCTGAAACAAACAGCCAGTTGATTAAACTCCAAAATTAATGTGCAGTCATTTTCATAATTGAAGCAAACAAATGAGTCCAAATTCACTGTTTGGGCCTTCTCAAGGTGGCGATTCTGTTTGTTCTTTATCTTGTGTGAAGGTAAATTGGACAGTTTTGGGCTCTTTTTTTGACAAAACAGTAAATTTAAAGATGACTCGAGCACATTCTGATAATGTTTCACCATTTTCTGGCATTTTTAGTCAAAATTGCGCATCAAAAGTTTAAACACAAGAGGTGAAGAAGAAACAAGTTCAAAAAACCACGTCCTTACAGACACAAACTGTTTACTTTAAAAATGATTTTATTTATTAATACAGTGGTATACTTAAAATTGTGTTGCAGAGGAGAAAAAAAGTCAGCCACACGTGAAGAGCTAATATCCAATTAAAGCCGTGTTATATCTAAAAAATAAAACAGTACTGGTGTGCCATACATAATATATTGTCTATTAGTACAAAAATACATTTAAGGGCACACAATATAGCATCCAGTATCACAAATCAGTGAGGGGGACACTTTGAGAGCACACCCTTTGAAAAGAACATGTTTTAAATGCAATTTTAGCCCGGGTACGTTCCTGATCCTTACATGGCTGTAAAGAGAGCTTTTTGCGACCGTAACATAGTGTCAACATACTGGTAGAAAAGGTGTCGTGTGTTATTGTCAGGTTACAATTCCAAGGCTCGAGGGTATATCCAGAATACAAAGAACACCATGTTCACTTTCTTCCGCTTTTTAAAACACGTTTTCTCTAAGTTTTATACAAAAAAGAAAGACATACAAAAAGTTCATTTACAAACAAAAGAAACAAGGCAATCTGCTAGCTTTATTTACAGCCACTTCTTTTCTGTTGTTTTGTTTTTTTAAGTAATGCATAGCAGATAAAAGAAGAGCATACCTTTGTTATCTTTTATCAACCGTTACTGTGTGCTAAACCCAAGTTCATTTATACAGTGGGTTCACAAAAAAATGGCAAAACAAATGACATTATACCATAATTTATCATAACTTATCTTTTTTTTTCTCTTAATGAAAAGTGAATAATCTGCAGATAAGGCATCACTGCTTATTTGTGTGTGAGTGCAAGAGTGCACAGAGAGGGAAAAAAAAGACAGAAAAGGAGAGGAAGAGGAAAGAGAAGTAGATGTCAGGAAGGAGGGAAGGAAGGAACTGAGGAGGCTACTGGACCTGAGTAAAGAACATGCATAGATCTCCCTCAGGCTGAAAGGAGAGACGTGGTACTCAGTAAGAAAGCAAGCTACAAGGTTTTACTGTAGGAAGAACGAAGGAAGGAACGAAGGAAGGAAGAACGTCTCTAAAAGTGTGCTGCTGCTGCTGCTGCTTGGGTTCATATCCAGCTTCATGTTTTGCCAACTCCTTCAGCAGATACTTACAAATGTCACCACCTGTCTCAAGCCTTCAATAAAAAAATTCCCCCGATGTGAAAAAAAAAGAAAGAAGTGGCGATACTTATTCATATTCAATCCCCTGAACTGAAAAATAACAAAGATGTTGACTGGTAATTGAATTCATGAGTAAAATTTTAGTAAATCTTCTCTATACTACTATATATACTGTATGCATATATAGCATAAATATACTGACACAGATTTTTTTTGAAGCATGTATGCTGCCTCAAAAAAACGCCATCCATCCAACTATATTTATGTAAAAATTACATTACACATTGCCTTATATATAGTGTCGATCCTCAGTGACATGGGGCATGCATCAAAGGTTTCATTTCACATCAAAACTTCAAATTGAGTTTAAAGAACAGCTTTGTAACGATCATCAGTGTCTCGCCTTCATCCACAGGTGCTGTAATCACCACTGACAGGGTCTTCTTCATACTCCGTTGTATGCTGCGTTTGTATGTTTGGAGTGCATCTGTCAGCGTATGTACAGTATGTGTGTTCGTGTGTGTGTGTGTTCGTGTGTGTGTGTGTGTGTCCGTCTTCTTCATTATTATCCTCCATGGTTCCACATTCAGTAACATCACACCTCCTTCTACGTCCTTAAAAGTGGTCAATGAGCACAGAAACACAGTTGGCTCCCACCAGGTAGTTGGGGTCTCCGGGGAGAGACTTGTTCTGCCAGCTTTTTGGGTCACCTGAGGGGAAAAAAGGACACATGGGGGAGGACGGTGAGTGATAACAGCTGCTTTTTATGTAAAATTCATGCTGTAATGCTTTTCATAAGCTCCATTCACTTGCCAACTTCTCTTTGTACCCCAAAATCATTTTTATAACAAAGTCATGAACTACTGGTCTCATTTAAAAACAGCACTGAACTTGATTACATCTATTGTCTGCAGGCCATGCTAAGTGCATGTTCGTGGCCTATATCCAAGTGCAGTAGCACAGGAGACTAGTAAAAGCTATTTCATACTTTTATTGAATGTCCCCAGCCTCTTGTTGACTCCAAATTAAACCTCAGTCACTGTGAGGTCTGAGTGTAATTGTAATTATAAACACACAGGTCTGTGCCAAGAGGAAAGTTCCAGTAATCAATCAGTGGAAGGAGAGGCAGCTCGGCAGAGGTCCATCGATACAGAATGACAGCATATACGCAGCATCCTTACTGATACTGACCGTCACTCTTTAGATGTAACAATATAAAAATCTTCTCCTGGAATTAAAATTTCTGTCTGATAGTTTGTCAACAAAAAGTTTGGTAATAATTAAAACTATCGGATTTAAGCCAATCAGAACGCGAGCTGACTCAGCTGACTGACGGAAGAGGAAGTAAAGACAAACAAGTAGAGTTACCGTCGCTAAAAACTTTAATCAGATTAATCATGATGATGGATAAATCCACATTAATGCGTCAATTTTGACAGCCCTAAAAAATCTCTGCCCCTCGGCTTAGAGATCCAGATGGTCTGATGAAAAAACAGCTTCAATTATAGTAACGCGCCGCATTTTTGGCAGTAACGGTAACGGCATTATAATGATAGGGAGAGTAATCAATTAGATTACTCGTTACTGAAAAAAAGAACGCCGTTAGTAATGCTGTTATTTCTAACGACATTGTTCCCATCATGTTTGTTTACACTGAAGTCACGTTTGACTACGCGAGATTTGGAATATGAAGGCGTGAAGAACCTGATGCTCTGCTGAAGGATCGGTTAGTGTGTGGTGTGCTCCGTAGTGCACAACACACACTATAAGATCAGAAGAGAGAGATCTTGTGCAATCTGTCTTTTGTTATCATCGAGTGTGTCGTCTTAAATCTGTGAAGGTTTGAAGAATCCTGTAATGTGTGCCAGCCTTTTCAAGAATAAATGTGAATTGTCCTTCATTTTTTCCTGCATTTAAAGCACAGCTCCCATGTCAGGTTTTCAGACGATAAGATGGAGTCAAAGCAGATTTTCATTCAGCCCTCTTGAATATTTCAGGAAAAGTTCAGGGAAAAATCCTAAGATTTTGTATCTAAATTTAACCTGTGGGATTTTTAGAGATTCATCTGTCTGATCTACAGTCTCAAACCCAAAGATATTCAGCTTGCATGACTTAAAACAGAGAAAAATGGCAGTTTTCACATATGAGAAGCTGAAATCAGAAAACACTTAGTATTTTGCTTGAAAAATTACAACTAAATCATCAAAATATTTTGACTAATTAATTAATGTTTCAACTCTGGCCTATCTTCAAGAGTGTTCGTACATGTGTGCCAGTAGGACACGAGATACAAAGACAACACAACAGGGACCTCTAATGTCAGAACATTCTGTTATAGCTTCAGTTGTGGTCAACAGCTCTACAACGTATCTTTAAATATTACAGATCACATGTGGACAAGCTCTAATGAAGGCCTGTAGGATGAAATACTCTATAATTTGATGTCAGTGTCTTTGATTTTAATTAGTTTCATGTAAATTTCCAAATTTAATTCTGTTCGTAAGCAGATATCAGCTCTTTTTACAGAGCTAAACTGCATCACACTGGTTCTGATTTAAGTATTTAAGTCACAGTGAGATCACTGTGAATGAGAGAATAACAGAGTGAAGATATAAGAGAGGCGGCAAGATGCAGAGACTTGCACAGAGTACAAAAGAGAAGCAGGGAAGCAAAGTGAGAAGAAAACCACAGAAAGGGACAGGAGAAGGCCAGAGAGTGGCCTTGCTTTATAATAAGAGGATTACGGCGCAGCCCAATAATCCTCCCACAATTCAGCAGGACAACGGAGTGAGCTGACATCTCATTCAGCCCTCCAAGTCTCATCCTTAAAATGAGGCTAATTAACAGCTAATCCTGACCACTGCCAAAATTACCACTGTTTTTGAAGACAGTGTACAAGAAGGGCAGAATTAAGGAAAGGGGAAGGAAAAATTAATTACTTTCTTCAGTTTTATTTTGTTCTTCTTCTTCTTTGTAGAAGTTCAACTTTTATTTAAGCCTCAAGTCTTTCGCAGACTGAAAATAGCTACGTTGCTCAGTTAAATAATAGATTTAACAGAGACTTGTTTGAAGTAGTCTATCTTGGCTTTTCTTCAACATGATGTGTGCATGATTCTCCTTTAATCTCAATTGTGGCCTATATGCATAAGTGATCATTTAAATTTTCTCTAATATGAACATGGTTTTCAGTATTCTTCTTTGTAGTTTTATTTGAAATTTTATAATGCCATATGTATTAGGTGGGAAGCTGTCTAAAATATTTTCTACTGTAGCTGCAATGTCACTAAAACAAAGACGTGAGAATGTTTTGGGTTCATCAGCCCCAAACTGGTAATGAGTAATTGTAATAATCTAAATTAAGAGTTAGTTATTTAAGAACATTTCTCAAATGTAGCTCCTCATCTTGAACCAAACAAGAGCTGTGAGTGTTTCATCTATTTGCATCCTTCCACTTTCCTGTCTTTCACTGACCCAATTTCATAATCAAACTCTGTTTTGCAAACAAATTGAGCATTGAACAAACTGAACTGATGACTAAACTAATTTTCTTTTCACCTGAGAGCTGCCTTCAAATAAGATCACTTTAAAAGATAGAGGCTAAAATTAGAGCGCTACATTTTAAAATGATAACAAGATGTCTTTGTGCAACTTTTGATGTTTAGGAAGGATAATGGTGGGCATTATCAGTTATGACAGTGTCCCAATTTCCAGAAGATCTGTAAAAGCTGTTTGTTCTTCAGGTCAGAATTTGGGTGGCTATGTGAGAAAAATAATTCTGAGCAGAAAAGCATGCACTATAATTGTACCTGGTGAAATTCAATTATTGTACGGTCAAGCAGTCAGCGCATGCATGTTAAATAAAATGACAGAAACTTGTTAAGGTGACTCAAGAGAAACCAAGAGAGAAATGCTGCAATTTTAGCAGGTTAAATGAATAAACATCAGATAAAAAACAGTGATACAGCAAATGAAAGATGTGTGTGAGTTAGCCAGTATAAATGATGAAAATGAATCAACCCAAAGCCATGAATCTGAAAAAAAAGCAGATTTTCCCCCTAGATTGATTCTCAGACATTGACAGAGTGAATACATACTCTAGCTCATTTGTGTTGATTACTGATGGAAAAGAGAACCAAAACTAGAGGTAAAAGCTGATTAAACAGTGACCCAAAACCCTCAATTTGTCACACAGCCAGCCCAAACGACCCCGGAAGAACAGAGAGAGCACAGCATACCCGACGAGGAGTCGGAGGATTTTAGAGCAAAAGACCAACCATCAGGGGTCATTGACGCACAGTGAGGTAAGCGCAGCTCCACAGGCTTCAAAAACTTGAGGCCATGAGGTCCACACATCACCAGAGGGCTCAGCAGAGTCTCTCCTGTAAACACAAACAAAGAACATGGTTATAATAAGCTTATTTATAATTTCAAGTTGGCTTGTGAGTGTTTTTTATAGTCAAGAAAAGCATCTTTTGTGTGCCATGACAGACAATCCTATATACTTCAACATCACTGCATCGTCATTTTATTTTGCAGCAGATCATATGATGGGGGGCTCACATATTTTCTCAATGTCACAAGACACAGCAAGAGCAATAAAAATGACTTAACAGTGCAGGGTAAACTGAATTTAACTAATGAAAACTTCAATATAAATAATGATTTCTCTAAAAGTGACAAACAGGACGTGTATTTAGTCCACATGACATCCTGTTGAAGTGACAAAGTAACAACTCAACATAATTAACAGCCCAAGCATGGATTATCTACAGCAGATGTTCACATTTCTGATGCAGAATTTGTGCTTTTCATTTGTTTTGACAGGAAGTAAAACTGCTGTCATTTAAGCCATTAGAAATATTTATAGAGACTAAAGTATAATAAAATCAGCTGCTTGCACTGATTATTATCACATTTGTAATGCTCTTCCAGATGAGTTGGACATCCACATCCCAAAAAGGAGCAGTTTTAAGAACAGTTAAATGAAAACACTGATCTTTACACTAGCAACAGCTGATTTTGTTTTGGGTGATTTAACATTGATCAACATCATGTTTTAAATTGCAAAATGATCATGCATTTGTTTCCGACTCACACTCATCTGGCAAATGTTAATCTATTATTCATTCTCTTTTTTGCTGTTTTTGGTCCCTACCAACTCCTAAGGGAAATATCTGGATTTTTAGCTGCTATAAATTTTACATTATGTTCACCAGTTAGTCACTATCTTTGTCTGCTTGTAGTTTGGTGCTGAGCCGGTAACACACAGTTGGGTTTTAAAGATGGTTTGCTGAAAACTGCTGCTGCTGAGTACCAAGTAAAAAACTCACTACACCATAGAGCTCTGCAAAGCCAAAAGCAGCTGCAGTTTCTGGCGATAATTCTCTGGAGGTGCATCACTATGAGTGATAACTACATTGTCACATTGCATTCATGTTCCCATCTGTCAAAATTACAGAAATATGAATAATAGACACTTTAAGTGAATTGTCTTTTATCCAACAGGCACATCAGTAAATAAGTGATCCTCTCTTCAGTGGCTTATCTTCCCAAAGGACAACACGTGCAATTAAAACCTAATACAATAATAAAATACCAAGTGGTATTTAGGCCAACTGCATTAAAATCAAATAATTTATATGTGAATTAAGAAAACCCCCTGGCATTCTACAGTTGTGCGCCTTTGATAAGTTACCTTTCTCTTTGTCGAGTGGCGGCAGGATGCTGTTGTCTCGACAGACCTTGAAGTAGATCTCCTGCTCCACACCGTCAGGGATGGCACCCTGCGGGATAATTATGCTGACACCTGTCTCAATGGAGCTCAGAACGCCACCGTTAGAGTTGAAGATACCGCGAGCTGTTGCAACCACAGTGTGGCCCTCGTCTTCATCATCATCATCCTCCAGGGCACTGGGACTGAGAGACAGTCACCTTTACTGTGACATTCATATTCAGCAAAATACTTCTGACTTAATCTCCACTCAGACTGAGTTGGTTACCTCACTGGGATGGCCTTGGGCATGGCATTGATGTTATTGTGCTGGTATTTGGAGCGGTGGTCCATAGTGCGTGTGAAAGTGTCCAGGCCACTGTCATGGTCTGCGTTCTGGGGTTGTGCGGGTATCTGGGGCTTCACTGGACTGGAACTCCGGCCCTGTTCACAAGAAGGTTAAATACTATAAGTTGTATTTTATTCACTTACACATTTCACCAACAAGAAACTGCTTTGACCTCCATTTGTCCTTTGACTTCCCATCTATACCGGAGGTGGGATTGTGTTCTGTTGTGTAGATTGTAATCTGCTGCTTGTGCTTACCTCGCATCTGCATTTCAAGGTTTACTATGTAATGTACAACGTGAAGGTCTGTCTAAGATTTAAGAAAATTAAAGTTTGTTTTTTCCATAGTAGGTGCGCTGGGATTAGGTGATTGGCTTACTGTTACTACAGTCACACTGACTGGTCTGAATATTTCTGTATTTTTGTTTTTACTGTCTAATACAACAATCTGATATCATGTATACATGTGATTTCCATTACAAACAGTTCAGCTTTTCTATGACATGATCTAACTGACTCACCTTTAGCCAAACAACAAAAATAATAATTGCAAATGATACTGGATATAATATATGTTACAAATTATAGTTAATGAAGATGGTAATTCATATTTATACATCAATTTCAGACCAACAAATCAAGTTTAATGAATTGTGGGAACTGTAAATAGTATTAGTAAACATTGCATTTTAAAACTGGACATGGTGATGTGGACGGGAAGATGGATGTTTGTTCTGAAGCTTTGAGAAGTTATCATTAGTCTGTTTAAACTGATCAAGACAGAGAGTCTTGAATTTAACACAGCTGGCAATAATGACTGGAAGTTAAAAGACAAAACTATAAATGGAATAAACACCAGACGAACTGCATAAGGTCAAAACCAGGGCCACTAAAAGTTCTCACTTCTGACTGGTCTGAGAGTGTGGAATAACTTCCAATAACCAGACAGTACAAATAGACACCTATGATTTATGTGTTTGACTGCAGCTGTAAATAAATGTGCCGGTATGAAACAGCAGGTCAAAGGCTTTTGCTTAGTGTACAAGCTTGGAGCAAATGTTTAACACAGGATATACAGCTCCACAAAGACAACCAACAAATATAATGTCAAATGTCTGAATAAATGTGGACACCTAAATCAACTAATGATCAGTTGAAGACGTCATGAACTTTAGCTATAGTGACAGTTTAAATAATTCTCTTTTTTAGAGATCAAGTATTAATTCATTCTTTTTCTTTCTCTCAATTTCTAAAAACGTCAAGTCTTTAAAACTCTGAGGTAGATGATGAGTAGCAATGTAAACAACAGTAGTCCTGAGGTTCAGGAACAAACTACATTGTATGGTGCTCAAAACTGAAAAACAAGTTAAAATTTGCTATATGTATAAATTATTGATTGATATTCTTCATTTAATTACATTTATTATTTTGCTGGCGAGTGGTCATAGTATAAGCAGGTTAATAACCTCAAAGTTATTACAATCATGCAACATAACTTGTTAGGTATTATCCCTTACGTAACTGTTATTTTGGGTCAATATGCTCTGATTAATACTGAAGTACAAAGTGTGGCAAAATAACAGTTAAAGAATAGTTTTGAAGTGAACATGACACACAGAAAAACCTGAAGCCAAACTATAAAAAAGTGGAAATACACAGTGTGGACAGTATGAGACAATATAAATCAAGAGTTGCAGAGAAATATAGAAGTAGCCTAATGAATTGTGAAAAATATTTTAAAAATTAATAAACCTGAGAACTTTATTGTGAATTTTCTTTCTTTTTTTTTTTTTTTTTTTTTACATTTTTCAAGGCTAGATTATCTTGCTGATGTTGTTTTTGACTTGACATCAAAACTGAGAGCTACAGCTACATTAGCAGCCCCATCGAATTATCTGACTTAGAATTAATACTTCATGGAATTAAACAGCTGAAGAAACCCCTTGTAACCATTACACATTTGACTCACATTGCTGCAAAACCTCTGGCCAAAATCTGCTTACCTTTGGAGCAGTCTCAGGTTTGTCGTTGGACAGAAGGTTATGGTTGAATTTAGGACTGTCAAACATGCGTGCAAAAGGCCTGGCAGAGGTGGTGTAGGGTTTGGGCACGTAGCGGTTGTAGCTGGATGTTGGTGGAGCTCCGGTGTTAGTGACCGACTTTGGAGGCTGCTCACTAGTGCCATTAACTGGAGACTTCTCAGGGAAGCTCTTGTGAGGCAGAAAGTTGGTCTGGACTGTGTCCTCTCGAGCAGAAGGCTTGGCTGTGGACGAGCAATGCAGATCAGCCAGAAATCTACAGTGAGTGCCACTGTGTTGTCATGTGTAGTGTGATTTGGTTGAAATTTTGTATTTGGCATACACAGCGGGCAGTATACAGACTTGTTTTTCTTTGATAGAAAATAGTAAGTTTTACCTTCAGGTGAGGGTTTGGGCAGTGTGGCTGGTGGCAGAGACGGAGTCACCTGGGGAACTGGTTCATATTTTTTCTCCACTGGACTTGGTTTCTCCACTGACTCCGTCCTATTTAACATCAAAACCACAAAGTTAAAATTTACAGTAGAAGATATAAATATATATAAAACATTAAGGATGTTAAAGATAACTCTAAATAAAGGAAAAGAAGATGCATTGATACACTAAACCTACATAACACAGGATTAAAAAGCTAAACATCATATTCAAAATGAATGAGAACATCAGTGGGACTGAGCATCACCTGGGGTAGCCGTGGGTTGTTTGTGCTTGTGGCTGAGGTTTGTTGGGGCCAGCCTGAAGTTTGTCAAAGTAAGACAGCTGTTTCCTGTAGTAGTCCTCGTCCTCATCAGGGTCGTAATGGTTGGAGCGCACAATGTCATCAGCTACCTTGGACTGAGGCTTCTGGGGCTCTGGGGCTCTACAGTGGTATAACAAAACAGTCAAGATGGTAAAATGCAAGGCAGACGTGATAAAAAAAAAAGCAGGAGAAGAGGAGTTTATAATGACACATGCCTAAAATGAATATGCATGAGAAAAGTCAATTCATGCAAGTTAAAACACAGTAACAGTATTGTGACTATAGGCTTACCTAAAGGTCCTCTCTTGATCCAAGTTGCTCAGAGAATTTGCTTTAGGGATTACTCCACCTGCTTTCAAGGGTAAATCAGCTGCCTAAAAATAGTAAAAGCAATTAACCTTATCAGTAGGATAAAAAATGATAAAGGATCCTTTGATCTAATGTGCTAATTTTTCAAGAAAAGAAAAAGTAAATGTACAAGTTAAATAACTACTGTAACTGTGTAAGCATTGCTTTTAAATATCTAGAAAGCCAAACAGTTTACCTTGTTTCCAGATAAATCCCCTGCATCTCTGGCTCGATCCACTGACACTGACCGTTTGTTCTCAAACATCTTGACCCTAGTCAGGACTGACTGGGGCCGCATGGCAGGGTCGTCCTCTTGCTGCTCATCTCTGGCAGGTGCAGGTTTTGGAAACTCTACAGGGGAAGGTGACGGGGCTTCTGCTTTAGGTGGAGGTGTGGGGTTGGTTTCAGAGTTCACAGGAGCAGGATCATACTGCTGAGGTTTGTAGCCTTTTTGTTGCAATGTTGGTCCCTGGTTATAGGCAGGTCGCTGGGCAGCAGGCTCTGAGGAGCGGGCAGCCGAGGGGTATGTGCTCAGGTGAGAATCCTGGTCGTAGTGCAGATCAGACCCTGTAGCAGGAGGTGGAGGGTCATCATAACGGACAGGCGCTGGACCTGTTGGTTTACCATAGCGAGGCCTTCCGTCAAATCCCTGCTGAGGTGGGGGCTCGTCATAGCGTAGAGGAGGGGTGTACTGGGAGTCAGGGCCGTCACCGTAAGGCAAACGGGGATCATAGCTCTGGGAATTGGCAGTAGATAGAGGCTGGTTGTAGGGGTTCCACTGTTGCTGGTCAAAGTGAGGCACACTGTTCTCGTAGGGCGGGTTAGAGTCATAATTACGGTACTTTGGTTCTGGGTAACCACCTCCACTGCTGACTCCACTGCTGCTGACATCATACCGACTTGGTGGGTGGTCGTAATCTCTGTATGGCTGCTGGTCAGGGTGATATCCCTGCTGAGGGCTGTAAGTCACAGGCTTCATGCTGTGACTAATTCTCCCTATGTTGTCTGTGCTGTATGGATCCTTCTGAAACATCTACCAAACAAAGAAAAAAAAAAATAAAGAAACAGGTTAACAGTTGTACAGCCTCCATTAACATACTGCATAAATATATGTGATATTTGATATGAAGAACTACTGGGCACAGAAACATTAGTTAAAGATTGAAAAAAGAACATTAAAACAAGTCTGTGAAATTAACTGCAGAAGAGGAAATAAGAAGGGAAAGACCTGAAATAGAGAAACTGAGAGGGAGGGGTTACTAGTCAGATAATATATTAAACAGAAATTGCAGCACAGCCACATGTTGCAGCTTATAAACATCACAATGTACGACTGCAACTCCAAATTAAACACTGAAATTAAAGAAAGAATAACAAGGTTGTTAAAAGATACAACAAAACAGTGGGATCCATTTTTCATGCCGTTACTGACAAAATTTCGAGAATGTAGTGTATAAAATTGTACTGGTGAAATATTTATGGTTTTGAAGGTATTTTGATTATTTGATTAATAGCTTGCAGTTTCTTCAAGCATGACAGTCCCTTCTGTACGTGCAGTAACAAAAAAAATTCACCCACTGTCTTGGTGCAATTGTAAGCCAAAACAAACATCCACAATAATGTTTACAATACAAGCACATACTCGTCTTACAAAAAAAGAACATTTAAAATCCTGATATTTGAGAAGTAACCATTAATTCTTCGTCCAAATTTGCTGCATATTTCTGTTTACATGTTACATGGCCAAATGTTACCTGCAAGTAGCTACATGCAGGACAGGACATAAATAAAATGGCTTGAAAATTAATGGCTACTTTTACAAGGAAACAATTCATTCAGTCTGCACTGATAAATACCGCACAAACAGATCTACATCTAGTGGTTAACAGAGAATGAGGCAAACATGTTGCAGCCATGCAAAGAAGATAAGCAACAGTGAGAGCTGCAGGATTTTCACTGCTCTTCTACATGTAGGCATATCAGCACAGCCATTTTCCCCACACCCACTGTTGTTTACCAGCATTTGTTTGCACTTTGGCATGTGCACACACATACACTCGTACACACACACACACACACACACACACACACCCATACATACTCTTGCACACCCACACACACATCTCTGTCTCTTCTGGGCAGCACTGTGGCCAGCAGACATGCAGGGAAGAAGGAGGGAGAGAGAAGCGTGGCAGCAGGAGGTAGGTAGGTAGGTAGACAGGCAGCAGCAGCAGCAGTAGCAGAGGTCAGCCGGGTCAGACCGAGCTCAGCTGAGCCGAGGCCAGTTCACGGAGCATCCAGTGACGATCAGATGGATACCTTTGGTTCCGAACTGGCCATTCCAGACTGTAGAGGTTCTGGTGTGACGCTCTGAGGGGCTACCTCAGGGGTGGGTCTCCTAAGTGAGCCAGCCTCTGGGTTGGGGCTTGACTGGCTGTAGGGAGGAGCCTCATCAGGGCTCAGAACCCCTACAGTTTTTACAGTAGCATCAACAGCAGGGGGCGCTGTCTCAGCCAGGGGTTCAGGCTGCTTGGAGATGCTAGGGACGGCAGCGGCTTCTGCTTTCTGTGAAGTGGTTCAGAAATGTTTAATAACACGCGCTGACACACTACGGTGCAGTACTAACAAGTGCTTCTACCTTCTCAGCCCCTCTACAACGGTCTGCTCGTCATTTGCACCTACAGCTTACGCTGATACAAACAGCCAATCACCCACCTCCACATTTAACAGTGGCTGTAGATCAACCAATGGCATGTGAGAGTTAGGAATTAGTAGCAGGACAACTTTTCATTGTTAGAGAATACTAATTTGATTTTAATTCTATGGTTACAACACAGTAAGTTGTTTTTCCCCTTTTATGTTCATTAACACATCATGAGACGACAAACGTTAAGATTTGGATATCACAACTGCCAATCAGGTATTGATTAATACATTTCACAGGTACACTGGATTAACACTGGCATTTCCGACATGCACATAATACTCTCTGGTGTCGTATTGTCACAGTCCCAATCAAGAACAAAGGCAGGAAGTGCACATAGGTGAGTACTGTTACAGACAATTGGACAAACATGACTTTTTTCCTCCCAGTGACATTAGCAACAGTCACACTGAATAAGACAGCTTGTGGTAATACAGAGTACAACAGTAACAGTAAAACTTGTCAAGTTCTTCCTTTCAAAAATAAAAAACACACGCTCACAAACATCAATCAACAAACACAGAGGCAAATAGATAAAATAAATATCATAAATATAGCTATATATTATATATAATAGTTTTAAATATTACACTAAATACCTGACCACAAAAGTTTTCACTTTAGCACTGATATTGGCTTGTAACAGTAGATAGACAGATTAACTGTAAAAATAAAAAGTGCCTTCAATAGCGCCTCCAGAAAACCCTTCTAACGCATACCACGTCCTCCAGACAACAGGGGAGACGTACAGCTCTCAGAAACGCTACCTGCTGCTGCGCTGGTGCCTTGAACCCAGCTGGGTCGATGCGGTTGAGGGGGTCCGGCTGCACTGTGTGCTGGTAGCCAGCATAGCCAGGGGGCTCCTGGATGACAGGCGGGTCCTCACGGACAGGCTCAGAGGAACGGGTGATGGCAGGCTCTGTGGGTGGACCCACGTCATCATTCAGCGTTTCATCCAGCTCCTGGTCAGTGTAGGCTCCACCCTCTGTGTCCGTGTCCTCGTAGTCGGAGGTGTGGCGACTGTCGGTGCTGTACATGGAATACTCACTGCCCGGTGCCGACAGATAAGAAAGGCGATCGTCATGGATGTCTAGGTCATCCTCAGCTGCCCCATCAGCCTAAGGAAGAAAGAATGATATAAGAGAGAGGATACGAAAACATATATACTAGTCTTCATGGTTGTTGTGTGTGTGTGTGTGTATGTCTGTGTGTGTTTGTGCATGTCTTACCTTGCCCTCTGAAACCCACACCAGCTGGTTCTGTTGCTGCTGGATTATTTCTTTCAGTGCTCCAAACCAACCATCATTCATGTTGTTCAAGTTAATGGTTGCTGAATACACAAAGAGGGAAGAGCAGAAAACAAAATCTCACCAGTCAAATGAGTAGAAACATTTTTTTTTGTTAGTGATTAAGTACAACCATATCATAAAAAGCTCACTTTAGGCAGATTCTCTGATCCATAAATGATCTGCAAATTCTACATGTCTGACATCATGTTTGTGAAAGACTCCAGAGTGGTTTTTAAGCTGCTCTGGTATTGCAATGTCCCCACTTGGGACATAGTTCTAATTTTCTATGCTCTTTAAGTATGAATAAAAACAGTGACAGTAAAGGCATGGATGAGATCACACTGTTCCTGAGTATCATAGTTTGTACGAAGTGGATAAATATGAAACGACTGCTCTCCCTCCAAATAAAAACAGGAAACAACAAGAAATCACAGGGATAATGTCAACATCATGCATCTACTCTGGGTTCATCTTTTTGAAAGTTTTATATCATAACAACTTTAGAATATCTTTACAGAACCTGATTTAAAAAAAAATTGAAATGAAACAAAATGGACAAAAGTATAGAACATCAGACGTAGCTTATTGTGTTGGGTTATACTGGGTGTTTGGAAAGAAGGCTTTGTGAAGAATTCATATTTATACTCTAAAGACTGAATGTGAGCTGAGAGGAATGCTCTCTAGGACCTGTCAATTTATCATCAACAGATGCTGGTGAAGCATAGTTGCAGCACATCCCTTGACAGAAAGAGTGCAAGCTTAGATAGTGTGGAGGGGGTGTTCTTGTGTGACAGAGCTCAACAAGCTTTTGGGACTTTAACAGAACAGGGCCAGGCACGTCAAGTGTTGTAACAGCCTCCAACACTGCAGCACTCAGTTGTCAACTGCGTGCGAATTGTCTTTGCCCCCTGTGGAATCTCTTCCAGTCAAACCATCCCCTTTTCCAACCCTTTGGATGACCCATCCATTTCTCCCACTGTACTCACTGGTAAAGAGGTGGTGGTTGTTTTTCCTTAATTTGAGGGCTCGTTCATAAAGCTTCCTCGCACTTTTCCTAGACTCAGGGCAGAGGCGGGTCCTCATGGTCTTGACACCCTGCTTGGTGTCTGGGTTCAGAAACACCACAATTGGATACCACTGGGCGTAGTTCAGACGATCCACTGCATTAGGGGTGATGTCCAGCACTGCATGCTTGTCCTTCATATACAGAGAACAAATAAAAACAAAAACATCTGTGTTGTAAATGTGTTTCTTTTTCATATACTAAGCTTTTAACTCCCTGTTGGGAGTTTAAGCTACAGCTTGGTAAAAACAGCGTACTCTCTGATCAAAAACATTACAATTTTTCACATTTTGTGTGCAGCAGACCTCAAGGTCAGCTCATTAGTTTGGATTTTTTTCTTAAGTGAACCTGTCACAATAAAAGTCATGACTTTGCTGAGGGTTCAAGCACAAATAGTATTAAGGAGTAAAACACACCAGAGGGCAGCAGTGAGCTGTGCATATTATTGCCGCTCCTCACCATCATCTTTATTACCAAACAAATCTGTGTGAAGATGTTTTTATCCTTCGTGATTTTATATCAATACATGTGTGTGTATCTCATTTCACTCACTCGGTCAATGATCTGTTTAATGGTGTGCAGACGAATGATGCCAGAGCTTTTCTGGTCGGTTCCTGCATCCCTGGGTTCACTCTCTATGGAAGACAAATGGACAGTCACTGCATCACATCAACACAAGAGAACAACCACAATAAACACAGGCTGTGCCCCAATTAGACATCCTTGTAGCGTGCAGTTGTCGACTCCCATAAATAGAGTGGCTAAATTCAGAACAATAATCTTTGTATAGGAGTAGACAAGTGTGCATTTAGAAAAAAAAGCTAGATAATAAAAACAAAATGAGGGCAGCAGCCAATTCATGCAACACTCATTACGTATTTTGGTTAGGTTTAGGCAATGAAATTCAGAGTTTTATGAATATGTGTGTGCAAGTGCATGTAGCAGTATAAATTATGGTGCACAAATTGTGTTATGTGAGGAACACTGACGTTAAATATGCACATACAAGAGCAGAAGGGTCATTCGAGATTAATGAGACTACAGTGTCATTGTAAGCCTTGGGGATTTAAGCAAGGATGTGGAGAGGGGTTTATGATTCAAACAAAGATAAGCAATGGTTTCCTGCCCAGAAACACAAGGTTCAAAAGAGGGCAGTCATCTCACCAGGATACTCAATATAATAAGGACTCAAACACATCATGGGGTCGGGCTTAATTTTCTACACTGGTCATAGCTACAGAAAAAATTAAGAAGGTTTAAAAAGAGCAAATAAATATAGCCATGCATGCAGAGGTTCAAGCATATGCAGCAATGTTAAACAGTAAATTTTGTGATTCAATATCATCACTGTTTTTCTGCAAATTGAAGGGTAATTTCAGATAGTGATTGAGACATCTGTTTTCCATCACTGTATTAATAAAAATGTGATGGACACAAACAAACAAAACACTGACAGCTACGCATAAATCTGACAGTTAGGTTGTGAATAGCAGTTGCTGTGAAAGCCCCCCTTTTCACTGTGATCTTTTCACCATCAAATTCAATTTTAAAAATCATTATTCTTTGGTTTTTAGCCCAGTTTTACTCTACATACCATGTCACGCAGGTTTTTATCATAACTTCTCAACATCCTACGAGTAGAGTACATTTTTCTTTTCTTTAAGAGATGATTGACTATTTCATCTTAGTTCATGACAGCAATGTGCTTAGTGTATCGGCACATTTTTAAAAGAAAATCCACCCATCATGGTGCATCTTAATAATCTGAAAAAACACTTGGATGGGGTTAACAACTTGCATAACTTTAACACTAAAAATAATAGCAAACTATTTAACGTAAGGTCTCAAAAGTTGAGCAGCTTTCAGGTTTTATTGGCATTTTCAGTTAATGCCATGTTGATATGCATTAACATGTACATTATCGGTCAAATAAGAAATTCATTCATTCATTCATTTCCAGTCTAGTAATTCCCTGTCTTCATTTATTACTGTTTTTCATTTAGTTGTACATGAGGTTTGTTAACTTTAAAAAAGACCTCTACACACATCTCAGTCTCCACTTCATGTTAACTGCACAGCTCGACATGCAGTCTTGCTGTTGATTGCCATTCTATATGATGAAACCTGCATTTAGGGTGGGGGAATAACACTGAATTTAAATATTCCAGTATTTCCATGTGAAAAATAATATACTTTTTTTCAAAAACATTGATAAACAATACTAATCTCTACCAAAACTAAGGTCAAAAAAAGATATCGCACTGACGCACAGTGCTATAAAGATTTCAATTCAGTAGAAGAGCTAAAGTTAATTCTTCACATTGGTCACGTTTTAATTAAATCCAAGAATTGCACCATCTCAGTGATCAATGTTGACATTCAGAAATGACTTTAAATGTGCAAAAAGTGATGAGATATCTGTTTTTTTTTTTGCTTTGCTTAGAGTCAAGTACAATTTCAAAACAAGACTTCAATCCTAAAAAAAATGAGTCTCCTGTTCCTCTTGTTGTCTGCGGAGAGTTAGCTGTGGGTCAGTATGATATTACATTTCTTTAGTCTCAGGTCTCCTGTGTAAGGTTTTGCAAGACTTGGTGTCATTGCTGAAACACAACAATAGAAAGTTACCGCCAAATCTGATGACAAAAGAAAATTAAATTAAGTGCTATTCCCCTCTGTGCATTAACCAGGCAATGGCTGTTGTTGAAACATCAATAGAGAAGGGAGCTAGCCACCAAACACTAGTGTAAAGATTATCTGCCATTCACTGAATCAAATAAACAAACAAAATTGGATGCACTAAGTGACATACTTTCCCCTCCTTGTTGTTGCTGTGTTTCTGTAAAGAAAATACAGTTACACAATCATCACTGGAGCTGTGCAAATAAACATTCAATGAATGGATACACTATTTATGTGGGTGTGCACTGAATGTGTGTTTGGTTGCGCTGGCATGTGTGGTTGTGCACTTCAAGTCACTGAAATTCAATACTGAGTGTTAAAATGAAAACCACATACTAAATATTGTTGCAATTCAGAAGAAGTGAAGAACTGAAATTAAAAGAAGTGTTCAGCTCTGCTTGGAGTCTTGAAGAGTAAAAGATAAACAGAGAAAGGGGACGACAGGAGCTACAAACAGGAAAAATTACAGACACAACTTGACTAACCTGACTGACAGACCCAGTAAAACAAACGGCATATCTAGTAGTAGTAATCGTACTTTGAAGTTAGTAAATAAAAAACTTAGCAATGAGCAAATATTTTTGAAGAATCTGTTCAGCATCCTGTGAATAATGACTATTCAAATCTTAGAGAAACAGTATTGCATTTCTAAAGAAAAAAACTACAACTCTACCGCAGGGGTTGTCCTTATACACCAATAATCTTCCACTTATATAATTACTAAGTTATCATCTGATCTAATCTGTGATCCTAATCATTAACTGCTAAACAAACATTTAAAAAGGTGTTTTATAAACTTTGATAAGTAGAATTAATTACCAAATACTAAAACTGAAGTTATGTTGTTTAATCAGATTTGCAGCCTTAACAAGCTGTTTGGTAACATGCTGTTGTGTCATTACTTACAGCAGCAGCATGTTTACAAGAACAAAAGAGAGTCACAACAAATGGTGATGTCTAGTGAATGTCTCCTTTCACTGAAAACAAGCCAAGAGAGTTACCGTTGCAAATAATTCACAACATAACTCCCCAAATTTGTTCTGCAATGGAAAACTTTGTATAATACATTTTGCTATCTTTCTGTGTGAAAACAGTCAAATTAAATGCGGCCAAGCTTGAAAAAATACTGTTAAATCATCCCAGAAAAAAATCTTTACACTTCCAAAACATGACATTTTTTACATTAAAGGTTTCAAATAGCATCTCAGACTCTGTTAAGGTGTTCACAGACATGTAGAGCTAAGTTTGGATTTTACAAATGTAAAAAAAAAAGTGTATGCCATTGAGGCAAAGACCCAACAATGAATTTTAACATCTTTTGCTACTAAGCACTCCTGTAAATATTTGATGCTAAGATAAAACAACCCAATCTCTCTCAGTCTAAGACACACAGCAGGACACTACACAGAGCATGAACACTGGACAGAGGGAAGTGTGTACTTTATTACTTACTTGCTAGTTCAAAAATGTCTGGCTCCTCCCTGGCCAGTTTCTCTCTGGCCACATCTGCTATTGGCCCAAAGATAACCACAGGCCTCAGGAACCCAGCTGGATTAGAATATCATGGAGATTACCAAAGATTAGCCTGAGGTACAACTTACGTACACAATACTACTTAAAAATACACATACTGTTTAATACATTGCAATTAGTAATTGCTGATAAGTTCAGTGCATAATGCAGTTTCTTTAAAAATGTACAGTTCATAGACCATTAAGCACAGCTTTACCAAAGAGGAGCAAAGTAAAGCAAACCCACCAGCTCATTTAGAAGAGTGACAAACATCTAAATATCTATGCTATGCTCTAAGGAGAAGACCTCACAAATGTCAGGGTTGTCTGTGTTTCTGTTAGCGATAAGAAATCTGTCGACTCATTAGTAAATCATCCTCCCCAAGTGAAGTAGAGACAAAGTATAATAAAAGTATGTGGGAGTCACCAGGTAATTGCTGTAACTGCCTTGGCCTCTGTACTCTTACCTTCCCTCAGCACCACCCTCTCATAGGCAGGGAACTTGGTCTGAACTGGCTGGGCTGACAGGTCCTCCCTGCTTTTCCGCAAATTCCTCTTGGAACTTCGCAACCCTCTGAATCTCCAGAAGTCCGCTCTGTCACCTCCAGGTGTTTTAGGGAGGGTGTACTGCACACTGGATAGCTGTTCAGCTCTAGACAGGAAAGAGCAGGTGTAAGGTCAACTGTAAAAATTTCGGTCAAAGCCGCTATCAAGGACACTTTTTGATAGTACATTTATTGCGCAATAAGCTCTCTACTGTTTGGAGACAGAAACCATGGGAATATACTGTCACTGTAATTGCAACACCATGATACAGTACTGACTCAGGACATGCTGATGAGGCCTCATGATAATATTTTAGATTCACTGAAATGCCTGGAGTACTAGCACAATTCAAAGCTCAATATTCACTTTATGAAGAAACTAAATACTATACAATGTTTTTTCTCCAGGGGGTTAACAATTTATGTGTTGTTGGCAGAGTAAGCATTTTCAGATTTGCAAGTGTCTTACCCTGAGCAAAAGTTATTATCCCATGACAGATGTTATTGTGGTGAATACTGGTGTGGCTTTGATTAATTAAAGTTATGTTCTGATGTATGCATTTAAAACCTTAAATTCTCTGTGTGTTTTATGGTTTAATGTTTGGAGAGGTTCACTTGGCTGAGAAGTTGTAATGTATTTCACAGTGCTTAATGTATGTGATAAAAATGCATGCAGCATGAAAAGTCTTTTCTGGCAGCAGACAGTGAGGAATCTTTGTTTAAACACTTTAAACACTGCCAGAGGCAGTAAAAGTTGTCGAAGCAAAACTGGATGCTGTTGGCTAGATGATGATGCATGCTACATATCCTCAGATGGACAGGCCTTCACAAATTTTAAACAATGGATCTACATCTGACACACCAGATGTGTTAAAAATATCCCATCTTGAAAACACCGTCACACAGAATTAAAACATTTAGCAATAACCATGGTAACTGTGTGAAGTGTAGTGGAACAAGGGTGCAGTAAAACAAAAATAACTGATCTGCATTCAAATCTTTCCTTGTTACTCTCAGATCAACTTTAAAGCTTCAGTTCCACTCACGAAGTACCATGCCTAGCTCCACATGTGTTAAAACGTGAGACTTGAAACATCTTTTACCTGTTCTTGTTGGGGATGATTCCTCTCTCCACTTCCTGGTGGTTCTTGCCAATACGGATAGCGAGCCAGGAGCCTAATTTGCCATTGTAGAGTGTATCTACTACACGGAACACCTCACCCTTGTTAAAGCTCAACCCATACGGTGATTCTTTTTCATATTCAAAATGTGTCCGAATATAGAAAGAGTCACCCACGTCAGATTCCACTATCCTTCGATACACTGAAGCCAAAGCAGAAAACAGAGATGATTCGAGTTTTAATGTGCAGATCTCAGAATGTAGTCTTCATGTGTTTACACTATCACAGCACTTAATGCTGCCGTCACTTACCATCCTTTTTCTTCTGAGCCAGAATAGTAACTTCTTCTCCTCTTGGGAGATCCAGCAAAAACAGTACAGCCTCTTCCCGGATGATATTAGCAAAGTCCACATTGTTCACCTACAGATGCAGAGGTAGAGGAGGTCAACTTGTAATGCGATTGTAAGACTTGTGGACTAAGCCAACTTGATTCTAATTAATTTTTAATTAATCATTGTTAAATGCTAAAACAAATTGTTAAAAGCTAGTTGGGTTTTGCAACGTTCAGTAAGTTTATTTTTCTCAACAGAAGCAGGGTAATATATTCCACTAAAAACTCAGCAGCCTCCCCCAGATCCTCTGGTGCTGTCTTAAACACAATAACTGCTGTTTATTGACTCTGCTCGAGGGGCAGCAGGGGAGCCAGAAACACATGGACTTAGTCACTGAACCACAGAAAGACACCTTTATCCTTCCCAGAAACAGAAAGGCGTGACGTCTTTATCTCTACTAGCACACCATGACCAAAGGGAAACCACCTAAAGATGGAAAACAATGTCCTGGAAGTCTCTAAGATGTGTTTGTACTGTGGGGAGAGCACACACAGGCACAAAAAAGGGCTACAGTGTGGAGTGGGGAGGAATATAAGACGGTGTATATTCATGAAGAGAAAAAGATAACATAATGGAAGTAAACATGATTTGTAAATGTTAGTTTCCTAAAAAAATGTGTCATTTAATACTCAGCCTTGTCTACGCAGTGCATGTTAAACTAGTCAGCTTCAAAGCAGGTGTAATGCTGCTGCGCAAACATGTCAGAATGGATCCAACTCTGACATCAATAGGGTTTCCATCACCCAATCAACAATGTTACTCTAGTGTTCAGCAAAACAGACAGTCAACTGTTTAGAGGTCAGAATGGAAGAACGACCTCTATTGTGTCTTCACATTTGAAACAAGGGGAGTTTTGACATGAAGCAAAGCCCGGGAATGACTCACAGACTGATAGATACATTGTTATGTATTCCCAAGATCTCTTTACACAGAAGTAAATCTACTGTGGCCATGGACAACATAGTTTCACCACGAATTATCTAAGTTAGTGTGGGCAGTCATGGCTTATGTGTTTGACAATAACACCAGATGTTCTTCCCACTTTCACTCATGTGACATGGAAAAAAATAGTCATGTTAAATACTTTCAAAACACAAAAACATGAATTAACTCTGACAGAAAACAGCACCTTAGAATCATCAAGCTGCACAATACTAAGCAGCACAATACAATTACTTGGCACTTAAATGAAAAGATGAAAGATACATTAGACATCTTTTCTCCTAACCCAGTCAGCTGTTGCCTTTGCGATAGAATTCCTCTCTGAAAAATATAGAACTAATGAGGCATATACAGTACATGGAAAACATGTCAGGCTTTTTGAGCAAAAATGTAGCAGTACAAGCTGGGATTCACTATCTCAAAAGCAAGTTAAGGTCAAGTTACTGCAGACAGAAAACCAGAATTACAACATAATGGTAGTGTGCTTCTACCAACCAGTCAAGTTGCAGTTTATACATGGCTGTCCAGATGTGACTGTGCTGTCTGTAAAGTTAAATATGTTGAAAATTGATTTTCAGTTGAGCTTTGGAAACAGCGTCGGAGTGAGCGCTCTTTGTTTTTGTGAGCGCTCTTACCGTTGTGACCTATCTTTGACGTTCTAACGTTTTCTCATGCTGGCTACGTCTCGTGAGGTGCCGTTGGACAAGGCTGATCTTTGCTGTTAATGTTTGCTACGCTTTTGCCTCGGAGATTATTTGTCTTTTTACAAAAACAACTTTGTTGGTCCAAGCCAAGATCATTAAAACACAGAAAAGCAAGCCCTGTGTTATTATTGAGGACTTGGGAATGTTATCTAGCTGTCTAGCTGCGCAGCTGAGAGAACGCGCTGTGAGGGCAGCATAGTAAAAAGACAATTGCACGGCGGGCTCAAGCACTAAAAGACATTATTCAGCAAACATGAGTCAACGCTCAGGAAAAAGTCATCTTAAAGAACACACTGCTATGCAGCAAAATGAAGTTAGTGGAGATGAAGCAGCCAAAGAACCAATGTTTCCTCAGTCATTTGATGTGAAGTCACAGGCATCTAGAGCAACTACTAGACACTCTCAGCGGTCATCATCAACAGCCTCTTCAGCAACAAAAGCCTATGCTAAGGCAAAAGCTGCCCGAGCACAACTGGTTTACGCCGAAAGAGAAGCTAACATGATGAAGCAGAGAGCAGAGCTGGAAGCAAGCCTCCATCTACTCCAGTGTGAAAGAGCCGTTGCTGCAGCTGAAGCTGAAGCTACAGCCTATGAGGAAGCTGAACTGGAAAGCGGGGAGCTCAGCCGAGGACCCTATATTGGAGGCAAGCCCACCAGCACTGTGCAACGCACTTGTGAGTATGTCCAGCAGCACTTTCCAGAACTGCCTTCAAAACATGTAGCAGTGGAGTCTGATGAGACAAAACCAAACACATGGACTGTGAACAGAGACATGAAGAAAGAACCTACAATGGAAATGAGCAATACTCACATTCAAAGTAGTCCAAAATACACAACCAATCCAGAAAGAGAATACTTACCAGAGCCAAAGGGTGTTCAGGAAGACTTTGCAAGATATCTAATTCGGAGAGAAATGGTTAGCACTGGTCTCCTACAATTTGATGACAAACCTGAAAATTATTTGTCATGGAAGGCCTCCTTTCTAAGTGCAACAAAGGATTTGAATCTCTCAGCCAGGGAAGAACTGGACCTGTTGACAAGATGGCTGGGAGCTGAATCGTCAGAGCAGGCGAAGAGAATTCGCGCAGTGCACGCCCTCAATCCTGCAGCAGGTGTCAACATGGTTTGGCAACGTCTCGAAGAGTGTTATGGAACACCTGAGGTCATCGAAGATGCACTGCTAAAAAAGATTGAACACTTTCCAAGGCTGACCACCAAAGACAATATCAAGCTGAGAGAACTGAGCGATGTTGTCCTGGAACTGGAGTGTGCTAAGCAGGATGGAGCTCTCCCAGGGCTCGCATATCTGGATACAGCACATGGAGTGAAACAAATAGTTGAAAAACTCCCGTTTAACCTCCAAGAAAAGTGGACAGCCGTTGGAAGTAAGTACAAAGAGGATTACAGAGTGGCTTTTCCTCCTTTCTGGGTCTTCTCCAATTTCATTCAGCAGCAAGCAAAGATA